>CM077090.1:33373129-33973129 GCA_039513925.1 Platanthera zijinensis
TTCTGAACACTTTTGGGGCATTTGGCAGGTGCTCAGTGGGATCCACTTCTAGCCTTTGAACCTTCACTAGGGCTAAAGCTGGTTTCACACTCGAGATCGAGACTTTTCCTCGTGCTTACTTCATGCCCCCACTTTTCTCAAAGCGTAACATGCCTTGTCGGCTCTACGTGCTCATCGCCTTCTTTTGTAGCACGGTCCCGAGCCTTTATCTTGCCGGGCTTTCTTGAGGTTTCCAAGCTAATGTTTTCTCTTTGATCAACATTCTCCTTGGATTGAGGCGTATTTGGCCAACACATCCCATAGTGAGGGTACTTTTGTGGGAGTAATCATTTAGATTTGGGTTATCTCTTGCACTCATCACCACCACGGTCCGCAATTTGCTAGCCTGGAACTGACACATTTTTACAGCAAGTTGGGAATTAACCTTAGATTTGTATCTGTCTGTCACCCGCGAAGCAATGCTCAAGTCGAAGCCGCCAACAAGTTTATTCTGAACCTGTTGAAAAAAAAAGTAGAAAATTTTAAAGGGAACTGGGTAGAGCTGCTTCCCTCAATCCTATGAGCCTTGAGAATGACTCCAAACTTGGTTACTGGGGAGACTCTCTTCAAATTGTCTCACGGGTCGGAAGCCCTCAACCAAGCTGAATCGTGGATAGAAGCCCAAAAGTGGTGGCAGCAGAAGAGGGAGGTGAATAATGATGCCTTGAAAACGAGGAAGCCCAATACTCTTCCTCGACATCATCAAAGAGCTCCAAGATCTATCATCGGCCAGATAGGAGGAGATCGAGAGAAGAGTGACAAGACACTCCGACAAACATATCCACCTCAAGCAATTCCAAGTGGGAGATCTCGTGTTGAAAAAGGTCGATGTGAAAGGTTGATCCACGGTCATCAACAAGCTAAATCCAAACTGGGAAGGTCATTCCATAGTGCAGGAAGTTCTAAAGACCGGAGGGTTACCGCCTACAAAATTTTGAGGGAGAACTCCTCGGAAACACGTGGATCGGAGACGATTTGAAACGATTTTACCCGTAAAGGGAACACTTGGCAAGTTACTTTTTTCTATAAATAAGTTTACTCAACTATATCTGCATAGTTCAAATTACTTGTGTAGGGTTTTACTTAATATCATATCAAATGTGCGCAACGGAATAAAGTTCAAGAAAACCCTAAAGAGAAACTTGGATCTTGTGATGAACATTGATCAAAAAATTTGCATATATAAAATAAGAGTATACCTGAGTGGGATTGAGTCGACACTCAATCAAGATGCTCCAGAACTGTTCTTGGCCGACGGGTGAGTTCACGCAAAAATGGATTTGTGGATTCATACGAACGGGGAGAACACCGACACCTTGTCAAACAAGATGCAGGATGGAGAATGGAAAGCCCCTTGCATCTCCACAGACTGCTAGGTCTACACCAGGAGAGGAGGCGGCGGGGGGCGCCGGAATCGGGGCTTACTGGAGCAACGAGATCGACACTTCGAGAAACACTTTCTGTCAGTTTCGGGTTCGCCCTAACTCATACACCCGAAAACCTAAGGCAACAGATATATATATACCCAAGAGTAAAAACAGGCTTGAACCGTCCCTATCCGCAGACCCAGAACTTATGAAATTAACTCGACAAATAGATGAGATGACTCGACGAATCGACGAGATGTCTCGACGCACTCGATACACTATACGCACTCGACGAATCAGCTGTTGACTCGAAGAATTGACGAGAGGTCTCGACGCACTCGACACACTCGACGAATCAGCTGATGACTTGACGAATCGACAAGAGGTCTCGACGCACTCGACGAATCAGCTGATGACTCGATGAATCGACGAGAGGTCTCGACGCACTTGACACACTCAACGAATCAGTTGATGACTCGACAAGTCAACGAGATGTCTCGACGAATCAGCTCATCTCTCGACGAATTCCAATAAGTCAAGTGCTTGGTCCTTCACTCATCACATATGTGTAAGACCAACACAATCCATTCCTCCAACTTTTTCAAACGCTCTTATGTACGACGCTATAGACTCATATCACGTTGGTAATGAGACTACCTGTTTGACCACATCCAGATCATCATGGTAACACCAACAACTTGTACCCTATGAAAATTACCCGAGGCTATATTGAGGTGAAATTTGTCTCCACAAGCGGTTTGGGGAATGAACCTCTGACTCGACTCCCATAAAACCAAGGTCGAATGATGGGACAGTGCCTCAGGATAATAGCATATCCTCTTAAGTCTAAGTCTCTGCATGAACGACTGAGATCAGGTCCCCGCTTGCACATTGGCAGGCGATCCCTCGAGTACACTTCTCATTCGTCTAGGGATATTATTAGAAAAGAGTTTAGAGTTGTCTCCTTAACCGATGAAGCAAGGGTTGATTTTCTCTTAACCACAGGCCCTTCATATCCGAGGGAGATAATGACTTTGAAAATAAAAGGCTTGATGAACTATTATGTTAGCATGAGAATTAAAATAACATTTCAACTTTCTTGAGCTTCTAGAATCGGTGTGGTTAATTCTTTTTTGATTTATGAATGACAAGGCGAGGGATCCTCAATAAAAAGTTTGCAATCCCTCAGTAATGCTGTCATAAAAGTTGCCTCGGTCAGGTGATGGGATGATGCCTCGTGATAATAACGCATTCTCGTAAGTCCATGTTTATGCATTGACGGTCGAGATCAGCTCCCCCCTTGCATGTTGGTTGACGATCCCTCGAGTGTTTCTCTCACCCACCCAGTGCATTTCAAACAGGGAATGAGACAATGCCTCGAGCACTGAGTCCACTTATGTTCAGACCTCTACAAGGTCAGTTAACGACAACTCCCACTTGTAAGTTGGCCTTCGGACCCCTCGACTGCCTCCCCCTCCTGATTGTTGTTTTCTTCATTATGAAAAAAGGGCGTAAGATAATGCCTCGAGTGCTACAAGTCCACTTAAATACAATTCTCTACAGGGTCGGTCGAGGACAACTCCCACTTGTAAGTTGGATTTTAGACCCCTCAACTGCCCCTCCCTCCCAATTGTTGCTTTGTTCATTATGAAAAAAGGGCATGAGACAACGCCTCGAGTTTTCCGAGTCTACTTAAGTCCAAATCTCTACAAGGCCGGTTGAGTACAACTCCCACTTGTATGCTGACCATCGGACCCCTCGAATATCCCTGGCCCTAGTAGTAAAATGGAAATCAAAGTTCCTAAAAAGCCTATTCCTAAATATCCTAGCAAGGACTCGACTCGCTCGTTCCTAAAGAGCGTAGCGAGGACTCAGCTCGCTCGTTCCTAAAGAGCCCAGCGAGGACTCGACTCGCTCATTCCTAAAGAGCCTAGCGAGGACTCGACTCGCTCGTTCTTAAAGAGCCCAACGAGAATTCGGCTTGCTCGTTCCTAAAGAGCCCAACGAGGATCCGACAAGCTCGTTCCTAAAGAGCCCAGCGAGGACTCAGCTCGCTCGTTCCTAAAGAGCCCAACGAGAACTCGGCTCGCTCGTTCCTAAAGAGCCCATCGAGGACTCGGCTCGCTCGTTCCTAAAGAGCCCAGCGAGCACTCGACTCGCTCGTTCCTAAAAAGCCCAGCGAGGACTCGGCTCGCTCGTCTCTAAAGAACCTAGTGAGGACTCGGCTCGCTCGTTTCTAAAGAACCCAATGAGGACTCGGCTCGCTCGTCCTAAAGAGCCTAGTGAGGACTCGACTCGCTCGTTCCTAACGAGACTAACGAGGTGATGCATCCTTCGTCGCATCGTAGTTCTTACCCATATATTTTTTTTGTATTTCATTTCATGTGCCAATTTTCATTCCATGTACTCGTTCTCATTTCATATACTTGATTTGGCTCGTCGGTTTGACCGACCGATGAGACTCTGAATAAATATGTTAGGTAATTTTGGTAGTTATGACGGAAGGGACAAACTTAAAATATTTTAAAAAATGCATAAATTTAAGTGGGGCAAAATTAATGTTATAGCCAATATATTCTTTCTTAAAGTGAATCTGGAAAGAAATAAATCAGCTGAGACAAAATAATAACCACTATTCCTTGATTGGGACAATATTGGCCGGTATAATGGCCAATATTTCTGCTACTATTGGTAAAAAATAAAACAGTGAGACATTCCAGGGAAGGAATAATATTTGGCTAGTAAACTTGGAAAAAGATTAACCTAGACAACAACTATTAATATTCCTATTGAGATAGAGAGGAGAGACCGGATAAAATACAAAGGAGGAAATAATACTGGCGAAGGTCCGTCTTCAAGTTTTCTTCCTCGCCAGAGCTGTGATCTGTTCTCTCCTGCCCCGACGACATCAGAAGGCCCTGTTCCCCGTCCGGCGGAGTCGCAGCTCCGCGTGATTGCCGTCACCGACGCAGCACTGACCCGCCTTCACAACCCTCCAACCCTTACTCCAGCGCCCAAGTCCAGCCGAAGCCATCTCCGACGGGATTTCTTCCAGGGGCCGCCACCACTCCTGCTTCCGTGTCAACTCCCGATGGAGCATCGCCACCGCTTTGATCAAACGCCACTGAAGTTTCCAGGGCTTGATCTCGCTGCTAGGTCTCCGTCGACTGTACTTTTGACTCCAACGACCATCCCAATTGACGTCAACTTCAACTCTTTTCTTCTGTCAGTCAGCCAAGAACTCCCGTCTCTTCCTCGGCATCTGGCGTCGACTTCATCCATTTATTCCCACAAACAACTATGTTGGCTCACTAGCGTCGATTGGGATTGAACCAGGTTCATTCCCCCTTGGTAATTTGACCACCTCTTAATACTTATTTTGGCCTAAATTTATGTGTTCCAAGTAATTATAAGCTTGTTTTGAACGTTCTTGCTATCCTAATTTCCGTTTATTCCATAAATTGTTATTTGTGCCTTTGCTTGTGGAATTATAAATTTCACGTCGATTCAACTCTCTAAACAGACGAAGAAGTTTCTCTCAAATAATTATTGACGACGACAACGAAGTTTGGACGTTATGGCAATTTTGCACGCAAGACTTCGACTTTGACCGCTCGTCCCCTTCTCAAAAATAAAAATTCACTTATTTTTCAAAAAAATCCTAATTTTATTTTATAATAAAAAATATGTTGCTTAAAAAGATTTACTTTTTTAAAATCTTAACCCTAGGTTACATCAATTTGGTATCAGAGCTAATGTGATTCACTCCTATTGCGAATCACGCGATCCGGATTTAATTTTTTTTAAAAATGTCCTTAATTTTTTTTTACATTTGCGTTTAAATTTAAATCCTTATATATTAAAAAAAAGAATTTGTCTGCGTTTGAATTTTTAAATAAAACAAAAATATATTAATATATGATTTTTTTTATCTACCCACTACAGTAATCTCGCTTAAAAAAATTTAAAATATTTGATTTATTATTAATATTAATATTTAAAAAAAATAGACTTCGACGACCATCCCAATTGACGTCAACTTCAACTCTTTTCTTCTGTCAGTCAGCCAGATCTCCCGTCTCATCCTCGGCATTCTGGCGTCGAACTTCATCCATTTATTCCCACAACAACTATGTTGGCTCACTGCGTCGATTCGATTGGGATTGAACGGGTTCATTCCCCCTTGGTAATTTGACCACCTCTTTAATACTTATTTTGGCCTAAATTTATGTGTTCTAAGTAATTATAAGCTTGTTTTGAACGTTCTTGCTATCCTAATTTCCGTTTATTCCATAAATTGTTATTTGTGCCTTTGCTTGTGGAATTATAAATTTCACGTCGATTCAACTCTCTAAACAGACGAAGAAGTTTCTCTCAAATAATAATTGACGACGACAACGAAGTTTGGACGTTATGGCAATTTTGCACGCAAGACTTCGACTTTGACCGCTCGTCCCCTTCTCAAAAATAAAAATTCACTTATTTTTCAAAAAACTCCTAATTTTATTTTATAATAAAAAAATATGTTGCTTAAAAAGATTTACTTTTTTAAAATCTTAACCCTAGGTTACATCAATTTGGTATCAGAGCTAATGTGATTCACTCCTATTGCGAATCACGCGATCCGGATTAATTTTTTTTTTAAAATGTCCTTAATTTTTTTTTACATTTGCGTTAATTTAAATCCTTATATATTAAAAAAAAGAATTTGTCTGCGTTTGAATTTTTAAATAAAACAAAAATATATTAATATATGATTTTTTTGATCTACCCACTAGAGTAATCTTGCTTAAAAAAATTTAAAATATTTGAGTCATTATTAATATTAATATTTTAAAAAAAGATATATTATATTTTTTGGGGGGGGGGGGGGGGATTTTTAAAAAATCAATCAATATAATTCTTGAGCGATTAAAAACAAGTTATTTCAAATGGAGAAAGTTGTCGATCATTTAGAAACTAATATAAGGTTGGAGAATAATACAAAAGATTCAAATGTTCGAATTAAAAAATTAGCTGACATGATAGCATCTCTCCCTAACATAAATCACTTATTGCAAGAAAAGAACACTAATCTTAAAGGCTTTGGACACACATATCCGGGCGATTTTTACGGACGTCTAAGACCTGATGAATGCTTAGATTGATGTCATAACATAGAATCGATTATGAGGCGGAATCAAGTACCTTTGAGTAGCTAGCTGGAGTGTGTGACCTGTAGACTTAAGGGAACCCGTCTTAGATTGGTGGAAACAACTTCAACGCATGAGAGATAAGTTGTGGTTGCCTCCAATCATTACTCAGGTTAAGTTCAAAATAGAGTTGGCAAAAACTACGTCTCTCCCGATTACCCCCAAATCTCATATCATAGATTTCAAAATCTACAGCAAAGAGGCTTGTCGGTCGATGAGTTAATGAATTTATAGTCCTTCAATCTAGACTAGATATTCAGGAAGGTGATGAGATGATTATATCCCGTTACCTGCACGGGTTACACTACTCCATTACGGTTCAACTAGAGCTGCACAGTTATCGCAATTTAGATAAAGTTTCTAGTATGATTGTTATGGTGGAGTCTGAGTTTAGGTCTACTGCTTGACCCCTCGCTAGTTTCGTTGTTGCCCCCACATTTTAGGGCATAGATTCCCCTAGTGTTACCATCCCTATGAGCAAACTATTCTGATTTAGCTCCGCAGTAGAAATCCTTCCAGTCGAGGAAACTCTTCCTGAGCCCCAACTCCAGAAAGGAGATATTCTTCCTCCTATTTATAACATACCGATTGAAGTAACGACTCCACTTGCCCCCACTCAATCACCAGCTGTAGTCACTGAGTTTCTTCTCGAGTCTTAGCTCCAGGAAGAAGTTGTTAGTGACGTGTCACTCATCTTAGATGGCACAGACTCGAACTCTGTATTTCTCAAGTCACCTAGTTTCCTTTCGTTGCCTGCTCCTGAGGCCGCATGAAGTTTGTTTGACGATTACTTATCACTTACATTAAAGCCATCACAATATATTGATTTTATATTTGAGGAACGCCATTTTAAACCACTGCATTATTCTTTAAATATAAACATATCTGATGAACTCTGTCGTTAAATTCTCAAAATTTTTACCAAAATTATAGTTGAAAAGAGAGAGTGAATACCCCAAAATTTTTCTTCAAACAAAGACACGTTTTAAAGTATTTCTTTGGAAATTTTTTAAAAGATAAAATTGGAATAAACTTTAAAATTTGTAATATTAAGTTAGACGTGAGCGAATTTGTGAAATAACAATAATATATTAACTATTTTATGTCGTATTTTTGGAACCTACTAAGAGAATGAATGGGCACCAAACTCGAGTTTAGTAGCGCTTATCTCTCTCTAACTGATGAACTGATTGAAATCGTTAATAAGAGTTTGGTGAATCTTCTTAGACGTTTAATCGGGGCTAATCTAAAACAATGAGATCTTCTATCCTCACAGACAAATTTCACTTGTAATAATTCTAAAAGCCACTCTCTTAATATATTTCTTTTTGAGATTTTCTATGTATTACCCTGCCCACCTGACCACCATCATCTTTCATTCCATAAACGTATTTCCTTCGATGCGCAAGCTGATATTAATTACTTGAAAAAATTGCATAAAATTACTGCTAATATTTTGCGAACAATATTTGAATATTACAAACTCACGGTTGGTCGTTATCGCCATGAGTTGTACTTTGCAAAGGGAGGTTAGGTGATTGCTTATTGCAAGAGGTTTGGTCTAGTTCATGTTCAATGGCGCATTGGGCCACCAGTTGAGCCACCCGTCGAGGCTCCAGATATTCCACCCGATCTAGCACCGGCGATGATGTCAGATCCCTCCATTGCCAGTTTTTGCAAAGTCTCGCTGGAGTCGAGCTCTTTCAACCCTGGGAGAATTAATGCATCCTTCTTCGCATTGTAGTTCTTACCCATATTTCATTTCATGTATTCGTTCTCATTTCATGTACTTGATTTGCCTCGTCGTTTTGACCGACCGATGAGACCCTGAATAAATAGATTCGGTAATTGCTCAAAATATTTTTTAAAAATGCATATATTTAAGTGGGGAAAAATTAATGCTATAGCCAATATATCCTTTCCTAAAGTGAATCTGGAGAAATAAATCAGCTGAGACAAAATAATAGCCACTTTCCTTGATTGGGACAATATTGGTCAATATAATAGCCAGTATTTATGCTACGGTTGTGAAGAAATAAAACTGTGAGACATTCCAGGGAAGGAATAATATATGGCCAGTAAACTTGGAAAAAGATTAACCGGACAACAACTATTAATATCCCTATTGATATAGAGAAGAGAGACCAGATAAAATACAGAGGAAGAAATAATTTTCCTGCCGTCTGTAATACCGGCGAAGGCTCGTCTCCAAGTTTTCTTCCTCGCCAAAGCTGCGATCTATTCTCTCCTGCCCCGGCAACATTGGAAGGCCCTTGTTCCCCGTCCGGTGGAGTCGCGGCTTCGCGCAATTGCTGTCGCCGACGCAGCACCGACCCGCCTCCACAACCCTCCCGCCCTTGCTGCAGCGCCCAAGTCCATCCTAATTTTATTTTATAATAAATAAAATATGTTGCTTAAAAATATTTACTTTTTGAAAACCCTAACCCTAGGTTACATCGCGAGGACTCGGCTCGCTCGTTCCTAAAGAGCCTAGAGAGAACTCGACTCGCTCCTAAAGTGCCTAGCGAACACTTGGCTCGCTCGTTCCTGAGGAGCCTAGCGAATACTCGGCTCGCTCGTTCATAAAGAGCCTAGGGCTCGCTCGTTCCTAAAGAGCCTAGTGAGGCCTCGACTCGCTTGTTCTTAAAGAGCCTAGCGAGGCCTTGGCCCGCTTGTTCCTAAGAGTCTCGTGAGGCCTTGGTTAGCTCGATTTCAAAAAGTTGGATGGACATGCGAGTAGTAGCAGCAGAAGGCAGAACAAACAAACATAAATAAATGCTCTCTTTTCTATCTTTCGTGGCAAAAAATTACAACAAAAAAGGTGGTGTGATGATCCTCCCCATACATGTAAAATCACCTATCAAAAACCCAAAATACAAAAAGCAAAAAAAAAATTCTTTAGTCGGTCGGAGATCACGCACCGCGGATTTCCCAAGATCTTGGCGCCTAGTGAGGGGGAGATGGCGAGGATCCCTTAGAGCTCGAGGTCATAAAAGTTCTCGGGCAAGAACTCTCGGGCAAGAACTCTTGGGCAAGAACTCTTCCGACAATAAGTCTACGCCCACTTTGTCGAGGAGGCGTCGCTCCTTCAGCTTAGCAAGGAGCAGTTCACCAACACCAGACGCAATCTCTTGGCCCATTTTGGTACATTCGAGGTGAGGAACGAGAATTGTCTTTCTGCCGCTTGACCTGCTGACCTCAGGGGCTCGCTACGGAGAGGGAAGAGCAAGAGACTCCAACTCAGCAATATGAATATTTGTCGTCTCCAGTACCGACTGGCAATCCTCCCAGTCTTTTTCGAGCTTTGAGATTTTCTCAGTGGTGAGGAGTTCGGCCTCCTGCGAATGGAAGAATCGTCAGAAGTCAAAAAAATAATCGTCAAAAGCGAAAACAAACACTGGTACTATAGCAAGATCGAGCTCTTACCAGGGCCACCTCGTAAGTTCCCCCTCGAAAGCTTTTCCTCGGCCTCTACCGCTCTCTTCTCAGCTACCACGAGCTGCCTCTGCTTCTCCGACAGAGATTTTTGCAGGCCAAGATGAAGCCTCTCAGACAAGCGAACCTTTTCCTCAGACGCAAGGAGGTTGCTAACACTCTGATGCGTGAGCTTTAGACTCCGCAGGAGCGATCAAGAAGTCTGGTCCGCTAGGTACTGGGGTGTGGTCTCTCGTATAATCTCTGCATCATCACGCCCGTACATGCTGAACACGATGTTGTGAGCATCATCGCTCGGCTCACCATCCTTAGTCCAGGACGGAAGTCGCGAGCTGAGGCTGACGTTATTCTTCTCATCATCTCATGACACAAGGGCTCAACATATATATTGGTACTCCCGACCCCTTGCCTGAAGTTAGTGTGTGATTAGGGAAGGTCAATTGAATCCCCATTCTGCTCATCGCGCCGTCTCTTGCGAGCGGTTTTCTTCTTCAGTTTTTTTTCTCGAAGGCTCCGCCTTGCTTCCTGAGCGACTTCTGTAGAAGCTCAGCCGGAACAACGAGCGCCATGATTTCATCACCCCACCCTGCCAAAATGGGACCTCGCTAGAAGCTTGGGGGGGGGGGGGGCTCGCCGGCTATATGCAGGATGGTCGTTGGTACGTCACGAGCTCCTATAAAAACAAACGAGTAAGGCAAACTCCATCATAAGTGAAAAATCAAAAGAGACTCCGATTTTCGTTACCTTCACCGGGCTTGATATAGGTGAGTTGATCGACCCGCCGACGGAAGTAGGCGATGCCAAATTTCCTCTTCCTAAGGGCCTATTGGAGATCCAGTCGTTGCCCGCTCAAAACAGGAAGGAGGAATACTTCCGGTCTGGACTATTGTTGTTGGGCAGGAATGTTGCCAAAGTCGCCCTGCACAAAAACAGAACGCTATTCTGCTGGTGTTCCTTGTTAGAGGTGTCGACGATCGACCGTTACGTCGAACGATATGCGGCTCAAAATAGTGTTTGCAACCTGACTTTGATACCAATTGACGCAGAGCGAATGTATATGCAGCGGATTAATGATGCCCTAACCCTACATGCAATGCAAATGAGCAAGTGAAAAATGCAATGAACCTTAAACACCTTCTAATGAAGGGATAGAGACTTGATGTGTGACTACTAGAAAGCAAGCCTAATGTGAAATATCGGGGAAACAACTCGACAACCCTAAATGATTATATGTAAGATGCAAGATCCGACGACGAGATTAAATTAAGCAATAAATAATTAAATCACACTTATAATATTAGCAAAAGCATAATAGTTTCTTTAGGCAAACACGCAATGGTTTTCCTCCGCATGGAGGGCCAAAACAGGAGCACACGACGAATAGTTCATGTAAATCACAAAATAATCTAGTACAAAATCCTACGCTACTATTTATCCCAACAAGTATAATTTCACAACATAATTTTTAAATGATGAAAACAAGAGTTCGTACAACAAGAAAACTCACAAAAGTATGAGGGCTGCCCGAGGTGTAGAGATCCGGTGAACAACGACGCGATTGAGACAATCTAGAAGGGAAACAAGGGCTAGTTGGGCTGGATTTGGCTACGGGGAGCAGGATCGGGATGCGTGAAGGTAGATCCGGTTGTATGGAGGCGGATTTGGGTTGTGAGAGGGTACATGCCGCTGTATGGAGACAGATCCGGGCTATGGGAGGGTAAATACGGCTGTACGGAGGTGGATCCGGGTTGTGGGAGGCTAGATCTGACTGTAGGGAGGCTAGATTTGGCTGTCGGGAGGCTTGTGGTGGGTTGGTGGAAGGTGGATGGGGTCGGCAAGGGGCTGGCGGCAGTAGGGCAACAAGTGGGAGGCGGTGGCGGTCGTAGGACAACATGAAGTTGGCGGCGGCGTTGCAAAACAGTGGCAGGTTTGCTGTGGTTGTAGCACGACAACAAGGAGGGAGCGGTCGGCTGGCTGTTGGAGAGGTGTGTGGTGGCGTTATGGGGTTTGGAGGTGGAGGAAGGTGGCTAGGGGTTAGGATTACCTTTGGGGAGCGAGAAAGGGCCTAAAAGTCGCCACCTAGTTTTCCGCGGAGTCTGCATCGTGGAGTGATCGCTGGAATCCTTTAATAATCTTTCTCCAAATTCTGCAATAGCCTACAAGCAGCCGTCATGCTTTTTATTTATAATAAAACATAATTGTGGCACCCGACATCAACGACTATGATTGACTGTGGATGCGGAGTGCCCGATTACAATAAATATAAAAAAACAGTAAAGTAAATTATGAAATCGTAGTTAAACGACGTGCCAGACACATCCATGAAGTCGGATCGTCGATCCGGATATGCTATATATGACAAGTAGCCAATTGGCCCTGAACAGACCCAAAATTCATCCTCTACCGCGAGTCCGAGTCTTCATTCCGCATCAATATTCCTACTTATTTCTTCTAGTTTTGTTAGTCCTCAGTTATCTAATTAGATTATATTATAAGAAATCAACAAATTATGTGAATTTGGAAAAATGACCATTGAAAAATATTATAGTGACTAGACATTTGCATTAATTTGTTGCGAAGGCCAATTGCCCATGTCTATGTTGATCTTTAGGGCTAGGAAAATGTGTTTCAGAAAATCCATTAAGTGTAAACAAAATAATTATATTGACAAGGGTTTTATATATTTTGTGAAGTTTGTTAGTGTTGAAACCGAAATTTGGTCTTTGTGGAGTTCGACCCTTGGGGAAGGGGTGATCGCACACCTACTTCTCTCCTGCGAGACGGAAGACTAGAAAATAGAACGGGGACTGGATCCAAGGGCTCGGCGCAGAGGACCCACCACACACCCGGAAGATCACTGAGCGCTTCCCCTCCTTAACCAAAATGCCGGGCTAAGGTACCTCAGGAAACGCTAAGAGAATCTGGAGAATAAGTCAGCGTACCTTCTGGGGTACCCCTTGGGTCCTATTTATAGTTTTCGGAAAACGGTCTGCAAATAGCCAACCTCCGCTGTTCTGAACAGCTATGCGCAGCCCACCTGGGACTCCGCTGTTTTAACTGGCTATGGGCAGGCCAGCGGGGGCAAAATGGTAAAATACATCACAGCTGAAGAGGGGCGAGTTGCCCTGCAATAGCCTCTGCTCGGCAAGGGCGGCGAGTACTGATGGAGCTGGTACTCGCCGTCTCGACTCGGCACGGGGCGAGTATGGGCTTGGACCACCCTACTCGTTGTACGTGGGCTCGACGATCGGCCCACAGTTCGCCGAACTGGGCTCGACGAATTCCCTGCGAGCTGTCCGGGTGCCGAGGCGGGTTGACCGGGCAGAGGCGTTGAGTGAACTCACCGCCAAGGCTGGGGCGTTGAGTGATCTCGACCCCAAGGCTGGGGCGTCGAGTGAGCTCGACGCCAAGGCTGGGGCATCGAGTGAGCTCGACGCCAAGGGCTGGGCGTCGAGTGATCTCGACGCCAAGGCTGGGGCGTCGAGTGAACTCGACGCCAAGGCCCCAACTTGCCCGGGACTTGGGCTCGGCTCGGCTGATCTGACCCCTACTGACCCACTCGCCGGATACGGGGTTGTACACAATCCCCGCTCTTTGCGAGATTGATACAAACTCAGAAAGAAACACCCAACCCCACAGGATTCGGCGAGTGGCGGTTTCCGGGGAATCTCCCGGTGGGGCCCACCAACGGCTATATATATCTGATCCTGCATACATGACTGACCTTTGCCCATCCCTTTACTGTAGCCTTGCTAAGATGCCGCTCCACAAAGAGGTCCTGGAGCGGTTAGCACGATCCCGGGCGGAGACTGCAGCTTGCGTTGCGGGCCTGACTGACCTCAGCGCCCCGCCTCGTAACTTGGCCGACTTCAGCTCGGCAAAGAAGACGAAGCCCCTTCCAAAGGATGTTGAGGCCATATATAACGAGCTGAAGACAACTCTAAACAATGGGGCCGGCTCCTCCACCCAGACGGCGCCGCGCCCCCAAGACAAGGATGCCGCCGTTCCTCCCGCCGAGCAGACCAGCCAGGGGCATAGCGGGGAGAAGTCCGTCTCGTGGGCTAAGAGCCCCCTCGGCAGTCCACAACATCAGGCGTCAGACGCGCGCTTGCGGGTCTCGCTATCCAGCTTCGGCACCACGGGGCTGGACTCCCAGAGGCCGAGGTCGCCGACTCGCCTCCCTTCTCAACAAGAACTCGCCTTCGCACCCCGGGGAGAAGGGACTGAGATCATCCCCACCCCCGGCTATACTCGTTTTTCTCCAGAGGTCCCCCGTCATGGCCGCGGTAAGGTCCTGGGTAATCCCCCTCCTCGCGCCGGCCTGGAGGAGCGGTGCGTGCATGGTAGGCTCTCAACTTTCCCAAACTCCGTTCTATCTCGGCGATACTCGCCCCTGTTGCTTGTCCCGATAGTTCGTTCATGCAGACCTCACCGTGGACTCGGAGGCTGACGAGTCCGCGGGCCAGACTCGGTACTCGTCTCTCCCTTCACCGCGCACCCTGGACGCCTTCCTGGATTCCGGGCTGGAGGGTCCTGAACGGTCGAGGCGAGAACATCTAGTTCTCAAGAAGCTGGTGCGCGAGTTCCACGAGGTGCGCAGGGACAATCTCAGGCTGCAGCGGGAGTGCGAGCGGTTGGCGGAAATGGCGGGAGTCAAGCCGGCGCTGGAAGAGGCGTCTTCTTCTATGCTTCTTGACGAGATCGACGAAAGCTTACAAGCAGTACACCGGAACCTGGGGCGGCTCCGCGAGCTCCGCGCGCGGCGACTTGCGACGACGGGGTCGCGAGACCGGGGTAGTTAGAAATGGCCCCCCTGATGGGCCTACCGGTACTCGCCCTTGTTCTCCCTGGTCCAAGCGCGCTGGGGGACCATTTATTTTCCTGCCTGAACATTATTTGAATTACACCTGTAATAACTTGCGACAGTTTTCTGTTATTTGTTAATATATCTGAATAATAACCGTTGGTGCCTTATTAGTCCCGCCTCGCCATAACGAAGGGTCGGTGCTCGGCAACCGATGAGATAATACCGGCGAGTGCGAGCTGGGATAGGCGAGCTGGGGTAGGCGAGCTGGGGTAGGCGAGCTGGGGTAGGCGAGCTGGGGTAGGCGAGCTGGGGTAGGCCCAAAATCCCCCCTCTATAAATAGGCATCCCCACCAACGCCTGTCACGCATTTATTGCTTCCGTACTTTTCTCTGCCCCTCCCCATCCCTTGCTGCTTTAATTCTTGCTCTCGGCAGTCATGGGCAAGGGAAATCCCGACTCCAACGGGAGGGCTAAATGCGCTCGGCACTTTGCCGAGCACTGTTTCTTCGAGGGGAATACTACGGCGGAGGAGCTCGCCAAGTGTGTGGCTGACTTTGTTCCTTCGGGCTTCACTGCTCGCCTGCCCAACGAGGGTGAGGCCATCAACTCCTTCTACCCGGACGAGCTCGCCTTCCCCATCTCGCATTTCGAGATGGGGTTGCGTCTCCCCCTCTGGCCGGAGATCCGCCAGATGCTCAAATACTACGGGGCGGTACCCGCGCAACTGAACCCGAACGCGATCGCCATGATGGTCGCGTTCGTCTGCTACCTCCGCCGCGAGCGGATAGAGTTCAACTTGTCGGTCTTCCGCAAGTTGTTCTCTTACAAGGCGACCACCGACGGGGTCACCTTCTTCGGCGGCACCCTTATCAAGGTCCGCGAGGTGGTGAACAAGCACCACAACTGGATGACTAAGATCGTCTTCATCAAGGGCGATCTCGGCAACATCCCCTTCTCGCCTCAGCAGAAGGCCGAGGAGGTATACCGCCCCCCGTCGGTGTCTGGGAACGACGCCGACCTCCACAAATTCTTCCTACAAAAAGACTTCGAGGTCGCCTACCTCCGCCGCGGCCTCGACTTACTACTGCCCGTCCTCCCCGGCGAAGGAACACTCAAGCACCCTCTCGCTTTTACTGGGCTCGGCAAATGTAATTTGAAATAATCTGACTAAGTGTTTCTCACAGGGGAAAGGCTGATCCCCGAGAATCCGCCCTTCGCGGACTCGGGGCTTCACTTGGACGCGCTCCAGCTCGCGCGGGCGGCTGCACAGGCCTGCCGAGATGAAGCGGCGACATCCCAACCCTCTTCCAGCAAGAAGCGGCTGGTCCCTGGAGGGCCAGATTCGTCCCGCCGCGCTCCGAAGCGCAAGAAAAAGAGGGCCAAGGTCGTTTCCTTGGGCGAGAGGCGGTCCCCTAAATACATGGACCTGCCCGAGACCTCCTCCGACGCCTCGCCGAGGAGCCCGTTGAAGGAGACGACGGGAAAGGACCGCCGAGGGCGCGAGCCCACCCCCACAAAGGTTGCGGAAGAGTCGACGCCCAGCGAGCCGGGCCGGCCCAAGGAACACCCCCTGTTCGGCATGGGGGAGAAATGCAAGGACCTGGCCAGCAAGCTGACAATAAAGTGGGACGGGGCGGCCCACCGGGTCTCCATCTCCACCCGCCGCCCCTCTTGGGGGGCTCGCCAGCCTCGTACCGGCCACGCATTCGGCCTCTACAGCCAAGACAGCGCGACGGCCTTCAAGTCCATGACTCCCCGCCAGCTGGGTCACGAGGGTCTGCGGGCCCACCTGCGCGCCTTCGAGCTACACCATGTGATGGTGCGTCGCGCCTTCAACATCGACCGGCTGCTGCTGAAGGCCGAGCAGGATCGCGACCTCGTGAAGGACAAGGTCGCCGACGCGGAGAGGCGCTGCAGGATCGCCGAAAGCCTACTCGCGAAGGCCACCAGCGGGCTGGTAAGTGCTGGTTATCCCTTTCCTTTTTTACTTAGAACATTTTCTATAATTGGCACTGAGTTGATGATCCACAGGACGTCGAGGCCGCTTGCGAGCTGCGGGACCGCGCTTCCGGGCTGGAGAAGGAGGTCGCCCAGTTGCAGACCCGCCTGGCCGATCAGGAGGTCCGCTCCTGCGAGCGGGAGACGTGCGCTTCCAAGCAGGGGGCTCGCGCAGCTCAGTTGGAGGCCGAGGTGGAGCGGCTGAAGGAGCAGAACCAGAGTCTCCATAGCGAGCTCCTCCGTCAAGCGGAGCTTCTTCTCCCAGAGGGCGGCGGTGTGCCCCCTTACCCCTACCAGAGGCCGCGACTCTTTGGCGCGAAGGAGGTTGAGGAGCGGCTGCGCGTCAACTCCATCGAGTCCGCCGAATGGCTCCTGGATGCCATGAAGGGGACGGGGATCCTGGCGGACGGCTGCGAGGAGGTCGCGGTTCGTGACCTCATGCCGGGCTTGTACCCGCCGAGCCCACCTGCCGAGAAGGAGGACAGCTTCGCCTCGCTATTCGGCGACATGGACAAGAGCCAGGGGCGAGGGGGCGAGGAAGGTCGCACTTCCAGGGAGGAGGGCGAAAGCTGAGCCGTGTTTTGTCTTTTTCTTCCCCTCTCCTTCCCCTGTAATCTCGCGAAGGCGAGCTCAATCGTGTAACAGATAGAATATTTATTAAAGAACTTAAAGGACTTTCCAAGAATTTTTCTATCTTTTTTCTTCTTGCACTTGACTGTCATAACGAGTTCGTTTCTATTGAGGGAATGCCGAGCTAGGGCGCGCGCCTCTGTTGGATCCGGAGCGCTAGTGGTCGCTAGGTTCGTAAGCGCTCGACTCGCTCGCGAGCACTCGTCTCGCTTGCGAGCACCAGACCTGTCCGCGAGTACCAGACCCGTCTGCCGAGCTGGGGTCGTACTCACCCAGCTTGCGCGCGAATCAACCTTTTCTTCGCCCATGCTGAGTCGAAATCATCTAAATATTTCTAAGTAAAACTGAAAGGGGGTGGAATATCTCGTTGGAGTCCGCCCTCTTCGATAGGAGGCTTAGGATGACTCGCCTTCCCCTTGCCGAGATGGGCCCGAGAGTACGATCTAGGCCATAAAGGTCCTTATCCCCTCGTACCTTTAGGAAAGCGATCTCCTCGAATAGCTTTTAGGGGGAAATTGGACCTCCTCGAGTGATTTCCAGCCCCGTCAGCTTAATGGGAGCCTGGCAGCGGAATCTGCTCGGGGCCTGAGGCAGACTCCTCCGAGTGACATCCAGCCCTGCCAGCTTGATGAGAGCCTGACAGCGGGATCTGCTCGGGGTCTGGGGTAGACTCCTCCGAGTGACATCCAACCCTGTCAGCTTGATGAGAGCCTAACAGCGGGATCTGTTCGGGGTCTGGGGCAGGCTCCTCCGAGTGACATCCAGCCCTACCAGCTTGATGGGAGCCTGGCAGCGGGATTTGCTCGGGGTCTGGGGCAGACTCCTTTGAGTGACATCCAGCCCTGCCAGCTTGATGGGAGCTTGACAGCGGGATCTGCTCGAGGTCTGGGGCAGACTCCTCCGAGTGACATCCAGCCCTGCATGCTTGATGGGAGCCTGACAGCGGGATCTGCTCGGGGTCTGGGTAGATTCCTCCGAGTGACATCCAATCCTGCCAGCTTGATGGGAGCCTGGCAGCGGGATCTGCTCGGGGTCTGGGGCAGATTCCTCCGAGTGACATCCAACCCTGCCAGCTTGATGGGAGTCTGGCAGCGGGATCTGCTCGGGGTTTGAGGCAAACTAACTCTTCCATTTGCGCTGAACATGGCATAAACATAAGTATCCCGAGAAATTTTATTCCATGAAAATGAACTTACATGACTCAAGGGTAAAAGCGCTTCAGGTCGTCACCACTCCAGGTGAGACCTAGGGTCTCGCCTTCCACATTCTGAAGGCGATACCCTCCCGACTTCAAGGCCTCCTGCACTATGTATGAACCTTCCCAGTTGGGGTTGAGTTTCCCCACCGCAGCTGATCTTCCTGCAACATCCACCTTCCTGAAGACCAAGTCTCCTTTCGCGAACTGTTTGACTCTGACATGTTTGTCAAAGTACTTAGGCATTCTGCTCTTCACTTCCTCTTGCCTGATGGCAGAGAGGTCCCGCAGTTCTTCGACCATGTCAAGGGAGAGCCGTAGCTCCTCTTCATTCTCGATCCTCCATTCCTCCCTTCCTTCTCCTGCCTCGACCACCCAAGGCGTCCGGACCTCGAACTCGATTGGGAGCACCGCCTCGCACCCGTGGGAAAGCTTGAAGGTGGTCTATCCCGTGGCCGTGTTGGGCGTGGTCCTGAGAGCCCAGAGGACCGAGGGGAGCTGTTCCACCCAGCTCCCTTTCAGGTTTTCCACCTTCTTGAGGAGGTTGACAATGATTTTGTTCGCCGCCTCCACGTGCCCATTGCTCCTTGGGTGATGGACCGAGGCAAATCGGAGATCGATCCCGAGCTGCTCACAAAAGCTGATGAATTTGGCGCTAGCAAACTGAGGCCCATTGTCCGTGACGATGGCCTGGGGCAACCCGTGTCGGCATATGATCTCCCCCCCAAACAAAGTTCCTGATGACTTGGGAGGTCACCTTGGCCAAGGCCTTGACTTCCATCCACTTTGAGAAGTAGTCGATCATGACCAGTAAGAACCTTCTCTGGCCACTGGCCTGGGGAAACGGTCCGACCAAATCCATTCCCCAGATAGCAAATGACCAAGGCGCCGTGATACTCCTGAGGCGCTGGGTTGGTTGCAGCTAGAGGGGGGCGAACAGCTGGCACTTATGACACTCCTTTGTGAAATTTGTCGCGTCGTGGCCAAGGGTCTGCCAAAAGTACCCTTGCCTGATGATCCTTCCCTCCAGCGTCCGACTCCCAAAGTGGCTTCCACACTCCGTAGAGTGGACCTCCTCCAAGATCCTCGGTACCTCCCCTTCGGCCACGCAACGCGCCAACATTCCAGAGAGGGTCTTTCGGTACAGCTGCCCATCACGCATGAGGTAGTACGCTGATTTGTACTTGAGCTTCCTCCTGTCCATCCCTTCAGGATACTCCCCGGTGGATAAGAAAGTCGTGAAGGGATCCATCCACGAGAGGTGCTGCTCCATCTCCATCAGCTCTCCCTCTTCGATGGAAGGGTGGAACAGGTCAGTGATGGTACCCCCCACCCGGGAACCATGCTTTGCCAGTCGATCCACCTGCTCGTTCTCCTCCCTTGGTACGTGCCGGATAGAGAAAGTTTGGAATGTGCCAATGACCCCCTTCACCTTTGCCAAGTATAACTGTAGGGTCGGCTCCCGTGCCTCGAACTCTCCGTTAATCTGAGAGGCCACCACCATGGAGTCAGTGATGACTTCCACATCGCACACCCCCAGCTCCCTAGCCAAGCGCAGCCCCGCGATCACTGCCTCATACTCGGTCTGGTCGTTAGTAATGGGAAAGTGCACCACTACCGTCTGCTCAATTCTTGTCCCCTGTGGACTTTCCAAGATCACCCCCACTCCCAGAGAATGCCTTCCTGACGCGCCGTCCACCATCACCTTCCAGGGAACTGGGTGTGGGAGTTCCGCCTCCGCCACTTTTACCGCATAATCTGCCAGGAAGTCGGCCATCGCTTGCGCTTTGATCGAGAGGTGAGGGACAAAGGAGATGTCGAACTCGCTCAACTCTACCGACCACTTGGCCAACCGGCCTGAGTGCTCCACCCCCTCGAAGATGTTGCGGAGGGGGTGGTCAATCACCACTCGGATCGAGTATGCCTGGAAGTAGGGCCAGAGCCTCCGGGTCGATATGATGAGAGCAAAGGCCAGCTTCTCTAGGATGAGATATCGAAGCTCGGCCTTCCTCAGGACCCGACTCACATAGTAAATGGGTAATTGCCTCTTGCCCTCTTCTCGAACCAAAACAGAGCTCAGGGCCCCTGCCCCAATCCCCAGATACAGGAACAAGTCCTCCCCCTCCTTTGGCCCTTGGAGTAGGGGGGCCTGAGTCAACTGCCTCTTCAAGGCCTGGAATGCCTCCTCGCACTCCGAGGTCCACTCAAACTTATGACCTCCCCTCAAAGTTTTGAAGAAGGGAGAACACTTCTCCCCGGCCCGGGAGAGGAACCTGCTCAACCCTGCTAACTTCCCCGTCAGCCGCTGTACCTCCTTGGCATTTCTTGGCGACCCCAACTCCATAATCGCCCTCACCTTGTCCGGGTTGGGCTCTACGCCGACAAGGGTGAGGAGGTGCCCCAAGAACTTCCCCTTGCTTGCCCCGAAGATACACTTCAAGGGGTTCAAGCTCATTTTGTACTTGCAGAGAGTGGCAAAGGTTTCTTCCAAGTCCCGGAGGTGAGAGTCGACGTCCAAGCTATTGATCATGAGGTCGTCTACGTACACCTCCAGGTTCCTCCCCCTCTGCTCTCGGAAGATCCTGTCCATCATTTTTTGATAGGTCGCCCCTGCATTTTTTAGCCCAAAGGGCATCATTTTATAACAGTAGCACCCGTCCCCCGTGATGAAGGAGACATCTTTGATGTCGGGAGGGTGCATCCTGATCTGGTGGTAACCTGAAAATGCATCTAAAAAACTCATTACAGGGAAACCAACGGCTGAGTCAACCAGCGCGTCGATCCGAGGCAAGGGGTAACAATCCTTAGGGCATGATTTATTAAGAAGAGAAAAATCAACACACATACGTCACCGGCCATCTCCCTTTTTAACCATTACATCATTGGAGACCCAGCCGGGGTATTGAATTTTGGATACAAAGCCGACCTTGAGGAGCTTGGCCACCTCCTCCCGAATTGGCTCGGCCAACTTTTCCGCCGTGGACCTCTTATTCTGCTGGATGGGGCGAGCCTCCGGATCCAGGTTGAGGCGATGACAGGCCACGTCCGCATCAATCCCGGGCATCTCCGCGGCACTCCAGGCGAATACGTCCACATTCTTCCGGATGCACTCCAGCATCCGGCCCTGAGCCTCCGGGGTCAGCCCTCCGCTGACGCGGACCTTCTACAACCTGCCTCCGAGGGTGAGAACTTCCAACTCCACCACCTCTTCCGCCGCCTCCAGGCGAGACTGCTCCCCCCATTCTTCAGCATCCCCCCCGGGGGCGAGGACCTCTTCCTCAGCTTCCTCCACGGCCATCGCATCGTCCGGCTCCTGGACTACCTTCATCTCCTCCTCCCGAGGGTAGGTCACCTCCACCTCCATCTCCTCTCCTCCAGCCTCCGGCTCCGCTGCTTCCATCCTCCGTCCCATCTCCTCGTCCGCCTCCTGCCATGATATGGAGTTCACGGCGGTGACATAGCACTCTCTGGCTATCTTGGGGTTTCCGCGGACCCGGGCCTGGACCCTATCATCGTTGAACTTCAAGCATTGGTGGAAGGATGAGGGGACGCAATCACGCAACGGAAGGCGCTGATGAGGGGCCTCCCGAAGATGGCGGTGTAGCTGTTGGGGGCGTCCACGATGACGAACTTGCAGGTGCGGGACTGCCCCCCAATGTGACATGGAGTCCCACTCCTCCTTCCATATCCTTCCTCTCCCCCGAGAACTCAAACAGGGGTCCGTCCGAGGCAAGCACCCTCTTCGCCTCCACTTTCATCGCGTCGAACGCCTTCTTGAAAATGACGTTGACCGAGCTCCCATTGTTAACGAGGATCCGGGCGGTGGTGAAGTTCTCGATGGCTGTCTGGATGACCAGCGCATCACAAAACGGATCCTCGTTATTCGGCATGTCCTTCCTCGAGAAGGTGATCTTCTCCTCTTAGGGTGGGGTCTGGGACGTGGAGACGACGCTCCTTCGGTACATGGTATGGAGGCTTTCCTTGCGGGAAGCCTCGACGCCTGCCCCTCTATGGATCATCCCGATCCTCCCCCGAGTCCCCACATCCACCCGGTCCTCGCACCGGTCCTCCTCTGAGCGCGGCAGGACCTCTTCAATCCGCACCTCCTGGCGCTCCTGCTGTCGTTGCTGCTCCCTGTTTCCTCGCATCTCGAGGAACTCCGGGCACGCGGCCGTGGCGTGCCCTTCCTCTTGATGGAAGTCGCAATAGGGCAACTCCACCCTAACTTCCCTTCTCCTTCTCCTTGCCGCCCTCCTTCTCTCCCCCATGGCTATCGTCATAGCCTGCTCCTGGTCGGGAAGAGGCGGCCTCAAGGCCTGCCTCCCTCCCGGGGGGTAAAACTGGCCTTGGCCTCCCAGGCGACGGTCCCCTCCATGGAACCCTCTTCTCACCCCCTGCTCCTGCCACTCTGGCCTCCACCCTAGCCGATGATTCGGCTCCTGGCGCCCCCACCTGGGCTGTTGCGGCTGTTGCTGCTGTTGCTCCCCCTGCCGGGGTTCAGTTCTCCTTTCATCTTGATTCCTGGCCCCCTTGGGCCTTTCCTCCTCCGTAGCTAACTTCCGGGCAAACTCTGGATTCGACGCCTCCTCGTCGACTTCCCTCGCCGCCCTCTCCATCAACTCCTCGTAGGAGAGGGGTGGGACTCTCTTCAACTCAATTCGGAAGAAACCCTGCTGCAGCCCCAGGGTGAATGCCATCATCAGGGTGTGGCCCGACATCTCCTGAACCTGGGTGACCTCCTCCTGGAAGCGATCAACGTAGCTCCCCAGGGTCTCGTTCACCCCCTGCTTGATGCGAAAAAGGGACTCCGACTCCCTCTTCCTCCTCTTGGAGGTTGTGAACCTCAAAATGAACCCCCGACGTAGGTCCTCGAAGCAATAGATGGAGTTGGCCGGTAGCTGATGGAACCACTCTCTTGCCTTCTCCTTTAGGGTTATGGCAAAGAGCCTGCATTTGAAACCATCCGACATCTGTCGGATCGAGACCACGTCCTCAAACCACTGGACGTACTGGACCGAGTCCCCCTTCCCGGTGTAGTAGGACATCTCGGGCTCCCTGAACCCATCCGTGACTGGTGCAGAGGAGACCAACTCGCTGAAGGGGCTGTCTCCCCCCACTGGGCGAGCTGGGGGGTCTTGCGCCCCCATCTCCCCGAACCTGCCGCTGCCTCCCTGGCCTGGGAAGAGTACTCGCCCAGGGAGCTCGGCACCGCGGCCTTCCTCGGCGGTCTCCTTCCCTGCTCGCCGAACGGGGGCAGCCTCGCCGAGCACTGGGTCCGCGAGTACAGGGATCACTGGAGTTGAGCACTCGGCACGCGCGCCGAGTGCGAATCGGACCAGGCCGAGTACTTCCTGTCTGAAGTCCTCGAACATCCCCAAGGTCGCGAGAGGGGGAGGGGGCGGCGAGTCGGTCCTATCCGAATCCTTGCCCTTCTCCTCCAGTCATTGGACTCGCCGAAGATTTCTTTGCTGACCACTGTCCACGCTCACCGCACCAAAGTGTTGAAACCGAAATTCGGTCTCTGTGGAGTTCGACCCTTGGGGAAGGGGTGATCGCACACCTTCTTCTCTACTGCGAGCCCGAAGACTACAAAATAGAACGGGGACTTGACCCAAGGGCTCGGCGCGGAGGACCCACCACACACCCGGAAGATCACTGAGCGCTTCCCCTCCTTAACCAAAATGCCGGACTAAGGTATCTTAGGAAACGCTAAGAGAATCTGGAGAATAATTCAGCGTGTCTCTTGAGATACCCCTTGGGTCCTATTTATAGTTTTCTGAAAACGGCCTGCAAATAGCCAACCTCCGCTGTTCTGAACAGTTATGCGCAGCCCACCTGGGTCTGCTAACAGCGAGACTCCGCTGTTTTAACTGGCTATGGGCAGACCAGCGGGGGCAAAATGGTAAAATACATCACAGCTGAAGAGGGGCAAGTTGCCCTGCAATAACCTCTGCTCGGCAAGGGCGGCGAGTACCGATGGAGCTGGTACTCGCTGTCTCGACTCGGCACGGGGCGAGTATGGGCTCGACCCACCCTACTCGCTAGCAGTGGGCTCGACGATCGGCCCACAGTTCGCCGAACTGGGCTCGACGAAGCCCCTGCGAGCTGTCCGAGTGCCGAGGCGGGCTGACCGGGCAGAGGCGTTGAGTGAACTCACCGCCAACGCGCCATGGCTGGGGCGTCGAGTGATCTCGACGCCAAGGCTGGGGCGTCGAGTTAACTCGACGCCAAGGCTGGGGCGTCGAGTGAGCTCGACGCCAAGGGCTGGGGCGTCGAGATCAGGGCGTCGAGTGATCTCGATGCCAAGGCTGGGGCGTCGAGTGAACTCGACGCCAAGGCCCCAACTCGCCCGGGACTTGGGCTAGGCTCGGCTGATCTGGCCCCTACTGACCCACTCGCCGGATACGGGGTTGTACAGTTAGGAGCTAATCTGTCAGTAGACACTTTTTATGTTTAAGACTTGAGTCGTAATGGCCCGGCCCCTTCGTGAAAGTCGTAGATAACACTGCAAATTAGATTCTAAATATTTGGCAAATTTTTATGTTACTTTACCGTCAAAACTTGAATCTTGGCGAGACACTTTAGAAAAGATGAGTTTTAGGTTGAGCAGAGCAAAGACGGAGTATATGAAGCTTAAATTTAGCAATACTAGAAGGACAGATGACTTCGTTATTAAGTTTGGTGATCAAGATATTTCCCGTAGTGAGTGTTTTAAATATCTTGGATCGATAGTTCAAAAAGACGGAGGTATTGATAAAGATGTGACACATAGAATCTAAGAAGGTTAGTTGAAGTGGAGAGGCGCGTCGGGGATCTTATGTGATCGTAAAGTACCATTGAAACTTAAGGGCAAGTTTTACCGTACTGCAATTAGACCAGCGATGCTCTATGGGTTCTCAGTGTTGGGTAGTGAATTGTTTACTTGAGCAAAAATGTGAGTTTCGGAGATGATAATTCTTAGGTGGATGTGTGTACAAACGAGACTGGATAAAATTAAAAATGAATGTATCAGGGATAAGACAGGAGTAGCACCAATTGCAAAGAAGATGCGATTAGCTCGACTAAGATGGTTTGGGTACGTACAAAGGAGACCATTAGAGGCACTTGTTAGGCATTGTGAGAGTCTAATCACTAGGCATGTTAACCGAGGGAGGGGTAGACCAATAAAGACTTGGAGTGAAACTGTACGGAAAGACATGATGTGCTCGGGCATTAGTGAGAGTATGGCAAAAGATAGGGCACAATGACGACAAATGATCCATATAGCCGACCCCGCTATAGTGGGATAAAGGCTTGAGTGTTGTTGTATCTTTACCGTCAAATTACGATCAAATGGCAATTATCAAAATTATCTTGATTTTGATAATTTGATTATTATGAGAGCTACCACATTCAGACCACCCATGCACAACGTAGATAAGTATGCTATATGGAAGTTT
This sequence comes from Platanthera zijinensis, assembly GCA_039513925.1. Classification (NCBI taxonomy): domain Eukaryota; kingdom Viridiplantae; phylum Streptophyta; class Magnoliopsida; order Asparagales; family Orchidaceae; genus Platanthera; species Platanthera zijinensis. The sequence continues at coordinate 33,399,232 of CM077090.1, forward strand.
AGGATTAAGTTTTATATGGATTCAATAAAAAAGAGATTTATGAATCTATTCATATAGGCCCTTTCATCCCAAAGAAGGTTAGCATCACAGGTGATGGCGAAGTACTCAATCCAATAGACCAATGGTCTGGGGAAGACAAGAAGATGAGTTTTATAAACATGTTATCTTACTGTGACATAGAATTGGTTACATTTGGAGTTCATTTGACCTTTGATTTTATTTGATTTATTACTATCACACTTTTGGGTACTTAAAATTAATATCTTGATGATTAACTTGGGGTTTAATGATTCTTTCCCTAAGTGTTTGCTATTATGACCTAATCATGTTATCACGAGGGTTTGGTGGACATGATTAATAAGTGGCTTTTAATGTATTATTATATCCAATCAAACAATAAATTTATCAAATATTACTGTTATGAAGACATGTTTTCTAACTCAAAGCACTCAAGTGGGCCTTTATATTCATTTTCACAAGATTCTACTTTTTAAACAACTAAGATCCGGTAAAGGAGAAATATGTGATTGCTATAATAATTTTGGACTAATTTTAGAAGCTCAAGCTAAAAAATCTAAATATCTCAATTCTATTGTATGCCACTTGAACATGATGCTGTTGTTCATGTCCTCTTGCTGATATTTTTACACACTAGATGAATGTGCACGGGTATCCCATGCACAATATTTGGCAGGTGGTGTCAGCACTCCATCCCAGGTGTTCCACGTGCACGGTATCCGACGACAACAATAGATAGCTTCAGCTGCTGTCACATAGTTTTCTGTGATACTTTTTTTTTATTTCCTCCTTAATAATTTTCTATTTTATTTTAATCCCGTCTTTTTAATAATTTGTATTTTTTTATATATTTTTTTATTTTATTTTCTCGCAAACTTCTTCATTTTATATAGTACGGATGTACCTATCCTGCGTTCGCAGACCATTAACGTGACCGTTTTCTGCTTAATTAATAAGGAAACCAGGGAGGGACAATCCTTTCAGATGCACTTATGTTCTCCCAGATGGCATTACAAATACAAGGGGTTTTGTTAAAGACATTGACGAAGCACGTAGATTTTTGTACCTACCGGATGGATCCTCCACTACACCAGGAGTGCAAGCCGTGGATAGTCAAGAAGATGCAGGGCCTGCAGGGGATAGGAAGAGAGTCGACATGAATAAAAGTGTAAGATTCATACTTTTTTAAGAAAATAAAGGTGTTTCTCTGATCAGTAAAATAATTTCTCTTTTCTGCCCAGGAATTTGACCTTACAAATGAGCGTTTTCTGGTTCCTGAGATGATCTTCTGTCCTGCTGATTTGGGTTAGTTCTGATGACGAATTCTCGATAAATTATGCATGATCAGTAGTAGAAATAATTAGTACAGTATAAGAACTGGTTTTAGGTTTGATGCAGAAGTTCTAACATAATATTAGAGCAGATCGTCCAATTAAAAAAAAGTCCACGTGTCAGAGGCTAAATGATGTAGGGTAGGCATACACAAAGGGAATTGGGACGTGTAGAGGAGTGTGACTATGACCTAATGGAACCACGAGTGGAAACAGAATGCCTCAAGTGTAATCTGTATGAAATTACACAACAACACAAACCATAATAAGCTTAATTTGATTAATTGTAAGCGGCACAAATATTTCAAGACGAACTAGTTTGAGCGGCCTCCGATTGGAGGGGAAAACTAGATCCCGCGAGCGAATACATCCTTGCAAGTCACTATTAGGCACAAGACAAACCCACACAGATAATATTTAAAAGAGAAGGGCAATCACAACCATAAATAATAATGAAAATTGAAGCATAATACCAATACAAGTCCTTACAACCATTGAGAGGGTCAAGACTGTTGCTGCTTGAGGGCGTCGGCGAGATCCATGACGACGGCGCCGAATTTTGGGCTGGACATGGGATTCTAAGGGGAAATACACGGGCCGAAGGCGGGATTTGGCTGGGACGGGACTGGTGGGCCGGATATGGAAGGGGAGGTGGCTGGGTGGCGGGATCTGGGAGAGAGGAAGCAAGAGGGTTGGATTTGGCGATAGGGGAAGGGCTTGGAGGCGGTTTTGGAGCTGGGAACCAGTGGGGATGCTGGGTTTGACAGGTAGATGTGGTTTGGATGTAGAAACGGGAGTAGGGGTGGGAGGCGTCGCGCTTCCGAAGCAGGGTGCTCGTGGAGACTGAGCTTCCAGATGTTGGAGGCGTTGTGGCTGGGAGTCCGGATGCGGGATTTGGTGCAGCTAGGAGTCGGGATGTGATAAAGGTTGCGGCTGGGGGTTGGAATGTTGGGAGGGCGAGGGAAATACGAGTAGGGTGTGGCTACAGGAAGTGGGAAGGAGAAGGAAAGAATCTCACCTAGGAGTCAGCACCTAGTATTGCGGCATCGACATCATGGATGATCACCGTAATTGGAGAGGTTCTCCAAAATTCAGCAATGCTCTTGACAGCAGCCCCGACCTACATATAAATAGCAAACACAAGTAGGGCATCCTAATATTGATGTCTATAATGGGTCAGAGATATTAGGATCCGATGCTCCAAAATAAAACATAAAATACAAAAGTAATACATGAAATCGAGCGCAGACGCAGATTAAGACGCATCCGTGGAGTCAGATTGACGATCCGATCAAGTCCTCCTGCGCGAGTAGACAAAGGGCGGTCCCTCCCTTCAGCGGATTGATGGTGACGACTGATCCCATCAACTCCTCCCGATTGAAATGCCTTCATCTCCGATGAGTGAAGGCGGTCATACTGTAGTCAAAGTCCAGGGGTGTGTCGATCGAGTTCCTCAGGCGCTATCTAATTGTCATTGGTGTGTGGTCTCCCGGTCCAATGAACCAAGTAGCGGCAAACTAGAAGGTCAGTAGAAATCACATGCTATGCGTGAGAATCTTCTAAAGGCTCTCCAATCACATGCTCATATTGATGTAGAGTAGGCTTACACGAAGGGAATTGGGATGTGTGGAGGAGTGTGACTATGACCTAATGGAACCATGGGTGGAAACAGAACGCCTCAACTGCAATCCGTATGAAATTACATAGCAACACAAACCATAATAAGCTTAATTTGATTATTCGTAAGTGTACAACCCCGTATCCGGCGAGTGGGGACAGCAGGGGGCCAGATCAGCCGAGCCCAGCCTAAGTCCCGAGCGAGTTGGGCCCTTTGGCATCGAGTCCATTCGGCGCCCCCCAGCCAAGGGCGGCGAGTTCAGCCGGCGCCCAGCCCCTGACGGCGAGTTCAATCGGCGCCCAGCCCCTGGAGGCGAGTTCAGCTGGCGCCCTGCCCCTTGCGCCGAGCTCGCTCGATGCCCCCTGCCCCGTCCAGCCCGCCTCGGCACCCATTCAGCTCGCAGGGGTTCGTCGAGCCCAGTTCGTCGAGCTTAGGGCCGCTCGACGAACTCTGGGCCGATCGTCGAGCTTGGGACGCTCGACGAACCCAGGCCCGATTGTCGAGCTCGCGGTCAGCGAGTAGGACTTGTCGAGCCTGTGCTCGCCTAGTGCCGAGCCGAGGCGGCGAGTACCAGCTCCATCCGGTACTCGTCGCCCTTGCCGAGTAGATGCATTTGTAGGGCAACTCGCCCCCTTCAGCTATGATGTATTTTTATCATTTTGCCCCCGCTGGCCTGCCCATAACCAGTTAAAACAGAGGGGTCTCGCTATTGGCAGACCCAGGTGGGCTGCACATAGCTGTTCAGAACAGCAGAGGTTGGCTATTTGCAGACCGTTTTCAGAAATCTATAAATAGGACCCAAGAGGTACCTCAGAAGGCACGCTTACTTGTTTTCAAATTCCTCCAGCGTTTCCTGAGGTACCTTAGCCCGACACTTGGTTAAGGAGGGGAAGCGCTCAGTGACCTTCCGGGTGTATGGTGAGTCCTCCGCGCCGAGCCCTTGGGTCCATTCCCAGTTCTCTTTTTCTAGTCTTCCAGCTCGCAGGAGAGAAATAGGTGTGCGATCACCCCTTTCCCAAGGGTGAACTTCACAAGAGACCGATTTTCGGTTTCAACATTTTGGTGCGGTGAGCATGGAGAGTGGTCAGCACAGAAAATCTTCGGCGAGTTCAATGACTGGAGGAGAAGGGCAAGGATCGGACAGGACCAACTCGCCACCCCCTCCCCCTCTCGCGACCATGGGGATGTTCGAAGATTTCCGGCAGGAGGTGCTCGGCTTGGTCCGATTCGCACTCGGCGCACGTGCCGAGTGCTCGACCCCGGCGATCCCAGTTCTCGCGGATCCGGTACTTGGCGAGGCCCCCCCGTCCGGCGAGCAGGGAAGGAGATTGCCGAGGAGGGCCGGGGTGCCAAGCTCCCCAGGCGAGTGCTCTTCCCAGGCTCGGGAGGCAGCGGCAGGTTCGGCGAGATGGGGACGCGAGACCCCCTAGCTCGCCCAATGGGGGGAGAGAGCCCCTTCAGCGAGTTGGTCTCCTCTGCACCAGTCCCGGATTGGTTCAGGGAGCCCGAGATGTCCTACTACACCCGGAAAGGGGGACCTGGTTCACCACGTCCAGTGGTTTGAGGACGTGGTCTCGATCTGACAGATGTCAGATGGCTTCAAATGCAGACTCTTTGCCATCACTCTGAAGGAAAAGGCAAGGGAGTGGTTCCACCAGCTACCGGTCAACTCCATCTATTGCTTCGAGGACCTGCGTCGAGGGTTCATGTTGAGGTTCACAACCTCCAAGAGGAGGAAGAGGGAGTCGGAGTCCCTGTTCCGCATCAATCAGGGGGTGAACGAGACCCAGGGGAGCTACGTCGATCGCTTCCTGGAGGAGGACACCCAGGTCCAGGAGATGCCGGGCCACACCCTGATGATAGCCTTCACCCTGGGGCTGCAGCAGGGTTTTTTCCGAATGGAGTTGAAGAGGATTCCCCCCTCTCCTACGAGGAGTTGATGGAGAGGGTGGCGAGAGAAGTCGACGGGGAGGCGTCGAATCCAGAGTTTGCCCGGAAGTTAGCCAGGTGGGCTACGGAGGAGGAGAGGCCCAGGGGGGCCATGAGCCAAGAGAAAAGGAGAGCTGAACCCTGGTTGAGGGAGCAGCAACAACATCAGCCCAGGTGGGGGCGCCAGGAGCCGAATCACCGGCTAGGGTGGAGGCCGGAGTGGCAAGATCAGAGGGCGAGAAGAGGGTTCCATGGCGGGGACCGTCTCCAGGGAGGCCAAGGCCAGTTTTACCCTCCGGGAGGGAGGCAAGCCCAGAGGCCGCCTCTTCCCGACCAGGAGCAGGCTATGACAGTAGCCATGGGAGAGAGAAGGAGTGCGGCAAGGAGAAGGAGAAGGGAAGTCAGGGTGGAGTTGCCCTGTTGCGACTTCCATCAGGATGAAGGGCACGCCACGGCCACGTGCCCGGAGTTCCTCGAGATGCGAGGAAACAGGGAGCAACAACAGCAGCAGGAGCTTCAGGGGGTGCGCATCGAAGAGGTCCTGCCACGCTCGGAGGAGGACCGTTGTGAGGACCGGGTGGATGTGGGGACCCGGGGAAGGATCAGGATGATCTATGGAGGGGCAGGTGTCGAGGCTTCCCGCAAGGCAAGCCTCCATACCATGTACCGAAGGAGCGTCGCCTCCACGTCCCAGACCCCACCCCAGAAAGATAAGATCACCTTCTCGAGGGAGGACATGTCGGATCACGAGGATCCGTTTTGTGATGCGTTGGTCATCCAGACATCCATCGAGAACTTCACCATTGCCCGGATCCTCGTCGACAATGGAAGCTCGGTCAACGTCATCTTTAAGAAGGCGTTCTACGCGATGAAGGTGGAGGCGAAGAGGGTGCTTGCCTCGGACGGACCCTTGTTCGGGTTCTCACGGGAGAGGAAGGAGGTAGAAGGTGGAGTGGGACTCCATGTCACGTTGGGGGCGCAGTCCCGCACCTGCAAGTTCGTCATTGTGGACGCCCCCAGCAGCTACACCGCCATCTTCGGGAGGCCCCTCATCAGCGCCTTCCGCTGCGTTCCCTCATCCTTCCACCAATGCCTGAAGTTCAAAGTCGATGGGGTCCAGACCAGGGTCCGCGGAGATCCTAAGATAGCCAGGGAGTGCTATGTCACCGCCGTGAACTCCATCTCATGGCAGGGGGGGTGCCGAAGAGATGGGACGGAGGATGGAGGAGGCAGAGCAGGAGTCTGGCAGAGAGGAGATGGAGGTGGAGGTGACCCGCCCTCGGGAGGAGGAGGTGAAGGAAGTCCAAGAGCCGGCCGAGGCGATGGCCGTGGAGGAAGCTGAGGAAGAGGTCCTCACCCTCGGAGGGGGGATGCTGAAGAGTGGGGGGAGCATTCTCGTCTGGAGGCGGCGGAAGAGGTGGCGGGGATAGAGGTTCTCACCCTCGGGGGCAGGGTGGAGAAGGTCCGCGTCAGCTGAGGGCTGACCCTGGAGGCTCAAGGCAGGGTGTTGGAGTGCATCCGAAAGAATGTGGACATCTTCGTCTGGAGTGCCGCGGAGATGCCAGAGATTGATGCGGACATGGCCTGCCATCGCCTCAACTTGGATCTGGAGGCTCGCCCCATCCAACAGAAGAAGAGGCCAACGGCGGACAAGTTGGCCGAGCCAATTCGGGACGAGGTGGACAAGCTCCTCAAAGCCGGCTTTGTATCTGAGATCCAATACCCCGGCTGGGTCTCTAATGTTGTAATGGTTAAAAAAGGAGACGGTCGGTGGCATATGTGTGTTGACTTTTCTCTTCTTAATAAATCATGCCCCAAGGATTGTTACCCCTTGCCTCGGATCGACGTGTTGGTTGATTCCGCCGTCGGTTTCCCTGTAATGAGTTTTTTAGATGCATTTTCAGGTTACCACCAGATCAGGATGCACCCTCCCGACATCAAAGATGTTTCCTTCATCACGAGGGACGGGTGCTACTGTTATAAAATGATGCGCTTTGGGCTAAAAAATGCAGGGGCGACCTATCAAAAAATGATGGAAAGGGTCCGAGAGCAGAAGGGGTGGAACCTGGAGGTGTATGTGGACGATCTCATGATCAAGAGCCTGGATGTCGACTCTCACCTCCGGGACTTGGAAGAAACTTTTGCCACTCTACGTAAATATAAAATGAGGCTTAACCCCTTGAAGTGTATCTTCAGGGCAAGCAGGGGGAAGTTCCTGGGGCATCTCCTCACCCCCGCCGGCGTGGAACCCATCCCTGACAAGGTAAGGGCGATTGTAGAGTTGGGGTCACCAAGGAATGCCAAGAAAGTACAACGGTTGACATGGAAGTTAGTAGGGCTGAGCAGGTTCCTCTCCCGGGCCGGAGAGAAGTGCTCTCCCTTCTTCAAAACTCTGAGGGGAGGCCGGAAGTTCGAATGGATCTCGGAGTGCGAGGAGGCATTCTAGGCCTTGAAGAGGCAGCTGATTCAGACCCCCCTGCTCCAAGGGCCGAAGGAGGGGGAGGACTTGTTCTTGTATCTAGGGGTCGGGGCGGAGGCCCTGAGCTCTGTTTTGGTTCGAGAAGAAGGGAAGAAACAACTCCCAATTTACTACGTGAGTCGGGTCTTGAGGAAGGCAGAGCTCCGATACCCCATCTTGGAAAAGCTGGCCTTTTGCCCTCATCATTTCAGCCCGGAGGCTCCGTCCCTACTTCCAAGCACACTCGATCCGAGTAGTGACTGACCACCCCCTCCGCAATATTTTCGAAGGGGTGGAGCACTCAGGCCGGTTGGCCAAGTGGTCGGTGGAGTTGAGCGAATTCGACATCTCCTTTGTCCCTCGCCTCTCGATCAAGGCACAAGCGATGGTCGACTTCCTGGCAGATTACGTGGTGGAAGTGGCGGAGGCGGAAACTCCCCCACCCAGTCCCCTGGAAGGTGATGGTGGACGGCGCGTTAGGAAGGCATTTCCTGGGAGTGCGGGTGATCTTGGAGTGTCCGCAGGGGACGAGGATTGAGCAAACAGTAGTGGTGCATTTTCCCATTACCAACAATCAGGCCGAGTATGAGGCAGTGATCGCAGGGCTACGCTTGGCCAGGGAGCTTGGGGTGTGCGACGTGGAGGTCCTCACTGACTCCATGATGGTGGCCTTTCAGATCAACGGAGAGTTCGAGGCAAGGGAGCCGACTCTACAGCTGTACTTGGCGAAGGTGAAGGGGGTCATCGGTGCGTTCCAGACTTTCTCCATCCGACACGTGCCCAAGGAGAAAAACGTGCAGGTAGATCGACTGGCAAAGCGTGGTCCCCGGGTGGGGGGTACCATCACCGACTTGTTCCACCCCTCCATCGAATAGGGAGAGCTGATGGAGGTGGAGCAACATCCCTCGTGGATGGATCCGTTCACGACTTTCTTGTCTACTGGGGAGTGTCCTGAAGGGATGGACAGGAGGAAGCTCAAGTACAAATCGGCATATTATCTCATGCGCGATGGGCAGCTATACCGAAAGACCCTCTCAGGAATGTTGGCACGTTGCGTGGCCGAGGGGGAGGTTCCGAGGATCTTGGAGGAGGTTCACTCCGGGGAGTGTGGAAGCCACTCTGGGAGTCGGACACTGGAAGGAAGGATCATCAGGCAAGGGTACTTTTGGTCGACCCTTGGCCACGACGCGGCAAAGTTCACAAAGGAGTGTCATAAGTTCCAACTGTTCGCCCCCCTCCAGCTGCAACCGGCCCAACGCCTCAGAAGTATCACATCGCCCTGGTCGTTTGCAATCTGGGGGATGGATTTGGTTGGACCCTTTCCCCAGGCCAACGACCAAAGAAGGTTATTGCTAGTCATGATCGACTATTTCTCCAAGTGGTTGGAAGTCAAGGCTTTGACCAAGGTGACCTCACAAGTCATCGGGAACTTTGTTTGGGGGGAGATCATCTGCCGACACGGGTTGCCCCATGCCATCGTCACGGACAATGGACCCCAGTTGGCTAGCGCTGAATTCATCAGCTTTTGTGGGAAGCTCGGGATTGATCTCAGGTTCGCCTCGCTTCATCACCCAAGGAGCAATGGGCAGGTGGAGGCGGCGAACAAAATCATTGTCAACCTCCTCAAGAAGAAGGTGGAGAACCTGAAAGGGAGCTGGGTGGAGCAGCTCCCCTCGGTCCTCTGGGCCCTCAGAATCACGCCCAACACGACCACAGGGGAGACCCCCTTCAAACTCTCCCATGGGTGCGAGGCGGTACTCCTAATAGAGTTTGAGGTCCGAACGCCTCGGGTGGTCGAGGCAGGAGAAGGTAGGGAGGAATGGAGGGCCGAGAATGAAGAGGAGCTACGACTCTCCCTCGACTTAGTCGAAGAGCTGCGAGACCTCTCTGCCATCAGGCAGGAGGAAGTGAAGAGAAGAATGACCAAGTACTTTGACAAACACGTAGAGTCAAACAGTTCGCGGAAGGGGACTTGGTCTTAAGAAAGGTGGATGTCGCAGGGAGGTCAGCCGCAGTGGGGAAACTCAACCCCAATTGGGAAGGACCATACATAGTGCAGGAAGTCTTGAAGTCAGGAGTGTATCGCCTTCTGAATGTGGAAGGCGAGACGAGACCCTAGGTCTCACCTGGAGTGGTGACAACCTGAAGCGCTTTTACCTCTGAGTAATGTAAGTTCTATTTTGTGAAATAAAATTTCTCGAGATGCTTATGCTCATGACATGTTTTGTGCAAGTGGAAGAGTTAGTCTACCCCAGACCCCGAGCAGATCCCGCTTTCAGGCTCTCACTTAGCTGGCAGGGCTGGATGTTACTCGGAGGAGTCTTCCCCAGACCCCGAGCAGATCCCGCTGCCGGGCTCCCATCAAGCTGGCAGGGTTGGAAGTCACTCGGAGGAGTCTTCCCCAGACCCCGAGCAGATCCCTCTGTCAGGCTCTCACCTAGCTGGCAGGGCTTGATGTCACTCAGAGGAGTATGCCCCAGACCCCGAGCAGATCCCGCTGTCAGGCTCCCATCAAGTTGGCAGGGCTGGAAGTCACTCAGAGGAGTCTGCCCCAGACCCCGAGCAGATCCCGCTGTCAGGCTCCCATCAAGCTGGCAGGGCTGGATGTCACTCGGAGGAGTCTGCCCCAGACCCCGAGCAGATCCCGCTGTCAGGCTCCCATCAAGCTGACAGGGCTGGAAGTCACTCGGAGGAGTCTGCCCCAGACCCCGAGCAGATCCCGCTGTCAGGCTCCCATCAAGCTGGTAGGGCTGGATGTCAATCGGAGGAGTCTGCTCCAGACCCCGAGCAGATCCCGCTGTCAGGCTCTCACCTAGCTGGTAGGGCTTGATGTCACTCGGAGGAGTCTGCCCCAGACTCCGAGCAGATCCCGCTGTCAGGCTCCCATAAAGTTGGCAGGGTTGGAAGTTACTCGGAGGAGTCTGCCGCAGATCCCGAGCAGATCCCGCTGTCAGACTCTCACCTAGCTGGCAGGATGTCACTCGGAGGAGTCTGCCCCAGTCCCCGAGCAGATCTCGCTGTCAGGCTCTCACCTAGCTGGCAGGGCTGAATGTCACTCGGAGGAGTCTGCCCCAGACCCCGAGCAGATCCCGCTGCCAGGCTCTCATCAAGCTGACAGGGCTTGATGTCACTCGGAGGAGTCTGCCCCAGACCCCGAGCAGATCCCGCTGCCAGGCTCCCATCAAGTTTGCAGGGCTGAATGTCCCTCGGAGGAGTCTGCCCCAGACCCCGAGCAGATCCCGCTGCCAGACTCTCATCAAGCTGGCAGGGCTGGATGTCACTCGGAGGAGTCTGACCTAGACCCTGAGCAGATCCCGCTGTCAGGCTCCCATCAAGCTGACTGGGTTGGATGTCACTCGGAGGAGTCTGCCCCAGACCCCGAGCAGATCCGGCTGTCAGGCTCTCACCCAGCTAGTAGGGCTGGATGTCACTCGAGGGGGACCCACCTTCTCCTGAAATTATTCGAGAAGATCGCTTTCCTAAAGGTATGAGAGGAGAAGGTCCTTGTGGGCGAGATCGTACTCGCAGTCCCATCTCGGCAAAGAGAAGATGAGCCGTCCTGAGCCTCCTATTGAAGAGGGAGAGCTCCAACGAGGCACTCCACCCCCCTCCTTCGGTTTTACTTGGAAATATTTTAATGATTTGTTAACTCGCGCGCAAGCAGGGTGGGTACGACCCCAGCTCGGCAGGCCCATTTCTGGTCGACCTGGGGAAGGAGGAGCTCTCGGAATTCGCTCGCGAGTACGAGTCCTAAACGTGCGCTCTAGCGGCAAATCTCGTCCTAGAGAGATCCGCCAAAGGGAGGGGTCCAGCTCGCAGACGAGTCAGGCACTCGCAAGCGAGGCGATGACCCGCAGGCGAGTCGTGCGTTCGCAGACCTAGCGACTGCGGCATTCCGTGGCCAATAGAAACAAGCGTGCTAGCTCGGCGTACTCTCAACAGAAGCGCACTCGGCAAAACCATCGTGGGAGAAAAGAAGATAGTAAAATTCTTTACAACTTACGCATCACGGCAGTCAAGTACAAGAGAAAAGAAGACAACAAAATTCTTAGAAAAATTCTTTACAAATGATTCACTGTCTATTACATGTCAAAACTCGTCTCCGCGAGGTTGCAAAAGAGGGAAGGGGGAAGAAAAGAAAGAACAAAAATCTGGCTCAGCTCTCGCCCTCCTCCCCGGAGGTGCGGCCTTCCTCTCCCCCGCTCCCCTGGCTCTTGTCCATATCCCCGAACAGCGAGGCGAAGCTGTCCTCCTTCTCGCCGGGCGGGCTCGACGGGTACAGACCCGACATGAGATCACGAACCGCGACCTCCTCGCAGCCATCCGCCAGTATCCTCGTACCCCTCATGGCATCCAGGAGGCACTCGGCAGACTCGATGGAGTTGACTCGCAGCCACTCCTCGACCTCCTTAGCGCCAAAGAGCCGCGGCCTCTGGTAGGGGTAGGGGGCACGCCGCCACCCTCTGGGAGAAGAAGCTCGGCCTGTCGGAGGAGCTCGCCGTGAAGACCTTGGTTCTGCTCCTTCAGCCGCCCCACCTCGGCCTCCAGCTGGGTGGCGCGAGCCTCCTGCTGAGCCGCGCGCGTCTCCCGCTCGCCGAGGCGAGTCTCTTGCTCGGTCAGGCAGGCCTGCAGTTGGGCGACCTCCTCCTCTAGCCCGGAGGCGCGGTCCTGCAACTCGCGAGCGGCCTCAGCATCCAGTGGACCATCAGCTAAGAATCAATTCCGAAAAGTATTCTAAGTTAAAAAGGAAAGGGATGACCGACACTTACCAACCCGCCGGTGGCTTTCGCGAGTAGGCTGTCGGCAATCCCGCAACGCCTTTCCGCGTCGGCGGCCTTGTCCTTCGCAAGGTCGCGCTCCTGCTCGGCCTTCAACAGCAGCCGGTCAAGGTTGAAGCCGCGGCGCACCATCATATGGTGCAGCTCAAAGGCGCGCAGGTGAGCCCGCAGGCCCTCATGACCCAGCTGACGGGGGGTCATGGTCTTGAAGGTCGCGGCGCTGTCTCGGCCGTAGAGGCCGAAGCCGAGGGAGAAGGCCTTGCCGGCAGGAGGCTGGCGAGCACTCCAGGAGGGGTGACAGGTAGAGATGGAGACCCGGTGGGCCGACCCGTCCCACTTTATCATCGGCTCGCCGGCCGAGTCTTTGCACTTTTCCCCCATGCCGAACAGAGGGTGTTCTTTGTGCTGGCCCAGCTCGCTGGGCATCAGCCCTTCCGCGTCCTTGGGGGAGGTGGGCTCGCGCCCTCGGAGATCCCTCCCTGATGTCTCCTTCAGTGGGCTCTCGGCGAGGCATCGGAGGGAGTCTCGGGCAGCTCCATGTACTTAGGGGATTACCTCTCCCCCAGAGAGACGACCTTGGCCCTCTTCTTCTTGCGGTTCGGAGCGCGGCGAGACAAATCTGGCCCCCCGAGGACCAGCCGCTTTTTGCTGGAGGAGGGTTGGGATGCCGCCGCTTCGTCTCGGCAGGCCTGTGCAGCCGCCTGCGCGAGGTTGAGCGCATTAGAGTGGAGCCCCGAGTCCGGAAAGGGCAGGTTCTCGGGGATAAGTCTCTCCCCTGTAGAAAAACTTAGTCAGATTTGTCAATGATGTCTCTGCCGAGCCCAGCGAAAGCGAAAGAGGACCTGAGCATACCTTCGCCAGGGAGGACGGGCAGAAGTAAGTCGAGGCCGCGGCGGAGGTAGGCGACCTCGAATTCTTTGTGCAGGAAGAACTTGTGGAGGTCGGCGTCGTTCCCTGACACCGACGGGGGGCGGTATACCTCCTCGGCCTTCTGCTGGGGCGAGAAGGGGACGTTGCTGAGATCGCCCTTGATGAAGACGATCTTGGTCATCCCAGTTGTCATGCTTGTTCACAACCTCGCGGACTTTGATCAGGGTGCCGCCGAAGAAGGTGACCCCGTCGGTGGTCGTCTTGTAAGAGAACAACTTGCGGAAGACCGTCAAGTTGAACTCTATCCGCTCCGAAGACGAACGCGACCATCATGGCGATGGCGTTCGGGTTCAGTTGTGCGGGTACCGCGCCATAATACTTCAGCATCTGGCGGATCTCCGGCCAGAGGGGCAGGCGCAACCCCATCTCGAAATGCGAGATGGGGAAGGCGAGTTCGTCGGGGTAGAACGAGTTGATGGCCTCGTGCTCGGTTGGAAGGCGAGCCGTGAAGCCAGAGGGGATGAAGTTGGCCACGAACTCGGCGAGCTCCTCCGCCGTGGTGTTCCCCTCAAAGAAGCAGTGCTCGGCAAAAAGCCGAGCACATTTGGCCCTCCCGTCAGAGTCGGGGTTCCCTTTGCCCATGTCTGCCGAGAACGAGAATGCGAGCGACAAAGGGTGGAGGCAAAGAAAAGTACGGAGGCAATAAAGACGTGACAGGGGTTTGTGAGGAGGCCTATTTATAGAGGGAGGAATTTGGGCCTACCCCAGCTCTCCTACCCCAGCTCGCTTGCTCGCCGGTTCTATCTCACCGACTGCCGAGGACCGGCCCCTCACTATGGCGAGGCGGGACTAACGAGGCGCCAACGGTTATTATTCAAGCATATTAACAAACAACAGAAAAATTGTCACAAGTTATTCCAGATCAGATTCAAATAATGTCCAAGGAAGAAAATGAAAAGTCCCCCAGCGCGCGTGGACCAGGGGGAGCAGGGGCGAGTACCAGTAGGCGCATCAGGGGTTCCGTTTCTAGCTACCCCGGTCTCGCGACCCTGTCGCCGCAGGACGCCGCGCGCGGAGCTCGCGGAGCCGTCCCAGTTTCCGGTGGACTGTTTGTAAGCTCTCGTCAATTGCATCAAGAAGCATGGAAGAAGACGCCTCCTCCAACGCCGGGCTGACTCCCGCCATTTCCGCCAACCGCTCGCACTCCCGCTGCAGCCTGAGGTTGTCCCTCCGCACCTCGTGGAACTCGCGCACCAGCTTCTTGAGAACCAGGTGTTCTCGCCTTGATCATTCAGGGCCCTCCAACTCAGAATCCAGGAAGGCGTCCAGGGTGCGCGGTGAAGGGAGAGGCGAGTACCGAGTCTGGCCCACAGACTCATCTGCCTCCGAGTCCACGGTGAGGTCTGCACGAACAATTACCGGGTTAAGTAGCAGGGGTGAGCATCACCAGGATGGAGCAAAATTTGGGAAAGTTGGGAGCCTACCGTGCACACCCCGCTCCTCCAGGCCGGCGCGAGGAGGGGGACTACCCAGAACCTTGCCGCGGCCATGTCGGGGAGCCTTTGGAGAAAGACGAGTAAAGCCGGGGGTGGGGATGATCTCGGTTCCTTCCCCCCCGGATGCGGAGCCGAGATGCTGCTGAGAAGGAAGGCGAGTTGGTGACTTCGGCCTTTGGGAGTCCAGCCCTGTGGTGCCGAAGCTGGGGAGCGAGGCCCGCAAAGGCGCGTCTGACGCCTGGTGTTGTGGGCTATTGAGGGGGCTCTTAGCCCACGACGCGGACTTTTCCCCGCTGTGCCCCCGGCTGATCTGGTCGGCGGGAGGAACGACGACATCCTTGTCTTGGGGGCGCGGCGTCGACTGGGTGGAGGAACCGACCCCGTTGTTCAGAGCTGTCTTTAGCTCGTTGTAGATAGGCTCAACATCTTTCGGAAGGGGCTTCGCCTTTTTTGCCGAGCTGAACTCGGCCAAGTTGCAAGGCAGGGCGCTGAGGTCAGTCAGGCCCGCGACGCGAGCTGCAATCTTCGCCCGGGATCGCGCTACTCGTTCCAGGACCTCTTTGGGGAGCGGCATCTCAGCAAGATTACAGTAAAGGGAAGGGCAAAGGTCAGCAAAGTATGCAGGCGCAGGTATATATAGCCTCCGGTGGGCCCCACCGAGAGATTCCCTTGGAATCTGCCACTCGCCGAATCCTGTGGGGTTGGATGTTTCTTTCTGAGTTTGTGCCAACCTCGCAAAGAACGGGGATTGTGTACAACCCCGTATCCGGCGAGTGGCGTAAGCAGGGGGCCAGATCAGCCGAGCCCAGCCCAAGTCCCGGGCGAGTTTGGCCCTGGACGTCGATTCTATTCGTCGCCCCCCAGCCTGGGGCGGCGAGTTCAGCCGGCGCCCAGCCCCTGGCGGCGAGTTCAGCTGGCGCCCTGCCCCTGGCGCCGAGCTCGCTCGACGCCCCCTGCCCCGTCCAGCCCTCCTCGGCACCCATTCAGCTCGCAGGGGTTCGTCGAGCCCAGTTCGTCGAGCTTAGGGCCGCTCGACGAACTCTGGGCCGATCGTCGAGCTTGGGTCGCTCGACGAACCCAGGCCCGATTGTCGAGCTCGCGGTTAGCGAGTAGGGCTGGCCGAGCCTGTGCTCGCCTAGTGTCGAGCCGAGGCGGCGTGTACCAGCTCCATCAGGTACTCGCCGCCCTTTCCGAGTAGAGGCATTTGTAGGGCAACTCGCCCCCTTCAGCTGTGATGTATTTTTATCATTTTGCCCCCGCTGGCCTGCCCATAGCCAGTTAAAACAACGGAGTCTCGCTGTTGGCAGACCCAGGTGGGCTGCACATAGCTGTTCAGAACAACGGAGGTTGGCTATTTGCAGACCGTTTTCAGAAATCTATAAATAGGATCCAAGGGGTACCTCAGAAGGCACGCTTACTTGTTTTCAAATTCCTCCAGCTTTTCCTGAGGTACCTTAGCCCGACACTTGGTTAAGGAGGGGAAGCGCTCAGTGACCTTTCAGGTGTGTGGTGGGTCCTCCGCGCCGAGCCATTGGGTCCATTCCCAGTTCTCTTTTCTAGTCTTCCAGCTCGCAGGAGAGAAGTAGGTGTGCGATCACCCCTTCCCCAAGGGTGAACTCCACAAGAGACCGATTTTCGGTTTCAACAGTAAGAGGTGCAAATATGTCAAGACGAACTAGTTTAGGCGACCTCTGATTGGAGGGGCAAACTAGAGCCCTAGAGCTAATACGTCCTTACTAGTCACGATTAGGCACAAGACAAACCCACACAGGTAATATTTAAAAGAGAGGGGCAATCACAATCGTAAATAATAATGAAAACTGAAGCATAATACCAATACAAATCCTTACAATCAGTGAGAGGGCTGGGATTGCTGTGCTTGAGGGCGTCAACGAGATCTATCATGGTGGGGACGGCTTTTGGGTTGGAGATGGGATTTGAAGGGGAAAGACACGGGTTGAAGGTGGGATTTGGGTGGGATGGTGGACTGGTGGGCAGGATCTGAAAGGGGAGGTGATTGGGTGGCGGGATTTGGGAGGGAGGAAGCAAAAGGGCTGGATCTGGCGGCAGGGGATGGGCTTGGCGGCGGGTTTGGAGCTGGGAACCTGTGGGAACGCTGTATATGATGGGGAGTGAAGGATTGGATGTAGAAACAGGAGTAGGGTGGGAGGCGTAGCACTTCCGGAACAGGGGGTGACGGCAACTGAGCGCTCGGGTGTTGGAGGAGTTGCGGCTGGGAGGCAGGATGCTAGATTTGACACGGCTGGGAGTCGGGGTGCGATAAAGGTTGTGGATGGGGGTTGGAATGTTGGAGGGCGAGGGAAATACGAGTAGGTTGTGGCTGCAACAAGTGGGAAGGGAGAAGGAAAGAAACTCACCTAGGAGTCAGCACCTAGGGTTGCTGCATCGGTACTGCGGATGATCACCGGAATTGGAGAAGTTCTCCAAAATTCAGCAATGCCCTATACAACAGCTCAACCTACATATAAATAGCAAACACAAGTAGGACATCCTAATATTGACGGCTATGATGGGTCAGAGATATTAGCATCTGATGCTCCAAAACAAATCATAAAATACAAAAGTAATATATCATATTTGAAATCGAGCGCGTATGCACATCTGGATGCATTCGCGGAGTTGGATCGACGATACGATTAAATCCTCCCGCGCGAGTAGACAAACGACGGTCCCTCCCTTCGGCTGATTGATGGTGACGACTGATCCCCATCACTAAAGACCCTACAAGTAAGGGGGGCATCTTGTGAATATGATCCCTTATCAGGAACGCATGTAATCCTAAAACAATTGGTTTTAAATTTGATGCTTGAGTTTTAATATAGAGAAATGCACTCTGTGCCGGTTGCACTTGTTTAAAAATGTAATCCACTTAGAAGCTGAACTTCATGCTGCTGGGACCTATCTTATGCATGGAAATGTAGAAAAAATCAGCTTTATTTGCTTTTATTTTGTCCATTTCCATACTTTATTTGATTGTTCTTTGTATCTTCTGACTTGTGAAAGGTCAGTTAACGATACAAGTTTAATTTTTAAAATTTACCTGATTCCCCCTTTTATTTCAATAATGGTAATTTAGTTAAAAGTTTCTAACTATGGTGAACTTACGTGGTCTAGTGTTAACATTTGTTTAATACATATTATGAATTGTTGGAATATTTCAATTTAATATAAAGTATATAATTACAGGTACCTCCTCTATCTTTCAAAATTATCAGAATCTCCTGTCTAAGTTTACATTATAAACATGCATGTACAGAAAAAAAACCTGGAGGGGTCTTACATGTTTTTTTTTTGTAATGTATACTAACAATGTAAACTTAGAAGTGGGTTTTTGGTAGTTTTGAATGATAGAGATAAAGGGCAGCCCTGTGCAGAAAGACATCCCCACGGAACGAAGGATCCCACCACAAGGGTGAAATGTAGGCAAACCTTAACCATGCATTTTTGCAAGTGGCTGCTTCCAGGACTCGAACCCGTGACCTCAAGGTCACACAACAACACCTCAACCATGCATTTTTTAATGATAGAGATAGATCCCTATAATTAAGCAAAGTTAGAGGGACATTTTTTGTAATAATTCTTATAAAGTAATAAAAACAAGACTTTCAAAGGGTAGCGGGTAGGAAAAAAAAAGTTTTGTAGATAGGTGTACCTAAGGTTATATGATAGAAGTTTACAATGGTTGCTAAGATTAGTTTTAACACCTCAACACTCATTAGGAAGAAATGGGAGAAATAAAGCACCAGTGGAATGGCTAGCTAGAAGCTTGTTATAAAAATACCAGATCTTGTTTTTAGTTCTTAGTATTGGCAGAATTTCATACATTTCCTTTGATTTTATGAGAATGACATATCATAATTTTGAATTATTGAGTATTTACCATATGATTACTCTCATGCGTGTTATTCTTCAGTTGTAAAGCACTTCTATCTTCTTCATTCTTCCTCTGTTGTTATTAAGTTGCATCTGAGAAGTGCCCTTATCCTTCTCTACAGGCATGAATCAAGCTGGCCTAGCTGAATGCATCATCAAAGCTGTTCATGCATGCCATCCTTATCTTCATCCTGTACTATTTGAGAGGTAATGCTTGCTGATTTCAATTGCTTTAAGATATTTACTACGTTGGAGTTCATCGTCTTCTTGTTTTGTCTCTTCTGATAGACTCAAAAACTCCTTGCAGCATTATTTTGACTGGTGGAAGCACATTGTTTCCTCGATTTGCAGAAAGGCTGTAAGATGATCTGTAACTGTAGTTTTTTGTCCCTTACAAGTACGCACAGTATTGTTTAAGCTCTTTTCTCAAATCTTGTAGAGAGAGGGAGCTGCGACCTCTGGTGCGCGATGATTATCGGGTTAAGATAACTTGTCAGAAAGAGTACGAAGTTTTCATGCTTGTCTTTCTCATTCGAGTTTTTTATGCCAATAAAACTCCCAGTAGTATCTATTTTCTTCGGTGGGGCAACTATTCAAAGGTATGTGAGAAGTCCTTGTATTTTTCGAACACTGCAAGTGACTTGCAGCTTTTTTTGTTGAAAACCACACTATCTACTGCAGGATTTTGGAGAAACCCGGCTCTCTGTAGCAGGGTTTAAATGAAGCTTCGCTACCTGTAGTAGGGTTTCTTCTGGTAATCATAGGTTTAATTATTGATTGTCCTTCTCTGCAAAGTTTGGGAAGTTCAAGGACATTGCAAACCCTAAAATTATTATCTCTTTCCATTTAAATTTGTTAAAGCAATTTATACAAAAGCCCGCAACTGTGCCCATTACTACATAGGCATTAGTCTCATATCTTGGATAACGATTTTGTCTCCACTCATCTCATGTATTTATGCATGTAATTTTAGTTGCCTTGATGTAATGTATTTGTGAGAATAAAATTATTATTATTTTATTTCTCTTTAAGTTTGTCTTTCTCTACATTATATCAGAGCACCGATCCAACGGACCGGATCTCCTCTGTATTTTACTTTCCGATTGAGAATTTTCTCTGATCTTAATTCCTTTTTAAGAATCAATTTCTCAATATTGCTCATCGCGTCTCCTTTGACCCCACGCCGTTTTCCCATAATCTCCTGCACCTTGCGTAAATAAGGCTCCACCCCTCTTCCTTTCCTAGGCACATGCATCCCGCACATAATGACTACCTTTCCAAACTCACGCGTAACTCACATACAGACCATTGCGCTGCACTCCTCTGCCACAACACTCTTTGCGCCGCGCCTCCTCCGCGCGTACCGTGCATACCGCATGCCCCTCTGACGTAGCACTCCTTGCGCCGTACCTCCTCCACCCGTACTACGCATTCTGTCGTCTCACCCCTTGCAACACACCCCTCTGTCGCAACACAACCCCCCTTGCGTCGCACCTCCTTACAATTGTAACCTCCCTGACAGCCGCACCCTACTTTGTGGCGTAACTCCATTGCAGCCGCACTCCACTGCGCCGCACCCAACCTTGCCACATCAACCTGTCGCATCAACCTAACCAGTCATGGACACGTCTACATGCAGTTCCTCTTCCTCCCTTTCGGTTTTTGCTCCGACTCCTGTTCCCGGTGTACGAGATGAACTGCGGATCACTGCTATCTCTCTCAGTGGCAAGATTTTTTTTTTTCAAGTGGGTGCACTTGGTGCGCCGAGTTCTACAAACAAAGGTGTTTCTTCATCATCTCTCCAAGGCACCACCTGCTGAGCCCAACGAGCAATAACCCTATGATGATGGACGCATTCAGTCCCGAATTTTGAATTCGATGTACGCTAAGCCATATCGTTTGACAATGTATCAGGAGATGTCAAAGGCAATGTGGAATGAACTTCACTCCTTGTATTCTGGCAAGGACAGTCTCCAATACCTTTATGACATTTTCACGGAGCTTCAATCTCGTACTACGGGAGTCGATGTAGACTTAGCCTCCTTTGTTAAAAAATTCAAAGCTCTCGTCGAGGCCTGGATTGAACATTAGTCTCCAATGTCAAATCTCACCGCCCAACGTGCTTAGAAGGAAGTAGTTGGCATAATGATGGTCCGCGTACCCCCATATCTCCAGAGTGTCTGTGCCACCATTCTCTTGTCCTCCACGGTTCTTCATATTCCAGGCTCTCATTTTAATTTTCTCTTTGTTAATCGTTTGACACAAGAACTTGACTTCTCTGTAACATTTTCATCTTCTTCCTTTATTGTGCAAGATTGACAGACCCATAATATCATTGGTAAAGGATGATCGTCAAATGAGCTCTACACTCTGGATGTTCCCCCCACTTCTCTAATCTCTGTGACTTCTGTTGATTGGCATCGACGCCTTGGGTATGCGCCTTTCCTGATTCTTCGAAAAGCTCTTCCTGATCTCTCCCTCCCTGACTTCACCCGCGAGGCTTGCATCTATGAAAGACAACATCGTTCTACTTGTACACCTCATTATACTCAGAGCTCTACTTCTTTTAATTTAGTACACTTTGATATTTGGGGACCATATAAAATAACTAGTTTTTATAGCCATCGCTATTTTCTCATATTTATTGATGATTATTCTTGCATGACCTGGTTATATTTACTTCACGATCGTTCTGAACTACTTTATTTATTTCGTGCTTTCTTCGCCAAGACACGTACTCATTTTTTCTAGTTCTATCAAAATTCTTCGAACATATAACACGCGCGAGTATACTAGTCATGCGTTTCAAAATATTTGTGATGAGCATGATATTCTCCACTTAACGTCTTGTGCCTACATACCCCAACAAAATGGGGTTGCCGAGCAAAAAACCCGTCTCCTCCTTGAGGTCTCTTATGTTTCAGATGATGGTGTCAACAGTATACTGACATTTTGTAGTCTCTATGACACGTTATCTCATCAATCGCATGCCCTCCTCCATTCTCAGCTTTGCGATTCCCTTCAGCCTTCTATTCTCTTCCACACCTCCCTTTCCCTTGACTCATTGCGTGTTTGGTTGTGCCTGCTATATTCACCGTCTTGGTCCTCCTATAGACAAATTTGCTCCTCGAGCTATCAAATATTTGCTTGTCAGATATTCCCGCACTCAAAAGTGTTATGTATGTTATTCTCTCGTTGATCGCAAGATTGTTACATCTATAGATGTAACATTCCTCGAAAACCAGCCGTTTCACTCCACACCTACGGACCTCCAACAACTTTTACACTACCACGCCCGGTCGTTCCTTTCCATTCTATCTCTCCTCCCCTTGTACCTACACCCATAAAAATCTCTTCAAACCTGCATATTATTCATGTGTACAAACGACATTCCTTTCACTCGGATACCCAACGACAGTTACTCTCTACAAATGATGCTTCACGGCTTACTAATCTGGTACCAGCCTCTACTGCTCATCCTCAATCTAATTATGTCTTATTACATCGCTTTTCTTCAGTGCTTCGCAAATTTGCGACATCTTAGTCGACTATTTCCACCCTACTTCTCTGCAAGCTCTTCAACATCCCGGGTGGTGGGCTGCATGGATGAAGAATTGAAAATTCTCTGGGCTAATCAAACCTAAAACCTTGTCCCACTTCCAACTGATTAAACCTATGTGGGTTGTAAGTGAGTCTTCATTGTCAAGCATGGACCAAATGGGGCTGTGGAACGTCTGAAAGCTCCTTGTGGCTTCACACAACAACATGACCTAGACTATAAGAGACATTCTCACCCTTTGCGAAGCTGAATACTGTTTGCGTTTTAATTTCTCTGGTTGTTCATCGTCACTGGCCGTTGCATCAGTTGAACATAATAAATGCTTTCTTAAATGGGGACCTTATTGACAATATTTACATGAAGCTGCCTCTCGGGTTTGAGACCACGGGGGATAATATGGTTTGTCACCTTAAGAAGCCTCTCTATGGTCCCAAACAATCTCGTCGAGCGTGGTTTTCCAAATTCAGTCGTGTCATTCATGATATTAGATTTACTCGAAGCTAGGCTGACTACTCTCTTTTTACTCGTAAACGCACGCTATGCATAGTGATACTTTTGGTGTATGTTGATGATATTCTGATCACGGGCAATGATCTCAATGACATACACATGATCAAGAAATACTTGACAATTGTTTTTTAAACCAAAGATTTGAGCAATCTCAGATATTTTCTTGGCATCGAGATAGCTCATCACCTTGATGGTCTTGTTCTATCCCAATGAAAGTATTATCATGATCTTATTCATGATGTTGGCTAGATGAAAGTCCACCAAAACACATATGGATGCCAACCAGAATCTTTGTGCTCACAACTCCGATTTTGACCTATTACTTCCAAATCTAAAATACTATCGTCGTCTTGTGGGCAAGCTAATTTATCTCACAGTTACATGACCTGATATATCCTTTGTTGTTGGGATTGTCGACTGTTTCATGCATGCTCCACAAACTTCACATGTAAATGCAGTTGAGTTTATCCTCCGGTATCTGAAGAGTGCTCCTGGTCAAGGGCTTTCGTATAATCCCTCTTCGCCCTCATCTCTTATTGTCTACTCAGACACTGACTATGATGGCTCTATGGACGATTGTCGATCCATCGGTGGTTACTGCACTTACTTTGGTGGACACCTTGTCACCTGGAGAAGCAAGAAACAAATTGTGGTTGCACAATCATAGCAGAAGCAGAATATCACCCAATGGCTTGTGGTTGAAAAGTCTTCTCAACGATTTGGGTGTGAAACCCTCTCCAACCACTCTCTTTTGTGATGCCAGACTGCTATACGCATTGCAAATAATCCCGTATTTCACGAACGCACCAAACACATCGAGTTCAACTGCTATTTTATCTGCGAGAAAGTGCAGATGAAGAAAGTAGACTTTAGACATATTCCTGTGGCTGGACAAATTGATGATATGCTTACCAAAGCCTTACCATACCCACTTCATCTCTAGTTTTTGTTAAAGCTTGGTTCTTATGATTTGTATGCTCCAATTTGCGAGGAAATGTTAAAACATTCTATACAGAAGACCCATACATTGAATGAGCTCATTACTACGTAGGCATTAGTCCCACATCTTGGATGATTATTTTGTCTTCACTAATCTCATCTATTTATACATGTAATTTTAGTTTCCTTGATATAATATATTTGTGAGAATATTTTTTTTTCTTTCCAAGTTTATCTCTCTCTACAAAATTCATACTATACTATTGGGAGTTCTATAAAAAAAAAACTCGTCATTTCATTAGTTAGAAATTTTGCTTTCTTTGACAAAACATAACCGTCCACAGCCCCATTAAAGGCGTGTGGAGAGGCGGGTCGCTACTGGCATCTAGTCCCGATTTCGAATCAATGTGTGTCACAAAGTCCGAGTACGAAGAGCTTGGGTCTGCCCGTTGCCGCCGTCGTTTCTTCCACTAGTTGCTCGGATGATCAAACTCCATGGCTCCCTGGCACGCTATCGGAGATCAAATCACCCATGGAAGGTGAGGAACTGCTTTGACCTTCTGTGCTACTGTTCTATCGCATTACCTAGAATCAATATCTTTTCTCATGTTAATTTTGATTCGTAGTTATTTCTCGAACAGAATCTCAATCACCGAACACTATACTGCGCGATAAATTGCCGAGTGCCGACATAAATACATTCACACCATCCGACAAACAATGGTTGGAAGAGAAGACTTGGAGCATCCAATTGACTGTATTAAAGAATATGTGATCCTTTTTGACTTATTAGGACTCCTCCCTCATGTATGAGGGGATTGTATATGAGTTATTTTGTGAAGTCTTTGTAAGCTCTCTCTTGGAAAAGACTTGTTGAAATCAGTTTTCTGAAAGTAAATTATGAGGAAGGAGAGAGAAAATTGTCCATTTTTTTTTAAAAAAAATCTTTAACACAGACTGCATCTCCCATTATAATGCCTGGGTGAAACTAGGAAGAGCCTGGTTATGATTGTCATGGCCTTCCATAAATTTTTTTTTTTTGTGCAGATTTAGGTGTCATGTTATTGAATGTTTTGATGGAGAAAACTTTTGAAGCCATGTAAAACTATTTGTAACATAGTTGTTGAGCTCTTCACACATGATTTCCTTTTTATATTAGTTAGGAGATGTATTGGGGTGGGAGTGGCCAATTCGTTGTTGCTTGATATCATCGTGGCCATTGAACCAGGTGAGATCAAGCGGCGGCGGCGAGTTCGAGCAGTGGCGGCTTTGGCGGCGGCTCCAGCGGCAACGGAGGGTCAGAGGCTTCTACCGTGTCAGTTATTGTTGAAACTCGATCATGTATGTGATGCTTGTTAACGAGTTGTTGTTCGAACTAGTCAGTTGGGACGCCGTATAGATGTTTTCGTGTCTAAAGCGGATATTGCAGTTCCCATAGATTGCTCCCAAATTATTTATTTATTTAATAAAAACAACAATTGATAAATGATAACAACAATTAAGGGAGTCAATAAGCTTTAAATTTGTGTAGCTCAACTCATCCGTCACGTCCACCAGGACCGCCGACATTTTGTGGTTCCGTTTGGCATGATGGTGGCGGTTGTAAACACGAGTTGAATGTCATTCATTAAGTATCACCTAACAAACATCTTCTATTTGAACATAAAAATGGATGAAATTTCTTAGGTGAGCGTTAACGGATGATAATTTAAGGCGATCGTTAACCGCATCTCTCATATGGCAATCCGCACCCGATTTTGTTTTAAAAAAAATTTTCTAAAACTTTAATAGCATCTCACCTCCCCCATTTTGCGGAAGCCGCACCCCGTCTTCCTCTTCGCCCAGCTGCTCCCGTCTCCGACATATTTCTCGCGTCATCTTAATCTATTAGCTGTCTCACGCACACTACTAAGGGATATTTTCAGGTCATCAAAAAAACATCGGGATGCGGCAAGAACTAATCCGGGATGCGGTTATATTATAGAATTGCAGTTAACAATGGGGTGCGAATAACCAAAACCGGGTTGTAATTCATGATCGCCACGCGAGCCTATATCTGATGTAAAACTAAACAATGTTTTTCAGGAGTATCACAGAAGAAACTCTGGCATTAAAATATGGATACTGCGTCTTAAATATTTAATTTTGACAGATTTTAATATTGACATTTAATGGAACAAAATATTAAAATTAAATATTTAGGATGCAGTGTGTAAAAATCTCCTAATCAAAAGATGTTTAGTGCCAAAAGGGATCTCATGAACGGTAACAAATTAAAAAAGAACTCCACCATTTTCAACTCATTTTATTCGCCCCGAGTTCGGATTTCGCTAAATATTCAAACAAAGTCTATACATAAACTCCTAATATCAGAATTCGAGTTTGAAACAAACCACACAGGCAGAACAAACATCCCATGAATATAAAAAAAAACAGTATAAATCTCTTCTACAACATGAACAAAGGCGAAGGGCCTGCCCTTAAAGGCTGTCCCCCCTAACATAAACAAGAGTTTCTACCGCTGCAGATTATTTTGGCCCCTCAATGGTGACTGATGCTAATGGAGGCTCTGCTGAGACTAATTTTATGGAGAAATTTTTATGTACGCCGGGCGCACATAAGATAGGCATGCCCGATTTACAAAAATCAATATTTTTGATTTTTTAAGCCAAGTTTTTATTCAAAACGGTTGAAAATGGAATTAGATTTTAGGGTCAAACGGGAACAAATTCAATTTTGAATCATTTGGAGTCATTAATGTTCATTTTTTGTTTGAATATAAAATTTTCTACACATGCAAACTTCATTTAGGAGAAATTTCTATAAAAGGGCAGCCGGGCGATGGTCCATGATTCGAACCTGTGATCTCAAGGTCCCACGACAATGCCTCAATTGGTGCGCAAAGGCTTCCCCTTCTTTAGGAGAAATTTTTACGCTCAAACAAAAAATGTCTGAAAATGACTCCAAATGATTCAAAATTAAATTTTTATTCTCAACAACAAACCCTAAACTCTCTTATTTTCAACTGTTTTCAAAAGAAAATTTTAACTCAAATGACTCAAAAATATAGATTTTAGGTAAACGGGCACACAAATGTTTGTGTCAGCCTGACGAACCTACAAATTTCTCAAATTTGGAACGTTTCAGCAGCTCAAAGTAGGAGCCAGATGCTGCTGAGCTTCGATCCTACCAGGCTGGCTGAAGTTTTTTTGCTCTATCTTCTCCTCCACGCCTTTGCTTTCAACATCCTCGCCGATGTTCGGAGACGGCTTCTCGGCCTGCTGACCGAACTCGGCAGCACGGAACATAGTCGCCGGCTGGTGAATATTCTGCCCATCATCATGTTGTTTCACATTAGAAGTATCTTCATCCGATCTCGCATCATAATAAACATCCTCACTATCTTGCTTTTCTGCATTTTTATGCTCAAAGGCTGCATCAGGAGCATCTTCAGTCTTATTTTCTTCACGAATCTCCACAATGTGTTTGGGCTCGGCACTGTCCTCCTGAATTCCGCTGTCTTCATGCTCCTGCTCGTCTACTGGAGCAGCTTTAACATTCACATCATTCGTTCTCCGTTTTGACGATGATCGACTGGACCTTTTTCTCTTAGGCTGAGGTTCTAGTTGCAGTGGAGAAACTGTCTTCGTCTTTTCGCTGATTCGCGCGGATCTCCGAGGTTTTTCACCGCTTCTGCTCCAGTCAAATTCGTGTAGAGGCGGCGAATCCGGATGGGATTTAAGGTATTGGGAGAGCTGCTTTCTGCTGACTATTTCCTCTCCCGTGGGAGCAATGAAAACAATTTCATTTTCTTTGGATCTGCCACTTCTCTTTGGTGTAAACTGCAGGCATGAATAAAAAGTTGATACAACAGCAATGTAGAATGACTGAGCAACAGCAGATTAATAAGCCTAGTATCGTGGTTTCTAGAATTTTTTTATCAATCAGGCCTTTGAATCATCAAATCAAATATTTCTAATTTTATCACATGTTCATCTTAGCATTCTCTTCATATCGCGCTCAACATTGCTATTAATGATTTTATTTTTACAACCGAACGTAAAACATGACCTCGCCAGACCTCGCCTAAGGAATTTACTCCACTTTTTTATGTATACAATTTGTCGTTAAGGCTCCTTCTGGCATGACAATGGCGGTCATGCCGCGGTTGTTATGAACTGTCGTTGGTGAACGCTAGACCTTGCTTAAGGAACTTCATCTACTTTTATGTTGAAAACTAGTTTTATTTTCTCGGTGGTGGTCGTAAACATTGTCATGCCAAACATACATTCTATGACAGTGACAATTTTTTTTTCCAAACTTACCGAAGCAAAAAATGCGGAGACCAAGACTCGATAAAAATCTTTTTAATGGTTCCAAGATATTTAAATAACAAGAACAATTTATCTTCTAAGATAATTAGCTCATTATTTCAATGGCCTATATATTAAAATAATAATATGTAATATAGCATATTTTTATTCAGCAATTCTTTTTAACACTTTCATCCTCTAAATATATTCTCCATCAATCTACCTTTTGATTGAATTCAATAGAATTCTCACTTATTATGACTGTATTAACTGCAAAAATATATGTGAAGGTAGCTCATTCTAAACATAATTTCTAAGAAATATCCATAAACAATACAAAAAATGCATACTTAGCATTAATGAATGATAATCTTATTATGATTGGGAAATCATTGGTCATAGCATCTTTTAATACAAGGCAATGTGTTATGGGCTTCGTGCCTGGCTATTAACTTTAGAATTTTATTATAGAGCATTATTATGAGCACACCTATTTTGGCTATAGGCACACCGTAATGTAAAATAATACCTATTTTTTTGAACAGGTTTATTCTCTTATGCGCACGCCCAACCTGTTTCAGCGTGTTTCTCTCCTCCCTCGACTTCCTCTTCCTCATTCATCCTCGACTTGAGGACCTCGAGCATGGAGCTCCAGGACCTTTTCCTCGCCGGCATCTATCTTAGTCGCTCGGCATAATCCCAGGAGCTGATGTCAGATCTCGCTAGGATATCTCTGCATGTAGTCAGGTGATTGTTTTCATGTCATTATCTTAAATTATCTTGCGCTTTTGAGTGATTTTAGGCAGGTGTGGTAGTTAATAGAAATTCTGAAGGTAAAAGTGGTAAAATAAAGGAAGCTGGTCGTTAGGGATATGTTAAGCAGTTATTCATATGTTGTTTTGACCCTTGGGAATGTCAATGAGAATCGGTTTCTGTAGAAAGCCCAAACCTGTGTTATTAAGATCAATCTATCAAGTCCAGAATGAGGAACTTTTTCAGTTCCTCGGCATTATGGGCCTCTAAAACTGGTAAATATCAATGAACATCTTCCTCTGTTAATCATTTTCTCCTTTTTGTTCTTCAATTTTTTATATTTCTATCTCTCAATTCCTTCCAAACGAACGAAGCCTAAATTTTTGGGTACTAATTTTCATATCTTATGGTCTAAAAAAAGATTCAAATAGGTGTACTTTTAAAAAAAATGGGTTGCAAATAAAATTGTGGTGTGCCTATATCAAAGATGTGCCCATAGCAAAAATAGGTGTGCTCCTAACAATGTTCTTATTATATCGTTTAGTGTTATTGTTTAGCATCATTATGTCTTAGTTTTTAAGTCTAAGTGTTAGGATTTATTTACAATTATGCTCTTGTAAGTCCAATTAAGGGACCCCTTGGGTTTTGTATTGGTATCCAAGAAGTATTTTTGATTTCCTTTGTCTTGTGTAGCCGTGTAGGAGGTTTTTGGTAGCTCTCTCCTCCCGAGCATGCCCCCTCTAGGCATCCGCGATTCCGGCTCCACCGTATTCCTCCGCCTCGAGCTATTACTCCAGCAAGCATGTAACACAATGCTTTAGGGTTTGTTCATTTGGAAAACATTGATTTTCAAGAAGTGGCATTCAATCCAATGTCAATACTTTTATGAATTGATGTTTGGTTTAATTTTAGTATTGTTGTTTGCCACGTGATGATTTTCTAACACATGAATTAACATTAGTCACTTATGTTTGTTCGTACTAAAGAGTAAAGACATTGGCATTCAAGAATTCAAAGGAAAGGAAATCATATAACACAAAAAAAATAAAAGAATGTGGCGATGTGAATGGAAAGAAAGACCCTTGAAAAACACGCGCCCGGGGAAAAAAATGTGCGCCTGAGCGGAAGAGTGTGCTCGGGTAAAAAATGCGCACCCAGGCGGAAATTGGTGTCTGGGCGTAAAACTCTCGGACGGGCAAAAATGGCATGGTGGAAAACGCATGTCGGAAGAGCCACGTTCTTGTCAAAAAATGCGCGTCCGAGCGAAAAATCTCGGCTGGTTAAAATCGTGCGTCAGGCGAAAGCGCATGCTAGGGAAAAATACGCGCCCGAGCGAAAAGTGCGCTCCCGGTGAAAAATGTGTGCACAGGAGAAAAAGCGCATCTAGGCTAAAAACACACGCAAAAATGAGCACCAGTGCGAAAAATTAGAGCCCGAATAAAAATGCGTGCATGGACGAACAATGTGCACCCGGGTGAAAAATGCACCCCATGGCAAAAATGTGTGCATGGATGAAAAATGCGTCCAGGTGAAAAACGCGCGTTGTAGAGAAAAACGTGCGTTGTTGCAAAAAACGCGCGCCCGGACGAATAATGCGTGTTCGGGCAAAAAACACACTCAAGGTCGAAAAACACACGGCCGAGCGAAATATGCGCTCCCGAGAAAAACGCCCACTCGGGCAAAAAATGCGTGCTCAAACAAAAAAACACGCTCCTGGGCGAAAAACGCGCTGTAGGTCGAAAAACACGTGCCCGAGCGACTACAAAGCACAAATAAAAATGGTCTACGTATCGACTCGAACGCGTACCAGATACGGAAAACGCCCGGAAACGCGCGGAAATGCGTTTCCGAAACTCCAGGAAACTCATTTTTTAAAATATATATATTTTATTTTCGGAATCGCGTATCCCCCTTGATATAGAGCTCGTGTATTTCATTTTACGCATTAGGTTTTCCTGTTCCACTCCCGATCCCGCCGGCGTTCCGCTCCCGATTCCGCCGATCCCGCCGATCCCGCAGGTACTCCTTCTTCTCCTGCTTCTTCTTCTTCTCCTCCTGCTTCTTCTTCTCCTGCTCCTCCTTCTCCTTCTTCTCCTCCTCCTTCTTCTCCTCCTCCTCCTTCTTTTTCTTCTTCTTCTCATGCTTCTTCTTCTTCTTCTTCTTCTCATGCTTCTTCTTCTTCTTCTTCTTCTCATGCTTCTTCTCATGCTTCTTCTTCTTCTTCTCATGCTTCTTCTTCTTCTTCTCATGCTTCTTCTTCTTCTACTGCTTCTCCTTCTTCTTGCCTCTTGCCCTTGATGACTTTCCTTCCACAAAACTTGAGTTCTTAATATTAGCACCATGTTAATCTGATGTAATCTATGTAGCACTTATGTAGTAACTTGAGTTCTTAATGTTAGCACTATGTTAATCTGATGTGATACTATTTGAGAGAATGTTTAATTTTTATACTTGATATTTTGCATGTGAATGTAACAAAACAATGCTCTCAATTGATGTAAAGATATATTGATGTGGACATGTGATAGATTGTTCTTTATGATGCTTGTTTCATTGAATGTTATTTATAGCATTATATGAAATGTCAATTATATTAAAATAATTAAAAACGTTTCCCGTATCTTAATTTTTTTAAAAAACACGTTTCCCGTATCCGTTTTGTATCGTATCCCGTTTTCGTCCCCGTGCTACATAGCCGAGCGAAATATTTGTGCATGGCAAAATATGCGCACCCGAGTGAAAAAATTTGCTCTTGGGCGAAAATTGTGCAATTGGCGAAATATGGGCGCTCTGGTGAAAAATGGTGCGCCCGGGCGAAAATGCACTCGCGGGTGAAAAATGTGCACTCAGGCAAAAAAAAGCATGAGGGCGAAAAAATTGTTCCCGGGCAAAAGAATTAGTGCCCGAACAAAATAATTCACGCCCAGGCGCACGAGTGAGTTCATAGTTTCGGAATTCTTAATCTTAAAACCGACGACGAGACCTAAACATGCCCTAAACATTAAATGAAGGGTATTGTATGTTTATTTCAATATCGATGGTTTTGGACCCAAAAATCAATTCCACCCTAAAACCATTGATCTGAACAGCGGTATTACTTTTCGTATTTTCAAAATAATTTCTTGAATACCAATGTGGCAATGTCGTCCAAACAAACAGACCCTTAAATAATTTCATAATAGCATTGATATTAGATCAATTTTAAGTGCTCTTTTAATAAGAATTTACATAAAAATATATTTTAATTTCTATACCATTTCATTGCGTGTCTTCGTAATAAAATTCGCCAACATAATTAATCTACTCGGCATAAAACTAGATTAATTCTTCAATACCTGTGTTTTTAAGTGTCTTTGATTAATTGCTAGTGTTTATTGTTGTTGTTGGCGTGTCTTGTCTTCATGCCTTCATGCATGTGTGTTCCACGTTAGGGGGACTGTTTGGGATGAGGGCTACTTGGATGATTTTTCCCGTTATTTGCCTTAGTCCCTCGTGACCCTTTGGCTTATGTCTTGTGCTTAACGTCTCCCCATTTTTTCTTTTGATTGGTCATGTGTTGGGGCACGATTGTTGTTGGTTGTTCTAATCTCAACGGGTTGTGTCCCATTGTACCGTGTTGTGCACGACTATGTCGTGTGGGACCGCTCTTTGTGTGAATTATCTTCGATGGATTATCCATGGTTGCCCGTTTGATGATTAACTCCACATCGTTTGTTCTCTTCTACATGTTGTGCGTGTAGGTGATGTTGTTTGACCTGATTCCAGCAATTTCACGTCGCGTGTACGTCCTGCATCATGTATGGGTCTGCATCATGTGTTGGCTATGTCTCCGGTTTGATTCCCCGGTTTAGAATTTTTCCCTGGTGGCTCGTCTGATGTTTTGTCCCACGTCGCCTACCTTCTTTGCCTTTATGTGGTGTTTCCAAGCTAGAGTTTTCCCTCCAGCTTGAGAGGGAGTGTTGGAGTTATTAGTTTTATATTAATATTTAAGTCTTGAGTGTGTTTAGATTTAGGCTTCGTTTGGCGGGGTGGATATGCGCCGGCCGCGCGTACCTCACCACCCGGCCGCGGGATTTCCGTGGAAATGCACCGCACCGCGGAACCACAGTGGCAATCGGGCGGTGCGGTGATTTCCGCGGAAGCCCCGCCGCCTCGCCAAACTAAGCCTTAGTCTCACATTGTTGTTTCAAATTTATGAGTCCATATATGTCCTTTAAATAACCCTTTTATCGGATGAATAAGAAGCACCTTATTAATTCTTTTCTTACTTCCGGTAATTAGTATCCCCTTAAGATCCTCACCATGCCAAGGTTGCTGCTTCATTCTCTTCTCTTGCTGTTTCGGGAAAATCTGCATAGGGAATATACATCATATCACACTCCCACATCTCATTAAGCCCATCTGTTAGAGTTCGAATATACATATCACACTCTCATATCACATGAAGTCCATCTGTTAGAGGCTAAAAACCCTATACTTGACGGGGCATGTTGAGAATATAGTGTCATTTTGGGAACTCATGTTGCCTTGATCCTTGTGCATTAATAATATAGATCACAAATCCCTCCGCCTACAACCAATTTATTTTAAATTAGATGCATAGGTTCATGCATAATCATCATCTTCATCAACCTTGCAATTGCAAAGCCCCTCCGCTTTCTAGTAAAATTCTTTCATAATCATCTATTTCTAGTTGAAACTATAAGGAAAGACACGATGTACTTAGGCATTAGTGAGATTATGCCACAAGATAGGGCACAATGGCGTCAAAGGATCCATATATCCGACCCCACTATAGTGGGATAAAGGCTTGAGTGTTGTCGTGTTAATCATCTATTTCTAGTCTTGGAAGCCAGCCACTTACAAAAATGCAGGATAACATTTGTTTACATTTCACCCTTGTGGTGGGACCCTTTCCCAAACCCTCGCTGTGCGGGGATGCTTTGTGCACCGAGCTGCACTAATCATCTATTTCTAGAATTCATCAATCATCTACTTTCTTTCAGTCTAACGAGCAGTACATGGATTCTAACACTGGTTAACTATATATGCTCCAATTTTGTTTCATCTTGAGCTTCATGTGAATATTGCAAGTGGTTTCAACAAAAATGCAAATCTCACATCTCCAAAAATCACCTACCTTCCACTCCTCCACACCTAGGGCTGGTTTAAGCTCGAAACACATTATTATTCCACAGATTTGATTCAAGTCCTGTCTGGATAACTAAAATAATATTTTTTTATAAAGTTTGCACCGTTTCCAAACCATGTACTTCTTCAGAACATTTCCTTTTGATTCGAAGTAACATTTTCACATATAAATTGATGTAAAATTTCTAGACTTAAAAATGCTATGTGAAATATGTGTTCTTATCTGCACTCTAGATTTTTTTTTCCTAAGAAGAAGAGACCAAAAGAAGTGAGCGGTAAGCAAGGTTTATAATGCCTCACAACAATTCTCTTTCACTAGAAATCCCGCATCTTCACCTTCCATCCAATAAATTCAATTTTGCTCAACAAATGTTTATAGAGTATAGTAGAACACAACTAAAAAAATAAATAGGATCAATTAAAGGCTCTGTGTGGTGGGGGCATTTTTGCTCGGGTGAGTTTAGACAAACGCTAACATCATAGACTGTATGTTTGGCATGACAGTGGTTATGACCGCTACGAAGAAAAGAAAACTAGTTTTGAACAAAAAAGTGAATGAAGTTCTTTAGGCGAGGTCGGGTTTCCACGAATGATGATCTATAACCACTATGTTCGCGACCGTTACCGCTATACCAAACTGAGCCTACAGAAGGATTGGATTACAAAGGTTAACGTGGTTCAACAAGTTTAACATAGGATCCAAAGAAAAGAACTGTCCTCTTACCAATGGTGGATTTAGAAATTAAACAGTGATGTATAATATATCCTAGTAGTGCATATTGAGTAATTGTTCCCTAATTAAGTATTGATTTGACATAAAAACCTGAAATTAAGTTTGTTCGCGGAGACAAAAAAGTTCAATGATAACGGAATTTTGCTTGAATTACGGGAGAAACTTGACCCTACGTGTTGAACCTGGAAATCACGGTTCAAGTGGAGTTCAGATCAATTGGGGTAGTTTGTACTTCTTCCAAGTTAGAACACTCGGACAAACTCTTAAAGCAAAGAACCTCATTCACAAGAGGTGGATGACTACAAACAGATCCCGCGAGCTGCAACGAGGAGGTCCCGTCACAGACCCGAAAGATCAAACAGAGCTTCCCATTCCAAGTAAATGTTGAGCATCACGTTCTGCGCACCTTGGTATTTGCGGCTTGTCTTCTGTTGCGCATGGAGGAGTCTGGAACGGCAGACATGTTATTGACTGGAGTGCGCTCAACACAATCTGGGGCATGCGGCTTGTCTCCTGTTGTAAGCGGAGGAGTCTGGAACGACGTTCTCTTAGAGGTGCGCGGGGAGCAACCTCAGTTATCAGGATCGCGATCCGGATCGTAGGGTAGGATCCAGATTTTGTAAATCGATCCGGATCTTACCTTGGATCTAAATCGGCACATCTACGACTGGGATCGCGATCCGGATCTTAGGATCTTTAGGATCGCGATCCTGAGCCGATTCTACTGATCTGGCCAAAGGTAACTATAAATATGTCCAACCCTATTCTGACCCCATTCAACCGGTCCAACGCCCATAACCCATTGCTTAACCTTATCCCAATTTCGCCTCATACTCCATCACAAAATCATATCATGTTGTTTTATCGTATCCCAAGTGTCGATTGTTGACTGCAAACTGAGGCCATGAGCAGCTTCTTCGGTCGCTTCCAGTCCAAATTTGTTTTTATTGTTAGTAAACATTTAGTGTCTTACCTGAAACTGAAATTAAACTTAATATGATATTATCTTTTTGATTTAATTATTCAGAAAAAATTAATATAATTATTTACATACTACTCAATTTATTGATTTTTTTGCTAATTGAGCATGAAATTTAATAATACAAAATTCAATTTTATTTGTTTAATCTTAATTTATGAATGTTGTAGGATCTTGCGATCCTCGATCCGATCCTACGATCTGATCTGATCCAACCTCAAAACGATCCCACCTAGGATCTTGATCCTGACAACCTTGGGAGCAACGCATGCAAGGAGGAATGCATGTAGGGGAGCTCACTCGAACGAGATCGAAGATCTTCGTGGAATCTTCGAAGGAGATCAAAGATCTTCGTGGGATCTTCGAAGGAGATCGAAGATCTTCATGAGATCTTCAAAGGATTCTTAGAAGACACAATGAGATCTTCAAGGGAGCTCTTTCGTGTGTAGGAGATGAGGTGAGAGAAGGAGTGGGAATGAAAGGAAGGCCCTGAGGTCCAATTTATAGTTTCCCAAGGTAGTTATGGTGGTTACGTGACAACCCGCACACCATAACCGCTTTTTGAGTTATCCGTAGACTAATTTCTTATATTCTATGACACATATTTTTAGATTTACTACGCGCACACCAATTATTAATTTGTTTATGTGCACCCCTCATAACGGGTGGTTATGCAAGGTATTTACGCGGCGATCAGACGGTGGAGATTCGGCGGCGGCCAAGGGGTCGATCGAAGGAGAACTGGCCGATGGCGGCGGAGTGGCCGACCGGCGAGGTTCGGCCGGCGGATGGGTCGGCGAGGTCCGGCCGGCGGATGGGTCGGCCGGGTTGATGGCCGAGGAGGCTGGCCGAGCGCCCGACCGGGAACGAACAGGCGGCCGACAATGAGGCCGCTCATGCGACGTGCGGCCGAAAGGCCGTGCGACGGAGGCTGGAGGTCAGGCGATTGCATGGCCTTGCGTCCTCTAGGACGGACTTGTGGTTGGCGGTCTTGCAGTGGTCGATGTCCCGCTCGACAACGCGCGCGGGTTGCGCGGCTGTGCGACAAGAGTTCTGCGCGGCTGCGCGACCAGAACTCTGCGCGGCGGCACCGTCCAACAAACAACTGTCCGCTTGGCCTCGCGCAGAGTGCGCGGCCGCGCGACCAAGAGGCTGCGTAGCGCCGACGGCTATGCATGTGGTGGTCGGTCGGGTGCGCAGAAGTCGGTCGGGGGGCCTGTCACTTGCTCGGGTTCTCAGCTGCCGCGCGAGGCGCGCGGCGACGACCAGTCGTGATTTGGCCGGTGTGGCACATTTGCCGGCGCGGTGGTTCGGGGCGGTTTGGACGATCATGGCGTTAGTGGGGTTGACTTTGGTCAACCCCACTTTCGCCACCAAAGGAGATGGGTGCTTTTGCTATCCGCAACCCGGATTTCCCATAATATTAGAGGGTATTTGATGCAACCTTCGTCGCATCTAAGTCACGCACTTGAATTTTTCAGTATTTTTTATTATCGTGTATTTCTTTCGCGCACCCGCTTTTATTTGAAATTGTTCGGCTATTCGGGTTGACCATCCGATGAGATATTAAGTAAAAAAGTTGGGTAATTCTGACAGTTAGGATGTTAACGACAAGCTTAAAATTGTTTAACGATGCATAAATATCTAAAGCATATGAAGACGAATCATTCTAAAATCTGCTAAAATATTATTATTTGGAAACTAAAACTGCCGTATAAAAAGGATTCTGGAAGAGGACAACTAAAATTGATATCATATAAACAGAAATTGGAAATAGTTTAGGTATGAGAAAAAATTTTGGAAATCAAATATCCTCCTCTAATTTGGGAAATCAGCCGACTACTGTCTATTAAATATCCGGCCATGAAGAAGAAAGGGAACCGGATTGAACAGAGGAACGAATTTTCATTCGTTCCCTCTGTATTGCCGGCGCCAACCAACCTCCTTCCTGATAGCCACTACCTCCCTCCTTCGCTCCCTCAGGCGAAGCTCAATAACCACCAATCAAGCCGCCGAAGTCACGACAGGCCCTTCCCTGTCGCACGCCCGTCAGCAACATCCCACTAGGCAGATCCCATCACTCTAGATGCGCCCAACAAATCCTCCAGGCGCATCCGACGGTGCTCCAGAATGTCGCGGTCAACCCCGACGCAAGCCGCGTTTGCCAGGCCGTCGTCCACACCGGAATCATATTCCGGCGACCTGGGTTGCGTCTGGCGCTGTCGACTTCCTTCTCCACTTTGACAAAGGCCTTCCCTGAGTAGCTCGCCATCGACCTCAAAGACCTACTCCGACATATGACTCCGCCAACGATCCCGTCTTTCCGCAGTAGCCCTTCCCCTGCGAGACTCACTCCGGGTTGACGTCAACATATAGCCCCATCGTCCGTGTTGGGAACATTGTCCCCAAGATTTTTGATTTGAAGAAAACCTCAAGATGACAATAGACATCTTGTATTTGATGGTTGTTTGAGTTTTGGTGTGACAGGTACAACTAAAGTGCATGACTAATGTATGGTTAGACACTTGGTCACCAAAACAAGGTTTTGCCCTTGTAATTCTTCAAGGAGCAAAATTCATGATGATCTTTGTACTAATTACATATTAAACATGTCATTATCATTGGGAAAAGTCACTAAGATCAGAAGAAATCAAATGCAGGATCAAAGATTTGTCTAAGTAAATAATCGGGTGCATAAGCTAAAAAGCTAAGTAAAAATTCGATTTCACCGAG
Organism: Platanthera zijinensis; assembly: GCA_039513925.1. NCBI lineage: Eukaryota > Viridiplantae > Streptophyta > Magnoliopsida > Asparagales > Orchidaceae > Platanthera > Platanthera zijinensis. Next base: position 33,437,294 of record CM077090.1, read on the forward strand.
TTCACGTCTAAGGAAAAATTCGACTGCATCGAGTTCATAATTGAGGAAAAATATGACTGCATCAAGTTCACGGCTAAGGAAAAATTTTACTGCATCGAGTTCATAGCTAAGGAAAAACTCGACTGCATCGAGTTCACAGCTAAGAAAAAATTTGACTGCATCGAAGATAAAAAGTTCGACTGCATCGACTGAATCGAATATAAAGATTCGACTACATGATGACTGAATGTTTTTTGCAGGCTGTTTTGGCTAAGTGTCAGGAGTTTCCTTAAATAACTTCTATATGTTCTAAGTTGACCACACATAATTCATATGGGTCATTTGACTTTGTCAATATGATCATGTCATGGTTACTTAGATTTATTTTTCTCCGCCTTGACATGTGGCACAACGGCCAGATCCTTAATTTAAGGAGCAGATTGTGCTTAGATTTCAAATCAAATTGATTCACGAAATTTGTTGTTGGAAGTCCGGGATTGCCAGCAAGGAAAAATATTCTCATTCATTGGAGAATATTGCCAAGATTTTGAAATCCTTCCTTAACCAAATTTCGACAGCCGTTGCACATACTATTTCAAGATTATTTCCTAAAGTGCTTGCTGGTCCTTTGAAGAGATCTAGCCAGAATATTTTCAAGATTGTAAATCTTCCTTATGCAAACTTAATATAGTCGTTTGGGATTTCCTAATCAAGTGTTTGTCAAAGGAAGATTGTCCTAGTCGTTAAAGAATTCAAATTGAATCTTCATTTACTCTGCCGGTCAAGTCAAGTATAAAAGAAGGACTTAGAGATTTCAGACAAGATTTCTTTTCTTCAAGCCTTTTGATATTCAAGCCTTTGAGAATTATTTTAAAAGACACTCAGTATTCATAGAGATCCTTCACGACTTTTTCTTTCAAGTCTTTTGTGAAATTTATGTAGCAGTGATCAAGCCTTCAAGTGATTTCATTTTCAACCACTGCTATATTCAAAGAAAGGTTCTTCTTGATCTACTACATCAATATTTGTTTTTGAAGATCTTTTCTTCGGTACAAGTTTTTTCTGATCAAACTCGATGCATTACAAGAAGATTATATCAAGTGCTGATCAAGAAAAGAAGAAGTCTGTTGTGTGCTTCTATCTGGAGACACAAGTTTTAGGATGTTGAGTTTAAACCTATACTCTATTTTTTTGTAGGATTCTTTGTGAATCTGAGTTGTAGGATTTATAATAGTGTAGATCTCTGTTGATAGAGATTGAGTTGTAGGGTTGTAAAGCCTGAGCTGTAAGGCTTGAGAATAGCCTGAGTTTGTAGGGCTTGTGGTGCCTGAGCTGTAGGGCTTGTGGAAAGCCTGAGTTATAGGGCTTGTGTGGAGCCTGAGTTATAGGGCTTGTGGAAAGTCTGAGTTGTAGGGCTTGTGACCTGAGTTGTAGGATCTGGGCGAAAGGTCTGAGGTAGGGAACTTGTGTTCCTGAGTTGTAAGATCTGAGGATCTGAGGAGAAGTTTTGGAGAAGTTTGGCCTAAGTTAGCTCTCTACTAGATAGGTGAAGGGGGAAAGTGAATGTACTCATTCTTGGGGAACCACTATAAATCTCTGTGTGTTGTACTGCGTGTTGTGGCTTGATATTGTGCTTTGCTTTTCTTACTGTGTTGTTCAAAATAATATTTAAGAAATTCAAAACTAAGTAAATCGCATATTCACCCCTCAAGGTGAGTAGCAACCCTTGACTTTCAGTCAGTCAGTCAGTCAGTCGTTGGGTTCTCTGGCGCCGAATGAGTTGAAAAGGATCATGCTCCTCGGTAACCTCACCCCCTCTTGCTCTATTCATATGGGATTAATTTTATGCACCATAATTAATTAATTTAAGCTTGCTCGAACATTCAATCGCTTGAAATACCGTTATCCATAATTTTTTACGTGTGTGATTATGCTTGTAGATGTATGAAACTCGCAACGATTCAACTCATAAAACGCTCTAAGAGTTTCTCTCAAATAATTAGTAACAGTTTTACGGAAATCTAACGTGGGAAAGTGATTTTGCACGAAAGCTCGAATTGGCCGCTTGGCCCCTCTCCAAATTAAAAATCCACATTTTTTTTTAAATCATAATTTTATTTTTATAACAAAAAAATTATTTTAATTAAAATATTTAATTTTCAAAACCCTAGTCGAGTCTACAACAGTTTGATATCAGAGGTTCCTATCGCGAATCACGCGATCAGACTTTCAAAAAAATAAAAAACAAAATTGTCCTTTTAATTTATTTTTTTAAAAAAATTTAATTTATTTTTTAAAAAAAACTTTAATTTATTTTCAAAATTTTAAAATCTTATTTTACAAAAAGGAGAGAATCGTAACAAAATTTGATATATTTGAGTATTCATTAATTTTAAGTACAAATGGTCTCTTGTTAAAAAAATGATTTTAAAGAATATATATATATATATATTAAATTTAATTAATATAATTTGTCTCATTTTTTTAATTTATATAATTAAGTTAAAAAATGGAAAATCTTGTTGGTTTAGAGAGCACCATAGAAGATTTTTGAATTAAAAATTTAACCAAAATGGTGGCGTCTCTCATCAATATACACCCATGGCATGATGAGACCACTGATCTTAAGCACTTAAAACACACATCCGAGCGTTTTTTACGGACGACTAGGATCTGATAAATGCTTAGATTGGTGTCATAACATTGAATCGTTTATGAGTCGTAGTCAAATATCTTCGAGTAGACAAATTGAGTACGTGACTCATAGACTTAAGGGATCCGCCTTAGAATGGTGGAAACAACTTCAACGCATTAGAGATAAGTTGTGGTTGCCTCAAATCACTACTTGGGTTGAGTTCAAATTAGAGCTGCGCAAAAACTATGTCTCTCCCGATTATCTTCACACTTTATATCGTAGATCTAAAAATTTACAATAAAGAGGTTTGTCGATTGATGAGTACACTAGAGAATTTCTAATTTTTCAGTCTAGATTAGATATTCAAGAGGGTGAAGTGATATCTGTATCCCGTTACCTGCATGGATTACACTATCCCATTAGAGATCAACTAGAGTTGTACCACTATCACGATTTAGAAGAAGTTTTCAGTATGGCTCATAGGGTGGAGTCTGAGTTTAGGTCTACTGCTATACCTCTCGCTAATTTCGTCGTTACCCCCACTTCTAAGGACATAGATTCCCCTAGTGTTACAACCCCCATGAGCTCACTATCCCAATTTAGCTCCACGGTAGAAATCCCTCCAATCAAGGAAACTCTTCCTGAGCCCCAGCTCCAGAAAGAAGAGATTCTTCCTCCTATTTATGACATACCGATTGAAGTAGCGTCTCCACTTGCACCCACTGAATCACCAACTGTAGTCACTGATTTTCTTCTCGAGTCCCTGCTCCAGGAGGAGTTGACCAGTGATGAACCCCTCGTCTTAGGTGTCATAGACTCGAACTACGTATGTCCTAAGTCTCTGAGCCCACTACACTCACCAACATTTGAGCCTATCAAAGTTACATTTGATGGTCACCCACCTGTAGCACTATTGTCACCACTATATATTGATTTCTTGTTTGGAGAACACCACTTTACGTTATTTCATCACCTTATAAATATAAATGTGCTTGAAAAAAATATTATCAAATTATTGATATATTTAAGCGAACTTGTGTTTTAAGGATAATGAGAACTCCAAAAAATTTCACATCAAATAAAGACACTAGTTTTAAAGGATTCCTTTGGAAAATTTTAAAGAATAAAATTGGAATCAATTTTAAAAATTTTAATATTAAGCTAGATATAAGCGAATTTGCGTAATTACAACAATGCATTAAATATTTTATAATAAAGTTTTTGAATATATTATGGGGACGAGTTGACTCTACACTCGAGTTTAGTAGCGTTTATCACTCTCTAACTGATGAACTGACTGAAATCGTTAAAAAGAGTTTGGAGAATCTTCTTAGGCGTTTAATTGGGAAGATTCTAAAGCAATGAGATTTTGTACCTCCACAGACAAATTTTACTTGTAATAATTTTAAAAGCCACTCTCTTCGCATATCTCCTTTCGAGATTTTTTATGCGTTGTCCCGCCCACCTGACCTCCATCATCTTTCATTCCATAAACGTATTTCCTTTTATGCGCAAGCACATATTAATTATTTAAGAATTAAGAAAACTGCATAAAATTACTGCTAATATTTTGCGTGCAACCTTTGAACATTACAAACTCACGATCGGTCGTTATCTCCATGAGTTGTACTTTTCAAAATAAGGTCTGATGATTGTTTACGACAGGAGGTTTGGTCCAGTTCATGATCAGAAGCGCATTGGGCCACCAGTTGAGCCACCCGTCGAGTCCCCAGATATTTCACCTAATCTAACACCAACAATGATGTCAGAACTCTCCATTGCCAGTTTTTGCGAAGTCTCGTCGGGGTCGAGCTCTTTAAAATTGTCACTCTAGACGCGCCCATCATGTCCTCCAGTCGCATCTGGCGCTGCTCCAAAACGTCGCGGTCAGCCCCGACGCTAGCCGCGTTTGCCAGGCCGTCCTCGACACCGGAATCGTATTCCAGCGACCTAGGTTGCGTCCGGCGCTATCGACTTCCTCCTCCACTCCGGCAAAGGCCTTCCCAGACTAGGTCGCCATCGACCTCAAAGACCTACTCCGGCATCTGACTCCGACAACATCTCGTCTTTTCGCAGTAACCCTGCCCTGCGAGACTCACTCCGGGTTGACATTGACATCAGTCCCGTCGTCCGTTAGTCAGTTGTGGGTTCTCTGGCGCCGAACGAGCTGAAAAGGATCATGTTCCTCGGTAACTGATAATCATAAAATTAACCTAATTATTAAACCAAACTTATAGTAATTTTCCTCTTTATTTTTGCATTTTTTGTATTTTAAATTTAAGAATATGTTTCTTTTATGTTTTATGCTTTAATTTTACATTAATACCCGATTTTATATGTTTATGCAGGCCTCTATGTTGTTAAAGGCGCGCCTCGGGCGCGCCTAAGGCTCCAAGCTCACCAGACTCAGAGTTTTGCGCCTCTGTGCGCATTATTTGCGCCTTTAGAATATAAAAAGCGCATTTAAGTGAATTTTTTATTGTAAATTTTTTCTTCAGAAATTAAGAACAAAAATGTTGCAAGAACTCAATAATTTTTTATTGACTTGGTATTTGTGAAAGATAATTGTGCGTAGAGACTTAGATATGATATAAGTGACCACATTCATTCTATTTTTTAAGAGATATAAATGATGGTAATGAATGATTAATTAGTGGACTAGATGAAGAATTTGATCGAGAAGCTGAAATGATGTTTGATGGTGATTATTTAAAATGAATGTGGTTGCGTCTTGCTTTTGTCAGGCGCGCGCCTGCTCCTTGAGTCTTGCGTCTAGGCTCCAAGACCCCTTAGCGCCTTGGTGCGCCTTGCGCCTTTAATAACTAAGGCAGGTCTGGGGGGAATTTCTGCGCAAAGTCCCGCTGCCACGTCCAAGACTTTTATTCGAGTCAAGTTCGTCATCGTGGAGCTTGGCCGGATCTATTCAACGTAGTGTGACACCTTGCATATGCTCATGCACTCCTTGCATGAAGCTCTCGGCCACCTTTAAAACTCCTTCCATGAAATTCGCGTGGATGCCATCTTTTCTCTCTCACGCCATTTTCTCTCTCATGCCAACTCCTCTCAAGCATGCATTCATCCCCTTAAAAAAACGTGAGCCCCTCTCTAATTCCTCCTTCTCTCATCAAATATTCATCTCCCCTCTTCTTACATTTAAACTCAAACATCTTCTCTCTCCTTCCCACCTCACCAAGTCCATTCCCCCTTTGGAATGAGGATTTTAGGAGGATGATTCATCCATAATCATCACTCTGTCTTTTTTATATAGCCTTGATTTATTTCCGCTAAATCATTGTATGTAATTTATATTGCTAGTATATGATAATCACACTTGATTCTTATATTCCCAATAGTCTAGTGACTCATGAATACATTAGATCTCGTGGAAATAAAAGAAATTCATATCGGTTTTAAGAAAAACTAATGTCACTCCTCCGGCTTTTCATGATTTCAAATTCAAAGCAATTTTTATTCAAATTAAGATTGAAAGAAATTTCACTTAATTTTTATAAAGATTAGGAAATGGTTAACTCTAGTGAGTGCCTATTTTATTTTCAAATCTCCGGTCACAATTTTATAAAAAAAAGATAAGGTGAAACATTTCTAAATCAAACTCCTAATTGAACCTAGAAAAAGTACTAAGGTCTTCTTTCTAATAGATTTCATCAAAATTATATCACTTTAAAAACCCGGCCAAATTTGCTACGATAAAATAACAGTCATTCGTGTGAGTACGGGTATTCGACGGTTCCCGGATTTAATACGACACTTGTGTTCCTACACTACGGTTCGATAGGTATATTGCATCGGATTGCTAGTTCGTATTTATTTTGCGAATAGAATTTTTATCACCAGTAACCTCAACCCCTCCTGCTCTATTCATATGTGATTAATTTTATGCATCATAATTAATTAATTTAAGTTTTCCCGAACGTTCAATCACTTGAAATACCGTTATCCATAAACTGTTACGTGTGTGATTATGCTTGTGGAAGTATGAAACTCACAACGATTCAACTCATAAAACGCTCAAAGAGTTTCTCTCAAATAATTAATAACGGTTTTACGGAAATCCAACGTGGGAAAGTGATTTTGCGCGAAAGCTCCAATTGACTGCTCCGCCCCTCTCCAAATTAAAAATCCACGTTTTTAAAAAAAATCATAATTTTATTTTTATAACAAAATAAAATATTTTAATTAAAATATTTAATTTTTGAAACCCTAGTCGAGTCTATATCAGTATCAATTATATTGTGATATTGTTTTGCTACAGGAAAATTTTGGGTGATCACAACAGAGTTAGATATGTTCTGTTTTTATGTGTTGCACTGGAATCTGTGGATAACCATTTTCATTTTGTTCTAGGCTGTGGATAGCAAAACTCTTTGATGTTCATCTGGGTATAATAATTTCCTATAATAAAAAAAGCACAGTTGACTTAAATGAGACTCGATACAGATTACAGAAAAAGATAAAAATTTCTACCACAATTTTCTTCTATAGTTCATCAGACAGCAGAAACAGTTGGCCAAAGAAATTGTTAGGGTTTAGGGTTAGATTAGACGATTTCGAGTGATAATCTTAAAATTTATGGCTACGGATTCAAAATCAACCCCTAAAAATTGTTAGGGTTTCGTTTCCTCTTCTCCGATTTCATTAAATCCATACAAAGATATGAATTAATCTTCTCCGGCTGAAGACGATTCTCAATACAATCCAGTTAATAAAGCTTAACTACCAGTAAAGAACTTCCAGAGCTAAACCACCAGCTACCTCAACAATCCCTAGTATCGAAAAACTCTCCGGCAATAACTGTTGTTACAGAACAAAAAAAAAACGCAGAAAATAAAATTAAAAGGGCTAACCTTCTTCTTCCACCCCGCAGGCGCCGGAAGTTCAACGTAATTAACTTCCGGCTCCCGGCCTCCTTCACCGCCGACGTCCGAAGCCATCTTCTGGAAGCCGATCAAAATCTGCAAGTCTGAGAGAGGAGACGACGAGCAAACAGAGAGCACATAAGACGGAAGTGAAGGACGGAATTCCGTCCTCCAAACGGCCATCCGTCGGATCGATAAATCCGACGACCGACGAGCAGCTGTGTTACCACCCGTCCGATCATTTAATCTGACGGCTATCGAAACGACGGACAACAAAAATCCTTAGCGTGGACGAGGGGACAAATTAATAAGTTAATAAGTCACCCATACTTATCTCTTTAGCTTGGGAACGATGGTTTCAAGAATTATAACCTACGCAGCCGTTAGATCTGCTGTGAAAGCTGTGCCGAACATCACAGAGAACGAGCACGAATCTCGAGCAGATTGAGGGGATCAAATTTAATGCTGCCCGGAGACTATTATATCGTACTAATATTATATCTAAAGTGATTTTTGGAATTTGATTGGGACGCGATTGGCACGGAGTCAGCGGGACGGCGAATCAAACCAAGGCAGACGGCCTTGAGCACGACGCGAAACGTCGCCGGAGTTTGGAAGGATACAGTTGCGGTGGCGTGTTGACGTCAGCCAAATATCTATACTATACTATTAAGCGGAAATGGGGTTGTTATAAATAAATCATATTTGGCTATTAATAAATTTTTGTTATTAACAAAGGATAGCAAAAAATAAATAAAAAAACAAAGTAATTATACCAAAAAGAATTTTCAATCAAATTTAAGTTTTTGACAATTTTTTTGCATCAAAATTTTACAAAACTTTAAAATATTAATGAGCATCTCCATCCTTTAGATTCAAAATCTTCAACCTCTTCAAATAACCAATCCAAGAACCACCCCAACATTATAGCATCATGAGATAACCAATCTCATGTCCAGCATGGTCATTCATTTCTCCAAAGGTGTCAATATATATAATGAATTTTTAAGATAAAAGCCAAAACAACCTAGCAAAATCGAGCGAAAATGACAGTATATGTTCAATCTGGAAAAAGCCCCCTACATGAAATAAAGAAGATAACCAATCTGCAAAAGGACCAATGAAATTTAGTACAGGGCATGAAAAAAGAAGCAAAGATGGAGATGAAAGTAAAACAATGGCGCCCTAAAACAAACCCTAAACGATGAGCCGCGAATTGCCTTCGGCCGCGAAACGAGAAACTGGAAGGAGGGCGAGAATCTGTCGCCCGCGAATGGGGGCGTTCTGGAAGGAGAGCCATAATCCGGAGGAGAGAGGAATCACTGCGTGCCGCCGCTAGTCGCCGCGAATCGAACCCTAAAATCGTGAATGGAGGAGGGGGAAACCTGATTTGCGCGCAGCTATCAGAAAGAAGGGAAAAAAGCTTTAAGGGAAAAATCGGATTTTTTTGAGGTGCTAGTAGCCAATAATGATTTGTGTATAGCAATGCCCAATGGAAAAAAAAACACCTCCAAAATATTCCAATTTTCAATTTTACTCCTATTTATTTATTTATTATAAAATTTTAGATGGATATAAATTATCTACCAGGCGATGTTACGGTCATGGTAAAACCAAATTAGAAATAATTGTTCCTAGATTAATTTAGACATGAAGATGGTCGTTTTTTTAGCAAAAGAATCTTGGATCCAATTGGAAAAAAAAAGTTTGAGAGAAAGCCAAGTGAATTCTAGTTGGCTATGCGTCGGAATGCTGGTGAATTCCCAGCTCACAAACTATTTTGAAGCAGGGGCGGATCCAGGAAGTTTGATTAGGGGGGGCCCAATCAAAAAGCGAAGAATTTTTTTTATGATCAATGTCTATACTAAAATTTGTGCATGTAGAGATATCACAGTTGAGTCATAAAAAATTTATTTCTTATTGCAGCTTATCTATTTAGAGACATCCTAGCTCAATCTTTAATCAGTTTTAGAACAAATGGAATATTGCGTGATACTGGTCTGATCTTTGTTGCAGTATACATAATATTAACATTTCAATAATTTGAGATGTGAGAATACAAAGAGTGCTAACAATTCCAATTTGAATTATTTGTTCAGGTGTTCTAGTTAAATATTTGTGTGATGAAGCAAATAAATCAAAGAAAAAATATTGTTGCAACGAAAATGTTTAAGATGAACTTCATGCTACAAAGTATGAGTTGCAATAAAAGTGTAGAGTGTTATCATCAGTATTTAAATATTCGCCCGACCTCATTGTCGTCATCACTCATCAACATCCCTAGGAGCACATGAAAGTTCCTCTTCAAAGTAAGAGAACTTCATATTAAAACAAACTCAAAGTAAAAGTGTGAACGCATGCTCCTACTGCAGAGAATGAAAATCTCAACAAGGGGATGCCTAAACTATTCAAAAAATTTAAGAAACACGCAGTTAAAATTCATTGGCTTCGATCTCGTGTACTCTTACAGTGTAATAAATGAGACACTGGGAAAATAAACAAGATTACAAGAGTTAAGTAAAGAAGATGTCGCGTTATATCGTGCTAAAGATAACGATAGTGTTTCTTTCAGAGATTTTGAAAAAGTTATGAGTAAAGAAGAAGGTGGACTTGGCGGGGTCAAAATTGTTTGCAACTATATTAACTAGATTTGTATATATTATCTCCACAAAAATTAATTAAACCGGTTGCCTCTCATGTAAACTGTACAACCCCGTATTCGCGGAGTAGGGTCCCTTCAGCAGGCGCAGAGCCAGTTTTAAGCTTTTAAGCTTTTCGGATATTTTGGACTCTTGGTGGCCAATTTTGGCTCTAGCATGGAAATATACTAGTATGGGGAGGAAAATATTGCCTTCCCCCTTGCCCCCCTCTTTGAGGGGCGGGCGTGGCTAGCTTGCGGGGCGAGACCGCCGGCCAGGCAGTTTCTCGCCCGCGCGGCCAGCTTGCGGGGCGAGACCGCCGGCCAGGCGGGTTCTCGCCCGCGCGGCCAGCTTGCGGGGCGAGACCGCCGGCCAGGCGGGTTCTCGCCCGCGCGGCCAGCTTGCGGGGCGAGACCGCCGGCCAGGCGGGTTCTCGCCCGCGCGGCCAGCTTGCGGGGCGAGACCGCCGGCCATGCGGGTTCTCGCCCGCGCGGCCAGCTTGCGGGGCGAGACCGCCGGCCAGGCGGGTTCTCGCCCGCGCGGCCAGCTTGCGGGGCGAGACCGCCGGCCAGGCGGGTTCTCGCCCGCGCGGCCAGCTTGCGGGGCGAGACCGCCGGCAAGGCGGGTTCTCGCCCGCGCGGCGAGCTTGCGGGGCGAGACCGCCGGCCAGGCGGGTTCTCGCCTGCGCGGCCAGCTTGCGGGGCGAGACCGCCGGCCAGGCGGGTTCTCGCCCTTGGACCTCCTTGGGGCAAGCTTTTACCTTTTTACCCCCGGGGTGGATTTTCCCTTTTTTGCCCCCCGGTGTGGAGGTTTTCTATAGGCTGGAGGCATTTTTGCCCCAGGGGCATTTTGGTCATTTTGCCTCCAGGACTTGGAAAAACTATAAATAGACCCTTAGGGGTTGCCTTGGAGAAGGACTTGTCATTCTTTCCTTAGCCACTATTCCCTCTTTGGCTTTCCTCCAAGGCACCTAGCTCAAGCATTGGCTAGGGAGGGGGAGACCTCAAAGGTCTTCCGGGTGTGAGGTGGGACCTCCACGCTAGAGCCGAGGGTCAGTTCATAGCTTCCTAAGTCTTCGGTCCGTGACGTTCTTTTGAGTGTAGTATGTGTGAGGTCACCCCTTTCCCCAAGGGTCGAACTCCACGGAAGTCAATTTTGGCTTCGGTCATTTTTGGCTTCAACAGTTTTGGTGTGGTGAGCGTGGAGAGTGACCAGCACAGAAGATCTCAGGAGAGTGTCATGACTGGAGATCAGAGAGGTAGTGATGAACTCGGTGGTCTCCCCAACCTAGGACCCTTTGTAGGAAGAGAGGAGTTCATGGCTTCCATCGAAGGCATCATGGGGATGCTTAGAAGCATTGCCCCTCGGGCTGACAGCTCAACCCCCACCCCCCAGGGACTAGCTCCCAGGGGTCTCGGCGAGCTAACTCAAAGTGGTCTCGGCGAGCTGGCTCCTAGGGGGCAAGGCGAGATCACCCCAGCAGGGGGAGAAGTGAGTATGTCGGATAGGAGGCCTGGGAAGGAGCGGATAGTAGAAGGGGTTGAGCGAGACCTCTCAGGCCGGGAGCTGTTCCCAAGCCCGGCGAGAGCTAACCCCCCAGGCGAGCAGGTCGCGCGAGTGGAGGTGGCGAGAGCTCCCCTTAGGGGGTCACCCTTCAGTGAGTTGATCACCTCAGCTCCCGTTCCTGAGGGGTTCAGAGAGCCAGACATGGTTTACTATACCGGGAAGGATGACCCCGTCCAGCATCTGCAATGGTTCGAGGATGCCGTCTCCATCAGGCCGATGACGGATGCCTTCAAGTGTCGCCTCTTTGCGATCACGTTGAAGGAGAAGGCAAGGGACTGGTTTCATCAACTCCCTCCGAGGTCCATCTTCGGGTTCGAAGACTTGAGCCGGAGCTTTCAGCTTCGCTTCTCCACCTCCAAGAAGAGGAAGAAGGGTCCTGAGTCCCTCTTCCTGTTAAAGCAAAGGGCTGAGGAGTCGCTAGCCCACTACGTTGACAGGTTCCAGGAGGAGGTCCTTGACATCCAGGAGGTGCCAGGGTATGCCCTCCAGATGGCGTTCACGGTGGGGTTGCGCGAAGGGTTCTTCAAGATGAGCTTGACTCGGAAGGCCCCTCTTTCCTTTGAGGAGCTGATGGAAAGGGCGGCAGAGGAGATAGCCATGGAGGCAGCCAACCCGGCCTTTGTGAAGAAGTTGGCAAGGTTGACAGAGGTGGAGTCAAAAGAGCAAGGTGGCTCGAGGCATCATGAAGGGAGAAGGAGAGAGGAGCATAGAGCTCAAGGGTTCCAGAGATAGGAGGGTCCGGAGCCAGGCTGGAGGCAGTAGGGAGGACCTGCCCATGGTCCAGGAAGGGCTCTCATCCAGGATGGAGGGAACCATCATGGGGGCCAAGGGAGGTTCAACTTCCAGAGGCAAGCCCCAAGACAACTCCTGCCCCCACCCCAGCAAGCGATGGCGATTGGCCGAAGGGATAGGAGGAATCGCAAGGGGAGAGGGGGAGGCAGGGTAGAGTTACCGTTCTGTGACTTCCACCAGTTGGAAGGTCACGCCACGGCTACCTGCCCCGAGTTCCTGGAGGTGAGAGGGGCGAGAGGTCCTGCCCAGCAACCGCCGCCGGAGCGGATTGAAGTTCTACCCCAAGGAGGGGGTGAAGATGTGTGCGAGGACCGGGTCGATGTAGGACCCCGAGGTGGTATAGCTGTGATCCACGGGGGGGTGGGGATCGAAGCCGCTCGGAAGGCATGTCTCCATGTGATGTATCGGCGGAGCGTTGCCTCGACATCCCAGACCCCTCCTCCGGAGGAAAGGGTCACCTTCTCATCAAAGGATATGCCAGAGCATGAGGATCCCTTCTGCGACGCCCTGGTCATCCAAGCAGCCGTCGAAGGCTTCACCGTCTCCCGGATTTTGATTGATAACGGAAGCTCGGTCAACGTCATTTTCAAGAAGGCGTTCGAGGGGATGAAGGTGGAGCCAAGGAGGATAGTGGCGTCGGATGGACCTCTGTTTGGATTCTCAGGGGAGAGGAAGGAGGTGGAAGGTGGAGTCGGACTCCAGGTGAAGTTGGGAGGGACCTCAAGGAACTGCAGGTTCGTCATTGTTGATGCTCCAAGCAGCTACAATGCCATCTTCGGAAGGCCCCTCATCAGCGCCTTCCGGTGCGTGCCCTCATCCTTCCACCAATGTCTCAAGTTCAACTCAGATGGGATCCAGGTCAGGATCAAGGGAGACTCTAGGATGGCGAGGCAGTGCTACGTCACGGCAGTCAACACCATCTCTTGGTTGGCTAAGGCAGAGGAGATGGAGAAGATCATGGAGAGCCTGAGCAGGGTTGAGGTGGCCAGTGGGATGGAACCTGATGGCAACCACCAGGCCCAGGCCCCCTGAAGAAGCCTCGCCTCGGCGGAGTCATGTATCTTTTTTATGTTTATGTTATTGTAAGGAGTCTAGCCCCCCGACCAGTAGAGTCGAGGGGGTCATGTAACCCACCTTCTTTCCCCCGTTAGAGGATGTTGGAATTGAAAAAGCTTAGGTGACATGCCCAACTCCCAACCCCCGAGAGGATCTCCTCATACCAGGCTCACACTAGCTGGCAGGGTCGAGAGTGCTTCGGGGGGTGGCTCATTTTTCCTTTTGCTCCGAGATGATTCCGCTGTCAGGCTCTCACTAGCTGGTGGGTTCAGGTTGATCTCTCGTGGGAGCCAAGCCCTTTTGCTCCGAGATGATTCCGCTGCCAGGCTCTCACTAGCTGGTGGGTTCAGGTTGATCTCTCGTGGGAGCCAAGTCCTTTTGCTCCGAGATGATTCCGCTGCCAGGCTCTCACTAGCTGGTGGGTTCAGGTTGATCTCTCGTGGGAGCCAAGCCCTTTTGCTCCGAGATGATTCCGCTGCCAGGCTCTCACTAGCTGGTGGGTTCAGGTTGATCTCTCGTGGGAGCCAAGCCCTTTTGCTCCGAGATGATTCCGCTGTCAGGCTCTCACTAGCTGGTGGGTTCAGGTTGATCTCTCATGGGAGCCAAGCCCTTTTGCTCCGAGATGATTCCGCTGCCAGGCTCTCACTAGCTGGTGGGTTCAGGTTGATCTCTCGTGGAAGCTGGTGGGTTTAGGTTGATCTCTCGTGGAAGCCCAAGTCCCTTAGCTCCGAGATGATTCCGCTGCCAGGCTCTCACTAGCTGGTGGGTTCAGGTTGATCTCTCGTGGGAGCCAAGCCCTTTTGCTCCGAGATGATTCCGCTGCCAGGCTCTCACTAGCTGGTGGGTTCAGGTTGATCTCTCGTGGGAGCCAAGCCCTTTTGCTCCGAGATGATTCCGCTGCCAGGCTCTCACTAGCTGGTGGGTTCAGGTTGATCTCTCGTGGAAGCTGGTGGGTTCAGGTTGATCTCTCGTGGAAGCCTAAGTCCCTTAGCTCCGAGATGATTCCGCTGCCAGGCTCTCACTAGCTGGCAGGTTCAGGTTGATCTCTCGTGAAGGTTGTCTTTTTACCCTGAGGGGGTCTCGCCACCCAGGCTCTCATCAGCTGGCATGGCAGGTTGACCCCCCAGGAGGTTAGATCCTTTTACTCTGAGGGGGTCTCGCCACCCAGGCTCTCATCAGCTGGCATGGCAGGTTGACCCCCCCCAGGAGGTTAGATCTTTTTACCATGAGGGGGTCTCGCCACCCAGGCTCTCATCAGCTGGCACGGCAGGTTGACCCCCCCAGGAGGTTAGATCTTTTTACCTTGAGGGGGTCTCGCCACCCAGGCTCTCATCAGCTGGCATGACAGGTTGACCCCCCCAGGAGGTTAGATCCTTTTACCCTGAGGGGGTCTCGCCACCCAGGCTCTCATCAGCTGGCATGGCAGGTTGACCCCCCCTAGGAGGTTAGATCCTTTTACTCTGAGGGGGTCTCACCACCCAGGCTCTCATCAGCTGGCATGGCAGGTTGACCCCCCAGGAGGTTAGATCTTTTTACCCTGAGGGGGTCTCGCCACTCAGGCTCTCATCAGCTGGCATGGCAGGTTGACCCCCCCAGGAGGTTAGATCTTTTTACCCTGAGGGGGTCTCGCCACCCAGGCTCTCATCAGCTGGCATGGCAGGTTGACCCCCCCCAGGAGGTTAGATCCTTTTACCCTGAGGGGGTCTCGCCACCCAGGCTCTCATCAGCTGGCATGGCAGGTTGACCCCCCCAGGAGGTTAGATCTTTTTACCCTGAGGGGGTCTCGCCACCCAGGCTCTCATCAGCTGGCATGGCAGGTTGACCCCCCAGGAGGTTAAGTCTTTTTACCCTGAGGGGGTCTCGCCACCCAGGCTCTCATCAGCTGGCATGACAGGTTGACCCCCCAGGAGGTTAAGTCCTTTTACCCTGAGGGGGTCTCGCCATCCAGGCTCTCATCAGCTGGCATGGCAGGTTGACCCCCCCAGGAGGTTGTCTTTTTACCCTGAGGGGGTCTCGCCACCCAGGCTCTCATCAGCTGGCATGGTAGGTTGACCCCCCAGGAGGTTAAGTCCTTTTACCCTGAGGGGGTCTCGCCACCCAGACTCTCATCAGCTGGCATGGTAGGTTGACCCCCCAGGAGGTTAAGTCCTTTTACCCTGAGGGGGTCTCGCCACCCAGGCTCTCATCAGCTGGCATGGCAGGTTGATCCCCCAGGAGGTTGTCCTTTTACCCTGAGGGGGTCTCGGCACCCAGGCTCTCATCAGCTGGCATGGCAGGTTGACCCCCCCAGGAGGTTAACTTTTTACCCTGAGGGGGTCTCGCCACCCAGGCTCTCATCAGCTGGCATGGCAGGTTGACCCCCCTCCAGGGGGTTAAGCGTTTTTACCCTGAGGAGGTCTCGCCACCCAGGCTCTCATCAGCTGGCATGGCAGGTTGGCCCCTCGGAAGAGGCCCCATAATCTTTCGACACCGCGAGAGCAAGCTACACTCAGCGAATACGTTGGGTTGGATGTTTCTTTCCGAGCTTGTGCCAACCTCGAAAAGAGCGGGGATTGTGTACAACCCCGTATTCGCGGAGTAGGGTCCCTTCGGCAGGCGCAGAGCCAGTTTTAAGCTTTTAAGCTTTTCGGATATTTTGGACTCTTGGTGGCCAATTTTGGCTCTAGCATCGAAATATACTAGTAGGGGGAGGAAAATATTGCCTTCCCCCTTGCCCCCCCCCGCCGGCCAGGCGGGTTCTTGCCCGCGCGGACAGCTTGCGGGGCGAGACCGCCGGCCAGGCGGGTTCTCGCCCGCGCGGCCAGCTTGCGGGGCGAGACCGCCGGCCAGGCGGGTTCTCGCCCGCGCGGCCAGCTTGCTGGGCGAGACCGCCGGCCAGGCGGGTTCTCGCCCGCGCGGCCAGCTTGCTGGGCGAGACCGCCGGCCAGGCGGGTTCTCGCCCGCGCGGCCAGCTTGCGGGGCGAGACCGCCGGCCAGGCGGGTTCTCGCCCGCGCGGCCAGCTTGCGGGGCGAGACCGCCGGCCAGGCGGGTTCTCGCCCGCGCGGCCAGCTTGCGGGGCGAGACCGCCGGCCAGGCGGGTTCTCGCCCGCGCGGCCAGCTTGCGGTGCGAGACCGCCGGCCAGGCGGGTTCTCGCCCGCGCGGCCAGCTTGCGGGGCGAGACCGCCGGCCAGGCGGGTTCTCGCCTGCGCGGCCAGCTTGCGGGGCGAGACCGCCGGCCAGGCGGGTTCTCGCCCTTGGACCTCCTTGGGGCAAGCTTTTACCTTTTTACTCCCGGGGTGGATTTTCCCTTTTTTGCCCCCCGGTGTGGAGGTTTTCTATAGGCTGGAGGCATTTTTGCCCCAGGGGCATTTTGGTCATTTTGCCTCCAGGACTTGGAAAAACTATAAATAGACCCTTATGGGTGCCTTGGAGAAGGACTTGTCATTCTTTCCTTAGCCACTATTTCCTCTTTGGCTTTCCTCCAAGGCACCTAGCTCAAGCATTGGCTAGGGAGGGGGAGACCTCAAAGGTCTTCCGGGTGTGAGGTGGGACCTTCACGCTAGAGCCGAGGGTCAGTTCATAGCTTCCTAAGTCTTCGGTCCGTGACGTTCTTCCGAGTGTAGTAGGTGTGAGGTCACCCCTTTCCCCAAGGGTCGAACTCCACGGAAGTCAATTTTGGCTTCGGTCATTTTTGGCTTCAACATAAACTTTCTCATCTTCCAATCAAAAAAAATTAAATGTCTCCACCTTTCCGGGTTCTTTTCTCCTTTATTCGGACACCGTTTTTGAAGTATAAGTAGTCAAAATCCATTGACTCGACGAGAGGAACACAAATTTATTATTTATTTTGCCAAAATTCTTGGGGGGGCCCGGGCCCCCGCCGGCCCCCCCCCCCCCCCTTAGATCCGCCCCTGTTTTGAAGTAACATGCCTATAATCATCAAAACATACTTAGACATTGGATCCATTTTAGGGACTTATTTTCACCGGTCAAGCGGTTACGATCGTATGAACGGGACCTTAATAAAATAAATCCCCTCAAACGGAACCAGTGTTAGATACGGTTCTGATCGTATGCATGAAAGATCCTCGGGTTTAGACATTGAGAGTTCAATTTCGTTAGGATGAAATCTGTGAGTTTTATAATCCTCTCACCAACATTTGATGGGTCTTGCATGATATAGGTTTTTATTATAATTCAAGCAGTTATGCATGGGATTTTTTTTGTCTAAGCACGACAATAAATTTGTAATTTGTCATCCTCGTAATTTTTTTCTCATAAACTACAAAATTTAATAAAATTTGATAGTATATATAGATATATTTAAAAATAAAATAAAACAAAAACAAATTAATCCCAATTACAAAAAAATGAAATAACAAAGAAGAAAAAAATTGAAACGGCGAGTTTTTCATCAAAAGATGTTTTTCGTTGTATATAAATATAAAAAACTAAACTTTCTAATGATTTTAGATAAAATGCAGCTGCGATAGAATGCATGTTTAGAGTGACAAAAGTTATGGCCGTTGGTGAAAAAAAAATAGTTTTGAACATAAAAGTGAAGCTACTTAGGAGAGGCCGAACGTTTGCGAACAAGATGATTCATAACCACCACTATAGTGCCAAAAGGAGCCTTACGCTCTATTTGTTTGGGCGTTTCGCTGCTCCGTTTTTGGCAAATGCCGGCGAAAGGAGGGTAAATAAATGAACCTCCGACGACATTTGCTCCATTTCCACCCGCCCGCCTTGAGAAACGCCCCAAAAAGCTCCGTTTGGAGCAGCCACCTCCCCCCTCCGGTTCGAACACTCCGTTTCCACCCGCCGGATCGACCCACCACCGCCGAACCTTCATTTGAAGGAGGATTGACGAGGGCTTTGCTTTGGTGGTTGGCGGAGCTCCCTTTCCGCCATCCACAGAATGAAACACATTCGCAGGAGTGCAAATTGTTTGCAGATATTTCTTAGAGAAATGGTTGTGATCCGACTGTGAATGGAATAAAAAAATATTGGTGCATGTAATGCGCCTTAGATCATCATGCACGTCCCCCCAATCTCACCGTATATTTTCGCCAGCACTAATTTTCACATATAATTGATCTAAAATACACTTTTAAATACAATGCACATTTTCACAAAAAATCTACAATCTTGAAATCACGGATTATACGGCTGTATTTGCTCCCGCACAGTAATCTATTACGATCAATGTACATTACCCATATCTAAATATGTCTCGCCATTATATGGGTCCGTGTAATACCATTTAGTGAATGTTTTACGGGTTAGACTTTGATTGTTAAAAATACAATGACCCTATTATTTTTGCTCGCAGGTTATTTGCATGATGTGGTTTGTGACAATGCGGTTTGGTTAATTTATGATTGACGCTTAAGGCTCTGTTTGGGACAGCTTTGGCGGATGAAAAAGTTGCTAATAAAAACAACTTTGGCGGTTGAAATATAGAATAAGCTTATAAATGAACACAATAAGGAGAGGATCTTCAAATAATTATAGTTGGAGGAAGTACAATTCAAAAATAAGGAGAGGATCTTCAAAACACAATATTCAATCAATAAAAAAAACTATCAAACTTGGGCTACGTTTGGCGCGACAGTTGCAGCAGTTAACGCCCTGCCTCATGAACTTCATTCACTTTTATGCACAAAATTAGCTTTCTTTTCTTGATGGCGGTCACAACTTTTGTCATGCAAAAAAAATACATTCTATAATGATGGTGTTTTTGTCTAAACTCACGAGCTCAAAAACATCAGGCCAAATAGAGCCTTCATTGAAGTCATTCTTGCTCCTAGCAAAGGTCTATTGGTTCTTCCAGATGAGGGTAGACACAAAATTTTTTTTTTTAAAATCTAAAACTTAATTCTTTGCTAAAAACAACAATATTAAGAATGAATTTCAAAATGTGTTAGAAAAATATCTAATTCGGTCCCCAACTTATCCTAACTTTTGATTCAAATCCCTAAAGAGACGACGCCCGTCCCTGAAATCCCTCGGTTCTTCTCTCAAGACTCACAGCTCTACCCCAAGCGCAGCTGGCGACAAAGATGATGTCATCGAAGATAAGAGACTTGATCATGAAGCTAATCAGGTCCCAGGAAGCATTTTGGTAGGAGTTTCCTCGTGACGCATTTTGGGCGTCATTCGAAATAAATTGGCTGTGGATGGAGAGAAGCGGTATCTAATGGGAAAGGTTTTAAGCACTCTGACTATTGTATGAGGTTTGTGGACAGAAGAAAGCTATAAATTGACCATGGAAAGGTAAAGTCAGGAGGAAAAAAAAGACTTCCAGCCAAACAAAAATACAAGTCCTCCGCAGGAAGCAGAAAATCAGCTGGAGGAAAGAAGCTAACAGATGCCATAATCTTGGAATAATTTAAGATGTGAGGAGTCCCTAAATTGAAAAAATGAGAAAATCTTAGTAATTCCATGTAACTATTTAGCACCCAATGGGGCCTATGACTAAAGACACAATCTGCTAAGGGGTGGTTGCAAGACTTTTGCTCCGTTTGGCACGGTGGTGGCGGTCATGAACATGGGGGTTAAATTGTCATTCGTTAGCGCCCACCTAAGGAACTTCATCCACTTTTATGTTCAAACAAATGTTGTTTGTTAGGTGATCCTTAACGAATGACTATTTAACCCATGTGTTTACGACTGCAACACGGCCTGGGACACGGGCAACCCATGTGTTTATGACTATTTAACCCTTGTGTTTACGACAGCAACATGCCAAACGGAGCCTTTGAGAAGAGATTCAAGGGAGATCATTTAAGACTTTTAAACGACTAGCAGTCATGCAAGGGGTTACGGAACCGGACGACAAAGAGACGGCGACATGCACTTGGCGGGTATGCAGGCTCCAAACCATCTTTGGAGTATAATGAAGTTGCCCTAGTCATTTCATCTTTCACTTCCCTCCAATCCTTCCCGCATATCTTCCACCGAAAGTTACTGCTCATCCCCAAGATGGTACTATTTGATATGATTCTATGTTCGCCCTGCTAGATGCCGTCTTGACCAGACACAACGTTGGATCTTCCATTAACTGCCGTTCTTGCATCGACCAGCCATCCATTACCAGCCCAACCGCCGCAATCCACTGCGCATACACTGCTAGATCCGCCCTCATTTGACACTTCAATCCACTGGAATAGGCTTTACGCTACATCACCCGCTGTTTGGGTCACTTTGAGTTACTGCGAGCCCAAATCAGTGTGCTTTGTGTATGCTCCGCACATGTGCAACAGCTGACGCTCATAGTGATGTGCTGAAAGGTTCACCCCCGCCAACTCAATGTATGTGATGATCTTTCGGCCTACATCGCATCCTAGAGACCCAAAGAAGTTTTGATCATCTTGCTGGGTATGGAACGGTTTGTATTGCATTGGGTTCGCTAGCTTCGACAATCCACATCAAATTTCACCAAGGGGTGCTGCCAAGCCCCTATGACCGACACCGATACCATTCCACCACTCGTGCCTCCAAACCACCCTTTCCCCACTGGCCTAGACGACATTCACCCGCGCAACACCTCACCAATTAGGAGTACAACATCCCAAGAGTAAGTGTCTGTGTTCTTTGTAAACAAACATACAATCCTGACTTCGGGCCACCATTGGCCATGAGTATGAAATTGCATTACAGGACATATCTCTTGAAACTTCGAAAGGGAGCTTACATTGTTTGGACTTACCGTTTCGTTTTGTGGTATATCCGGGTCCCAAACCATGAAGCTACGCGACTCACTCCGGGGTACACCAATCATCGTGATGATCGGCAACGAAGCGAGCCACAATTTTATCTCATACGCGTTGGTGGATCACTAGGGCATCAAAAATCCAGCGTCTTCGACCTTTACCACCTACCTCAGTGACGGGCATTGCTGCCCCAAATTTTTGTGCTGCTGCCCCAAATTTTTGTGCTTCAACTCCTTACTGCACCTTGTCATTTGACAGTGGACTTCTATGTCTTTAGGTTTGGTTGCATAGATTTTGCTGGAACCAAGAAAATCCTAGTTCCAAATGTTCGGACCAAAGTTACAGCCCGAGGTTACTAATCCTGCGGTTCAACACCACAGAACTGATGGCAAGAGTAGGAGAGAGAAAAAATCGAATGGTCTATAAACATGACCCGAGTGCTGCAGCAAGGGGGTTCCCGTCACGTACCAGGAAGTCTAAAAGAACTTTCCCTCCAAAACCAAAGGTTGGGCTAGGTACGAGGAAGACACTCACTTGGAGAGTAGAGAATTAGGGAGAATGGGGGTTGGGGGGGTCTCAAAAAAGTGTTTTTCATGATATCTCTGAGGTCTCATTTATAGACAAAGTCAAAGGGGGGTCGATCTGCGAATAGCCATTCCTGTAAAATACCTGAATCGTCCAAGGGGAAAAAGAAACTTGGCAGGCCTCACTTCTAAACATAATTATGACTTTCCAGGCCATATATAAGTTACAACATTCAATTTTTCCACCTTCCTTGGACAGGTGATAGAGACAACCACTAACACCGCCTTGTTACCCCCCAACACATCTTTGATGCCTTTCTTGATGTGTTTTCTGCAACACGAGAAATGCCCCAATATAGACCATGGATTATAGTATTCACATGCCCTTGTGGTCTAGCCCATCTCTGTTCAACAAGGCTACAAGTACAACCCTTTCTCTAGCCTGGTGTTTATAATCCACAAGAAGGATGGCCAGTGATGTTTCTATATGGACTATGAGCTCAAGAAAGCTACAGTGGCAAACATACCCCATCCTAGTCATTAAGGAGTTGTTGGATCAACATTGAGGTGTCGCTTCTCCAACTTGGAGAGATGATCCGATCACCATAAAATATGGGTCCGCGAAAACGACATTCCAACGACAGTCTTTTGGACTCATGATAGCCCTTACAAGTCTGTCGTTAAGCCATTTGGTATGACGAAAGTGCCCATGACATTTCAAGCCAGGATAAATAATGTATTCCAGCGGGTGCTTCAGAAGTACACTTGGTGTTTTTCTATTAAATTTTGGTAGACAGTTAGACTTGGCTTGGATCATCCTCACCACACGGAAGTCACTTTGGCTACCTTCCGGAGGCATGAATTTTTGGTAAAAGAAAATCTCTTTTGGCCAAACCAAGATCAGCTACCCTGGTAGACCTTACCCGTCGAGGGCATCTCCAAGGACCATGATAAGATCGAAGTCGTCTTGCAATGGCTGCCTCCCCGCTCCTTACGTGATGTGCAAAATTTTTGGGCCCGCTATATGTATTACATTGAAACAATGAGGAGCTCACCAAGACACTCACTGCCCACAAGAAGACAAAAATGAAATGGTTTTGGTAGCTACCTGAGCGACAACAACCTTCTCCACCCTACAGAGGCCCTTGTGGTGGATTCAGTTTTTCCTATGCTCGACTTCATTTAGCCTTTTGCCCCAGTTATCTGTACAACCCCATGTTCGCCGAGGGGGCGAACCAGAGCGACCCACAAGTCTAGGCGAGCCGAGGGGGCATGCGAGGAGGCGGGCTCGTGCTCGCCTAAAGCGGCTAGAACCTAGTCAGCAGGGCAAGTAGGGAAGTAGGACTACACTCGCCCCAGGCGAAAAAATGGGAGGTAGGCGAGTGCTCAGGAACTCGCCGAAGAGGCGGGCGAGTGCCAGTTTCATCAGGCACTCGCCACTCCGGGCAGGTGCTCGTTTACAGAGGCATTCGCCATAGAAAGCGAGGCGAGCCGGAGGTTGGCGGGTGCCAGCTCCATCAAGGCTCTCGCCATCCAAGAATATTCTCCGTGCAATGATATTTATTTGTCTGCGGATAGCCATTCCAAATAGCGGAGTTTGACTGTTGTCAGGCCAATTTGGGGTGCATTTAGTAAAACCAAAAGGAGGGATTGCGCTATTGGCAGGCCCCGCTAGGAAAAGCTATAAATAGACCTTGAATGGCGCAATCCCTCCTTTTGGTTTTACTAAATCTACGCCAAATTGATCTGTCAACAACCAAACTCCGTTGTTTGGAATGACTATCCGCAGACAAATAAATATCATTGCACGGAGAATATTCTTGGCTGGCGAGAGCCTTGATGGAGCGCACCTTTGGAGGGTGGCAGTTTTTTGGCTTCTTTCTCCTCAGGTCAATTTTGGTTGGCTTCAAAGGCTCTCCAAGGTGCCTAGCTTCAGCATTGGTGTGATAGGGAAAACGCTCTAAGATCTTCCGGGTGTAAGGTTGGACCTTCGCGCTGTTGCATAGGGTTTGTGTCTAGTTCTAAACCTTCAGCCAAACATTCTTTCTCAGGAGAAGTGCAAGCCCCTTTTGATACGAACTCCTCGTTGAGCTGAATCCCGGTTCCAACATTATCGACCTTAGATCCTTGTTGGTGTAGGTCAGTGGGTCGTTGCATATTTTCGCATTTCATTGTCAAACACAATGTGCTCTCGCTCCATCTACGAAAACGAGTTGATGACCCTCGCTGTAAAAGCACAACATTATTGTCCTACTCTCTTGGATTAACCCTTTGTGGTTTGCACTGACCACCACGACCTGTTGTACCTGTTTAGCCAAAAAATCACCATGACTGCACAACGAGTATGGATCGCCAAGCTGCTCGGTTATGACTTTACGATGGAGTTCCATTCAAGTGGGAGCAATAAGGTGATAAGTCATTGTGCCATATAGATTCTACATCCCTTATGGAAGTCTTCTGCCTTAATTGGGAAGATATGATGATCATCCAATGAGTGATTGAAGATGATCCGAGCATAGGCATAATTGGCATAATTTGTCAAGGGGTGCGGTCTGACTCAACTTTCCCCCCTCCATTTCCATTGTTAGAGGTTAGTTTCTCAACTGAGGGGCGAGTAGTTTTGTACACACACTCCACATGCATTCCACAGATCCTGGAAAAGTTCCACACTACCCCAATCACAGGCCAAGTCGATGCCTTCCGCACCTATCGTTGACTGACAATCATCTCTCTATTGGCTTGGCATGTTTCGCCAAGTGAAGGCATATGTGGCAAACATGCCTTCGGTGTCAACACGCGAAGTATGGGGCTATGTTTTTTGATGGCTTTTGCAGTCTCTACCAATTTCGAACCAAATCTGAGAGGATATGGTCATGGACTTCATCACCAAGTTTCCCGAGTCCAAGAGCTAGGATTCATTCTAGTGGTGGTGAACAGGTGTAAGGGGATGATCACTTCTTACCGCTCCTCTATCCCTTTATTGCTCCAACCGTCGATGAGGATTCGTAGAGGGGAATAAAGGGATTGTCTGCCTTCACGAATTTCTGCGGTTTATTGTGAGCGACCAGGAGTCGTTTTTTATGAGAATTTTATGGTAGACCTTATCTAAGTTACAGAGGACCCAACTCCGATACCTCTTACCCCCTCGAGACCGATTGGCAGACAAAGGTGCGTAGCCGTTGCTTGGATACTTATCATCGTTGTTTTATATGTGACCAACCAAGGAGGTGGGTCAAGTGGCTCAGTTGGACAAAGTATTCCTAGAGCACATTTGCATCATGCAGGGGTACTACTCAATTTCAAGTGTTGTATATGCCCTCTATTCTTTTATCAAGTGAACGTCAATTGGGGTTTTTGGCCACCCGCCACTAGAGGCGTGATATGAATATGTGATCACGCAACAACTTAAGCATTGCTTACAACGGGCACAACAAAAAATGACCACCTTTGCAAACAAACATTGACTGGAGGTGCATCTAAGTGTGGTAGATTCGATATTCGTCAACTCAAGTCATATAAGTAGTCCTCAATGGGCAACCACTCTCGCCCAAAGTTTTTGGCATGATACTATGGACCTTTTTTGATTTGGGGAAGCATTGATGTGGTGGCTTACAGTTTACAACATCTATCAACGAGTTGTATCCACCAAATATTTCATGTCTCTCACTTGAGGGAAGTAAACGAACATTCAATGGATAGCACGCCTCCAACACAGTTGGAGGGCAACATCCTGAATTTCACTGTGAAGACCATCCTTTACCGTCGAACTGCACCTTGGAAGGGGGAGCAGATGAATCGAGTGCTTATGAGTGGCAGTGTCATCCTATTTCAGATCCCACGTGGATTGATCCTTAGAATTTCCACAGACAGTTTACAGAGTTTTGTCATGCAGACATGACAAATATGGTTATGGAACAAAATGACGGAGAGATGACAATCGCTTATAGGTCTGTGCAAAAGGAACCGAAGAACCGAGAACCGAACCGAATTGGACGGTTCGGGTCGGTTCCTGGGTTGATCGGTTCGGGTATGGGCCTTTAGAATATGAGAACCGGCGGTTCGGGTCGGTTCTCGGTTTCTACTGTCGGGTATCCGAGAACCGACCCGAGTTACTATTTAATCTTAATCTTATAATCCGCTAACTATAATATTAAGTATTACTCTTAAGTTATTCGTATTCCGTAACTTAATATGTAACTTTAATTATAATATAATATATATTATAACTATTAGCTTAATATTTAAGTATTAATCTTATTTGCTATAACTTGATTAACTTCATTCAGTCCCGGGTCCCGATTTGGCGATTTCTTTCTCATTTCTGAAGGCCCCGAAACGACGAAACCCTAGCATTTCTTTCTCCTTCCCGTCTCCCGCTTTCTTCCCCGCGACGGCGCCGACTCCAGCGAGGCAGCGAGCGGCGCTCTGACGGTCCCGATTTCTTCCCAGGCCCAGCGGCGCTGCTTCCTCCTCCCCCGCAACCGGCATATCACGTCCCCGAGACTCCGGTGACGGTAAGAATCAAACCCATACTCCAGTTCTCGCTGACTTGTTTCATTCTCTATTTCTCACTTTCTGGAGTTGATGAAGTATTCGTCTGCTACACCTACTGACCTACACACAGATTTCTAGAAACTTTTCTTGAGTTTATCAAACCCTTTCTCCAGATTTTTGGAAGATTTTCCGTGGCCTAGCTTTTGTTGTAGTTGGAGGATACACAGTCAGGAATGTTTTCTGGACTTGAAAGTTGAAATCTCATCCATTGTTGATCACATACAGGAAGGTAATAGTGTTTAATAATTAATATTATGTTTGTTAGTTTGAACAAAAATTTTTCTAGTGTTTTTTTATTGATTAAAGGTCGTTATTTTGATTTCATAGTGTGACAATGTCAAATGTGGGGGAGTCGAATGCAAATAAAGTTGTACAAATCGAACTTGATAGTGTTGTTGGGCCTGCTGTAGTTGATGAAGTAGCCAATGTTAATGTAGCTAGCACGTGTGAGTCTAATCGTAAAAGAGACTATAAAGCTAAATCAAATATTTGGGATCATTTTACTAAGGTGAAAATAGATTCCGAAAAAACTGAAAAAGCCGCTTGTAATTATTGTAGCAGGAAGTACGATTGCGCTAGTGCCAATGGCACAAGTAACATGTGAAAACATTTGAAACTTTGCAGTAAATATCCATACAATGAGGTTGATAAAAACAGAAGATACTATCTTTTGAAAACAAAGGTGACCAAGAGGGAGGTGATATTAGCTCAAAAGGGTTTTTTTAGTAGTTGGAAGTTTGATCAAGAATTATGTAGGTAAGCCCTTGCTAAATGGATCATTACGGATGAGCTGCCATTCAAAATCATTGAAACTCATGATTTTTTGTATCTAATGAGAATGTTACAACCAAGGTTTACGCTAATATCATGCACAACATTAACAAGAGACTGCATGAAACTATATGCCACCGAGAAGGCAAAGTTAAAAAAGACTCTTGTGAATATGAAGTTCGTTGTTAGTTTGACAATGGATTGTTGGACATCCTTACAAAATCTTTCCTATTTATGTCTTACAGCACATTGTATTGATGATGATTGGCACCTTCAAAAGAGAATTCCTAATTTTTGTGTTATCTCTAGTCATAAGTGTACAAACTCATATCCGGCGAGTAGCGGTCGACTGGGCCAGATCGGCCAAAGTCCAGCAGTCCGGCTCGCCCAAGTGGGGTAGATCGTTTGAGGGGCGAGTGGAGCAGGTCGGCTCGCACTCGCCCCAGGGGCTTGACGAGCAGCGGGAGAGTAGAGCAGGTCAGCTCGCGCTCGCCTCCGGGGGCTCGACGTGCAGCAGGCGAGTGGGGCAGGCCGGGCCCGCACTCGCCCAGGGTTGGGAAGAGGCGGCGAGTGCTAGCTCCATCAAGCCGGCCCCCGACGAGTGGAGGTTCCATAGGGTCACTCGCCCAGTCTCTTGTGATGAGTTTTTACAATTTTACCCCCGCTGGCCTGTTTATAGCCTGTTGGAACAGCGGAGTTACGCTGTTGGCAGACCCAGTTGGGTTGCACATAGCTGTTCAGAATAGCGGAGGTTGGCTATTTGCATGACTTTTTCAGAAATCAATAAATAAACCCAAGGGGGTACCTCAGAAGGCATGCTTACTTGTGCCTCGGTCTTCTTGCGTCTTCTGAGGTATCCTTAGCTTGGTATCTGGCTAGGGAGGGGAAGCGCTCTAAGATCTTCCGGGTGTGTGGTGGGACCTCTACGCCGAGCCCTTGGGACTGTCACTTATTCTTTTTCCTTAGTCGTTTGGCTCGCGAGAGAGAAGTAAGTGTGCGATCATCCCTTCCCCAAGGGTGAACTCCACAAAGACCGAGTTTTCGGTTTCAACATTTTGGTGCGGTGAGCGCGGAGTGTGGTCAGCACAGAAAATCTTCAGCAGCCTCGATTACTGGAGGAGAAGGGCAAGGTTCGGACAGGGGCGATTCGCCGCCCCCTCCCCCTCTCGCCACGGTGGGGATGTTCGAGGAGTTCGGGCAGGAGGTGCTTGACCTCGTCAGGTTCGCACCCGGCGCGGGTGCCAAGTGCTCGACACCAGCTGTCCCAGTCGTTGCTGCCCCGGCTCTAAGCGAGGATGCCCCGGCTCGGCGAGCTGGGAAGGAGGTTGCAGAGGAGGGGAGGGAGCGTGATCTTCCCGGGCGAGTGCTCTTCCCCGGGTCGGCGAGTGGAGGCCGGTTCGGCGAGATGGGGGTGCAAGATCCTCCGGCTCGCCCAGCACGGGGAGGCAGCCCCTTCAGCGAGTTGGTTTCTTCTGCTCCAGTTCCGGAGGGGTTCAGGAAGTCAGAGATGTCCTACTACACCGGGAAAGATGACCCGGTCCAGCACATACAATGGTTCGAGGATGTGGTTTCGATAAGGCAGATGTCAGATGCCTTCAAGTACAGACTTTTCGTCATCACCCTCAAGGAGAAGGCGAGGGAGTGGTTCCACCAGCTACCAGCCAACTCAATCTACTGCTTCGAGGACCTGCGCCAGGGGTTCATGTTAAGATTCACCACCTCCAAGAAGAGGAAGAAGGATTCGGAGTCCCGGTTCCACATCAAGCAGGGGGTGAACGAGACCTTGAGGAGTTACGTGGACCGGTTCCAGGAGGCGATCACCCAGGTCTAGGAGATGTCATGGCACACCCTGATGATGGCCTTCACCTTGGGCTGCAGCAGGGTTTCTTCAGGATGGAGCTGAAGAGGGTGCCACCTCTCTCCTACGAGGAGTTGATGGAGAGGGCGGCAAGGGAAGTCGATCGGGAGGCGTCAAACCCCGAGTTCGCGAAGAAGCTGGTCAGGTGGGCCACGGAGGAGGAGAAGGGGCCAGAAGGAGGCCGAGGTCAGGAGGTGAAGATAGATGAACCCCGACAGTGGGAACAGCAGCTGCTGCAGCAGCAGCCAAGGTGGGGGCGCCAGGAGCCGAATAATCGGCTCGGCTAGAGGCAGCAGGAGTGGCATGATCAGGGCCAGCGGAGAGGTTTCCATGGTGGAGACAACCGTCAGGGGGGCCAGGGTCAGTTCCACCCTCCAGGCTGGAGACAGGGTCAGAGGCCTCCTCTCCCCGATCAGCACCAGGCTATGACAATAGCCATGCAGAGGAAGGGGTTGCAGAGGAGAAGGGAAGTAAGGGTAGAGTTACCCTACTGTGACTTCCACCAGGAGGAGGGGCATGTTATGGCCACGTGCCCAGAGTTCCTCGAGGTAAGAGGAAACAAAGAGTAGCAGCAGCAGCGGGACCGCCGGGAGGTGAGGATCTAGGAAGTCCTGCCTTGGGCAGAGTAGGACAGGTGTGAGGACCGGGCCGATGTTGGGGCCCGAGGCAGGATCAGAGTGATCCATGGGGGTGGGAGTTGAGGCTTCCTGGAAGGCAAGTCTCCACACCATGTACCGGAGGAGAGTTGGCTCCACATCCCAAACCCCACCCCTGAAGGAGAAGATCACCTTCCCTAGGAGCGACATGCCAGATCATGAGGATCCCTTCTGCGACGCGTTGGTCATTCAGACCGCAGTCGAAGGGTTTACTGTTTCAAGGATCCTCATTGACAACGGGAGTTCGGTCAACGTCGTCTTCAAAAAGGCGTTTGATGCGATGAAAGTGGATGCCAAGAGGGTGCTTGCCTCAGACGGGCCTTTGTTTGGGTTCTCCGGGGAGAGGAAGGAGGTGGAAGGAGGAGTGGGGCTCCATGTCACTTTGGGGGGCAGTCCCGAAACTGTAGATTCGTCATTGTGGACGCCCCCAACAGTTACAATGCCATCTTCGGACGGCCTCTCATCAGCGCATTCCGCTGCGTCCCCTCTTATTTCCACCAATGCGTGAAGTTCAACGCCGAGGGGATCCAGGTCCGAGTCTGAGGAGACCCCAAGGTGACGAGGGAGTGCAACGTCACCGCGATGAACTCCATTTTTTGGCAGGAAGGGGCCGAGGAGATGGGGCGGAGGATGGAGGTGGCGGAGCAGGAGGCAGGAGGAGTGGAGATGAAAGTGGAGGACGGTCGCACCCAGGTGGAGGTGGTGGAGGGAGTCCAGGAGGAGCCGGCCGAGGCAATGGCCGTGGAAGAGGCTGAGGATGAGGTCCTTATCCCAGGAGAGGGGGACGTTGGGGAATGGGGAGAGCATTCTCGTCTGGAGGTTGTGGAAGAGGTGGTGGAGATGGAAGTTCTCACCCTTGGGGGGAAGGTCAAAGGTGGAGAAGGTGCGCATCAACGGGGGGCTGACCTCGGTGGACCAGGAGAGGATGCTGACATATATCAAGAAGAACGTGGACATCTTCGCTTGGAGTGCGACAGACATGTCAGGGATCGATGTGGACGTCGCCTGCCACCGCCTCAATCTAGCTCCAGAGGCTCGCCCCATCCAGCAGAAGAAGAGGTTCATCGCGAACAAGCTGGCCGAGCCCATCAAGGAGGGGGTGGCCAAACTCCTGAAGGTTGGCTTTGTATCCGAAATTCAATACCCCGGCTGGGTCTCCAATGTAGTAATGGTTAAAAAAGGAGACGGCCGGTAGAGAATGTGTTGATTTTTCTTTACTTAATAAATCATGTCCTAAGCATTGTTACCCCTTGCCCCGAATCGACACGCTGGTTGACTCAGCCATCCGTTTTCCTGTAATGAGTTTTTAAATGATTTTTCAGGTTATCATCAGATCAGGGTGCACCCTCCGATGTAAAAGATGTCTCATTCATCACTGGGGATGGGTGTTACTGCTACAAGATGATGCCTTTTGAGCTGAAGAATGCAGGGGGAACGTACCAAAAGATGATGGATCAGGTCTTCCAGGAGCAAAATGGGAGGAATCTGGAGGTATACGTAGATGATCTGATGATCAAAAGCCGGGAGATGGACTCCCACCTCCAGGATCTGGAGGAGACCTTCGACACCCTCCGGAGGTACAAGATGAGACTGAACTACTTGAAATGTGTTTTTGGGGCCAGCAGGGGCAAGTTCCCGGGCCATCTTCTCACCCTCGCAGGGGTGGAGCCGAATCCTGACAAGGTCAAGGCGATCATGGGGTTGGGGTCGCCTCAGAATGCTTAGGAGGTCCAGCGGCTGACAGGAAAGCTGGCAGGGCTAAACAGGTTCCTTTCCCGGGCTGGGGAGAAGTGCTCTCTCTTCTTCAAAGCATTGAGGGGAGGCAAGAAGTTTGAATGGAGTAAGGAATGCGAGGAGGCGTTTCAGGCCTTGAAGAGACAGTTAACCCAGGCCCCCTGCTCCAAGGGCCGAAGGAGGGGGAGGATCTATCTTTGTATCTCGGGGTGGGGGCAGAGGCCTTGATCTCCGTCCTGATTCGAGAAGAAGGGAAGAGGCATCTGCCCATATATTACGTAAGTCGGGTCCTGAGGAAGGCAGAGCTCTGTTATCCCATCTTGAAAAAACTGGCCTTTGCTCTGGTATCTCGGCTCGGAGGCTCCGACCCTATTTGCAGGTACACTTCATCCGAATGGTGACTGACCATACTCTCCGCAACATCTTCGAGGGGGTGGAGCATTCAGGAAGGTTGGCAAAATGGTCGGTGGAGTTGAGTGAGTTCGATATCTCCTTCGTCCTGCGCCTCTCGATCAAGGCTCGGGCAATGGCGGACTTTCTGGCCGACTATGTGGTCGAGATGGCGGAGGCGAAACTCACTCGCCCGGTCCCTTGGAAGGTGATGGTGGACGGCGCTTCGGGAAGACATTCCCTGGGGGTGGGGGTGATCTTGGAGAGCCCTCAGGGAACGAAGATCGAGTAGACGGTGGTGATGCATTTTCCCATCACTAATAATCAGGCCGAGTACGAGGTCGTGATAGCAGGATTGCGCCTAGCCAAGGAGCTGGGGGTGCATGATGTGGAGGTCCTCACTGACTCCATGGTGGTGGCCTCCCAGATCAATGGGGAGTTTGAGTTAAGGGAACCTACTCTCCAGTTGTACTTGGCAAAGGTGAAGGGGGTCATCGGCATGTTCCAGACCTTCTCCATCCGACATGTGCCGCGGGAAGAGAATGAGCAGGTTGATAACCTAGCCAAACATGGTCCCCGGGTGGGGGTACCATCACTGACCTGTTCCGTCCGTCCATCCAAGAGGGAGAACTGATGGAGATGGGCCAACACCCCTCATGGATGGATCCATTCGCAATATTCCTATCCACGGGGGAGTTCCCGGAGGGGATGAATAAGAAGAAGTTCAAGCACAAGTCGACATATTATCTCATGCGCGACGAGCAATTGTATAGGAAGACTCTCTCGGGAATGTTGGCATGTTGCGTGGCCGAGAGGGAGGTCCAGAGGATTCTAGAGGAAGTGCATTCAGGGAGTTTGAAAGTCATTCGGGAAGCAGAACCTTGGAAGGGAGGATAGTCCGACAGGGGTACTTCTGGCCGACCCTAAGTCAGGACGCTGCGGAGTTCACAAGGAAATGCCACAAGTGCCAGCTGTTTTCCCCCATTCAACTCCAACCAGCTCACCGGCTCAGGAGTATCACGGCCCTCTGACCCTTCGCCATTTGGGGAATGGATTTGG
Organism: Platanthera zijinensis; assembly: GCA_039513925.1. NCBI lineage: Eukaryota > Viridiplantae > Streptophyta > Magnoliopsida > Asparagales > Orchidaceae > Platanthera > Platanthera zijinensis. The sequence goes on from CM077090.1 coordinate 33,470,080, forward strand.
TAGGACCTTTCCCCCAAGCCAGGGGGCAAAGGAGGTTCTTGCTCGTTATGGTCGACTATTTTTCTAAGTGGTTGGAAGTGAAGGCGCTAGCCAAGGTGACCTCCCAGGTAATCAGGAACTTCGTTTGGGGGAAGATCATCTGCCGACACGGCCTGCCCCAGGCCATTGTCACGGACAATGGGCCTCAGTTTGCCAGCACCGAGTTCATTAATTTTTGTGGGCAGCTAGGGATCGATCTCAGGTTCGCGTCGGTCCACCATCCCAAAAGCAACGGGCAGGTGGACGCGGCAAACAAAATCATCGTCAACCTCCTCAAGAAGAAGGTGGAGAATTTGAAGGGTAGCTGGGTGGAGTAACTTCCTTCAGTTCTTTGGGCCCTTAGAACCACTCCCAACACGGCCACGGGGGAGACCCCTTTCAAGCTCTCCCATGGGTGCGAGGTCGTGCTTCCAATAGTGTTCGAGGTCCGAACGCCTCGGGTGGTCGAGGCAGAGGCAGGAAGGGAAGAATGACAAGCTGAAAACGAGGAGCTACGACTCTCCCTTGACATGGTGGAAGAGTTGCGTGATATCTCCGTCATCCGACAGGAAGAGGTAAAGCGAAGAATGGCTAAGTACTTTGATAAGCACGTCAGGGTTAAACAGTTCGCAGAAGGGGACTTGGTCCTGAAGAAGGTGGATGCAGCAGGAAGATCAGCGGCAGTGGGGAAGCACAACCCTAACTGGGAGGGCCCGTATATTGTCTAGGAAGATCTAAGGTCAGGGGTGTACCTTCTCTAAAATGTGGAGGGCGAGACCCTGAGTCACACCTGGAGTGCTCAACACCCGCCGTCAGGCTCCCACCTAGCTGATTGGGCCGGTGGTAGCGCCTGGAGGATAAATGATAGAAAGTTTTCTCGCTCTGTGGTTAGGTCCCGAGATGCTCCCGCTTTTATCGATGGAGGGCTGAGACCGGTTGATGTTCAACACCCTCCATCAGGCTCTCACCTAACTGATCGGGTCGGTGACAGCACCCGAATGTTGACTAATGGAAAGTGTTCTGACCATGGAGATAGGTCTCGAGGTGCTCCCGCTGTTAGGCTTCCACCTAGCTGACAGGTCCGGGATCCTCGAAGGACATGATTTTTGTTCTGGAGCGGTCCCAGATCGCGCTTGCAAATCAACACCAGGCATCTGAAGTTTCTTAAGGTAGAGGCTAGGGGAATGTTGAATCTAGCAAATCTCAAGGCAAGTTGGCAATGGCAAGCCGAGACCTTCATAGGTCGGCGAGTAGAGACCTTGGCAGGTCGGCTAGCCGAGACTATTGTCAGCGGTTACATTCCAGCCCGCCAAAGTTTCACTTGGAATATTCTTGGCTTTGTCACCAAGACTCAAAGAAAAAGGGTCGTTACAAGCGAGCTGGGTATTCGCGGACCCAGCTCGGCAAACAATCTGGCCTAATTGTCATGGGGTGGATATCTAAAGGCAGGGTAAAGGGGATGACGAGCTGAGATCTCGGCATCTACTGTGGAAGGCGAGAGGAGACGGTCCTCGGCGTTATATTTCCACCCCCTTAAAATTTTACTTGGGAATTTTTTAACAATTTCAGCTTGACAATAACGAGAAGGAAGAGTGCTCGCAAGCGAGCTGAGTAGTCGCGAGCTTAGCGCGGCGAGTAATCAGCCTCTTGACTATCCGGGGTTGGAGAGCTCCCAAGGTCCCCTGCGGGTACGAATCCTAACTCAAGTACATTCAAGCGGCCCGCTCTACCCTGGTGAGGTCGCGCTACGAAGGAGGGCTGCCCGCAGACGAGTACATTACAGTAAGTTCAAAAAATATATATAGAAAATATTGGCCAAATCATTTTTTCATTAGCAAATGTCATTTTACAAAATGGTGAGCTCGCCTCGGCGAGGTTACAAGAGGGGGAAAGAGAATTACAATGGAAGAAAAACAAAAATGAGAGGGAGGCGCGAGTCAGCTCTCGCCCTCCCCCCCCCCCAGACGGGTGGTCTTCCTCACCCTCCCCTCCGGATGTGTGGCCACCCTTGTAGCCCTTGACATCCTTGAACAGCGACTCGAAGCTCTCATCCTTCTCGCTGGGAGGGGTAGCCGGCGGGAACAGGTTCGGCACAAGGTCCCTCGCTGTGATCTCTTCGCATCCCTCCACCAGCACCTCCATGTCTTTCATCATCTGGAGGGTGTAGTCGGCGGTGCTGATGGAGTTGATCTGCAGCCTCTCGGCAACCTCGGCCTCGTTGTAGACTTTTGGCCATCTGGGAGGGATGCTCGGCTCGCCGCCAAACTGAGGGAGAAAGATGTCTGTCTGTCGGATCAGCTCGCCCTTGAGCCCTTTGTTCTCCTCCCTCAGTCTGTTGTCCTCCTTCTCCAGCTCGGCGGCGCGAGCCTCTGTCCCGGCGGCGCGAGCCTCCATCTCGGCGGCGCGAGCTTGCAGCTCGCTCGCGGCTTCGACATCCTGGGAAGAAAGGCAAGGTAAGATATACATGCGTGAAAAAAAAATCCTAAGGGAAAAAGGAAGAGGATGGTCGACGCTTACCATCCCGCCGGTGGCCTTCGTGAGGAGGTTCTCAGCGACTTGCAGTCGCCTCGCCAGGTCGGCGGCGTTGTCCTTGGCGAGGTCGCGCTCATGTTCAGTCTTCAGCAGTTGGTGGTTGAGGCTGAAGCCGCGGCGGACCACCATGTGATGCAACTCCAAGACCCGCATCTGGGCTTACAGACCCTCGCGGCCAGGTCGTTTCCGGCTGGAGGAGGGTCCACCTGACCCCAAGTCGCCTCTGCTGCCCGCTCGAGCGCGAGCGGGTCCGGGTAGGCTCCCGAGTCCGCATGGGGCGGATGCTCGGTAATTGATTGCTCCCCTGCAGAAAAGGACTTGGGTTAGAAAAGCAATGATTGTGGGCAAGTCGGTGGGGCGAGTAGGGAAGATTTATACCTTCGCCGGGAAGAACTGGGGGGAGCGAGTAGAGGCCCCTTCGAAGGAAGGCGACCTCGAAGTCCTTCCCCAGGAAGAACCTGTGCAGCTCGGCGTCAACGCCGGACAGCGTTGGAGGCCGATATACCTCCTCGCTCTTTTGTTGGGGGGAGAAAGGAATGTTGCTCAGGTTGCCCTTGATGAAGACAACCTTGGAGACCCAGTTGTGGTTTTTGTTTGCGGTCTCGCGGATCTTGATGTGCGAGCCCATCAGGAAGGCGACCCCGTCGCTAGTCGCGCAGTAGGTGAAGAGTTTGCGGAAGACGGCGTTGAATTTCCGCTCTCGGCGGAGGTGGCAAGCGAATGCGACCATCATGACGATCGCATTCGGGTTTAGCTGGGTCGGAACTGCCCCAAAGTACATGAGGATCTGGCGGATTTCCGGCCAGAGGGGGAGGCGCAACCCCACCTCGAAGTGCGAGATGGGGAAGGCGAGCTCGTCCCGGTAGAGTGTTGATGGCCTCGCCCTCTCTGGGCCGGCGCGCCTCATAGTCGGGGGGCAAGTACTCGGTCTTGAAGGAGGCGAGCTCGCGCTCGGTGGTGTTTCCGTCGAAGAAGAGGTATTCAACAAACTAAAAGGCGCACTTGGACCGCCCGTCGGCGTCAGGTCGCGTCTTAATCATGTCTGCAAAAGGGAGCAGCAAAAGGGGATATGAATGCAATTAAGGAGATAGTCAGGGGTTAATGAGAGGGTCTATTTATAGAAAACCAGATTTATGGCCGAGCTGATCGGTCGGTCCAGCTCGCCAGCCCCAGCTCACCACCCGACAATCTGGCTTATCCCAGTGCAAGTTGAACCTAGATAGCACATCCTATTATTTCAAATAGCACAGTTTAAAAAAAAAATTTAAGTTATTACAGACAGGGACGTTCGCAGCCCCGAGAATGAAGTTCATAACAAACAAAGAAAGTTCGAACAACCCGCGCAAGCTGGGGTGCTGGGGGGCGAGGGCCGGTAGGCTCAGCTAGGGAGCCATTTTCATCTACCTCGGCCTCGCGATCCCATCCCCGGAGGTCGGCGCGTGTTGAGGAACTCGCGGACCAGATCCAGGTCCCTGCCGAAGGTCTGCAGTTTTTCATCAATTCTCTCCATAACTGGGGTGGGGGACATCATCTCGCTCGCTGAGCCGTGCTCTACCTTGTCCGCGAGCAGCACATAGTCCCGCTCCAGCGCCTGCAACCCTGAATCAGGGGGTGGCGAGTGGTGAGCTTGTTCTGAAGATTCTTCAACTTCAGACGGAGCGGGGAGCCCTGCAAAAAACAATCAACTAGGACAGAATGAGGGTGCGAGCAACAAAGAGGCCTAGGCAAGACGTTCTAAAGAAAGCAGATCTAACGGGATGAGCTCGGTAGTTCTTGGAGGGTGTGCGGAGGAGGTAGGGCTAGGTTCTTGCCGCGACCCGGAGGATGGATTCCCGAGGAGATGAGGTTGAAGTTGGGAACCGGGATGTCCCCGACCCTTTCCCACGCGAGTGCAGAAGTAGGTGCGGGTTGCTGAGAAGGAGTGCGAGCTGGAGACCTGATTTTCAACGAATCCAACCCCGTGGTCCCAAAGGGGGGTGATTTGCTCTACAGGCGAGTGTCGTGGGGAGTATGAGGCCTCAAGTTGTCGTGTGAGGTGTGGACTCGCGGTGTGGAGGTCTCTGCATTGGACTGATGGTCCTCGGGGTTGGCGGGAATGTTGACGACTACTTTCCCCTTGAGGTCAGCAGTTGGTTTGGAGGAGGCGAGCCCATGAGTCAAGGTGGACTCCAGGTCACGGTAGATGGATTCAGCATCCTTTGGGATGGACTTGGCCTTCTTGGCAGGATTGGATTTCATCGGCTCGCGTAGTGCAGCGATGGGAGGCAGGCCGACTAACGCGTCAGCGCGAGTGGCGTTGAGCTCGCGGGTGCGGCTGAGCTTCTCTTGGAGTACGTTGGAGAGAGGCCAATCTCGACAAGGCTCAAGTAAGAAGGAATGACAAAGGTCACTCAGGTACGCGGACCTATATATATAGCCGTTGGTGGAGCCCACCAAAAGATTCTCTGGCCCCTGTGGCACTCGTCGCATATTGCGGGGTTGAATGTTTCTTTCCGAGCTTGGGCCAACCTCACAAAGAGCGGGGATTGTGTACAACCCCATATCCGGTGAGTAGCGATCGACAAGAGCCAGATCGACCAAAGTCCAGCAATCCGGCTAGCCCAAGTGGGGTAGATTGTTTGAGGGGCGAGTGGAGCAGGTCAGCTCGCACTCGCCCCAGGGGCTCGGCGAACAGCGGGCGAGTAGAGCAGGTCGGCTCGCACTCGCCTCGGGGGCTCGGCGTGCAGCAAGCGAGTGGGGCAGGCCGAGCCCACACTCGCCCAGGGCCGGGAAGAGGCGGCGAGTGCCAGCTCCATCAAGCACTCACCGCCCCCGGCGAGCGGAGGTTCCATATGGCCACTCGCCCAGTCTCTTGTGATGAGTTTTTACTATTTTACCCCCGCTGGGCTGTCTATAGCCTGTTGGAACAACGGAGTTACGCTGTTGGCAGACCCAGTTGGGTTGCACATAACTGTTCAGAATATCGGAGGTTGGTTATTTGCAGGCCGTTTTCAGAAATCTATAAATAAACTCAAGGGGGTACCTCAGAAGGCATGCTTACTTGTGTCATAGTCTTCTTGCGCTTTTTGAGGTATCCTTAGCTCGACATCTGGCTAGGGAGGGGAAGCGCTCTAAGATCTTCTGAGTGTTTGGTGGGACTTCCACGCCAAGCCCTTGGGACTGTCTCTTATTCATTTTCCTTAGTCGTTTGGCTCGCGAGAGAGAAGTAAATGTGCGATCACCCCTTCCTCAAGGGTGAATTCCACAGTGACCGAGTTTTTGGTTTCAATAATAAGGGCAAAGCACTTGGAAGAGTATTAGAATCATGCATCTTGGATTGGGAACTAGATAGAATATGTACACTCACAGTGGATAATGCTAGTTCAAATGCAGTTGCAATTGAACACTTGAGAAAAAAACTAAATGCAAAGTCCTTTTTGTCTTTGAATGGAATTTATTTCCACATGAGATGTGCTTGTCATATCTTAAATCTGATTGTGAAAGATGGTTTGCATGAAAAGATTGACACGGTGTCTAGAATCCGAGAAGTAGTGAAGTATATCAGAAGTTCTCCTATGAGATCACATCAATTTAAAACATGTTGTGAGAAAGAAAAGATAGATTATAAAAGTTCAGTTTGTTTGGATGTGCAAACAAAATGGAACTCTACTTATTTAATGTTGAGAGTGACAATTAAATTTCAGAAGGCTTTCGAAAGGTATGAAGATGAGGTAACAGATTTTGCTGCAGAGTTAGAGAATGGTCCACCGCGAGCTTCTTATTGGGATATAACAAAGTTGTTGGTTTCCTTCTTAGAGAAATTTTACATTACAAGTAATTTGTTCTCAGCTCAACTTATGTCACCTCTAGTTCTTATTTTGAACAGATTTTTTATATTGAGCATGCATTGGACACTTGGGCTTCCTCTTCAAATCTTCAACATAAATCAATGACATTGAGAATGAGGGAGAAAATTGGCAAATACTGGAGAACTATAGAGAGTTAATATTTTACTTGTTATAGCATCAGTGCTTGATCCACGAAATAAGCTTGAATACGTGAGACATTGTTATGAATTCTTTTACCAATCCAAGCAAGTTGATAAGTTAATGGAAAAGGTAGTAGATGTTACGAGAGATTTATTCGACTATTACAAAAAAATTAATTTTGGACCTTCAATATCTGTTTTATCTAAGAATGACAACATGGAAGTCGATACACCTCATATTTCTCTTAAGACTCCGTTAAATGAGATGAAACAATTAAGAGCTATATTTGATAGGAAGAAGAAAGCCCTTCAAAATTTTTTAAACCAATCTGAGTTGCATAAATATTTGAAAGATGATTGTAATTTGGATGAAAATTCTGATCAATTTGACATTAAATTGGTGGAAAGTGAACTCTAGCAAGTATAAGGTTCTTTCTTTGCTTGCTAGAGATATTCTTGCAATACCGGTATCTACTATTGCATATGAGTCAGCATTCAGTACTGGTGGACGTATTCTTGATCGATTTCGTAGTTCTCTTTCGCCAAAGATTGTGGAAGGGTTGCTATGCACTCAAGATTGGTTGAGGGTAAGTTCATTACCAATGCAAATTGAAGAAGACTTACATCAAATTGAAGAACTAGAGAGTGGTAATTTCTTGTAATATTTATCTTTATATTTTTGTAGAGAGAAGATCCATTACAGTAACTTTTTTTGTTTTATTTTTACCAGTTATTTGTGGTGAACAAGAGGCTTATGAACAAGATTGTTGAATGAGAGGGAGACGGGCGTGGGGTTGCGGGTCGATGGGTGTTGCACTGCTGCCTGAGTGGTATATGTTTTAGGCTGTGTTATTCTACTTATATTGTATGGGTGATGCATGGTGATAATATGGGTGATGCATGGTGATAATATGGGTGATGCATGGTGATAATATGAATTATTTAGTATGGGTGTTGTATGAGTGATGCATGTTTTCATTTATCTTTAACTAATTTGTGAAACCATCATTTATGTTAAAATAAGTAATCTCAGATTATGAAACATGGATATGGGTTAATTATAAACTAATTTGTGAAATGTTGCATGATGATTCACATTTTAAAACCATCAGTTAGTTAAGATTCACATTTTTTAAGATTTACATATGTTGAAAACTTGAAATTACCAGTTAGACATACATTTAGATATGTTGAAATGCCTAGATGTTCAAGAACCGAGAACCGAGAATCGAACCGAAACCGAACGGTTCGGATCCGGTTCCATAGTTTAGAACCGTGGGTCGGTTCCGATTCCAAAAAATTGAAACCGAACCTATACAGGTCGGTTCTTGGTTCTTTATGAAACCGAACTGAACCGATCCAAGTTACACCCATACTCGCTTGGTAGGTACACATGTTCAGGGGTCCACACACCACTGAGTCGAAGTGGGCGAACTAGTATAACAGTTCACATAATCGCGCGCAAGATTTAGGCTATTACTTTACGCATGCTATATTATGCATGCACTCTTTATTTTAAATTCTAGTTTTATTATGTTTTTTCCCTTGCCCAAAGATTATATGCCTTGATGTAGAATATTTGATATCATCTTTGGAATATCACGAAATTGCCCTAGGCCAGGTCCAAGAATTATTTATTGAGACTTATCTCTTCCCGTTGTAGTCGCCTTCTCTTCTTCACTCATATCTTCCACTATTGGTGTCCCTCATCATCAAGAGGGTAATAAATATGCAAAGGAGCATGATAACGAGCACTAGACTCCAAAAACGACGAAGAAAATAATTCTCAAAAGGAGACTAATTATCAAAGCCCCTCAAGGTGGAAGCAAGCGTCGAATTACCTATCCGCGTCGAATTACCTATCCGCATCGAATCCAATGATGCAACACAAGTTTATGCTTATATCAACCAACTAGAGACTTTAGCATTTATGGTTCAAAAGAAAATGTTTCATTCTCATACCTCAAGTTCACTCATCACACGCGCTTACTCACTCGGAGGAATTCCTATGGAAGATGAATTATGGAAAATGTTGGTATAGTCTTCGACATCGACCTGATACAGATAATGCAAGAATTCAGATCTTTAATGCATTGAATTGTGAGTATTTCCGCTCAATGATCTCAACCCATCTAGTGGATTAGCCATTACTATTTAAAGGAAAAAAATGTATTCAAACACATTAACACCACAATACATTGAGTCAACTAAGCAAAGTAAAATTTTAAAAAAAAAAGTCCAAAAAGTAAATTTGATTCAAAGAAAAAGCCAAAGAACAAATAACCACCACAATCATACCAATCCCTTATGCAGTCAGTGCATAATTCAAGGTCACATCAGAGAGTTGCTTGAAAGTTACCTTAAATTTTAACCAGAAAGATCCAATCCAGCTCAGCCAATGAAGACAAAAGGAAGACAACAAGGAAAAACAGGGCGAGTTCTCAAATGGATCTGTCATCCACTATGAAGGGGAAAAACAGTTTGCAGTTCTGCATAAAACGACTCGCAGGCTAATAGAGAGCTGATGCGGAAATATTAAAGCAGACAATGCCAGCCACCAGCTATAAGATATCAACATAAAAATTGTATGAAGCAAAAAATAAAAATAAAAGGGGGCAGAGATTACATGTGGGGATAGTAGTAGGGCGCAGGCTGAGGAATGCCGTACTGGATGACTGGGTTGGGGTAATAATAGGCATTGTTGAGGCTAGACAAGCCTTGCTGGCCCTGCATCCCTTCACGGCCGTACTGATCCCACAACAGCCTCTCCTGCACCAGCAGCTGCTGTTTCTTCTCGATGTCCGACATCTGCACGTACGACGGAGGAGGAACGCTTAGGGATGCGGCGAAGGGGTCTCCACCTCCGATGCTCTGAAACGAGCCATCGGGCGCCGGCAATGCTAGGATGGGTTTGGCCGTCTTCCCCGGCCCCGGCAAGACCACACTACTCGAACTCCCGGTGCTCGCCTGAGCACTGGCGTGCTGCCTTACCGCCCCCTGGTCGTACATCCCATTGAGAAGCAGAGGATCGAATCCGCCTCCCAACGCAGCCTTCTGCTTCGCGAGATTGCTGGTTGTTTCGACCAGCGCGAGCTCCCAGTCAGCCTTCCCTTGCTCGGCCGCCGGCGTCTGCCAGGCTGAAGTTATCTCCCCTCCGGACGCAGAAGGGAATGGTTCCCATTCCGCATTTGTTGCACCGGCCGAGAAAAGGGCTAATGCGAGCTTATTTCCTTGGGCATCCGCCGTCACTGTATCCTCCCGGAGATCGACTAAATCAGCCGGAGGCTGAGGCGGGATCTGAGGCGGCGGGGTTTTGGGCTCCTCTGTCACTGGCGGCTGCTCCTCATAGTCGGAGGGCGCAGGAAGGGCCTTAATGGTGTTAATATCCAGCGGTGGCTCCTCCACCTGCACAACGGGAACTGGATCCAACCGTCTTGGAGGGCTCTTCGGCGGCATCTTGGCCCTGTCTCTCGTGAACTCTTCCAAAGTTTCCAAAAGCTTGTCGCTGATGCGCTGCACTTCGGGATACTCCGACGATCTCGCCACTCCAGTGTTTTTGCACCAGCCGTAGAAAGCGGAGAGCTCGTCGATCTGCTTAGCTGCGAATCCATAAGCCTCGAAGGTTTTCAGGCAATCGGCGTACTCCATTTCGAAGTATCGATCGAGGAGGACGGCCAGTATCTCGCAGATGTCGGCGTAGAGTTGGAAACTATCGCGAACGATTGGGTATAGCGCGATGAGCACGAGTCTGCTGTCCTTCGCCCCACCGGTGGGCCGGCATGCCAGAAACCGATCGAGAAGCTGCTGCAGTTGGTTCATTCGAGCCAACACTTTCTCCGGCTTCATCTCCCGGAGAGGAGTAGCAGGTTTCCTTTCTTCCACCTGAGTTGGTGAGTAATGGGAGTTCGAGTTTCTTTCATAGTTTCCTCCGCCTTGGTATTGGTTGGGATTGCTTTGATCAGAGTACTGGTAAGGCAGCTGGGAGCGTGTCTGCTCGCGAGGGGACTGGAAGGATCCCCCGCCGCCGCCGCCATCTCCGGCGTGTTTTTGATCTTGGATGATGCACTCTAGGCGCTGATCCAGGAAGAGAGCGAAGGTGCGGATGAAAGCAGAGTGATCCCAAGAGCTAGAGTGGGCCTCGTCGCGGAAATCGGACATGCTGAGAAGGCGAGTGCCGCGGCGGGTGGCATAAAGAAACTCGTGGTGGAGAACGGGGTCTCCGTCAACAAGGAGGCGGTGGACGAGCATGAGGGTTTTTAAGGCGACGATCCAGTCGCGGGTCTTGCCGAGACGGCGGGAGACGGCGGCGACGCATGCGCCGACGTAGCCTCGGGAGTAGGAAGTGAGGTTGATGATCTCGCGTATGTGCCTCTCATCAGCTGGCTCGTCTTCGTGGCTCGTCGCCTTCACAATCGCCACGTCGAGGTCAGGGGCGATGTTGCTCGACACCTTGGCTAGGCTGATGCTCGTCTGGTCCTTAACCACGCCGATGGCCTTTCGGATCGTGCTCGGCGCCATTCCGATCCTCCTTTTTCTTGCCGCCTGGGAACGGATTTGAATTAATGAGTTCGAAATTAAAGAGGGAGGAGATTCATTTCCCCAACAGGTGCGGGTATACAGTACCGATGCAGATATCGAGGAGATTCGAAATAAAGGGGCTTCAATTCGGAAGACCCCAAATAGAACAAGTTTTAACAGCAAGGAAGAGGAAATAGTACCCGAACTTCTTCTCTACAGGTGATCCGCCTCCGCTGCCGCTAATGAAACCTCGATCTAACCGGCGGCGACGGGCTAGCTAGTGATTGATAAAGCAGCGACGAGGGGTTGGTGCTCGATCAAGCTGCGAAGACAGGATCTCGCTCGACGTTGACCAGATCAAGGTCAGCTCAGCGAGATCTAAGCAGCAGCAGCCGCAAACAAGAAAGTATCCCGGAAGAAAAAGTAGGCTATCTCAGTATCGCCGGCCGATCGACGGATCCGACGGACGATGGGCGGTGCGAAGCCGGAAATCGGGAGCTATAGTTTCATCTTGGAACTCTGACTGTGAGATCTGGAGAACTGCTCTACCTAGCCTCTCTTCACCAGCTTCTTCTCCCGGGGCTCCGAATCTTGGCGGTGCGGGTACCGTGGTTTTCTTCTTGCTGTTGAAAGTGGGTGCGTCGCTGTCACGCCATTACTGATGTGGTGGCAGAGGGAAGACGGCACCGGATGCATATTAATAAAGCCGGTTTTAAAGGGTTTTATATTCGTCCGGTCCATCTTCAAGGAAAAGATTATCTGCTTGGTTTTGCTGCCTTCGACCATTTGTCGCTCGTGGAGTCCGGTCGAGCCGACCAGTCACCAGCGTAACCGCGTTAAGCTGCTTCCACTCCTGCTCCTATGCCTGTAATGAGAGATTATTAGAAATTATTAAAAATATATATATAATTAACTAATTCATAATCTAGTAAGAACTTTGTCCTCACTCAAAATAGTTGGTAGTCACAAAATAAATTATTGCATGTGTTAGACTCTGAATTATTGGCGGTTGAGGTTGATACTCTTGCTTCGATAGTTAAGAACACGAAGGTGATCCAGAGTTGCGGGAGACTTCACCTTACACCCAAGAGCTAGCAGACAGAACTCCTCTGTAGAATTGGCCAGGAGGCTCTTGTTTGCAGAGTTAGAAGGAAGAGAATCAGAACACAGAAAAAGCAAAGAAAAAATTTCAGCCCCTCATTGGTTCAGGTGGGGCTATTTATAAATGGGTTTTCTAATTCACATCAGTTAGTGGTGAAATTTTCTACTAATGAGGGTTCAGTGGAGGCATGCCCATTCAATCATAGTTTACGGATGCAAGGACATATTTCTAGAAAGGACACATTTCTAGAAAAAAACGATTAGTGGGATGGAACGACATATTTCTAGAAAGGAGCGATTTGCCTCATAAATGTGCTTCAGCCAAGGCTATTGGAAAGGACAAAGGGAGTGGATTTAGACAGGTTCCATTAAGTTACGGACTTCTCGGAGGCTTCACATTAGGATATTGAACTACTTACATCTGCAAGGCGTCTCTTTAATGGTCATACATATCGTCGTCATTAGTGCGGCATTTTTCAAAAAAATAAGTGACGGTAACCTCTTGAATCTATGGTGACATAAAGATTGAAAACACTTCAAATATGTGACATTTAATTAGAAACGCTACCATAGATGAACAATGCAACAAATTAAATTTACTTGACCCCTTTTGCCATGTTTTACTTCCAAACAGTGCAATTTTTTTAAATGATTCAATATTATTTCTTTCTAATTTTCTGAAGAACCAAATATTATTAAAATAACGAAATTTTGTAAATTAGAATAAGTACAACATATTATTATCAGATTGTCAAATCTACTAAGTATGCATATAAATCAAAACTACTAAATATGCATATAATTCTTAGTTCACCAAAACGCCACCGCCATGTCACATGAAATAAAAATTTCTTGCATAAACTCTCATGAACAACAATTCTCCCGCGTAGATTTGCAGTTATACTACTATATGCATTCCCACTTCAGCAAAGAGTGTCTTCATGTAAAGTGTTTCTTCATTGTCATTCTTGGAATGAACACACACAAATCAAGAGTGTCCAAAGGTCAGGGCCTAGATTTGCAATTATACTACTATATACACACAATTTCACTTAAGAAATTGTAACACTTTCCTTAAAGTGAAATCAAGATATCAGTCTTAGCAATTCGTGAAGGCGCACTCAAACGACCCCTTAGATAGAGGCTTTGTTAACATGTTGACAACGTTGTCTTGGTTCCGAACATACTCAATGAAAAGAGATATATTAAATACTTTTTCTCGTATGAAATGATGTTCGATCTTAATATGTTTTATCAGCTTGTGACAAACATGACTTGTGACAGGTTTTAACTCACTTTCATTACCCCCGTAGAGCAAAGTATGACAACTTTTTTTTTCATAAACATCATCCACCAAGCAACGCAACAAGATGCACTCCAAAGTCAACATGAAAAACCATGAGATGACTGACCTCGACCACCCAAACATCTTCTTGGGTCTTCAGATCCAACAAACACATGGGCAGATATTTATCTCTGAGGAATGATATGCAACTAATCTCCTCAAAAGGTTCAGCATGGACAAAAGCAATCTATCATTGATCCTGATAAGCCTTAGATAAAAACTAAGTAGCAAATAATAAGAAGGCAATGTAAATCTAGTAAACTATAGGTGCTTGGACGACCAACACAAGGCCTGACATCGAGTATGTCGTTTTGCTTGTGGCTTGATTCGTGAGTTGCCTAAAGACAAGCCATCTTAGCTACCAAACATATTCTCTGATATATTCAAGGAAGCATTTATGAGCATTCAGGTGACTGATTCCTGAAGAAAAGCAATTGCACAAGGCCTTCGCTAAAATCTACCACTTTCAAATCAATTTAGGTTCTAATTATTTCTAGGAAAATCAAAACACATAATTCAAGATTTTGAATAATATGAATCTTATATCTAAACTGGAGTCAACGTCTCACATATTATTATTTGACGTACACTAAGGTTTCATTTGACACAATTTTTTCTTCCTTCATTGAGTTTAGAATTTGGACAAAAACACCATGGACATTGAATTTATGTTTGGCTTGACAACATTTACGACCACAACCAAGAAAAAATAGCTAGTTTTGAACATAAAAAGGAATGAAGTTCTTTAGGTGAGGTTAGACGATCAAGAATGATGGTTCCCAACCACAGCGTTCACGACCTCTACCACCATGCCAAACATGCCATAATTCAATCGAGTCAAGTCCAATTTTACAATATAAAATGATTTCAACGCATGCCAAGATTTAAATCAGTGCTCCTCAATAAATTTGAGCTAATTTTTTTCACAAAAACTTGATTCATAATCTCTTATAAACAAAATCAACTTGAATAAGTATGATTTTTAGCAAAATTAAACACCGATTCTCTATAAAAATAACTCAAAACATAGATGGTAAATTGTATAAAAACTGGACTCAAAAAATAGTTCTTTTTTGTCACCAGCAATTTGCTTGAGGAGGAACACATCTTTCAATTAGGATATCCATGGTCGTGACGTTCTTGCGGCGATAATGCTCGTTGTAGGCGACGACATCACGGATGACGTTCTCGAGAAAAATCTTGACCATGTCTCATTTACACCCTGAACGTCTTGTGTTGTCAAAAAATGTCAGCATTTTCCATGTCCCAGAATTTGATCATAAACTCATCTCCAACTGCCAAAAAATTACTTTTAGCTGTATCGAAATGCAGAAACTCCTTTGAGTTTTTACGTAAACCATCTTTATGATGCCCTCACGATACAATTCAGCAATATATGAATCTCCATCTTTAGTAATACCAGAAGAAAATAAACCTAAGCATGAACATAGACATCATGGCCTTAAGAAAAATGGATATGGAGGTGAAAATTTCAGAAAAAGGACATGACACCGTCAAACTTAGGCAATGTTTAGGGGGACTTATGTTCACCGATCAAGCGGTTACAACCGCATGAACCCGAACCTTAATTAAGTCCCCCCAAATAAAACCTTAGTAGTTCATATCAGCTAACCTGCTTCCATCTATATAAGATAAGGATGTTCAACACTGACCAGGAGCTTTGTAACCCCCTCCAGAGCCCCAATTACTATACAGCCAAAACATTATTTTCCCATCAATGAAAGTCGAAATGATAAACTGAGTCATATCGCACAGATAGAGGGGCGTTAGGAATCACACAAAGAAATATTTAAGTTTTTTTAATTTGATGAAGGAAAACATAAGTGGGCTTTTTCTATAGAATGAGGGCATATGGAGTAAACAGGTCCCTCGTGACCTTCGTACGAATGTTGAATATCACCACTAAATGCATCCCAAATCCGGTTCATCTCCGTTCTTAAAAACAAATGATCTTAATAGCAATGGCGCCTTACAAAAGAGGTGATCCATTCATTCTCTTATGCAATCAGAAATTTAGACCCACGTAAACTTCCTTATAGCAGGCAGGAGCTTTTTTGGTACTCACACAGGCACACGCTTACCTCTGTAGCCATTGAAGAACTGCATCATCATCATCATCAACGAGAAAAAACATATTCAATTACCACAAAAATATTCTGGCAACTAATGCTCATCACAATTATGATCCTCACAATCGCGACATCATGATCATCGCAATCGCAATCGCGGCATCATGCTCATCGCAATCGCGGCGTCATGCTCATCACAATCATTCCTTTTTACACCAAAATGTGAAGCATGTTCAATGAAAACTCATATTCTTTTTGACATTTCCAAGAACGATTTGGATTTGTATCCTTCTAATTTTAATTTCCCATTACATCTCTTCCTATTTTCATCTCTTCCTCTCACATCTCAA
This sequence comes from Platanthera zijinensis, assembly GCA_039513925.1. Classification (NCBI taxonomy): domain Eukaryota; kingdom Viridiplantae; phylum Streptophyta; class Magnoliopsida; order Asparagales; family Orchidaceae; genus Platanthera; species Platanthera zijinensis. The sequence goes on from CM077090.1 coordinate 33,486,001, forward strand.
ATGTGCAAATGATTTCTATAGCGGACAAGCTCACAAATGAAATCAAAAATGAAAATCAGAAATCACAAAAAACATCAGGATTATCGTCTCGTGAAATCAATGATGTGCAGCGTAGATCTAAATTTCAGGCTTACCCTAAGCGAGAAGTCGGCGTGGAGAACGAAGGAGAAGCTACCGATGTACCACGATGAAAAGAAGAACGACACCGACATAAGGAGGAGAAGCGAGGAGGAGCGGCGCGGGAAGGGAAGATCGCGGCACGGGAGGAAGGGGAGGAACGAGCGAGAGAGAGATCCTGCGGGGAAGGGGAAGGGAAGGGGAAGGGTCAAGGAGATCGAAGCCATAATCCCGCCTCCATAATTTCTCCTTCCCCGCCCTCAGCTGGGGCTACCAGACGCTTCTTCTGTGTAGCAACTCATCCGGAAGATCGACAGTTGAGGAATTGCACAAACCGATGCGCTGCTCCTCCTCTTCTCCTCCTAACGAGCCACCACTCCCGCCGCCGCCGCCGCGCCGGTTTCCTGTGCAGAAGCAAGGTGCGGAGGAGGAAGAGGAGGAGAAGGAATCCAAACCTTCTGCTCAACTGATTTTGCTTGCCGGCGGTTAGCTTGCCTGTGAGGAGGGCTTGCCGTGAGGAGCGCCAAGGAAGGGCTGGGGGCAAGGAGCGCCGGAGAAGGGCTGCCGTGAGGAGCGCCGGAAGGCTTGCCGAGAGAGAGAGAGAGAGAGAGAGAGAGAGAGAGAGAGGCGGGAGAGAAAGAGAGAGGCGAGAGAGAGAGAGAGAGAGAGAGAGAGAGAGAGAGAGAGATAGACAGGGTGAGAGAGAGAGAGAGGTGGTGGGAGAGAGAGAGAGGGATATTTTTTTGATGTTTTGATATAGCTGCAGGGGTTAAATGGGAAATAGGAAAGTAAGTCTAATTCAGTCATACCAGAGTGAGGCCCGAACGGGGGGGGGGATAGTGAGGGACAGAGAACTGCCATGTGATACTCGTCAAATGTGCTGGGATATAACACGAAAAACTATCCCCAGGCACAACCAAATAAATACAGGGTTTGCAAGAACGTACAAATCTGAACAAACTCTGCATACATAAATCATGAAACTACTGCAATAAAATACATGGAGAAGTGTACCGATGTCCGTTACAGAAAACACCGCGGAGAGCCGGACTCGCTCGATCCGCGGGAGAGAGAATTATCTGGACTGCAATCCGCTAGCACAGCGGACGCACAAGGTTCGCCGAGAACTTTCGCCGTCTGATGACGACCAAATCACCCGCCACCACCGGAGAAGCACCGTCGAGGCCAACTGCACTCACGCACGCCTTCGCCACCATGTCCGCACCGCCGGAGAGAAACTCCGTCAAGGCCCCTGCACCACCGCAAGCCTTCGCCGCCATGCCCGCACCGCCGGAGAGAAACTCCGTCAAGGCCACTGCACCACCGCAAGCCTTCGCCGCCACGCCCGCTCCGCCTCATCTACTCCAAGACTGGTAGAGATCATCTCTTCTAAGACCGGTGGCTATTTCCTCCAAAGTCGGTGGATACATCGCACACGAGAGAAATGCTCCGCCGCCATCGTACGGTGTTGCACCAACGGCAACCACCGGCGGCGGCGGCCTTCCTTCAACGCGAGCACGGGGCAGCACTAACTCCTCACGGTTCCTCCTTTGTGAAGGGAGGCGGCTCCTTCTTTACTCCAAGCGGATGCCGCCTCTCCCAGGCCGGCTGTGTTTTCTTTTTTTTCATGCAGGGAGGGGGTTGTGGTTTTATAAATGCATGAGAGAGAGAGGGGGGGGGGCAGCGGTTACCATTCATGGGAGAGAAGAAAAGGAATATAATAATGGGTATATTATATTCATATTACCACCTCCCAATTAAAATCACCGTGCCACATTCCAAATTAAAAATTGTTTAATTTGGACAGATTTCAAAACAGCTTTAATTTGGGCAGATTTCAAAAACAGCACAGAAAAGGTTGCAACCTCAAATGCTGCGTTGCAACCTGATTCCAAGACAGCAAAAAAGGAGTTGCAACCTCAAATACTGCGTTGCAATCAGTTTTCTGCTCCTAATGCGCCCGGCCAATTTGAACCGGGTATGAGCCAAACCCAACAAAACACCACCTTGGCTTATATCCTGGTTCCGCCACCACCTGCACGAAGCATCATCTACACTGGGCACCAACTGCGCGAAGCAACCGTTCTGCACGAAGCACCAGTCTGCACGAAGCACCACCTTAAGAACTTGAGGCGTCAGCCGACCTACTTCAGTCGACTCATCCCTGCTCGGGCTCAACCCCTGAATGTCGACGCAGCTGGATCGCTGAATCTGACTCGCCTAGTTAGACTACTAGAAGGGCGATCCCCTGCACCACCTCGACCATCCACACCGTCGGCCGTAGAAATCATGGGCGCACCACCTCGCATCGTGGTCCCCATCAGCCGGTACAAACTACCGCGCTACACAGCTCTCCTGAGCATGACACGTCCCCACTCCACCATCAGGACTCCACCTCGGGCCACCCAACTGTAGCCACCTGAATCCAATCCGCTCAGTGATGACAAACATCTAGCTGTTAGAGTCGCACAGACTCTCAGTAATGGTGAGGACCTCATCACTCTACAACCTGACATAGCTGTCACCCAGTTTGCACCCTAGTCTCGAGACACTTTTGCACGTTGCGAACTCGAACTCTTGTGTGACTGCACTGTCTGCACTGGTAAAATACCATACCCTTCTTTGGCCCGGATCGAGATCGTGCTCCACTCCATCCCTTGCAAAACTACCTCACCTTACCCATCCGTTGCTGCCAAGATATAACTACCCCAGGATTAGGGCCCACTAACATCTGTCTGGATAGCACTGCGATCGTGACCTCCACCAGCTCCATTGTATCCCTATTATACAAGAGCATCGTCACTAAGGCGGGGTAAAAAAAGTGAGCGAGGTAAGAGTGAAACGGGTCTTCACGTCTCCCTCCGTCTCTGCAACAATTGCCTCTAACTGACATAAAAACCGTCTAAACACACATCGTGTTCCCACAGATAATCTCCCCTCTGTAACATATCCGCGGTTATCATGACATTCTCATGCAGTACAAACTGTCATAGGTCAAATCTGCCACGGTCGCACTTCTTCAAACATACTGTTCAAATTCACGTCTTTCTTTGTCATGGTTGTCCCCGACAAACTAGAAGACCTGATTTGTTCAAAGGTCGGATCTGAAAGAGTGGGAAGAGGACCTAGTCGTTCACCACCGCAGTCAAACCCTTCCTAGAACGTCCAATCACGGTCGTCTACCCAACCTGGCTCTGATACCACTTGCTGGGATATAATACGGAAAACTATCCCCAGGCACAACCAAATAAATACAGGGTTTACAAGAACGTACAAATCTGAACAAACTATGCATACATAAATCATGAAACTACTGCAATAAAATACATGGAGAAGTGTACCGATGTCCGTTACAGAAAACATCGCGGAGAGCCGGACTCGCTCGATCCGCGGGAGAGAGAATTATTTGGACTGCAATCCGCTAACATAGCAGACGCACAAGGTTCGCCGAGAACCTTCGCCATCTAATGAAGACCAAATCACCCACCACCACCGGAGAAGCACCGTCGAGGCCAACTGCACTCACGCACGCCTTCGCCACCATGTCCGCACCGCCGCAGAGAAACTCCGTCAAGGCCCCTGCACCACCGCAAGCCTTCGCCGCCATGCCCGCACCGCCGGAGAGAAACTTCGTCAAGGCCACTGCACCACCGCAAGCCTTCGCCGCCACGCCCGCACCACCTCATCTACTCCAAGACTGGTAGAGATCATCTCCTCCAAGACCGGTGGCTATTTCCTCCAAAGCCGGTGGATATATCGAGAGTCTCACACGAGAGAAATGCTCCGCCGCCATCGCACGGTGTTGTACCAACGGAAACCACTAGCATCGGCGGCCTTCCTTCAACGCGAGCACGGGGCGGGACTAACTCCTCACGGTTCCTCCTTTGTGAAGGGAAGCGGCTCCTTCTTTACTCCAAGCGGCTGTCGCCTCTCCCAGGCCGGCTGTGTTTTCTTTTTTTTCATGCAGGGAGGGGGTTGTGGTTTTATAAATGCATGAGAGAGGGGGGGGGCAGCAGTTACCTTTCATGGGAGAGAAGAAAATGAATATAATAATGGGTATATTATATTCCTATTACCACCTCCCAATTAAAATCACCGGATCACATTCCAAATTAAAAACTGTTTAATTTGGACAGATTTCAAAACATCTTTAATTTGGGCAGATTTCAAAAACAACACAGAAAAGGTTGCAACCTCAAATGCTGCGTTGTAACCTGATTCCAAGACAGCAAAAAAGGAGTTGCAACCTCAAATACTGCGTTGCAACCAGTTTTCTGCTCCTAATGCGCCCGGCCCATTTGAACCGGATATGAGCCAAACCCAACAGAAAGGGTGTAGTGAGAGGGTAGCAATGTTTGCGAGATGTGCGTCTCGACGTCTTATCTCGGGGGTAGCCCGAGAAGCTCTTCTCTCGCCTGTCTGTAAAACGGCTGCTGGTCACGGGCTACCGGGTTACGAATGTAAATCAGGTCTTGTTATGAGTATGCATTAAAATTTGTGTCAGTGATCTGATTGGATGTGTAAGAGTGTGATGTCACGAAAGATTTTATCATTAATGTTAAATCTACTCATTATTACTAGTATGACCAAAACCGACTCTCTTCTAAACAATTATTTTAGGATGCTGTTATTAGCAAACTCACTTTCATTTCTAGCAAACCAGAAAAAAACAGATTCTGTCATTTTTTGCATTTTTTTCTCTTCCCAAAAATTACTACTAGCAAACCAATCTTGTTTTTTTTGGCAATTTTTGCATTTTTTGAATTTTGAGCCCCAAATATTTCTCATTTGAAAAAGTGATCATCAAGAAAGTTGTAGATCTCATGTTGATCATTTTTTCATTTGAAGTCGTTATGCCTCCAATTTGGGCCCTAAAAAAGACATGCACGGAACGTACATATTTTCGACGTGACATTTTTCGGGACCCAAATCGGGGGTCTAAACTACTTTAAATCAAAAGGTGTTCAACATAAAAGTTGTACATCTCGATGAGATCTACAACTTTCATGTTGAACACTTTTTGATTTGAAGCCGTTTATGCCCCCGATTTGGCCCCCGAAAAAAGTCACGCCGATCCCAGGCGTCCGTACATATGTACGGCGTAACTTTTTTCAGGGTCCAAATCGGGGGTCTAAAGTGCTTCAAATTAAAAAAATGTTCAACATGAAAATTGTAGATCTCGACAAGATCTACAACTTTGATGTTAAACACTTTTTGATTTGAAGCCGTTTATGCCCCCCTATTTTGCCCCCGAAAAAAGTCACGCCGATCTCGGACGTCCGTACATATGTACGACGTAACTTTTTTCAGGGGTCAAATCGGGAGTCTAAAGTGCTTAAAATCAAAAAGTATTCAACATGAAAATTGTAGATCTCGTCGAGATCTACAACTTTCATGTTAAACACTTCTCATGAAATTGTACGTATAAGATGCAGTTCAAAAGGACGTACATATTCTTATATACACTTAACTCGTATATACAACACATCCTTATAGTAATTAGAAATCAAATATATTTCTAAATTGACCGATATTTTGTTTAAATATTTTGGTGCAGATAATGATATTTTGTTGAAAAAACGGTTTTTAACATACTAAATATTTGCGGCATTTTAACTCATCTATAATGCTAACATAAGTGGTTGAATGAATACATTTGATGATTTGAAATCATTTGTAATTTCATTATATGCAGCGAGTTATTTTGAAAGAATGAATGTTTTAAACAAAATTTAATTTTTTTTAAAAAAAATTATGTTGGTTTGCTAGTAACAAAATGGTTTTCAAATAGCCATTTTGAAAAATGAGGGTTTGCTAATAATAATGGTTTGCTAAAAATCAAACTAGGTTTGCTAGTAACAACACCCTTATTTTATTGGCTACCAAAATGAAAACAATTGATGTGTACCCCTCTTATTTATAAGAGAGGTTGGTGTTGAAGTCGAGAATATCTCTACTTCAAAGTTTGGATCAATGTAGCCTAAGGTTATGATACGCCTGAAACAGGTATGCGTATTACACGCAAGTGCACGTGCCGGTTCAAGTAATAAAGAGTGAATAAAGATCGTTCTCACGGAGAGGTATTAGATTTAGTGTTTGCAAATATCAGTTATGTCTATTCTTTAAATCCAAGCAAATAAAAGTGATGATTTTGAAATATTAAGAACTACAAAGAGAACTACTAATTAAAACAAACTACGGATCTTAGAGAAAATATTTGTTATCAAATATGAGAGATAATCTTGTACTGTGATTTCTTAAGTCTAGTGTGATGAACATATAAATGTGACTTTGTGAAAATGTGTGGTGAAACGTCTTGCAACGATTTTAAAATAGAGATCTGTATCTCTCGATATCGGAAATCCCTAGCCCACTATTTCCCCTTGGGTTAAATAAGAAACCAGATGAAGAATGAAAACCAAAGTTGCTAATACCAAGAGAAAATCTATTTCTCTCTTTCAATACTATATCTAATCTATGATGCACACACGCAACTCCTCTCTCGATTTCTGAAGCGTAGTAAAAAGATGAAATCTTGGCCACAAGTTCCATAATAAAAGATCATAAACTCAATAAAGAACATTCACCAAACATTCACAAAGATAAAAATTAGAGAATAGTCATCACACACAACTTAGTACTCTCACTATTGAGGCCAGGAAATTCTCAACCTCAGGATTGGATCAAGGCCGCCTAAGGTTACCGGTTCAGAGGTAAAGCCAGACGGATGAGATGACTATGATGATGAATGAGGGCAAACAGGACCCTAGAAGCTGCGGCAGGAAGGTACCACCACGTACTCGGATGCTCAAAAGGAGCAACCCTTTCTCAACCAAAAGTGGTCGAGCTAGGTACGAGAGAGACTAGCTGACGACTAAGTCGCAAGATTGCGACCTGGTCTTCTAAGGAAAAGGAATCCAAAGGCTCGGCTAGTATCCTGATGATTATTTTCACAAAGCCTAACCTTGATGCGGAGTCATTCTACGTTTTATCGTAACTATATAGATGGGCATAAGCTAGATTGAATTATCTTTCAGGCAAGTGCACCTATCAATCATAGTATAAGAGAAGCTTACATTTCATATCGTATTCCACAGGGTCCTTTTAACTACTTGTACTCACTCTCACTCTGTTATCATACCTACATTTAAAATTTCGTTCTAACATAGATTAATCCTAACTATGACTACTTGGATAAAAATTGTATTGGAGAGTTACAAAAATAATTTCAAGCCGAAAGTTAAAGGCGTTCAATGAACATCATCATTTTATGTAATCATGCAATAACAAAACTATCAAATTCATTGTATTGTAAAGGGTTAAACTAATTATCAAATTCTCTCTCGAGCAATTTGAAATTTAAATCTAAGTTAAGTAAATCTTCTCTCGAACAATTTACAATACTCAAATTTGCATTGAATGAAATACCCTATCTACTACATAGATTCATGGAACTTTATCTCTAAAATACCATAATTCCATCATTTCGTATTCTAATTTTTCAAGAAACATATCTCTCGATCATGAATTTTAGATTACAAAGAGAAATAACACATAAATATGAAGATTTAACCATCATCCAAAGAATCCAATTTCTCAATCTAGACATTTGGAATTCATGTAAAAGTAAATAATCATTCATAACAAGGATAATTCTCAATGTTTGCACACCCATATACGAACAAAATACCATGAAATTGATTAAAACAAGAAGATACATGATTACTAATTTGTTCAAACACATTGTTCATGAAAATTAAAAGATAAATAAAGTTGGATTACCAAGAGAGATACAAGATTAAATGAGATAAATTGAAGAATAAATGCATACGAATATCTCCTTCAAGCCTTCCTTCTCTTGGGTGCTCCACTTTCGTTCTCCAGAAAATCTCCAAACAAAATTGATCCAAAAGTCCAGAATACAATTTTTCTCCAGGTTTTTATAGTCTCATAGCAAACATGGTCGAACACGGGTTCCGACACGGCCGTGTTGCAGGCCGTGTCGGCAGTTCCAAGGCAGTTCCACACAAGCAGACGTGCTTGGTCATGGGCCGTGTTGGATGACACGGGTACTGACACGGCCGTGTTGGAGAACACGGCCATGTTGTTCTTCATGTTCTTCGGACACGGGTAGGCCGGATTTAATTCTTCACTTTGTCCCGAGAAGGACACGGTCTGGACACACGGGCGTGTTCAGACCCGTGTGAACAAATAGTTCCAGCTAGGATAGAACACGGGTAGGCACACGGGCGTGTTCCTGCCCGTGTTCGACCAATTCTTCTGCTTTGATCAGCCCTCCTGGTCCCGTCAACTCCCCTGTTTGCTCTAAGACTTTTAGTTCCACTGATTAGTCGTACCTGCATTAGAAAAATGACGTAGTAAGTGGGGAGTTCAATACATAAAATAGTAAAGACTCTAACCTATGCTCTACTATTCATGACAATACAAATTCTCAACTATTTTGTGCAATTACTTGAGTAAAGAGGTAGAAAACAGTGGACATGATTACAATTATGATAGTCAGAATCTATCATAATTGTACTCATCAAATACCCCCAGACTTGAGTGTTTGCTTGTCCCTAAGCAAACTAATTCAAACAATTGAGTTACCAATACATAATTCTTCTTCCACACACTGATTGTTTTGAATTCAAATAGAAATTTGATGCTGTAATTGTATAGGAAATAGTATAGCAGACTTTTCTAAATATAACTTTTTCTTAAAAATTCCTCCAATACATATCTTAAGTATTTTTCGTTCTTTCTTAGAATTAAGATTATAGTTATCCATTACTATTGTAAGGAGAAAAGAATAATCTTAATAACATATGCATTAGTCTTTCAAAACTTAAACATACCTCTATTGATAATCATACACTTTCCTTTACACACCCTCTCCATAACACTAATGAGAATTAGTAAAGTTGGATCCTTAGGACTTGTATGGTGGTGTAACCTTTTTGGCTTAGGATAGGTAATTAAAGGTGAGGTAAGCAACTAAAAAAAAATAACTCGATGGGTTTTTTTTCTTTGCACACCTAGATCACAATTGAGCCCTTGGTATGGTCAATACCTTAACAAACATTGATATTCTACGAGCACCCCCAGACTTTGCACGTATTATACTTCCCATATATTTTTTTCTTTGTTTCTTAACCAAAGGTCCATAGTAGGGATCATTCTGAATGGGTGCAAAGTCACACTCACTCAGGCCACATATCACTATGTTTTTGTTTTTAGGGACTTCATAGTAGGGATCATTCCGAATGGGTGCAAGTGTACACGCACTCAGGCCACATATCACTATGAAAATTCATTTCATGACGAACTCAATGATAGGTGTGCTACTAGGTGAGGATTTGCCTTGGTGAATTTTAGAGTTGGAATATCACAAAAATATAGGGATAAGGTCCAAATTGGGTGAGCAAGAGTATAATGTTTAAGGTTTTGGGATGTGAACGGCTCAAGCTATCCAAAAGGAGGCCTAAGTCATTTCCAACTTTACTAATTAACATGTGCAAAAGGTTTGAGGATCGTTGGTTAGTTCTAGACACCAATAGAGAAAAGTTTTGTTATTTTATTTTGATCTCCTAATACACAATTATCAAAATATTGCATTCATCGACTCACTTTAGTATAGATAAATATATTTTCTAAAATGGAGTGATTATTAGTTAATAATATAAAGGACAATATTTTTAAACCAAATTTTATGGAGAAAAGTAGGCTAATGAATTTCTATACGTAGTTACTAATCAACAAATTTGAACGCGAATTCGGTTTAATCAGCGTGCGAAAGTAAATTAGATAGTTATATTCTCAATGAGTGAAGTACGGAAAGCTTAAAGAGAAGTAATAGAATGCTGTGATAGATAAAGAGAGTACTATGATAGAGATAATATCAGTAACTGTAATCATGCACCCCACTGTCAACACCAATACCCCCAGACTTGTGTTGCAATGTCCTCATTGCAAAAAAATAAATTAAAAACAAATTGAGGTTATTATTGCACCAGGATAGAGAGAACTGATGATCATGAATAGAAAGGAGCACATAACAAAACAATGAGCAAAAAAAAAAAAATTTCTTCTAGATATACTGCTAATACAAGATCATGATAATATCAATAAAAAGGATACAACGATACAGGGATATAAAATCAAAAATACATAGGTGTATCATCCTGGTTAGCCGGATCATCCTGAGTGCGAGATCGATGAGGAGCTGCTCGTGGTGGGCTAGTAATCCCTAAGTGTTGCCGGATCTGATAGATAACGTCCTCAGTTCGCTGTTGCGTCTCCTCGATACGCTGAAGGCGCGGCGATAGCTGAGTGTCGTCGAAGCGCTGGATCTCCTGTGCATATCGAGACTGCCGCGGAGGCTTGGCAGAAGAGGACTCCCCCTGAGTATACGTCGAGCGGGGTGGGGCAATGAGAGGCTCATCAAGGTCTGGATCTATCTCCTCGTCGTCGTCGTGGACATGGCATCCACGACTCGCAATGGTGTAAGTAATCCCACCCCGGCCTTGACGTGCTGAAACGAGGCGGATGGATCGAAGACTTGCCATGGTGATGGGCATAGTCTTTGCTACCACCGTCATCGGGGGAAGAGGCAAGAATATGCCCATATTCCTAGCCAAGCGCGTAATGTAAGGGGCTACACAAATGGACCCGACGCGGGAGTTCTCCTCCTGATGAAGAATGAAGTGAGCAAGCATATAACCTAAGTGGATGGGGTAACGGGTTGTCATGCTGTGCAGATAAAGGATGTCCTGTCGGCTAACGACGCCGAAGCTTTCGCCCCGGCCGCTCAGAGTATGGCTAAGCAGATGATGAATGTAATGTACAGCGGGGGAAACCAGCTTTGAGTCCTTAGACCTCTTGGCTTCGTAGGGCTCGGTGTCAAAAGAGAGACGGCGCCAAATATCGCCCGCCCGGTCGCGACTTGGGAGACTAAAATTCAGATCAGAGTAGGCATCACTAAAGAGGAATGCCTCTTCGTACACTCCTAAATGTTGTGTAAATTGGATGAGAGATAGCGTGTAGAAGGTGCCTCCTACCCGAAAGGAGATATTCCCCTCGGTTGGTCTTCCATTATCGGTCATGGAGGGTCGAAGGTTTAAATAGAAGGTGGACAAAAACTCGAGCGTGAGTTCGCGGAAACCTAACTCTTCTATTGCAAAAAAACCTTGCCACCCTATTATAGAAATTAATTCTCTAACATTGGCAGTAAGACCGATGGCATCCAAGACGTCCCAGTCGATCATTCGTATGTCCTGAAATTTCTTTACTTGCAGGCGGTTATAGCGGTTAGTATGCACTGCATCCGTGAAAACTAAGGGTTGAACGACGTCGCGTCTTTCAGTAGACAGCGCTTGAAGTTTCGGTCTACGTCGGCGACCGTCTTGGCTATGTGAAGATGACATGATCTGAAAATAAAGGAACAAAATATTCTAAAGCGAATGAAGATGGGAAAAAAAATCAAATAAATAAGAAGAGATCTTATGGATAGAAACCCAGGAATTATACCGATGATGTAAATAGCGAAACGACGAGGCGATTGCACGAAATTGGGGGAGCTCCGGCTGTACTGGTTGCAGGAAGAAAAGGGGAGAAAGTGGAACTGATGGAATGAAAGAAGTCGAACACGGCCCCTATATAAAGAAGTCGAACACGGGTGTACACACGGCCGTGTGTGCACCCGTGTTAGGGAATCTACGTGGGCGGGAAACACGGTTTCCAAGGAGACGTGTGGTCATTTTCGCGGGAACTGCTTGTGTCAGTTGGACACGGTCAACAACACGGCCGTGTCCACAACCCGTGTGGTCAATCTGACAGGTGGTTGGATCGGACACGGTCCACAACACGGGTGTGTGTGGACCCGTGTCCTTCTCTGGATGAAATCGCTTTAATTGGCCTCATCGACACGGATGTGCACATGGTTGGGTTAATAGCCGTGTTCATGAAAACACGGCCACAAACACGGTTGTGTGGAGACCCGTGTTATGCGCTAGCGTAACATTGAAATGGCGATGAATGACACGGCAACGCACACGGGCGTGTATTTGCCCGTGTGGTGCTCTGTAAATTTCTGCCTTTCCTGGTTTAAATAAGGTGCACGGCTGGGTGACTGCGCGTGTGCTCGACACGGCCAAGCACACGGCCGTGTGCTTGGCCGTGTACTCTTCTTAAATAGTGATTTCTCCTAATTATTTTATTTTATTTTATGTTATTATTATTTTTTTTTCGGGGTAGAAATTTAAATAAAGTTTTCATAAAAATTTTTATAAACTATTTAGACAAGTTACTATTGAATTATGTATATAGTTTCTTAGTCTAGATGAAGGCAGGATTCTAGGCGAGCAGAAGCTTGGGGAAGTGTACTATAATAAAGTTTTAACCGGTGCCCGTTGACTTTAAAATCTCCCTTTTCAGGGTGAGTTAGTTCGACGGTGCCATAGGGGAAAACTGTTTTAACTTGGAAGGGTCCGGACCACTTAGACCTAAGCTTCCCTGGGAATAGACGCAGCCTAGAATTAAAAAGGAGAACCTGGTCACCCTCGTTGAATGTTTTGGTTTTTCGGAGGTGACGGTCATGAAATAATTTGGTTCTCTCCTTATAAATTCTGGAGTTCTCATATGCCATAGTCCTCCATTCGTCTAGTTCGTTAAGTTGAAGCTTGCGTTTTTCCCCTATAGAATTAGTATCAAAATTTAGAGATCGTATTGCCCAATATGACTTGTGCTCTAATTCTATAGGTAAGTGACAGGATTTACCATAGACTAATCTAAAGGGGGTGGTTCCTATAGGTGTTTTAAATGCGGTCCTATAAGCCCATAAACAATCGTTTAGTTTCCTAGACCATTGTTTTCTATTCCCTTCTATAGATTTTTCTAGGATACGTTTAAGTTCTCTATTGGATACCTCAACTTGACCACTAGTCTGCGGATGATATGGTGTAGCTGTCCTATGTACGACTCCATATTTCTGCAATACCTTATCTAGCTGTAGATTGCAAAAGTGAGAACCCCTATCGCTAATAAGTGTACGTGGTGTGCCAAATCGCGCAAATAGAGATTTCAGGAATTGAATTACTACTCTACTATCATTAGTAGGTAAAGCTTGCGCCTCAACCCACTTTGATACGTAATCTACGGCTACCAAGATAAATTTATTCCCGAATGAAACTGGAAATGGGCCCATAAAATCTATCCCCCACACATCAAATACTTCACATTCAAGAATAAAGTTTTGCGGCATTTCATGTAATTTAGAAATATTACCTGTTTTCTGACAAGAATCACATGAAAGCACATACCTTTGGGCATCCCTGAATAGAAGGGGCCAATAAAAACCCGAATCAAGAACCTTTTTCGCAGAGCGATTTGCTCCATAGTGACCACCAGTAGGACCTGAATGACACTGCTCCAGGATTTTCCACCCTTCCTCGGCTGATACACACCTTCGGATCACGGAATCTGCACATATCCGAAAAAGAAAAGGGTCCTCCTAAAAGTAATATTTCAAGTCGGAGAAAAATTTCTTTTTCTGCTGATATGAAAAATCCTGTGGGAGGACCTTAGCTACAAGATAGTTTGCATAATCTGCAAACCATGGATAATTATTGTTTACTTTCGAAGATAAGACAAATAACGATTTCTCAGGGAATGCATCAGAAATTTCAGATTCTTCTAACATTGCTCGTAATGGATTTTCTAAACGTGAAAGATGGTCTGCCGCTAAGTTTTCTGCTCCTCGTTTATCCCTAATTTCCAAATCAAATTCTTGTAATAGAAGAACCCAACGGATTAAACGAGGCTTTGCGTCCGCCTTGGCTAGCAAATATTTAAGTGCAGAGTGATCCGTGTAAACTACTACCTTGGAAAATGTTAAATAGGATCTAAATTTATCAAAGGCAAAAACTACTGCTAGAAGTTCTTTTTCAGTAGTAGTATAATTCTCTTGTGCATTATTAAGTGTTTTACTAGCATAAAATATAGGATGAAAAAGTTTGTTTCGGCGTTGTCCTAGAATAGCCCCTACCGCAAAACTGCTAGCATCACACATGATTTCAAAAGGCTGAGTAAAATCAGGCGCTATCATAATAGGAGAATTAATTAATCTCTCTTTTAAGAACTCAAAAGCATGTAGACACTCTTGATTAAAGAGAAAAGGTGTGTCCTTTTCTAAAAGTCTCGTAAGTGGTTTAGCAATTTTGGAAAAGTCTTTAATAAACCGACAGTAAAATCCGGCGTGGCCTAAAAAACTTCTCACTGCCTTAACGGATGTGGGTGGTGGTAACTTTTCTATTGTCTCTATCTTCGCTCTATCTACTTGAATTCCTTGATTGGAGATTTTATGACCAATTACTAACCCTTCTTGTACCATAAAATGGCACTTCTCCCAGCTAAGTACTAAGTTTATTTCCTCACACCTCCTCAAAACTTTTCCTAAATTATTCAAACATAAATCAAAGGAATCTCTAAAGATGGAGAAGTCATCCATAAATACTTCCATGATATCTTCAACATACTCATTGAAGATGGCCAACATGCATCGTTGGAAAGTAGCGGGGGCATTACATAGACCGAAAGGCATACGCCTATAGGCAAAGGTGCCGAATGGGCACGTGAACGTTGTTTTCTCTTGGTCTTCTGGGGCTATTGGGATTTGGAAATACCCAGAAAGTCCATCTAGAAAACAATAATACGCATGCCCTGACAAGCGTTCTAATATTTGGTCGATAAAGGGTAAAGGGAAGTGGTCCTTCCTAGTGGCATCGTTTAGCTTCCTATAGTCTATACAGACACGCCAACCTGTTATTGTTCGCGTTGGAATTAATTCATTTTTATCGTTTGCTACCACAGTTAAACCACCCTTCTTAGGAACGACTTGGACAGGACTAACCTATCGGAGATAGGGTATATCATACCAGCATCTAACAATTTAACAATTTCAGCCTTAACTACCTCTTTCATATTAGGATTAAGCCTACGTTGTGGTTGAATAGATGACTTATAGTTTTCTTCCAAAAGGATTTTATGAGTGCAAAAACTAAGATTAATACCTTTTATATCAGATATTTGCCAGGCTATTGCACCTTTACATTTTTTCAACACAGTTAATAATTTGGTTTTTTCAATCTCAGAAAGATGAGAAGAAATGATAACTGGGTAAGACGAATTAGCTCCTAAGAATGCATACTCAAGATGATCCGGTAAATTTTTTAATTCAACTACAGGTGGATTCTTAGTATTATTCTTAAGAACTTCATGTTTTCCTTCTGTAAGTAAGTTATATTCAGTATTTCCATTCATCGAAACAGAGCTATCTAGAAAAAATAAATGATCAACAATGTCTTTACTTGTTTCATCTTCTAGAAAACAATTAGTAATGCAAATTTCTAAAGGGTCTTTATAATAAAAATTAGAATCAATAGAAGTCATTAAATCATCAACACCATGAGAAAAGTAGCAACAATCATCACTATCCAAAGATTGTTTCATAGTATTGCCAATTTGAAAAGTGACTTCATCCTCCCCTACTCTCAAAACTAATTTACCATCAAAAACATCAATAAGAGCTCTAGAAGTGGCTAGAAATGGACGACCAAGTATAAGTGGTACTTCTATATTTTCGTCCATATCTAAAATAACAAAATCGGCAGGAAATATAAATTTGTCTACCTTAACTAATACATCCTCCACTATACCTCTTGGGTACTTAACCGACCTATCTGCCAACTGGATGCTCATCCTAGTCGGGCTAAGTTCCCCTAGGCCTAGTTTCAAATATAATTTATAAGGCATCAAATTTATACTAGCTCCTAAATCCACTAAAGCTTTATTAACTTGCAAATCACCGATTAAACATGGAATTGAAAAAGAACCGGGATCCTTAAGTTTTTGTGGTAATTTATTTTGTAAAATAGCAGAGCATTCTTCACTAAGTGTAACTAAAGATAATTCTTCTATTTTCCTTTTATTAGAAATTAAATCCTTCAAAAATTTTGCATATTTGGGCATTTGAATAATATCAGAAAAAGGTAAATTAACATGCAATTGTTTAATCATAGATAAAAATTTACCATATTGCGCATCCATGCGCTCCTTGTTTATCTTTGCTGGATATGGTACGGCTGGTTGATATTCCATTGGTGTCACGTTCGGTGCTTCTCCACTGGACTCCTCTTGAGGTGCATCCTATGCAAGCCTTGGGTCTTGTAATTCCTTCCCGCTCCTCAACTGAATTGCTCTTGTATGCTCCTTTGGATTTGTCTCAGTATTTCCTGGAAGTGTCCCTTGTTGTCTCTCTGATACCATCCTTGCCAACTGCCCAATCTGATTCTCCAAATTTCGAATAGAACCCTCTTGATTACGGAAGGCAACATCGGTAGTTTGCATGAACTTTGCAAGGACATCTTCCAATGTTGGTTTCCTTGGCTCCAATTGTTGTTGTTGTTGTCCAAACATGGGTTGTTTGCCTTGGTTGCCTTGCCCTCCCCAAGAGAAATTGGGGTGGTTCCTCCATCCTTGATTGTATATAAAACTATATGGGTTGTTTGCAGGATTGAAAGGTGGTCTGGGATTATTACCCATGTAGTCTACATGTTCTTGCATTTGAGGTTCACCACTAGGTAGTCCAACAAGGGAATGGTCCCATTATTGAGGTACCATGGGGGGCATAGCTAAAGAAAGGTTATCCATCTTTTGATGGAGCTTCTCCACTTGAATTGCTAAGGCTGTTACGGCATCCACTTCATACATTCCGGCAGGCTTAGTAGACTTTGGCCGCAAGGTAGTCCATTGGTAGCTATTCATTGCCATTTCTTCTATCAACTGCTGGGCGGCCTCAGGTGTCTTATTGTTCAAGGTGCCTCCACTAGCCGCATCAATCATCTGTCTGGTGGCTGGATTTAGACCATTGTAGAAGGTCTGAATCTGAAGCCAAGAAGGTAAGGCATGATGGGGGCATCTCCTTAATAATTCTTTGAATCGTTCCCAAGTATCGTATAATGATTCAGCCTCCAATTGAACATACGTAGAGATGTCGTTTCTTAACTTTGCAGTCTTTGCCGGTGGAAAATACTTCATCAAAAACTTCTCAACCATCATGTCCCAAGTAGTAATGGAACCTCGAGGTAACGAATTGAGCCACTGCTTTGCCTTATGCCTTAATGAGAATGGGAACAATCTCAATCTAATGGCATCGTTGGAGACACCATTAATCTTGAATGTATCACATATCTCTAGAAATCCGGCTAAGTGTGTATTGGGGTCCTCGTCTTGTAAGCCATCATATTGAACATATTGTTGCACCATTTGTATCACGCTCGGCTTCAGTTCGAAATTATTGGTTGGAATGGGAGGTCGAACAATGCTTGACCCAGTTCCTTGGAGATTATGTCTAGCAAAGTCAGACATGGTTTGCTCATTTTGGTTTGCCATGATATCTAAATCCTCAGGATGGTGTTCTCCTTAATTCACTGTTTCTTCTTCTAACAGTTCGGTTACAATATCTGTGGTGTTAATACCCACGTCTCTTTGATTGGTGTTATGAATAAGTCGTTCTAGATCAGATTGAAATGGTTCTAGCCCAGAATTTCTTGCCCTGGTCATAGACTAACAGACTACAAAACAAAGATTAAATAATATAATTATACTATAAACTATATTACATATATTTATTTGTAAACAAAAATGGTAGATTAATAGAGTTAAAGCTTTCAAAATATTAAAAAGGGTTCCCCGGCAACGGCGCCAAAAACTTGATGATTATTTTCACAAAGCCTAACCTTGATGCGGAGTCATTCTACGTTTTATCGTAACTATGTAGATGGGCATAAGCTAGATTGAATTATCTTTCAGGCAAGTGCACCTATCAATCATAGTATAAGAGAAGCTTACATCTCATATCGTATTCCACAGGGTCCTTTTAACTACTTGTACTCACTCTCACTCTGTTATCATACCTACATTTAAAATTTCGTTCTAACATAGATTAATCCTAACTATGACTACTTGGATAAAAATTGTATTGGAGAGTTACAAAAATAATTTCAAGCCGAAAGTTAAAGGCGTTCAATGAACATCATCATTTTATGTAATCATGCAATAACAAAACTATCAAATTCATTGTATTGTAAAGGGTTAAACTAATTATCAAATTCTCTCTTGAGCAATTTGAAATTTAAATCTAAGTTAAGTAAATCTTCTCTCGAACAATTTACAATACTCAAATTTGCATTGAATGAAATACCCTATCTACTACATAGATTCATGGAACTTTATCTCTAAAATACCATAATTCCATCATTTCGTATTCTAATTTTCCAAGAAACATATCTCTCGATCATGAATTTTAGATTACAAAGAGAAATAACACATAAATATGAAGATTTAACCATCATCCAAAGAATCCAATTTCTCAATCTAGACATTTGGAATTCATGTAAAAGTAAATAATCATTCATAACAAGGATAATTCTCAATGTTTGCACACCCATATACGAACAAAATACCATGAAATTGATTAAAACAAGAAGATACATGATTACTAATTTGTTCAAACACATTGTTCATGAAAATTAAAAGATAAATAAAGTTGGATTACCAAGAGAGATACAAGATTAAATGAGATAAATTGAAGAATAAATGCATACGAATATCTCCTTCAAGCCTTCCTTCTCTTGGGTGCTCCACTTTCGTTCTCCAGAAAATCTCCAAACAAAATTGATCCAAAAGTACATAATACAATTTTTCTCCAGGTTTTTATAGTCTCATAGCAAACATGGTCGAACACGGGTTCCGACACGGCCGTGTTGCAGGCCGTGTCGGCAGTTCCAAGGCAGTTCCATACGAGCAGACGTGTTTGGTCATGGGCCGTGTTGGATGACACGGGTACTGACACGGCCGTGTTGGAGAACACGGTCGTGTTGTTCTTCATGTTCTTCGGACACGGGTAGGCCGGATTTAATTCTTCACTTTGTCCCGAGAAGGACACGGTCTGGACATACGGGCGTGTTCAGACCCGTGTGAACAAATAGTTCCAGCTAGGATAGAACACGGGTAGGCACACAGGCGTGTTCCTACCCGTGTTCGACCAATTCTTCTGCTTTGATCAGCCCTCCTGGTCCCGTCAACTCCCCTGTTTGCTCCAAGACTTTTAGTTCCACTGATTAGTCGTACCTGCATTAGAAAAATGACATAGTAAGTGGGGAGTTCAATATATAAAATAGTAAAGACTCTAACCTATGCTCTACTATTCATGACAATACCAATTCTCAACTATTTTGTGCAATTACTTGAGTAAAGAGGTAGAAAACAGTGGACATGATTACAATTATGATAGTCAGAATCTATCATAATTGTACTCATCATATCCAAGGAAAACTCGCGAGATCCTGGAAGGGATTTCAAGTCCCTCTCCTTGTACCCCTAGGGTTCTATTTATAGGCAAATCCAAGGAGGGGGGGGGGGGGTCTTATTTATACCCCACCCCCTGGAGACTAGGCGACTTCCAAAGGAACTCGCGCGGGCTGGGCGAGTATCTCGGCTAGTCGCCTACTTAGCGAGTATGTGAGGGGAGCTCGCCATGCTTGCCCAAGCCTTCTGTGGTCTTGCGTGTTGACTTTGACTTCTGTCTTGACTTATTGATCTTGACTTCTGCTGACCTGTCTGTGGTAGGACCCATCTTTAGCGAATACGGGTTGTACACTCGCAATACAAGATTATGGTAGATTAGTTCATAACCATGGAGGGAAACCGCAAAACGTTTGGAGAGATCTTACAATACATACGGAGATTGATAATTAACCGCTATAGGATTCTCCTTCCGAAGTCGCTCGCTCGATCAGCCCAACGATCCATCGGCTTCCTCGTTTTAGCCGTCATCTTCAATGGAGCATTTTAATAAACCCTAGATGAAGAACTCTTGATTTCCCTTTCTTCTCTCTCTTAAAATACCTTGGAATGAATATTTTGTGGAGATTTTCCCTCTTAAAAACATAGTCATCCCTTTTGAAAGAAGCACCTTTCCATATTTGAAATCGGAGCCAACTTTGAAATTCAAATTCTGAAGTTCGTCCAGACCACATTGCAACCTGCTTTCCCATACGTTGTGACCTACTTTCCTGGTTATTATATTTGGACAGATTTCTTTCTCCAAAATAAATAAATATGAATTTAATTCTATTTTTATTTTATTTAAAGTCATTTTAAGCATTTTATTACGAATATTAAATCTAAAATTGGGCTAGATAATTTCTTTTTGAGAATTTATCACACCTCCACACTTAAACCTTTGTTAGTCCCTAGAAAAGACAATACTTATCATATAAATTGAGTGAGAGGAAATAGTCATAATACAATCTCATAAGATCATTCTTCTCAAACATAATTAAAGAAAAATTACTCAAAAGTTTCAAATTTAACCAAATGAGCACTTATCACACCTTAATGGTTCAAAATAACCAAATATTAACTAACTTGATGAAAGATAAAGCTCAATTAAACTTTCTAGTATGGTGTGTGTTATCCTTTAAAATCATTGACTCCCATAAAATTTTCTCATTGAACTTCCTCAACAACTAAGAAAGAATGAGACTAAATCAAGTCTTTGACTCAACCTCCACTAGAATTCATGATTTAATTTGAGAAGAAAAAAACATGAGGACTTGTAGTGGAAATGATTTTGACTTGATTTGAAATAAAGCGCAATAGTGAAAGGTATTTCCCTAGTTACGATTCTTATCAGCTCTCCAAATTATGGGGTTCATCTCTTAATTAGCAACTTTTTAGTCCATAGTAGGGACCATTCCAAGTAGGTGTACACACATTCAGCCACATATCACTACAACTCACACATTATTATTATTATTATTGTAATCATAGTTTGGATCATTCCAAGTATGAATATACATACCTAGGTCACATATCATTATGACACATTCTTTTTCTTTTCTTTTCTTTAAAAAGTCATAATATAGATTGTTCTAAGTAGGTGTACACACACTTAGACAAAATATCACTACGACTCATAAATTTTTTAACAATTCCTCATAATTGAATACTTACGAAGAAATAACTATTAGAAATATAGGGAAATGGTGCGTGGAAATTCAAAGTTCAAGCTCAAAGGATGGTAGATGATCAAATCAAATAACGACAGTAAGACACAAATTGATCAAAGGTAAGTCCTAATCGATCTTACAAATCAACTAGACATCTCAACGCTTTGGTTTACACATCCGACTCAATTCATGTTAACCTTTTCATCAATACTTTTAGAAGTCAGTGATGATCCATTTTTAGAAAGAAAATTCTTTTATGGTCCGTTCGTTTCGCGGGAATTGGGCTGTTGGAATTGGTATTCATTTATCAATTCCAATTATAGGCTTTCGGTATGCAAAAAATCGTGGGAATCAGCAATGAAATCTAATTCGGTCGGAATTGGGTATAAGGTAAACGCGCGATATGCATTTCCGACCTCGCTAGGTCAGATTTCGCGATTCCGCTTCTCCGCTTCGCTTCCTTCTCCCGTCGCCGCGATTCCTGCTCCCGATCCCACTTCTCGGCTAGGTCAGATTTTGCCTCTCCTGCTCCCGTCGTCGGCCCGTCGCCACGATCTGCTCCCGATCTCCTGCTCCCGTCGTCGGCCCATCGCCGCGATCTGCTCCCAATCCCGCTTCTCCGCTGGTAACTACTACTACTACTTCTTCTTCTTCTTTTAATTACCTGCAGTTAAGGTTTCCTGCTAATTCTTCTTCTAATTACCTGCAGTTATAGTTTCCTGCTAATTACCTAAAGTTTCCTTTTTTTTTCTTAATATTAGTATGCTAATTACTTCAATGTTTCCTTTCTTTGATATTTTTTTGTTCATTCAAGTATGTTATTGGCTTGGATCTAAATGCAGGAACTAAAGAGAAACGAAAAGTGTCAATTTGTTTGTGTTTTTTTTCCTCCACTGCATTTTTGAAAGAAAAACAATTGCAAACAATTTTTTTGCGTGTTTGGTTAATCTCCATTTGGTACAACTGTTCCCCCTTAACGTTGTGTTTTGTCCAATTCAAATCGCGTGGAGGTGGGCACTATCCTTTGTTCGGTAGTCTATTACGTATGTTATTGCCGAGGACCTTCCTCGGCAATAACGTGTGTTATTGCCGAGGACCTTCCAAAGAGGACCTTAATTTACATCTTCATTTTTTATTGTCAATGTTAAAGTTAGAGACCGGGCGGTCTGTCGGTCTGGCTTGGCGGGTTATTGACCGGGCGGTCTGGCGGTTTGCCTTCAGCGGTTTGGTTGTTGTGTTGAGGTCTGAGGTCCAAGCGGTCTAGCGGTCTGTTACTGGCGACTAGGAGACCGGGCGGTCTAACGGTCTCACATGGCGGCTTGTCTCTCTCTCTGGCAGTGGCCGAGCGGTTAGCCCATCTGTCTAACCGCGCGGCTTGTTCCGGTCTGTTGTTCTAGCCGCCCAGATTTTTTTGTATAGTTTTAGTCCCACATCTCTTATTTGTATTCTCTCTTCTCTCCTACATTCTATATAAGGGAGGCCATACCTTTGTAATAGATACCTTTTTCTGATAATAAAATTTCAGTTATACCATTTCCGGCTTGTTTTAGTTCGCTTCTTACATGGTATCAGAGGAATCGATCCTTTCCTCCTGATTCTGTGCTCCTCTCTGTCCGCGCGTCTTGCTTCTCCGGCTTGCGCGCTGTCCGCGCGGTCTCCTTGTCGTTGCCCTCTGTGTGCGCGACCTGTTGTCTTGTTCACTGCGATCTGTCGCCTTGTTCGCCGCGACCTATCGCCGTGTGCCTTGCCTCCTCCTGTTTACTCTTGCTCTGGTCGTCGCGACCTGTTGCCTTGTTCGCTGCGATCTGTCGCCTTGTTCGCCGCGACCTCTCATCGTGTGACTTGCCCTCTCTTGTGCTTCTTTTCGAGCGGACTGTCTGCTTACCGCTCGACTTCTTCCCCTCTGCTTGTTACTGCGGCTTGGTCGTGGTCTTTCTGGCCGCTAGTGTTTGACATCCTGACCGCTACAGTTCCTCTTCTGCCTATCCACGCGGCTTGTTTTCTAACCGTGCGGGTTCCTAATGGTTTGCTCTTATGGCTCTTTCTGATGCTTCCACTGCCACCACTCCTGCCGCCACCCCTGTAGCCAATCCGGCTCCGCCTCTACCTCCTACTCCTTCTGGGAACCTTGGCACCGTTTCCAAGCTTGTCGGCTCCAACTACCCGGATTGGAGCGTCTCTTTCACCTTTCTCCTTCGCTCGCAACGCAAACGCCACCATCTCGTTGATGACCCTCCTCCTACCACTTCACCTCTCTTTGATGACTGGGATGCGAGTGACGCTCTTGTGCGTACTTGGCTCGCTAACAGTCTATCCGATGAGTGCCTTCCCGTCATCCGTCATGATGAGACGGTGAAGGCCGCTTGGCTTCATCTTGCTACTTTGTATTCCAAAGGGGCTCAGATGTCCCGCATCTATACGTTGTATGCGGAACTGTTTGCCCGGCCTACCTTGTCTCCTACTGCTGCCTACCAACAAGTTCAAGCTCTTGGGGCTGAGATTCTTCAGAATCGCCCCTTTTCTGCGGATCTGGCTCAACAACACAAGCACTTCCAGGAGCTTCTGGTTGTGTGTTATCTGCTCCGTCTTCCTGACACTTATGACATGATCCGCCAACAAATTCTGGGTGAGGCGAAATCTCCTACTTTAGATGCCACCGCTGCTCGCATCGCTGCTGTCACCTCTCTCCTTCAGCACCCGCTTCTGCCCGCTCCTTCTCCTCCGGATAACTATGCTCATCAAACTCAGCGGAGTGGCTCTGGTAGCTGCAGTCATCAGTCTGGCGGACGTCCTTCTTCCCGCTATCTCTGCTCTCACTGCGGCCGCACCGGACACACTCTTGACCGCTGCTGGACAAAGCATCCCCATCTTCGCCTCTCGGGTGACTCTTCTGCCTCTTCTTCCAAGCCGTATGCTTCCATGGTCACATCATAAGGTAGTGCCCATGTGGTAACTCAAGGTAAATGGCTTATCGACTCCGGTGCAACTAATCATATGACGGGCAATCCTCAGTGCTTCTCCCTCCTCGAACAGCATGATCGGTTGCCCCCGGTCCTCATTGCAGACGGTTCTCCCTCCCCGGTTCATGGGTCGGGAGTGGTTCATGTTACTCCGTCCCTTCGGCTAGAGGACACTCTCTATGTGCCCAAGTTTCCGTGCAATCTGTTGTCGGTTACTTCTTTGTGCAAGCAGCTTCAATGTTCTGTAACATTTACTCCATCTTCTTGTTCTTTTCAGGATCCGAGCTCCCAGCGGACGATTGCTACTGGGACTGAGAGCGGCGGCCTCTACTTCCTCGATAATGTTTCCGCTTTGTCCGCCTTCTCTTCTTCTTGTACGGATCTTCTCCAGTGGCATCTCCGTCTCGGTCATCCTCCACCACGGCTTCTACATCAGCTTCTGCCCCACCTCCCTCCCTCCACTACTCCTCTCCACTGCGAAGCATGTCAACTTGGCAAGCATCATCGTTCCTCCTTCCCGCCGAAGCAAGGTCGGGGCTCAACCCGTCCGTTTGATCTAGTCCACTCCGATATCTGGGGACCTGCTCCTACCCTTACTATTGGTCGGGGTAGTTCTTATTTTGTAACCTTTATTGATGATTTTTCTAGATGTACTTGGGTGTATCTCTTACGAGATCGCTCTGAACTTTTTAATGTATGGACCTCCTATTATCATCTAATCAAAAATCAGTTTGGTGTTGGTATTAAAACTTTTCGCTCTGATAATGTAAAAGAGTACTTAAGTCATGCTTTTACCTCTTTCTGTATGCAACATGGCGTTATTTATCAGACAAGTTGTATCTATACATCCCAACAAATTGGGGTGGCGGAACGCAAAAAATGTCACCTCCTCGATGTTGCTCGCACATTGATGACTCAAATGCATGTCCCTCGCTCATATTGGGGCTATGCTGTTCTTCTTGCCTGTTATCTCATCAATCGCATTCCCTCCTCTGTTCTCAAGGGAAAAACCCCTTTTTCCATCCTTTATCCAGGCAAGGAGCCTTTTCCTCTCCCTCTCCGAATCTTTGGGTGCACTGCTTTTGTGCATGCCCCATCTGCCACCCGTGATAAGCTCTCCCCTCGCTCCACCAAATGTGTCTTTCTGGGGTACTCGGCCACTCAGAAAGGCTACTGCTGCTTTGATCCTGTTCTTCGTAAGCAGTTCGTCTCCGCTGACGTTACCTTCTTCGAGAATGCCTCCTACTTCTCGGATGACTCCTCTTCTCTTCCCCCCACCTCTGATTCTCCTGTTATTCCATTCGTTCCCTCGTCTCCTGCTGCGATATCCGCTCCTCCTCCGTCTCCGCCCACTCTTCTCCCTCCGCCTCTCTCTCCGCCTCCATCTCCCTCGTCTCCGCTGCCGTCGCTCTCTCCTCCTGGGCCAGCTCTCTCTGCCACGGATGCTCTGGATGCCGAGGAGCCCGCCGACCTGGATCTTCCTGTAGCTCTTCGCAAAGGGGTGCGGACGTGTACCCTACACCCCCTTGCTGCTGTTGTTTCATATGATCGTCTTACCCCTTCTCGCAGGGCCTTTGTACTGGCTATCTCTGCTACTACCACACCTCGTTCCTACCAGGAGGCCCTTGCCATTCCTCACTGGAAGCTGGCCATGGATGAGGAAATGACAACCCTCACAGAGCGGGGTACCTGGACTCTTGTCCCTCCTCCCGTTGATACAGATGTTGTTGGCTGTCGCTGGGTCTTTGTAGTCAAATTTGGCCCAGATGGCACTATGAACCGTTACAAAGCTCGCCTGGTGGCTAAGGGCTTTACTCAAACCTATGGGGTTGACTACTTTGACACCTTCTCTCCCGTGGCTTGTCTCAGCACTATACGGGTCCTTCTCTCTATGGCGGTCAACAAAGACTGGCCGCTTTCCCAGCTGGATATCAAGAATGCCTTCCTTTATGGTGATCTTCAGGAGGCCGTCTACATGGAGCAACCTCCAGGGTATGTTGCTCAGGGGGAGACACGAGTATGCCGGCTATAGAAGGCAATCTATGGCCTCAAGTAGAGCCCTCGAGCTTGGTTTGACAAGTTCAGCGGCATCGTGGCGGCCGTTGGTTTTGCTCGCAGCGCTGCTGATCACTCTCTATTTATTCGCAAAACCTCTTTGGGACTGGTGGTTCTTGTAGTATATGTTGATGATATTCTTCTCACTAGTGATGACTAGGAAGGGGTAGCCATGACAAAGCGGCATCTTCGCCAACATCTAGTCACGAAAGATATGGGTTCTCCGAAGTACTTTTTGGGGATCGAAATCTCTCGGAAGCCTAACTCTTTAGTCCTCTCTTAGCGTAAGTATGCTCTTGATATTTTAAAAGAAGCAGGATTGACTGGGGCCAAACCTGCCCGATGTCCCATGGCTATTGGAGAAGACAAAACCTGGACAGATGGTTCGCCTCTTCTTTCAGATGCTTCGCGGTACAGGCGTCTAGTTGGTAAGCTCATATACCTCACCGTGACTAGGCCCGACATTTCCTATGCTGTGGGCAAGGTGAGTCAATTCATGCAAGCTCCCAGGGAGTGCCATCTACAGTCCGCCTTGCGGATCTTGGAATACTTCAAAGCAGCTCCTGGGAAAGGATTGCTCTTTCAGAAGAATGATCATCTGCGGGTTGAAGCTTACTCAGATGCGAGTTACGCTGATGACAAAGGGGACCGCAAGTCTACCTCCGGTTTCTGTACCTTTGTTGGGGGCAATCTAGTAAGCTGGAAGAGCAAGAAGCAATCTGTTGTCTCCAGGTCCAGTGCTGAAGCAGAGTATCGGAGTATGGCATCGACCACTTGCGAGCTAAAATGGCTACGGGCTCTCATGTTGGATTTAGGAGAGGTCTACAACCATCCTCTACCTATATTCTGTGACAACAAGGCTGCTATATACATCTCCAAAAATCCAGTCTTCCATGAGAGAACCAAGCACATTGAGGTCGACTGTCATTTCATTCGTGAAGAGATTCTGAAGGAACAAATTTGCACTTCCTTCGTCACGTCTGAAAAAGAGCTGGCTGACATCTTCACCAAGCCAGTATCCGCCTCGTTTCTTCATATATGTGACAAGCTGGGCATGATCGACATATATGCTCCAGCTTGAGGGGGAGTGTTAAAGTTAGAGACCGGGCGGTCTGTCGGTCTGGCTTGGCGGGTTATTGACCGGGCGGTCTGGCGGTTTGCCTTCAGCGGTTTGGTTGTTGTGTTGAGGTCTGAGGTCCAAGCGGTCTAGCGGTCTGTTACTGGCGACTAGGAGACCGGGCGGTCTAACGGTCTCACATGGCGGCTTGTCTCTCTCTCTGGCAGTGGCCGAGCGGTTAGCCCATCTGTCTAACCGCACGGCTTGTTCCGGTCTGTTGTTCTAGCCGCCCAGATTTTTTTGTATAGTTTTAGTCTCACATCTCTTATTTGTATTCTCTCTTCTCTCCTCCATTCTATATAAGGGAGGCCATACCTTTGTAATAGATACTTTTTTCTGATAATAAAATTTCAGTTATACCATTTCCGACTTGTTTTAGTTCGCTTCTTACAGTCAAATATCATGGAAATATATCTATCCTAATTTGAAAACAAATGCATTGTTCTTAAGACTATTCAATTAGCTCCATATGGAATTGTTCTTAAGACATTGTCCTTCGTTCGGTAGTCTATTACGTTCTTGCATACCCATTAGAAAATTTCTCATGATCTTGTTATTTATGATTTGTTTGGTATTGTGAAAAGTGTGCTAGTTATAATAAAAATTACAAATTTGAATTCTGTACTTTGAATTCCAGGATACAGCCGAACATCGGAATTGCTAATTCCAATTCCTGTAACAGAATTCCTGCATTCAGCCGAACATCAGAATTAGAATTGAATTCAATTCCAATTCTTGCGGGAATAGGAATTGAATTCAATTCTAATTCCTGCGGGAATGGGAATTGAATTCAATTCCAATTCCTGCAGCTCAATTCCTGCGAAACGAACGGACCGTTAAAAAATTGTGTGGGGCAAAGAAATATTTAAGAGAGCTTTTACCCATCTTACTAACTTTCAATCGAAGATGTGAACCATTAAGATGGACTATCCTACTAAACAATAATCATCAAATACTCGGGATTAACTTACTCGTTAATTATATTGAGAAGTAAGATTAACTAAAATTATTAAAAATATTTAACTCTCACTCAATTAATGGGAGGTATACCACTCCCACCTTCACACTTTTGCTCTTTGCTAGTCCCTAGCAATGAGACTTCTTTTAAAATAGTTTTAAAATAGTTTTACTAATCAACATAATCAAGGAAAGATAAAAAAGAAATTTGAAATTTAAGTACTCCCCTGAGAATTGGAGTGTATGTATGGTTGTCCAATACTTTCTCAATGATGTGCCCAGTTTAATATATTGTGGAATGTCCATCAGCAATCCTAGTCATGTGTTGCAGCCTGTAATACTTATATCTTGGACATATACAAAGGTTAAAGCACGAAGAGTAATATTATCAAACTGCGTGTGTATCATCAGAGGTAATCAAATAAAATACAAATTCAGCATGGTACATCATAGGCACGTGGCCCTAAATCGGTCCTGATTACATTCATAAGTATTTCAATTAAAAGTGCTAAAAATACGGTAAACAAAATCATAACAGCACATTATATCTTTATACGCCCTAGCAGTGTTCAGATGGTATTATAAACAAAATTCAAAGCACCATAAATTTAGTAATGATATCCCATGATAGAAATAAAGTTCCAAAATATCAGCACACCATAACACATAGTATATACTAAATAAGAGATCCTAGCACAAAATATAATGTCCAAAAGGATAAACCTGTCATCACACAAATATACGAGTGTAGCGCTAATTAACCAACTATCCAAAATAGAGCCAAGGAGAATATATATGCATCTATGCAGGTATAAACTAAAAACCCAACAAAAAGAACGATGCATCCCCTTCGTTCGCCTCGTCGTCCTCGTCGTCTTCATCATCCTCTTCTGCGTCTTCATCCTCCTCCTCCTCCTCATCGTCTTTGTCCTCCTCCTGTTCTTAGGATTTTATCAACGTTGGATCTGTACAACCCTGTATCCGCCGAGTGGGTCCGCGGAAGCCAGACCGGCCGGTCCAGACCGCCTCACAGCCGGGCAGGGTTCTCTGCCGAGCTCGAGCTCGGCAAATCATTGTACCGAGCTCGAAGATCGTCGGGGCGAGTTCAGGGTTTTTGGAGCTGAGTCCAGTCGCTTACTCGTTATGGGGCAAGGGCCGAGCCCGCACTTGCCGAAGCGGAGGTACTCGACTGTCGAACCTACACTCGCCGAAGCAGAGTTGCTCACTAGGCGAGCTCGCATTGCCATTGGTCGAACAGAATTGGCGAGTGCCAGCCCCATCGAGCTCTCGCCGCCCTGGCCGAGTAGGGGATCCAGTGTCCATCCCGCCCCCAGTGGTCTGCCCCTAGCCTCTCATAACAGCAGAGTTTGGCTGTTGGCAGGCCAGCCCAATGGGCTTTCAGTAATTTCAGACCAGCTGAGGTAGGCCATTTTGCAGGCCGTTTTCAGTTTTCTATAAATAGGACCCAAGGGGTACCTTAGAAAGGCATGCTTACTTGTCTCCCAGTCTTCCCGTGCTTTCTGAGGTACCTTAGCCCGACTTTTGGCTAAGGAGGGGAAGCGCTCTGAGATCTTCTAGGATTGTGGTGGGACCTCCACGCCGGGCCCTTGGTCTAGTCCTTTGTTCTTCACTTTCTTGTCGTTTTCTTGCAGGAGCGGAGTAGGTGTGCGACCACCCCTTTCCCTAAGGGTCGAACTCCACAGAGACCGATTTTTTGGTTTCAACATTTTTGGTGCGGTGAGCGTGGAAAGTGGTCAGCATAGAAAATCTTCTGCAGGTTCGATGATCGGAGAAGAAGGACAAGGATCAGGCAGGGCAACTTGCCACCCCTCCCCCGCCCCCAGCACAGGGTGTGCCAGCGGAGCTCAGGGAGGAGATCCTCGGGCTCGTCAGGACATCACTCGGCATGCGAGCCGAGAGCGTGACACCAGCAGTCCCGGTGGTTGCCTCTCCCGCGCTCGGCGACGACGCGCCGCTCAGACGACCAGGGAAGGATCCCGCCGAGAGGGGCGAGCGCGAGTTCCCCGGCTCGGCTGCCGAGTACAATTTCGGCGAGACAGCAGGGAGGGAGTTCCCACCTCGCCCGGCTGAGAGGGGGAGCCCCTTCAGCGAGTTTGTCTCTTCAGCCCCAGTTCCAGAGGGGTTCCGTGAGCCGGAGATGTCCTATTACTCCGGGAGAGGAGACCCGGTCCACCACATCTAGTGGTTTGAGGACATGGTCTCTATCCGATAGATGTCGGACGGCTTTAAGTGCAGACTCTTCGCCATCACCCTCAGGGAGAAGGCAAGAGAGTGGTTCCACCAAATCCCGACCGGGTCCGTCTACTGCTTCGAGGACCTGCGACGGGGGTTCATGTTGAGATTCACCACTTCCAAGAAGAGAAAGAAGGAGGTGGAGTCTTTGTTCCGTATCAAGCAGAAGATGGGGGAAACCCTGGGAAGCTATCTGGACAGATTCTATGAGGAACTGTCCCAAGTGCAGGAGATGCCAGGGCACACCATAATGTTGGCCTTCACCCTGGGTCTCCAGTCTGGGTTCTTTGCGATGAAACTAAAGAGGTCACCTCAAGTGTCTTTTGAGGCACTCCTGGAGAGGGCGGCCAGGGAGGCTGATATGGAGGCAGCGCACCCGGAGTTTGCGCGAAGGTTGGCAAAGTGGGCCGTGGAGGAGGAGAGGCCAAGGGGTGGCCGAACTCAGGAGGAAAGGAGGGCTGAACCCCGGCAGAGGGAGCAGCCACAACAGCAGCCACAACCCAGATGGGGGCGTCCGGAGCAGAGCCACCGTTTGGGATGGAGACCGGAGTGGCAGGACTAAGCACCACGGAGGGGTTATCAGGGAGGAGATAACCGCCAGGGTGGCCGAGGGCAGTTCAACCCCCAGGGGGGTAGGCAGGGCCAGAGACCCCCTCTCCCCGACCAGGAGGAGACAATGACAATTGCCATGAGAGGGAGGAGGAGAGGGCAGTTGAGAAGAAGAAGGGAGGTCAGGGTGGACCTGCCCTGTTGTGATTTCCATCAAGAGGAAGGGCACCTCACGTCCACATGCCCGGAGTTCCTCGAGATGAGAGGAAACAGGGAGCAACAACAGCAAAACCATCAGGAAGTGCGGATAAAGGAGATCCGGCCTCGGGTGGAAGAGGATCGGTGTGAGGACCGGGTTGATCTTGGCACCCGAGGAAGGATTGGAGCGATCCACGGTGGGGCTGGGATCGAGGCTTCCCGTAAGTCAAGCCTTCATACCATGTACCGAAGGAGCGTTGGCTCCACATCCCAGTACTCGCCCCCGGATGAGAAAATCACCTTCTCTAGGGAGGATATGTCGGGTCACGAGGACCCCTTTTACGATGCGCTGGTCATCCAGACAGCCATCGAGGATTTTACCGTCTCCCGGATCCTTGTCGACAACGGGAGCTCGGTCAACGTCATCTTCAAGAGGGCGTTCGACACGATGAAAGTAGAGGCCAAAAGAGTGTTGGCCTCTGACGGGCCCATGTTCGGCTTCTCGGGGGAGAGGAAAGAAGTCGAGGGAGGAGTGGGACTCAATGTCCCCTTAGGGGGGGGGGGGGGGTAGTCACGTAACTGCAAGTTCGTCATCGTAGATGCCCCCAGCAGTTACATCGCCATCTTCGGAAGACCCCTCATCAGCGCCTTCCGCTGCGTCCCCTCGTCCTTCCACCAGTGCCTAAAGTTCAATGTCGAGGGGCTCCAGATCCGGGTCCGAGGAGACCCTAAGGAGGCAAGGGAGTGCTACGTCTCGGTAGTGAACTCCATCTCTTGGCTAGAGGGGGGCGAGGAGATGGGGTGGAGGTTGGAGGAGGTGGAGCAGGAAGCTGGCGGAGAAGAGATGAAGGTGGAGGAGTGCCGTGCCTAGGCGGAGGTCACGGAAGAGGCCCGAGAGCCGGCCGAGGCAATGGCTGTGGAGTAAGCTGAGGAAGAGGTCCTCGCCCCCGGAGGGGAAGGTACTGAGGAATGGGGGGAGCATTCTCGTTTGGAGACAGCAGAGGAGGTGGTGGAGATGGAGGTTCTCACCATCGGAGGTAGGGTGGAGAAGGTCCGCATCAGCGGAGGACTGACCCCGGAGGCTCAAGGAAGGATGCTAGAATGCATCCAGAAGAATGTGGACGTCTTCGCCTGGAATGCCGCAGAGATGCCAGGGATCGACCCCAATGTGGCCTGCCATCGCCTCAACCTGGACCCGGAGGCTCGCCCCATCCAGCAGAAGAAGAGGTCCATCGCGGACAAGCTCGCCGAGCCCATCAGGGAGGAAGTCGCCAAGCTCCTCAAGGCTGGCTTTGTATCCGAAATCCAATACCATGGCTGGGTCTCTAACGTTGTAATGGTTAAAAAAGGAGACGGTCGGTGGAGGATGTGTATTGACTTTTCTCTTCTTAATAAATCATGCATGAAAGATTGTTATCCCTTGCCTCGGATCGACGCGCTGGTTGACTCATCCGTCGGTTTCCCTGTAATGAGTTTTCTGGATGCTTTTTCAGGTTATCACCAAATTATAATGCACCCCCCGACATCAAAGATGTCTCGTTCATCACGGGGGAAGGATGCTATTGCTATAAAATGATGCCCTTCGGGCTAAAAAATGTGGGGGCTACCTACCAGAAAATGATGGACAGGGTCTTCCGAGAGTATAAGGGAAGAAATTTGGAGGTGTACGTGGACGACCTCATGATCAAAAGTCTGGACGTCGATTCCCACCTCTGGGACTTGGAAGAGACTTTCGCCACTCTCCACAAATACAAGATGAGGTTGAACCCCCTGAAGTGCACCTTCGGGGCAAGCAGGGGGAAATTCCTGGGGCATCTCCTCACTCCTGCCGGTGTGGAGCCTAATCCAGATAAGGTAAGGGCGATCGTGGAACTGAGGTCACCGCAAAATGCTAAGGAGGTACAGCAGTTGACAGGGAAGTTGGCAGGGTTGAGCAGGTTCCTCTCCCGGGCTGGGGAGAGGTGCTCCTTGTTTTTCAAAACCTTGAGAGGGGGTCGGAAGTTTGAATGGACCTCGGAGTGCGAGGAGGCATTCCAGGCCTTAAAGAAACAGCTAACTCAGGCCCCCTGCTCCAAGGGCCCAAAGGGGGGGGGACTTATTTTTGTATCTGGGGATCGGGGCGGAGGCCTTGAGCTCAGTTTTAGTTCGGGAAGAGGGGAAGAAGCAACTCCCCATTTATTATGTGAGTCGGGTACTGAGGAAGGTCGAGCTTCGATATCCCATCTTAGAGAAGCTGGCCTTCGCCCTAATCATCTCGGCCCAGAGGCTCTGACCTTATTTTCAGGCACACTCGATCCGAGTGGTGACTGACCACCCCCTCCGCAGCATCTTCGAGGGGGTGGAGCATTCAGGCAGGTTGGCCAAATGGTCGGTGGAACTGAGCGAGTTCGACATCTCCTTCGTTCCCCGCCTCTCGATCAAGGTCCAAGCCATGGCTGATTTCCTGGCAGATTATGTGGTCGAGGTGGCGGAGGAGCAGCTCACTCGTCCGGTCCCTTGGAAAGTTGTGGTGGATGGTGCCTCGGGGAGACATTCTTTGGGGGTTGGAGTCATCTTGGAAAGTCCCCAGGGGACAAGAATCGAACAAACCGTGGTAGTGCATTTCCCTGTCACCAATAATTAGGCCGAGTACGAAGCTGTAATCGCAGGTCTGCGCCTGGAAAGGGAGTTAGGGGTGCATGACGTGGAGATCCTCACTGACTACATGGTGGTGGCTTCCTAGATCAATGGGGAGTTTGAGGCAAGGGAGCCCACCCTGCAGCTCTATCTGTCAAAGGCGAAGAGAATTATAGGGACCTTCCAGACCTTCTCCATCAAGCACGTGCCTCGAGAGGAAAATGAGCAGACAGACCAGCTGACAAAGCACGGCCCCAGGGTTGGGGGCACCATCACAGATCTCTTCCAACCTTCCATCGAGGAGGGGGAACGAATGGAGGTTGAGCAACACCCCTCATGGATGGACCCCTTCGTCACCTTTTTGTCCACAAGAGAGTACCCAGAGGGGATGGACCGAAGAGGGCTCAAACACAAGGCAACATACTACCTCCTGCGCGAGGGGGAGTTGTACCGCAAGACCCTCTCGGGGATGCTGGCTCGTTGCGTGGCCGAAAGGGAGGTGCATAAAATTTTGGAGGAGGTCCATTGCGGCGAGTGTGGAAGTCATTCGGGGAGCCGGACCTTGGAAGGGAGGATCATCAGGCAAGGGTACTTCTGACCCACCCTCGGTCAGGATGCAGCCGAATTCACGAAAAAATGCCATAAGTGCCAGCTCTATGCCCCGCTCCAGTTACAGCCAGCTTAGAGACTAAAAAGCATCATGGCACCATGGCCCTTCGCCATATGGGGTTTGGACCTCGTAGGGCCTTTTCCTCAGGCCAGCGGGCAGAGAAGGTTTCTACTGGTCATGATCGATAATTTTTCTAAGTGGCTGGAGGTGAAGGCTCTAGCCAAGGTTACCTCCCAGGTGATCAGGAATTTTATCTAGGGGGGATCATCTACAGTCACGGGCTACCACAGGCTATCATCACGGACAACGGGCCTCAGTTCGCCAGCACGGAATTCATTCGCTTCTGCGAACAACTGGGAATTGACCTTCGGTTCGCCTCTGTCCACCACCCCAGGAGCAACGGGCAGGTGGAGGCGGCCAATAAAATAATCGTGAACCTCTTGAAAAAGAAAGTAGAAAATCTGAGGGGGAGCTGGGTGGAGCAACTTCCTTCAGTCCTTTGGGCCCTGAGGACCACTCCCAATACGGCCACGGGGGAGACGCCTTTTAAACTTTCTCATGGCTGTGAAGCCGTTCTACCCGTCGAATTCGAGGTCCAGACACCCCGGGTCGCTGAGGCGGAGGCTGGAAGGGAAGAGTGGAGATCAGAAAATGAGGAGGAGCTTCGACTCTCCCTCGATATGATGGAGGGAGCTACGGGATTTGTCCACCGTTAGGCAGGAGGAGGCCAAACGGAGGATGGCCAAGTACTTCGACAAGCACGTCCGTGTCAAGCAGTTCGCGGAAGGAGACCTTATCATGAAGAAAGTGGACGCGGCAGGGAGATCGGCCACCGTGGGAAAACTCCATCCCAATTGGGAGGGCCCCTACATTGTACAGGAGGTCTTAAAATCAGGGGGGTATCGCCTCCAGATGCAAAAGGGGATACCCTCAGCCACACTTGGAGTGGCGATGATCTGAAACATTTTTACCCTTAAAAATATTGTAGGTACTCTTATTCTATGAATAAAAATGAATCTCATCATCATATCTTGTGCTCTTGCAAAACTATGATGGCAGGAAGGCTTGCGATTTAAAGACCAAGAGGCAAATGTTTCTAAGTCTTCTCGCTCTGGGGTTAGGTATCGTCACTCCCCTGTCAGGCTTCCACCTAGTTGGCATGGCTGTGTTTCGATGGACATCGCTATGACCCTGGGGCTGAGCCCGGAGAATGTTCAACACCCGCCCTCAAGCTCTCACCTAGCTGACTGGCCCGGTAGTAGCACCCGGGAGAGGCAAATGTTTCTAAGTCTTATCTCTTTGGGGTTAGGTCTCATCACTCCCCTGCCAGGTTTCCACCTAGTTGGCACGGCTAAGTTTCAATGGACATCGTTATGACCCTGGGGCTGAGCCCGGAGGATGTTCAACACTCGCCCTCAGGCTCTCACCTAACTGACTGACCCGGTGGTAGCACCCGGGAGAGGCAAATGTTTCTAAGTCTTCTTGCTCTGGGGTTAGGTCTCGTCACTCCCCTGCCAGGCTTCCACCTAGTTGGCACGGCTGAGTTTCGATGGACATCGCTATGACCCTAGGGCTGAGCCCGGAGGATGTTCAACACCCGCCCTAAGGCTCTCACCTAGCTGACTGGCCCGGTGGTAGCACCCGGGAGAGGCAAATGTTTCTAAGTCTTCTCGTTCTGGGGTTATGTCTCATCACACTCCTGCCAGGCTTCCACCTAGTTGGCACGGCTGAGTTTCGATGGACATCGCTATGATCCTTGGGCTGAGCCTAAAGGATGTTCAACACCCGCCCTCAGGCTATCACCTAGCTGACTGGCCCGGTGGTAGCACCCGGGAGAGGCAAATATTTCTAATTCTTCTCGCTCTAGGGTTAGGTCTCGTCACTCCCCTGCCAAGTTTCCACCTAGTTGGCACGTCTGAGTTTCGATGGACATCGCTACGACCTTGGGGCTGAGCCCGGAGGATGTTCAACACCCGCCCTCAGACTCTCACCTAGCTGACTGGCCCGGCGGTAGCACCCGGGAGAGTCAAATATTTCTAAGTCTTCTCGCTCTGGGGTTAGGTCTCGTCACTCCCCTGTCAGGCTTCCACCTAGTTGACACGGCTGAGTTTTGATGGACATCGCTATGACCCTGGGGCTGAGCCCGGAGGATGTTCAACACCCGTCCTCAGGCTCTCACCTAGCTTACTGGCCAGGTGGTAGCACCCGGGAGAGGCAAATATTTCTAAGTCTTCTCGCTCTAGGGTTAGGTCTCGTCACTCCCCTGCCAGGCTTCCACCTAGTTGGCATGGCTGAGTTTCGATGGACATCGCTATGACCCTGGGGCTTAGCTCGGAGGATGTTCAACACCCGCCCTCAGGCTCTCACCTAGCTGATTGGTCCGGTGGTAGCACCCGGGAGAGGCAAATGTTTCTAAGTCTTCTCGTTCTGGGATTAGGTCTCGTCACTCTCCTGCCAGGCTTCCACCTAGTTGGCACGGCTGAGTTTCGATGGACATCGCTATAACCCTGGGGCTGAGCCCGGAGGATGTTCAACACCCGCCCTCAGGCTCTCACCTAGCTGTCTGGCCCGGTGGTAGCACCCGGGAGAGGCAAATGTTTCTAAGTCTTCTTGCTCTGGGGTTAGGTCTCATCACTCCCCTGCCAGGCTTCCACATAGTTGGCACAGCTGAGTTTCGATGGACATCGCTATGACCCTAGGGCTGAGCCCGGAGGATGTTTAACACCCGCCCTCAGGCTCTCACCTAGCTGACTGGCCCGGTGGTAGCACTCGGGAGAGGCAAATGTTTCTAAGTCTTCTCGTTCTGGGGTTAGGTCTCATCACTCTCCTTCCAGGCTTCCACCTAGTTGGCACGACTGAGTTTCGATGGACATCACTATGACCCTGGGGCTGAGCTCGGAGGATGTTCAACACCCGCCCTCAGGCTCTCACCTAGCTGACTGGCCTAGTGGTAGCACCCGGGAGAGGCAAATGTTTCTAAGTCTTCTCGCTCTAGGGTTAGGTCTCGTCACTCCCCTGCTAGGTTTCCACCTAGGTTGCACGGCTGAGTTTCGATGGACATCGCTATGACCCTGGGGCTGAGCCCGGAGGATGTTAAACACTCGCCCTCAGGCTCTCACCTAGCTGACTGGCCCGGTGGTAGCACCCGGGAGAGGCAAATATTTCTAAGTCTTCTCGCTTTGGGGTTAGGTCTCGTCACTCCCCTGCCAGGCTTCCACCTAGTTGGCACGACTGAGTTTCGATGGACATCGCTATGACCCTGGGGCTGAGCCCAGAGGATGTTCAACACCCGCCCTCAGGCTATCACCTAGCTGACTGGCGCGGTGGTAGCACCCGGGAGAGGCAAATGTTTCTAAGTCTTCTCGTTCTGGGGTTAGGTCTCGTCACTCTCCTGCCAGGCTTCCACCTAGTTTGCACGGCTGAGTTTCTATGGAGATCGCTATGACCCTGGGGCTAAGCCCGAAGGATGTTCAACATCCGCCCTCAGGCTCTCACCTAGCTGACTGGCCCGGTGGTAGCACCCGGGAGAGGCAAATGTTTCTAAGTCTTCTCGCTCTGGGGTTAGGTCTCGTCACTCCCCTGCCAGGTTTCCACCTAGTTGGCACGTCTGAGTTTCGATGGACATCGCTATGACCCTGGGGCTGAGCCCGGAGGATGTTAAACACCCGCCCTCAGGCTGTCACCTAGCTGACTGGCCCGGTGGTAGCACCCGGGAGAGGCAAATATTTCTAAGTCTTCTCGATTTGGGGTTAGGTCTCGTCACTCCCCTGCCAGGCTTCCACCTAGTTGGCACGGCTGAGTTTCGATGGACATCGCTATAACCCTGGGGCTGAGCCCGGAGGATGTTCAACACCCGCCCTCAGGCTCTCACCTAGCTGTCTGGTAGCACCCGGGAGAGGCAAATGTTTCTAAGTCTTCTCGCTCTGAGGTTAGGTCTCGTCACTCCCCTGCCAGGCTTCCACATAGTTGGCACAGCTGAGTTTCGATGGACATCGCTATGACCCTAGGGCTGAGCCCGGAGGATGTTTAACACCCGCCCTAAGGCTCTCACCTAGCTGACTGGCCCGGTGGTAGCACCCGGGAGATGCAAATGTTTCTAAGTCTTCTCGTTCTGGGGTTATGTCTTGTCACACTCCTGCCAGGCTTCCAACTAGTTGGCACGGCTGAGTTTCGATGGACATCGCTATGATCCTTGGGCTGAGCCCGAAGGATGTTCAACACCCGCCCTCAGGCTATCACCTAGCTGACTGGCCCGGTGGTAGCACCCGGGAGAGGCAAATATTTCTAATTCTTCTCGCTCTGGGGTTAGGTCTCGTCACTCCCCTACCAGGCTCTCACCTAGTTGGCACGACTGAGTTGGTCCGAAAAAAGCACCCAGGGGTGAGCTTGCCAGCCAAGACGGCGAGTTTGAGATATCCTGCCTCCTCCAGCTCACTACTAAGGAATTCCTGGTCCTGTCTCGGACTCGGGGGGGGGGGGGGGGGGGGGGGGCAGTTCTCTCAAGCGAGTCCGATCTCGCCGCAAGCACCGGTAACATCAGTGAGTCCAGCTATGGCCGATGCCTATGGTCTCGCCGCAAGCGCTGGTCCTAACTCAAAAGCATCCTATAGACGAGGTCGGACTCGGCAGGATTGCCTAAAGGGGTATCACGCGCGCGGGTACAATGTCGCAAGTAAGCTTAAAAAGAAGATAGAAAAATTGTGCAAAAATTGTTTGTTTTACTATTATAATTACAAGGTGAGGCTTGCCTCGACAAGATACAAGGGAAAAAGAAAACAAAAATGGAGGATCCCAGTCAGCTCTCGTCTTCCTCCCCTGTGCGGCGATCCTCCTCGCCGCCGAGCCAAGTTTCCTTCTCTCCCACCCCTGCGAAGAGCGAGTCGAAGCTGTCTTCCTTCTCGCTGAGCGGGCTTGGTGGGAACAAGGTCGGCAGGAGATCCCGGACGGTGACTCCTTCGTAGCCTTCTGCCAAAATTCCCGTCCCCCTCATGGCCTTCAGGAGGCACTCGGCAGACTCAATGGAGTTGACTCGCAGCCGCTCCGTGACATCAGTCTCGCCAAAGACCCGAGGCCTCTTGTAGGGGAAGGGTGTCTCGCTGGCGCCTGGGGGAATGAGTGCTTCAGCCTGGCGGAGGACCTTGCCGTGGAGCTCCTTGTTCTTCTCCTTCAACCCCGCCACCACCATCCTCAACTGGGCAGCAACAGCCTCTTGCTCGTGAGAACGCGTCTTCGCCTCGGCAAGCTGAGTCTCCCGCTCGGTAATCTAAGCTTGCAGCTGAGCCACCTCATCTCGCAGCGCGTTGGCGGCTTCGGCATCCTGCGAGGCTAGAGTTCAGAACAAGCGCAAGAACAATCCTTTCTAAGTAAGATGAGCAGAGATATCCTGTTGGTACCCTAGTTTGATTTGAGTTTAGTCTTGCCTTTTTTAGTCTCTTGACCCAAGAAATATCTATGGTCATTGGTTAGTGGTCTAGCTGTAGAGCCCTCACTTTTCCAGATGAAGAATTTGGTTAAGTAGGTTTTTCGTTCGACTATAGTCGAACGCCGCTCGACTATCGTCTATCGGCTGATCGACGATCGTCTATCAGTTGGTCGACGCTCTGTCTGCGTTGATAGTTCGACTATCTGTTGATAGGTCGACTATCTGCTTGGCTTGGTAGTTCGACTATCTGTCCTGATAGATCGACTATCTGATAGTTCGACTATCTATTGATAGGTCGACTATCTGTTCCGCTTTGATAGGTCGACTATCTGTTGATAGGTCGACTATCTGTTTTCTGAGGTAGGTCGACTATCTGCTTGATAGATCGACTATCTGTTTGTGCTTGATAGTTCGACTATCTGTCCAGATAGATCGACTATCTGATAGTTCGACTATCTGCTCTGATAGGTCGACTATCTGCCGGGGTAGTTCGACTATCTTCTTCGATAGGTCGACTATCTGGATCGTTCGACTATCTGCCCGATAGTTCGACGATCTTCGTGCGTCGGTCGACGATCTCCGAGGGTCGTTCGACGCTTTCTGTCTGCCTTTATATTTTGTATTTATTTATTATATTTAATTAATTAATACATTTTCTGGCGCGTTGTTTTAGTTGTTTTATGATAAAATTTCCAGGCAATATTTGCTCCATCCCTTTTGCCTGAGTCAAATCTTTTTAGATAAAGTTGTTTGTCTTATTAGCTGACATTATATTTTACTTTATCTGCTGTCAGCCCTTTATAGCCGTTAGACTGAAAAGTCTTCTTTTTGCTATAAAGAGTTTGTTTCTAATATGACTTTATTTAGTACTTTTTTATCAGATTGCTTCCTGTAGCTTCCTAGAAAAAGGTTTATTCCTTTTATAGAATGTTTCTGCTGCAGAAATTGTTTTGTCTTCTTGATATTTACAGCCCAGGTCTCAAGTTTCAGAAGAAGACAAGTAATTCAAATTGAAGAGAGCCGTTGCTTGTTGCTGCTATAAAAAGGATCCTTTGAAGAAGGATTCAAGCTAGCAAACTAGTTACCCAGTTATTCATTTAAGCATTCAAGCCTTCATCAAGATCAAGTTTTCTGCTCTCAGCAATTTCCATCCAACTGAGAAGTGTTAAGCTCTTCTACTCTTCTTCAACCTGAGTTCTCCTGCTTCCAGGAAGTTCAAACTCAGAGTTCTTTTGAAGAAGAAGAAGAAGAAGATAGCTGCTTGAAGATTGCTAATTTTATTATTTATTATCTTCTTATAGTTTTTCCTTCAGATCTTTCTGAAGAATTTTCTGCACTGAAGCAAGACTTCACCTGGACATCTTTGAGCCAGGGGGAGCCTTGATTCTTTAAGAGCTCTCTAGCTCAGTGCAAGTCTTTGTGCTTCTCTAATCTTTGTAAAATAGAGAAGACATCTTAACCTTCTTCCCCCTCCTGTACAGGGTTATTACTCCCTTCAAAAGTATCCCTTGGTAGCAGGGCACCTGATCAAAAACCTGTGCTTGGTTTTTAGACACCTGATCAAAAGTCTAAAGGGTTTCTGGATCTACCTGAAGCAGATCCTGTTAGTGGCAGGGCACCTGATCAAAAACCTGAGTGGATTCCTATCGTGTGGGTAGAAGAGTGGACGTACCCAAGTTGTTTGGGGAACCACTATAAATTTCTTGTGTCGTCTGG
Source organism: Platanthera zijinensis (assembly GCA_039513925.1). Taxonomy (NCBI): domain Eukaryota; kingdom Viridiplantae; phylum Streptophyta; class Magnoliopsida; order Asparagales; family Orchidaceae; genus Platanthera; species Platanthera zijinensis. The sequence goes on from CM077090.1 coordinate 33,527,642, forward strand.
ATTCCCTTGTTTAATTCATGCATTGTGGCTGTGAATAGATATAACTAGGATTGCTAGTTGCTGATTAGGTTTTCCAAGCCTTAACTGTAATTATAGTTAGCTTGAGTTTGTGCACATCACTCGTGTTAGGCTATAGAGTTAATTCTATATCTATAATCTTTTCATTCCGCACTTCACTCCAAGGGAGTTGGGTAGATCATTAAGTTTTGTCTAGTGCAAAATTTGATAACTCTATTCACCCCCCCTCTAGAGTAGTATCTATCCCTTCACTTTCAATTAGTATCAGAGGCAGGTTGACTGACTGAATAGGCTAACACCTAAGTCACAAGATCCTGATAGATACCAAAGCTTATAGATATTCACTATCATGGCCCAGTCCAAGGATTATTCTAGCACCAGACCTCCAGCATGCAACTTAGCTAAGTTTGGCATCTGGAAGGCAAGGATAAAATTATATATGAATTCTATTGATGAAAGCATCTTTGCTTCTATTTTGTCAGGACCCCCAAGAGCACCTGCTGCTGCTACTGCCTCATCATCTGATATGAGTGCAGTGCCTCCTCCAGATTACAACGATGAGTACAAGAAGGCAAAGATAGCAGATGCCAAGGCGATGAACATTCTGGCTCAGACAATGTCTGATGAGGTATTCCAGAAGGTTGCTGACTGCTCCTCAACAAAAGCCATGTGGGATACACTGAACCAGATTGTAGCTGGTTCAGCTGATGAAAGGAAGGACAGAAGGTCCAACCTGATCTCACAGTATGAGAACTTCAAGAAAACTGATGCTGAATCAGTTGAAGCCATGTACACCAGGCTCAGCTCAATCATCAATGAGCTGAGGACCCTGGACAAGGACATATCATTGACAGAGGTCAATGATAAGATTCTTATGTGCTTCCCTAGCACATGGGATCGAAGGATCTGGCCCATCAAGGAAGCCAGAAGTACAAATGAGATTTCAATAGAGGCCCTTCTCGGCAAGCTCAAGTCTTTTGAGCAAGTGCTGAAGACAAGGGAAGCAGAAGCTGAAGCAAAGACCCCCACTCCAACAAGAAAAGAGCAATCTCTAGCTCTTAAGGCTGCTGATGCTTCTGAAGGCAGCCAATCAAATGAGGAACTAATGGCATTGTTTGCCAAGAGGTTTCTCAAGATGGGTAGAAAGGAGTTCAAAAAGAAGTCTTCACGCTATGAAGATAAACCAAGGTATGATCGTTCTCCTGTTAAAGAAATTATTTGTTATGGTTGCAGGCAGCCTGGACATATCTTGCCAGAGTGTCCAGAGGAGAAAAACAAAGACAAGAGGAAAGAAAAAGAACAACACAGGAAGCACTCCAAGCCATCCTCCTACAAGAACAAGAAAAAGGAGAGAGGTTTCATTGCTGAAACCTGGAGTGATTCTGATGAAGAATCCTCCTCCTCAAGCTCTAGTGAGGATGAGGAAGAGAAGAAGGCAAAAGAAGTTTGCCTCATGGCAATAGATGCCTGTAGCAACCACTCAGCTGCAGAGAGTTCAGATTCAGATGTAGAGATGCCAACAGAAGATGAGGTACTCTCTTCTTATGACTTCACTTCAGAAGAATTTAAATTAGATTTTAAATCTTTATGCTTAGATTTGATTAGCTCAGAAAAGGAGATAAAAGAACTTAGAAATAAGTTAGCTGACTCAGAAGTAATTGCTACAAAAAATATTAGGTTAAAGGAAGATCTCACTACTTGTAGTGAAGAAATTAAATTTCTTAAAATGGAGTTAGCTAAGTCTAAGAGGTTAGAAGAATCACTTAATGGTAGAAGCCTTAAGTTGTTAGAAATTACTAGCATGAATAACACTAGGTCAGCTAATAACAAACTAGGCTTAGGAGCTTCTCCTAGTGAACCCCCAGTTCTTCTTAAAAACAATCTTTCAACTCCAGTGAACTTCATTTCAGCTAGTGGAATGAAGAACACTGAGCAAGTAAATCTAGTTAATAAAACCTTAAATAAAGCTAAGAGAGAAAAGAGAAAGAAATTTTTTAAAGAAATGCAAAGAGCGTCGAACGCCGCTCGACGATCGGAAGCTCAATGGTCGAATGAAGCTCGACGATCTGAGCACCCATCGTCGAACGTCGATCGACGTTTTCAATATGATTTTCAAAATCATAATCAGTACCATAGAAACCTAAATGAAAATAGAAACCCTAGGTTTGTTGACCCATCATCTGCATGGAGAATCCCACCTAGGAGATCTCACCCACTAGGTTATCACCCTCAGCCTGCATTTTCATATATTTCCAGTTTTTCTTATGTGAAAAATAAGGGACCTAAGGTTACCTGGGTCCACACTGTCTAAATAAATGTCTTGCAGGTGAAGGCCTATCCAATCACTCAAAATAAGTGGTATTTGGATAGTGGATGCTCCAAGCATATGACAGGAAATAAAAATCATCTGTCAAAATTCAAAGCTAAGCTCGGCCCAAAGGTTATCTTTGGAGATTCCAGCTGTGGTCAGACAGAAGGCTATGGCAGGATCACAATTGGAGATGTCACTTTCAAGAGAGTTGCATATGTGACAGGACTGAAGCACAATTTGATCTCAGTCAGCCAGCTATGTGATGCTGGCTACCAGGTTTCATTTTCCAACTCCTCTTGCAATATTACTTTAAATAATAATATTGTTTTAGTAGGCATTAAAATAGGTAATATTTATTTAATAGATTTCAATTCAACTCATTCTGAAATCTGCCTGTTTAATGAAGTAACACTTAATAATAATTCGTTGTGGTATAAGAGGCTTAGTCATGTTAACCTTAAAAATATATCTAGGTTATCTAAACACAACCTTGTTAGAGCTTTACCTTCTTGCCCCTACAAGAAGGAGAGCTTATGCAAGGCTTGTCAGCTAGGCAAGCAAACCAAAAATTCTTTTAAATCTGTAAATAAAAGTGATTCTCCTAGAATCCTGTATCTATTACATTTGGACCTTTTTGGCCCAATAAATGTACAGAGTTTAGGAGGGAAGTATTACACCTTAGTAATTGTAGATGACTTCTCTAGGTTCAGTTGGGTTTTCTTTTTGAGAACGAAGTCTGATAACTTCAAAGCCCTTACAGACTTTCTACTATGTGTGCAGACTGAGTACTCTACTCATGTGGCCTTGATCAGAAGTGATCATGGTACTGAGTTTGACTCTCTTCTCATGCAAGAATTCTGTGAGAGAGAAGGTATCAAACATAGCTTCTCAGCTCCTAGAACTCCCCAACAAAATGGGGTAGTTGAAAGGAAGAATAGAACACTCATTGAAGCTGCTAGTACATTGTTGGCAGATGCTAACATGCCTCTCTCCTATTGGGCAGAAGCTGTTAATACAGCCAATTATGTCCTGAATAGAATTTTGATACACAAGCTTAAGTGTAAAACTCCTTATGAGTTGCTTAAGGGAAAGAAACCTAAAATTAATTATTTTAGAGTATTTGGTTGTATTGTTTATATTCATAATAATAATAAAGAATATATTAGAAAATTTGAAGCAAAAGCTTTAATGGGAATCATGCTTGGATATTCCCAAGTAAGCAAAGCTTATAGGGTTTATAACAAATCTTCCTGTAAAATTGAAGAATCTGTGCATGTGTCTTTTGATGAGTCTCAGATGTTTTACAAGGAGAAGGAAAATTCTCCTTCCTCCAGTTCATTACAAGTACCTGATGCCCCTCAAGAAATTCTTCAACTATCAACTCTTCAGATCACTGAATCAGACAGTGATGAAGACATTGCTGAAGCTGTTGTTGTACCACCAACAGTAGATCAAATTCCTCCTGAGGAATTAATCCCAACTGTTGCTGAAGATCACATCCCACCTGCTGATATTGTCACACTTAGAGATCACCCGACATCTCAAGTGATTGGAGACATATCAGCTGGTGTGCAAACAAGACATCAATTAAGATAGGATGTGATGCACGCTTGTTTCCTCTCATAGGTTGAGCCCCTCACCTTTAAAGATGCAGAGCTAGATCCCCACTGGATCATTGCAATGCAAGAGGAACTCAATCAGTTTGAGAGATGTAAAGTTTGGACTTTGGTTCCAAGACCTAAAGGCCAACTGATCATAGGCACCAAGTGGGTGTATAGAAACAAGTTGGATGCAAATGGAATTATAGTAAGGAATAATGCTAGGCTTGTAGCTCAGGGCTACAGACAGGAGGAAGGTATAGACTATGACCAAACCTTTGCTCCTGTTGCAAGGCTAGAAGCAATAAGGATCTTCTTGGCCTATGCAGCCTTCATGAAGTTTAAGGTGTTCCAAATGGATGTCAAAAGTGCATTCCTAAATGGTGAGCTTAAGGAAGAGGTGTTTGTTGAACAACCACCAGGGTTTGTTTCTTCAACTCAGCCTTCACATGTGTTTAAGTTGCAGAAAGCTCTTTATGGACTAAAGCAAGCTCCTAGAGCCTGGTATGAGACCTTAGCTAGTTTCCTGTCAGAGCACAACTTTACTAGGGGAGTAGTTGATAGAACCCTTTTCATCAAGCATCATAAGGACACAATCCTGTTAGTTCAGGTGTATGTAGATGATATTATTTTTGGCTCCACTGATCCCAAACTATGCAAAAAGTTTTCCAACTTGATGCATTCCAAGTTTGAGATGAGTAGTATGGGTGTGCTGTCTTACTTTCTTGGTCTCCAAGTTAAGCAAGATGCTGATGGTATCTTCATCTCCCAATCCAAATATGCCAAGGAATTGGTAAAGAAATTTGGGATGGCTGATGCTTCAGCAATGCCTACACCTATGGCTACTAATGTAGTTATTGATTCTGATGATCACGACAAGCCAGTTGATCAAAAGAATTATAGGGCCATTGTTGGTTCCCTATTGTATCTAACTGCAAGTAGGCCAGATATAATGTTTGCTACATGCCTTTGTGCTAGATTCCAGGTCAACCCCAAGGAATCTCATCTGATTCTTCTAAAGAGAATCCTGAGATACCTGAAGGGATGCCCAAATCTAGGACTTTGGTACCCAGCTAAGTCAGAATTTGAATTAATTGGATATTCTGATTCTGATTATGCTGGTTGCAGAGTTGACAGGAAGAGCACCTCAGGAACTTGCCAGTTCCTGGGAGAGAGATTGGTCTCTTGGTTCTGTAAGAAGCAGGCTTCTGTCTCAACTTCAACTTCAGAGGCTGAATATATAGCAGCTGCCAGTTGTTGTTCACAGATCCTGTGGATTCAAAACCAGCTTGTGGATTATGGTTACTCACACAAGAACACCAAAATCATGTGTGATAGTACCAGTGCTATCTCAATTGCACAAAATCCTGTGCACCACTCTAGAACGAAGCACATTGAGATTCGGCACCATTTCCTGAGAGATTGTGTGGAAAAGAACAAGATTTGTCTTGAGTTCATATCCACTGAGTTTCAGAGAGGTGATATATTCACCAAGCCCTTAGATGAACAGAAGCATCTGTTCTTTTTAGTTCAACTAGGCATGATCAATGGACGAGACTAAGTGTGACTATATCTGCCAATGTTGAAACTTGTTTGAAGATAGTCGAACGACGTTCGAAGATAGTCGATCGGGTCAAGCCCATCGTCGACCTATGGTTGATGAAAGTTTGTCTGATTGAAGATCGTCGACCGGCGTTCGACCATAGTCGAACAAGTCGAGCTCATCGTCGATCTCTGGATGACGACAGCTTGTTGTTTGAGAAGCCAGAAATAGTCGAACAATTGTCCGACTACTCTGCTTCTGGACCGATCGTCGAACGACCGTTCGACCATCGAGTCTTGTATCTTTTTAATAGATCGACTATCTCCGGTCCAATATAAAGCCGATAGTCGACCTAGGTTAAAAGATCTTTTGTTTTATCGTCGAAGGAGTGTGTCTTTTCGCATTCTGTCTTCCCGCTTGCGATTTTCTGCCGCTTCGTCTCCTTCGTCTTCTCCGTCTTTCTCGCGCATTCTCCAGCAATTCCATGGCGGTTTCCCCAGCAGTACTAGCTATCGTGAAGTTCGATGCAGGCTTCAGCGTCGATTTTGATGCCTTCAGTAGCTGTGAAGCAGGAGTTGTAGAAATTCTTCAGTTATGCCGGGACCAAGGTCTAGAAAGATTAATGTCGACAAGGATAAAGTTAAATATTCCCGAGATCAAGGAATGGGCATTCACTTCGTCATCCTCTGACGATTCGATGACTGGCACCATCGACGGAGAAGAGGTAATTTTAACTCCGGCCGTTCTGACTGATATTTTTGGATTAGTTAATGGTGAATATGATTATGAGCAAGATGCTCAAGAGTTTGGAAGGATGCTGACTGAGCTGGGACATGCGGAGGGCATTCCCACGAAGCTGCTCAAGGTCAATTTTCCCTTTAAGATTAAATTTCTCGCTGAGTTAGTCGGAAAAGTGCTCCTTGGAAAGCACTCTGCTCATGACAATATCACAAGGCAACAATTTGCACTGATGTGTGCAATTGTTAATCGGAAAAAGATTGATTGGGCAGGAGTAATGTTTGATTTGATAAGGAAAAAGAATAGTAAGAAGGAAGTTACCCTCGGAAGGGTTATTGGAATTTTCCTAAAGGAAAAGTATCCTCAGCTGCTGGTCTCCGTTGCAACAACCATAAATGCGAGCAAGAAGATGGACCCAAATCTGTTCTCCAAGTGGAAGAGAATTTTTGTGAAACCCGCTCTCACAGGGGTTGCTCCAGCGACATCAGAGAGCACCAGGACTGATTCGGTCGCTCCTCACCCTCAAGAAGCTGGCTCAGCTCTTTCCCTTCCCTCATCTTCTTCTGCTATGCAGTCTGCTTCAGTTGAAGTTCCATCAACTTCAGCTGAAGTATGGCTTTCTCCCTCTCCTATTAGAGAAACAACCACGGTTGTTCTTCCTTCCCCTCCAGCATCTCCTCTTCCTTCTCATTTGGCTAGGATATCTGCTCCTAGTTTTGATCTATTAGGATCTGAGAGGATTCCAACACCTCCTCAGTCCCCTATTCATTCTCCAGTTAACACTCCTGTTAACTCTCCAGCTCCATCTCCCATTCGATCTCCAGTTAACACTACAACCATCTCTGCTGCATCTCCATCCACTACACTTCCATCATCTTTTGAGATCACCCCAGCATTCATTTCTGGCATTCTGGAGTTGATTACCCCTTCAATCAAAATCATGATTGAAGAGGCAATTGCTCCACTTGCCTCCTCCATTGCCTCCTTGACTGCTTCCATCCAATCTCTTTCTAAATCTGCTGAGCCCTCTTCTTCAAGGGGACTGGTTTCAGTTTCCACTGAAATCAGGCAGGGGGAGATGTTCTGTGAAGATGCCTCAGAGCCTCCAGCCTCCCTTCCAGCAGTTCAAGAAAAGTCCGATGCAGTACAAGCTCAAGCTCAAGATCAATCAGGTGTAGTGTTGTCTGACAAAGATATATCTGATGCTATTATGCTTTCTGAATTTGCTGTGAAAGTTTGCTTAGAAGATCTCACCACTCCCGTGGTTGCCCATTTCCTAGAAGGGATTATTACATTCTACCTAGATGAATCTTGGGAGTTGGTCAAGTATGAAGGTAATTCATTCATCCGCTTTATTGACGAGTCAATTAATCTGATAGCGTGTGAATACCTAGAAGGAATGATTTTTGCTTATTTAGCAGATCTGTGTTCATAATTCTACAGATTATATTAAAGAAGATTTAGCTGCTCAGATTATAGTCATTGTTTCAGAAGCTGCTCAAGATATTTCTGATATTCAAGTAGATCCAAAATTGGATTCTTTTTTAGATGGCATAGAAGATGTGTCTGAAATTCAAGAAAAGAAAGCAAGAGATGCTTGGAATCAAAGAGTTCAATCTTTGTTAGAGGAAAAAGAAAAAGATTTGCAAGTTGAAAAGTCGTCTGTCTGGGATGATTCCCCAGGTCTTGATTTAGACTTCCTTCTGGCGCAGGATGCCGTAGAAGAGGAAAAAGAGAAAGCTGCTTTGAAGAAAAAAGCTGTTTCTGAAGCCTATGATCCATATGACAATCCTCCATCATCTCACTCTGATGATGAAGATGATTCTGATTTGTCTGAAAATTCAAAGAGAAAGAAAGCTGCTCAAAAGAAAAGAAAAGCCGTTGCTCCTCCTCCTCCCAATCGAGAAAATGATACTCCATATTACATTCTTAAAGGAATTGACCCCAAATCAAAAGAATTTCAGCATTGGATGTGGTTCTCCAAGAACCAGCAGAAAGAGAGAAAGAGAACTAAGAGATATGACTCTCCTGCTTCCAGATGGACACCCAGAGGTCCTCCTCCACCTCCCAGTGCAGGAGCCTCTAGCAATCTCTCTGCTAATCCATCTGCCTCTTCTGGAAAATCTGCACCTTCTCAGCCTCAGCCAAGGAAAAGCTCTCAAAGTTCCCAAGGCAGATCGTATTCTGGTTCTCAAAGACAAGTGAAGGAAGTTGTGTTTCAAAGACCAACTTTTTCTCCTCCTCCTTCTCCAAAGAAAAGAGTTCCATCTCCAATGCCAGTACAGTCTGAAAAAGTTGTTTCAAAAGGTAAGTAGTTTATTTTGTTTTTAAAATTCTAGCAAGAACTTTTGCTAAGTCTGCTCCCATGTCTTATCTAGTTAATCAAGATAAAGAATCAGATGCTGCTCCTCCTGAGTCTGTTTATGAAAGTCCTGAGCTTGATCCTAACTTTAGGATGGCTCGTTTTCACGAATTGGTTGGAGCAGCTCAAATAAGAAAAGCAAAAGCTGAAGGAAAAGATACTACTGGTTTAACCACTATGTCTGCATTCAGAAAGAAAGAGTTCGAAAAGTTCCAGGTTAATCCTGATGTATTTGACCCCTCAAAATATATGGAAAAGTACCCTGAAGCAGTTGTTCCAAGGGCTGCAGAATTGAAGATCATTGGTGTGCAGGACTTAAAGATGTCAAAGAAAGAGGCTGATGATCCTCTGAGGAAAATTTCTTTTGTTCCTAGTTCCTCTGACCCTTTGCCAGATTCTGTAGACTCTTAATAGTTTGATTGACTGCTGTGTTATATTTGTCTATTATCTATATGTTTGATAACTGCTAGTTAACTGTTAACTATTTCCTGTATTAATTTTATTGCTCTTTAGCTAGCTTTATGTGTTAGTTTTTGGGAGACTTAACTCAAATAGGGGGAGATTGTTGGTACCCTAGTTTGATTTGAGTTTAGTCTTGCCTTTTTTAGTCTCTTGACCCAAGAAATATCTATGGTCATTAGTTAGTGGTCTAGCTGTAGAGCCCTCACTTTTCCAAATGAAGAATTTGGTTAAGTAGGTTTTTCGTTCGATTATAGTCGAACGCCGCTCGTCTATCGTCTATCGGCTGATCGACGATCGTCTATCAGTTGGTCGACGCTCTGTCTACGTTGATAGTTTGACTATCTGTTGATAGGTCGACTATCTGCTTGGCTTGGTAGTTCAACTATCTGTCCTGATAGATCGACTATCTGATAGTTCGACTATCTGTTGATAGGTCGACTATCTGTTCCGCTTTGATAGGTCGACTATCTGTTCCGCTTTGATAGGTCGACTATCTGTTGATAGGTCGACTATCTGTTTTCTGAGGTAGGTCGACTATCTGCTTGATAGATCGACTATCTGTTTGTGCTTGATAGTTCGACTATCTGTCCAGATAGATCGACTATCTGATAGTTCGACTATCTGCTCTGATAGGTCGACTATCTGCCGGGGTAGTTCGACTATCTTCTTCGATAGGTCGACTATCTGGATCGTTCGACTATCTGCCCGATAGTTCGACGATCTCCGTGCGTCGGTCGACGATCTCCGAGGGTCGTTCGACGCTTTCTGTCTTCCTTTATATTTTGTATTTATTTATTATATTTAATTAATTAATACATTTTCTGGCGCGTTGTTTTAGTTGTTTTATGATAAAATTTCCAGGCAATATTTGCTCCATCCCTTTTGCCTGAGTCAAATCTTTTTAGATAAAGTTGTTTGTCTTATTAGCTGACATTATATTTTACTTTATCTGCTGTCAGCCCTTTATAGCCGTTAGACTGAAAAGTCTTCTTTTTGCTATAAAGAGTTTGTTTCTAATATGACTTTATTTAGTACTTTTTTATCAGATTGCTTCCTACAGCTTCCTAGAAAAAGGTTTATTCCTTTTATAGAATGTTTCTGCTGCAGAAATTGTTTTGTCTTCTTGATATTTACAGCCCAGGTCTCAAGTTTCAGAAGAAGACAAGTAATTCAAATTGAAGAGAGCCGTTGCTTGTTGCTGCTATAAAAAGGATCCTTTGAAGAAGGATTCAAGCTAGCTAACTAGTTACCCAGTTATTCATTTAAGCATTCAAGCCTTCATCAAGATCAAGTTTTCTGCTCTCAGCAATTTCCATCCAACTGAGAAGTGTTAAGCTCTTCTACTCTTCTTCAACCTGAGTTCTCCTGCTTCCAGGAAGTTCAAACTCAGAGTTCTTTTGAAGAAGAAGAAGAAGACAGCTGCTTGAAGATTGCTAATTTTATTATTTATTATCTTCTTGTAGTTTTTCCTTTAGATCTTTCTGAAGAGTTTTCTGCACTGAAGCAAGACTTCACCTGAACATCTTTGAGCCAGGGGGAGCCTTGATTCTTTAAGAGCTCTCTAGCTCAGTGCAAGTCTTTGTGCTTCTCTAATCTTTGTAAAATAGAGAAGACATCTTAACCTTCTTCCCCTCCTGTACAGGGTTATTACTCCCTTCAAAAGTATCCCTTGGTGGCAGGGCACCTGATCAAAAACCTGTGCTTGGTTTTTAGACACCTGATCAAAAGTCTAAAGGGTTTCTGGATCTACCTGAAGGAGAACCTGTTGGTGGCAGGGCACCTGATCAAAAACCTGAGTGGATTCCTACCGTGTGGGTAGAAGAGTGGACGTACCCAAGTTGTTTGGGGAACCACTATAAATTTCCTTGTGTCGTCTGGATTCCCTTGTTTAATTCATGCATTGTGGCTGTGAATAGATATAACTAGGATTGCTAGTTGCTGATTAGGTTTTCCAAGCCTTAACTGTAATTACAGTTAGCTTGAGTTTGTGCACATCACTCGTGTTAGGCTATAGGGTTAATTCTATATCTATAATCTTTTCATTCCGCACTTCACTCCAAGGGAGTTGGGTAGATCATTAAGTTTTGTCTAGTGCAAAATTTGATAACTCTATTCACCCCCCCTCTAGAGTAGTATCTATCCCTTCACTTTCAATTAGTATCAGAGGCAGGTTGACTGACTGAATAGGCTAACACCTAAGTCACAAGATCCTGATAGATACCAAAGCTTATAGATATTCACTATCATGGCCCAGTCCAAGGATTATTCTAGCACCAGACCTCCAGCATGCAACTTAGCTAAGTTTGGCATCTGGAAGGCAAGGATAAAATTATATATGAATTCTATTGATGAAAGCATCTTTGCTTCTATTTTGTCAGGACCCCCAAGAGCACCTGTTGCGGCTACTGCCTCATCATCTGATATGAGTGCAGTGCCTCCTCCAGATTACAACAATGAGTACAAGAAGGCAAAGATAGCAGATGCCAAGGCGATGAACATTCTGGCTCAGACAATGTCTGATGAGGTATTCTAGAAGGTTGCTGACTGCTCCTCAGCAAAAGCCATGTGGGATACACTGAACCAGATTGTAGCTGGTTCAGCTTATGAAAGGAAGGACAGAAGGTCCAACCTGATCTCACAGTATGAGAACTTCAAGAAAACTGATGCTGAATTAGTTGAAGCCATGTACACCAGGCTCAGCTCAATCATCAATGAGCTGAGGACCCTGGACAAGGACATATCATTGACAGAGGTCAATGATAAGATTCTTATGTGCTTCCCTAGCACATGGGATCTAAGGATCTGGCCCATCAAGGAAGCCAGAAGTACAAATGAGATTTCAACAGAGGCCCTTCTCGGCAAGCTCAAGTCTTTTGAGCAAGTGCTGAAGACAAGGGAAGCAGAAGCTAAAGCAAAGACCACCACTCCAACAAGAAAAGAGCAATCTCTAGCTCTTAAGGCTGCTGATGCTTCTGAAGGCAGCCAATCAAATGAGGAACTAATGGCATTGTTTGCCAAGAGGTTTCTCAAGATGGGGAGAAAGGAGTTCAGAAAGAAGTCTTCACGCTATGAAGATAAACCAAGGTATGATCGTTCTCCTGCTAAAGAAATTATTTGTTATGGTTGCAGGAAGCCTGGACATATCTTGCCAGAGTGTCTAGAGGAGAAAAACAAAGACAAGAGGAAAGAAAAAGAACAACATAGGAAGCACTCCAAGCCATCCTCCTACAAGAACAAGAAAAAGGAGAGAGGTTTCATTGCTGAAACCTGGAGTGATTCTGATGAAGAATCCTCCTCCTCAAGCTCCAGTGAGGATGAGGAAGAGAAGAAGGCAAAAGAAGTTTGCCTCATGGCAATAGATGCCTGTAGCAACCACTCAGCTGCAGAGAGTTCAGATTCAGATGAAGAGATGCCAACAGAAGATGAGGTACTCTCTTCTTATGACTTCACTTCAGAAGAATTTAAATTAGATTTTAAATCTTTATGCTTAGATTTGATTAGCTCAGAAAAGGAGATAAAAGAACTTAGAAATAAGTTAGCTGACTCAGAAGTAATTGCTACAGAAAATATTAGGTTAAAGGAAGATTTCACTACTTGTAGTGAAGAAATTAAATTTCTTAAAATGGAGTTAGCTAAGTCTAAGAGGTTAGAAGAATCACTTAATGGTAGAAGCCTTAAGTTGTTAGAAATTACTAGCATAACTAACACTAGGTCAGCTAATAACAAACTAGGCTTAGGAGCTTCTCCTAGTGAACCCCCAGTTCTTCTTAAAAACAATCTTTCAACTCCAGTGAACTTCATTTCAGCTAGTGGAATGAAGAACACTGAGCAAGTAAATCTAGTTAATAAAACCTTAAATAAAGCTAAGAGAGAAAAGAGAAAGAAATTTTTTAAAGAAATGCAAAGAGCGTCGAACGCCGCTCGACGATCGGAAGCTCAATGGTCGAATGAAGCTCGACAATCTGAGCACCCATCGTCGAACGTCGATCGACAATTTCAATATGATTTTCAAAATCATAATCAGTACCATAGAAACCTAAATGAAAATAGAAACCCTAGGTTTGTTGACCCATCATCTGCATGGAGAATCCCACCTAGGATATCTCACCCACTAGGTTATCACCCTCAGCCTGCATTTTCATATATTTCCAGTTTTTCTTATGTGAAAAACAAGGGACCTAAGGTTACCTGGGTCCACACTGTCTAAATAAATGTCTTGCAGGTGAAGGCCTATCCAATCACTCAAAATAAGTGGTATTTGGATAGTGAATGCTCCAAGCATATGACAGGAAATAAAAATCATCTGTCAAAATTCAAAGTTAAGCTCGGCCCAAAGGTTATCTTTGGAGATTCCAGCTGTGGTCAGACAGAAGGCTATGACAGGATCACAATTGGAGATGTCACTTTCAAGAGAGTTGCATATGTGACAGGACTGAAGCACAATTTGATCTCAGTCAGCCAGCTATGTGATGCTGGCTACCAGGTTTCATTTTCCAACTCCTCTTGCAATATTACTTTAAATAATAATATTGTTTTAGTAGGCATTAGAATAGGTAATATTTATTTAATAGATTTCAATTCAACTTATTCTGAAATCTGCCTGTTTAATGAAGTAACACTTAATAATAATTCGTTGTGGTATAAGAGGCTTAGTCATGTTAACCTTAAAAATATATCTAGGTTATCTAAACACAACCTTGTTAGAGGTTTACCTTCTTGCCCCTACAAGAAGGAGAGCTTATGCAAGGCTTGTCAACTAGGCAAGCAAACCAAAAATTCTTTTAAATCTGTAAATAAAAGTGATTCTCCTAGAATCCTGTATCTATTACATTTGGACCTTTTTGGCCCAATAAATGTATAGAGTTTAGGAGGGAAGTATTACACCTTAGTAATTGTAGATGAATTCTCTAGGTTCAGTTGGGTTTTCTTTTTGAGAACTAAGTCTGATAACTTCAAAGCCCTTACAGACTTTCTACTATGTGTGCAGACTGAGTACTCTACTCATGTGGCCTTGATCAGAAGTGATCATAGTACTGAGTTTGACTCTCTTCTCATGCAAGAATTCTGTGAGAGAGAAGGTATCAAACATAGCTTCTCAGCTCCTAGAACTCCCCAACAAAATGGGGTAGTTGAAAGGAAGAATAGAACACTCATTGAAGCTGCTAGTACATTGTTGGCAGATGCTAACATGCCTCTCTCCTATTGGGCAGAAGCTGTTAATACAGCCAATTATGTCCTGAATAGAAGTTTGATACACAAGCTTAAGTGTAAAACTCCTTATGAGTTGCTTAAGGGAAAGAAACCTAAAATTAATTATTTTAGAGTATTTGGTTGTATTGTTTATATTCATAATAATAATAAAGAATATATTAGAAAATTTGAAGCAAAAGCTTCAATGGGAATCATGCTTGGATATTCCCAAGTAAGCAAAGCTTATAGGGTTTATAACAAATCTTCCTGTAAAATTGAAGAATCTGTGCATGTGTCTTTTGATGAGTCTCAGATGTTTTACAAGGAGAAGGAAAATTCTCCTTCCTCCAGTTCATTACAAGTACCTGATGCCCCTCAAGAAATTCTTCAACTATCAACTCTTCAGATCACTGAATCAGACAGTGATGAAGACATTGCTGAAGCTGTTGTTGTACCACCAACAGTAGATCAAATTCCTCCTGAGGAATTAATCCCAACTGTTGCTGAAGATCACATCCCACCTGCTGATATTGTCATACTTAGAGATCACCCGACATCTCAAGTGATTGGAGACATATCAGCTGGTGTGCAAACAAGACATCAATTAAGACAGGATGTGATGCACGTTTGTTTCCTCTCACAGGTTGAGCCCCTCACCTTTAAAGATGCAGAGCTAGATCCCCACTGGATCATTGCAATGCAAGAGGAACTCAATCAGTTTGAGAGATGTAAAGTTTGGACTTTGGTTCCAAGACCTAAAGGCCAACTGATCATAGGCACCAAGTGGGTGTATAGAAACAAGTTGGATGCAAATAGAATTATAGTAAGGAATAAAGCTAGGCTTGTAGCTCAGGGCTACAGACAGGAGGAAGGTATAGACTATGACCAAACCTTTACTCCTGTTGCAAGGCTAGAAGCAATAAGGATCTTCTTGGCCTATGCAGCCTTCATGAAGTTTAAGGTGTTCCAAATGGATGTCAAAAGTGCATTCCTAAATGGTGAGCTTAAGGAAGAGGTGTTTGTTGAACAACCACCAGGGTTTGTTTCTTCAACTCAGCCTTCACATGTGTTTAAGTTGCAGAAAGCTCTTTATGGACTAAAGCAAGCTCCTAGAGCCTGGTATGAGACCTTAGCTAGTTTCCTGTCAGAGCACAACTTTACTAGGGGAGTAGTTGATAGAACCCTTTTCGTCAAGCATCACAAGGACACAATCCTGTTAGTTCAGGTGTATGTAGATGATATTATTTTTGGCTCCACTGATCCCAAACTGTGCAAAAAGTTTTCCAACTTGATGCATTCCAAGTTTGAGATGAGTAGTATGGGTGTGCTGTCTTACTTTCTTGGTCTCCAAGTTAAGCAAGATGCTGATGGTATCTTCATCTCCCAATCCAAATATGCCAAGGAATTGGTAAAGAAATTTGGGATGGCTGATGCTTCAGCAATGCCTACACCCATGGCTACTAATATAGTTATTGATTCTGATGATCACGACAAGCCAGTTGATCAAAAGAATTATAGGGCCATTGTTGGTTCCCTATTGTATCTAACTGCAAGCAGGCCAGATATAATGTTTGCTACATGCCTTTGTGCTAGATTCCAGGTCAACCCCAAGGAATCTCATCTGATTCATCTAAAGAGAATCCTGAGATACCTGAAGGGATGCCCAAATCTAGGACTTTGGTACCCAGCTGAGTCAGAATTTGAATTAATTGGATATTCTGATTCTGATTATGCTGGTTGCAGAGTTGACAGGAAGAGCACCTCAGGAACTTGCCAGTTCCTGGGAGAGAGATTGGTCTCTTGGTTCTGTAAGAAGCAGGCTTCTGTCTCAACTTCAACTGCAGAGGCTGAATATATAGCAGCTGCCAGTTGTTGTTCACAGATCCTGTGGATTCAAAACCAGCTTGTGGATTATGGTTACTCACACAAGAACACCAAAATCATGTGTGATAGTACCAGTGCTATCTCAATTGCACAAAATCCTGTGCACCACTCTAGAACGAAGCACATTGAGATTCGGCACCATTTCCTGAGAGATTGTGTGGAAAAGAACAAGATTTGTCTTGAGTTCATATCCACTGAGTTTCAGAGAGGTGATATATTCACCAAGCCCTTAGATGAACAGAAGCATCTGTTCTTTTTAGTTCAACTAGGCATGATCAATGGACGAGACTAAGTGTGACTATATCTGCTAATGTTGAAACTTGTTTGAAGATAGTCGAACGACGTTCGAAGATAGTCGATCGGGTTAAGCCCATCGTCGACCTATGGTTGATGAAAGTTTGTCTGATTGAAGATCGTCGACTGGCGTTCGACCATAGTCGAACAAGTCGAGCTCATCGTCGATCTCTGGATGACGACAGCTTGTTGTTTGAGAAGCCAGAAATAGTCGAACGATTGTCCGACTACTCTGCTTCTGGACCGATCGTCGAACGACCGTTCGACCATCGGGTCTTGTATCTTTTTAATAGATCGACTATCTCCGGTCCAATATAAAGCCGATAGTCGACCTAGGTTAAAAGATCTTTTGTTTTATCGTCGACGGAGCGTGTCTTTTCGCATTCTGTCTTCCCGCTTGCGATTTTCTGCCGCTTCGTCTCCTTCGTCTTCTCCGTCTTTCTCGCGCATTCTCCAGCAATTCCATGGAGGTTTCCCCAGCAGTACTAGCTGTCGTGAAGTTCGATGCAGGCTTCAGCGTCGATTTTGACGCCTTCAGTAGCTGTGAAGCAGGAGTTGTAGAAATTCTTCAGTTATGCCGGGACCAAGGTCTAGAAAGATTAATGTCGACAAGGATAAAGTTAAATATTCCCGAGATCAAGGAATGGGCTTTCACTTCGTCATCCTCTGACGATTCGATGACTGGCACCATCGGCGGAGAAGAGGTAATTTTAACTCCGGCCGTTCTGACTGATATTTTTAGATTAGTTAATGGTGAAGATGATTATGAGCAAGATGCTCAAGAGTTTGGAAGGATGCTGACTGAGCTGGGACATGCGGAGGGCATTCCCACGAAGCTGCTCAAGGTCAATTTTCCCTTTAAGATTAAATTTCTCGCTGAGTTAGTCGGAAAAGTGCTCCTTGGAAAGCACTCTGCTCATGACAATATCACAAGGCAATAATTTGCACTGATGTGTGCAATTGTTAATCGGAAAAAGATTGATTGGGCAGGAGTAATGTTTGATTTGATAAAGAAAAAGAATAGTAAGAAGGAAGTTACCCTCGGAAGGGTTATTGGAATTTTCCTAAAGGAAAAGTATCCTCAGCTGCTGGTCTCCGTTGCAACAACCATAAATGCGAGCAAGAAGATGGACCCAAATCTGTTCTCCAAGTGGAAGAGAATTTTTGTGAAACTCGCTCTCACAGGGGTTGCTCCAGCGACATCAGAGAGCACCAGGACTGATTCGGTCGCTCCTCACCCTCAAGAAGCTGGCTCAGCTCTTTCCCTTCCCTCATCTTCTTCTGCTATGCAGTCTGCTTCAGTTGAAGTTCCATCAACTTCAGCTGAAGTACGGCTTTCTCCCTCTCCTGTTAGAGAAACAACCACGGTTGTTCTTCCTTCCCCTCTAGCATCTCCTCTTCCTTCTCATCTGGCTAGGATATCTGCTCCTAGTTTTGATCTGTTAGGATCTGAGAGGATTCCAACACCTCCTCAGTCCCCTATTCATTCTCCAGTTAACACTCCTGTTAACTCTCCAGCTCCATCTCCCATTCGATCTCCAGTTAACACTACAACCATCTCTGCTGCATCTCCATCCACTACACTTCCATCATCTTTTGAGATCACCCCAGCATTCATTTCTGGCATTCTGGAGTTGATTACCCCTTCAATCAAAATCATGATTGAAGAGGCAATTGCTCCACTTGCCTCCTCCATTGCCTCCTTGACTGCTTCCATCCAATCTCTTTCTAAATCTGCTGAGCCCTCTTCTTCAAGGGGCCTGGTTTCAGTTTCCACTGAAATTAGGCAGGGGGAGATGTTCTGTGAAGATGCCTCAGAGCCTCCAGCCTCCCTTCCAGCAGTTCAAGAAAAGTCTGATGCAGTACAAGCTCAAGATCAATCAGGTGCAGTGTTGTCTGACAAAGATATATCTGATGCTATTATGCTTTCTGAATTTGCTGTGAAAGTTTGCTTAGAAGATCTCACCACTCCCGTGGTTGCCCATTTCCTAGAAGGGATTATTACATTCTACCTAGATGAATCTTGGGAGTTGGTCAAGTATGAAGGTAATTCATTCATCCGCTTTATTGACGAGTCAATTAATCTGATAGCGTGTGAATACCTAGAAGGAATGATTTTTGCTTATTTAGCAGATCTGTGTTCATAATTCTACAGATTATATTAAAGAAGATTTAGCTGCTCAGATTATAGTCATTATTTCAGAAGCTGCTCAAGATATTTCTTATATTCAAGTAGATCCAGAATTGGATTCTTTTTTAGATGGCATAGAAGATGTGTCTGAAATTCAAGAAAAGAAAGCAAGAGATGCTTGGAATCAAAGAGTTCAATCTTTGTTAGAGGAAAAAGAAAAATATTTGCAAGTTGAAAAGTCGTCTGTCTGGGATGATTCCCCAGGTCTTGATTTAGACTTCCTTCTGGCGCGGGATGCCGTAGAAGAGGAAAAAGAGAAAGCTGCTTTGAAGAAAAAGGCTGTTTCTGAAGCCTATGATCCATATGACAATCCTCCATCATCTCACTCTGATGATGAAGATGATTCTGATTTGTCTAAAAATTCAAAGAGAAAGAAAGCTGCTCAAAAGAAAAGAAAAGCTGTTGCTCCTCCTCCTCCCAATCGAGAAAATGATACTCCATATTACATTCTTAAAGGAATTGACCCCAAATCAAAAGAATTTCAGCATTGGATGTGGTTCTTCAAGAACCAGCAGAAAGAGAGAAAGAGAACTAAGAGATATGACTCTCCTGCTTCCAGATGGACACCCAGAGGTCCTCCTCCACCTCCCAGTGCAGGAGCCTCTGGCAATCTCTCTGCTAATCCATCTGCCTCTTCTGGAAAATCTGCACCTTCTCAGCCTCAGCCAAGGAAAAGCTCTCAAAGTTCCCAAGGCAGATCGTATTCTGGTTCTCAAAGACAAGTGAAGGAGGTTGTGTTTCAAAGACCAACTTTTTCTCCTCCTCCTTCTCCAAAGAAAAGAGTTCCATCTCCAATGCCAGTACAGTCTGAAAAAGTTGTTTCAAAAGGTAAGTAGTTTATTTTGTTTTTAAAATTCTAGCAAGAACTTTTGCTAAGTCTGCTCCCATGTCTTATCTAGTTAATCAAGATAAAGAATCAGATGCTGCTCCTCCTGAGTCTGTTTATGAAAGTCCTGAGCTTGATCCTAACTTTAGGATGGCTCGTTTTCACGAATTGGTTGGAGCAGCTCAAATAAGAAAAGCAAAAGCTGAAGGAAAAGATACTACTGGTTTAACCACTATGTCTGCATTCAGAAAGAAAGAGTTCGAAAAGTTCCAGGTTAATCCGGATGTATTTGACCCCTCAAAATATATGGAAAAGCACCCTGAAGCAGTTGTTCCAAGGGCTGCAGAATTGAAGATCATTGGTGTGTAGGACTTAAAGATGTCAAAGAAAGAGGCTGATGATCATCTGAGGAAAATTTCTTTTGTTCCTAGTTCCTCTGACCCTTTGCCAGATTCTGTAGACTCTTAATAGTTTGATTGACTGCTGTGTTATATTTGTCTATTATCTATATGTTTGATAACTACTAGTTAACTGTTAACTATTTCCTGTATTAATTTTATTGCTCTTTAGCTAGCTTTATGTGTTAGTTTTTGAGAGACTTAACTCAAATAGGGGGAGATTGTTGGTACCCTAGTTTGATTTGAGTTTAGTCTTGCCTTTTTTAGTCTCTTGACCCAAGAAATATCTATGGTCATTAGTTAGTGGTCTAGCTGTAGAGCCCTCACTTTTCTAAATGAAGAATTTGGTTAAGTAGGTTTTTCGTTCGACTATAGTCGAACGCCGCTCGACTATCGTCTATCGGCTGATCGACGATCGTCTATCAGTTGGTCGACGCTCTGTCTGCGTTGATAGTTTGACTATCTGTTGATAGGTCGACTATCTGCTTGGCTTGGTAGTTCGACTATCTGTCCTGATAGATCGACTATCTGATAGTTCGACTATCTGTTGATAGGTCGACTATCTGTTCCGCTTTGATAGGTCGACTATCTGTTGATAGGTCGACTATCTGTTGATAGGTCGACTATCTGTTTTCTGAGGTAGGTCGACTATCTGCTTGATAGATCGACTATCTGTTTGTGCTTGATAGTTCGACTATCTGTACAGATAGATCGACTATCTGATAGTTCGACTATCTGCTCTGATAGGTCGACTATCTGCCGGGGTAGTTCGACTATCTTCTTCGATAGGTCGACTATCTGGATCGTTCGACTATCTGCCCGATAGTTCGACGATCTCCGTGCGTCGGTCGACGATCTCCGAGGGTCGTTCGACGCTTTCTGTCTGCCTTTATATTTTGTATTTATTTATTATATTTAATTAATTAATACATTTTCTGGCGCGTTGTTTTAGTTGTTTTATGATAAAATTTCCAGGCAATATTTGCTCCATCCCTTTTGCCTGAGTCAAATCTTTTTAGATAAAGTTGTTTGTCTTATTAGCTGACATTATATTTTACTTTATCTGCTGTCAGCCCTTTATAGCCGTTAAACTGAAAAGTCTTCTTTTTGCTATAAAGAGTTTGTTTCTAATATGACTTTATTTAGTACTTTTTTATCAGATTGCTTCCTGCAGCTTCCTAGAAAAAGGTTTATTCCTTTTATAGAATGTTTCTGCTGCAGAGATTGTTTTGTCTTCTTGATATTTACAGCCCAGGTCTCAAGTTTCAGAAGAAGACAAGTAATTCAAATTGAAGAGAGCCGTTGCTTGTTGCTGCTATAAAAAGGATCCTTTGAAGAAGGATTCAAGCTAGCTAACTAGTTACCCAGTTATTCATTTAAGCATTCAAGCCTTCATCAAGATCAAGTTTTCTGCTCTCAGCAATTTCCATCCAACTGAGAAGTGTTAAGCTCTTCTACTCTTCTTCAACCTGAGTTCTCCAGCTTCCAGGAAGTTCAAACTCAGAGTTCTTTTGAAGAAGAAGAAGAAGACAGCTGCTTGAAGATTGCTAATTTTATTATTTATTATCTTCTTATAGTTTTTTTCCTTCAGATCTTTCTGAAGAGTTTTCTGCACTGAAGCAAGACTTCACCTGGACATCTTTGAGCCAGGGGGAGCCTTGATTCTTTAAGAGCTCTCTAGCTCAGTGCAAGTCTTTGTGCTTCTCTAATCTTTGTAAAATAGAGAAGACATCTTAACCTTCTTCCCCCTCCTGTACAGGGTTATTACTCCCTTCAAAAGTATCCCTTGGTGGCAGGGCACCTGATCAAAAACCTGTGCTTGGTTTTTAGACACCTGATCAAAAGTCTAAAGGGTTTCTGGATCTACCTGAAGTAGATCCTGTTGGTGGCAGGGCACCTGATCAAAAACCTGAGTGGATTTCTACCGTGTGGGTAGAAGAGTGGACGTACCCAAGTTGTTTGGGGAACCACTATAAATTTCCTTGTGTCGTCTGGATTCCCTTGTTTAATTCATGCATTGTGGCTGTGAATAGATATAACTAGGATTGCTAGTTGCTGATTAGGTTTTCCAAGCCTTAACTGTAATTACAGTTAGCTTGAGTTTGTGCACATCACTCGTGTTAGGCTATAGGGTTAATTTTATATCTATAATCTTTTCATTCCGCACTTCACTCCAAGGGAGTTAGGTAGATCATTAAGTTTTGTCTAGTGCAAAATTTGATAACTCTATTCACCCCCCCTCTAGAGTAGTATCTATCCCTTCACTTTCATATCCAGTGATTACCAAGCCACCAGCAGATTGTGCGAGTAGAGTGTCGGCAAGGCCGAACCGCCTTTCCGCGTAGGCCGCGCTCTCCTTCGCTAGGTCGCGCTCCTGCTCGGAGGTCAGCAAGGCATTGCTGAGCTGGAAGCTGCAGCGGACCATCATATGATGATGCTCGAAGGCCCGCAGGTGGGCCTGCAACCCCTCATGGCCGAGCTGGAGGGGGGTTAGCTGCTTATACGACTCGGCGCTGTCGTGGCCATAGAGGCCGAAGGCGAAGGCAAGGCCAGTAGGAGGCCGACGAGCTCCCCAGGAGGGGGCGTGAGTAGAAATGGAGACTCGGTGGGCCCCCTCATCCCACTTCAGAATAGGCTCGCCAGCCGTATCTTTGCTTCTTCCTCCCTTGCCGAAGTGGGGATGATCCTTCGGAAGGCCAGGCTCGCGAAGGACGACCTCCTCGACAGAACCTGAGGGGGAAGGCCCATTCTTCTTCTTCTTCTCCCTTCGAAGGGAAGACGCTTCTTTCAGCGGGCTCATCGGAAGAAACCTCCGGCGAGCTCATGAACTTGACGGGCAATGAAGGGAGATGCAGCTGCCCACGCGAAACCACCTTAGCCTTTTTCTTCTTTGGGGGTGAAGGATCTGGGCACGAGCTTGACCCCCCGAACTCCAAGCGCTTCCTACTGGGGGGTTGACCCCGCACTTGTTCATCTTGGCAGGCCTCCGCCACTGCCCGGGCTAGCTCTAGGGAATCAAAAATATACCCGGGTCGGCAAACAACGGGTGCTCCGGCAGAAGCCGCTCCCCTGCAGAAAAAGACTTGATCAGAAAAGCTGAGGTTCACTTTGACAGAGCTCGTGAGAAGACGGGGCGAGGTATACCTTCACTAGGGAGAACAAATTGAAGCGAGTCGAGGCCGCGACAGAGGTAGGCGACCTCGAAGTCTTTGTGAAGGAAAAATTTATGGAGGTCGGCGTCGCTGCCGGACAGAGAAGGAGGACGATAGATGTCCTCGATTTTCTGCAGGGGCCGGAAGGGGATTTTGCTGAGCTCTCCCTTGATAAAGACGAGCCGGGTCATCCAGTTATGGTTCTTGTTCGCGAGCTCGCGAACCTTGATGAGGGATCCGCCGAAGTAGGCGACCCCATCGGGGGTGACCTTGTAGGAGAACAACTTACGGAAGACCATAAGATTGAACTCAATCCTCTCTCGGCGGAGGAAACAGGCGAACGCCACCATTATAGCGATGGCGTTAGAGTTCAGCTGCGCGAGCACCACGCCGTAGTACTTCAATATTTGACGGATCTCTGGCCAAAGGGGGAGGCGCAGCCCCGCCTCAAAGTGCGAGATAGGGAAGGCGAGCTCACCCTCAGGGAAGGAGTTGATAGCTTCGTGCTCAGCGGGCCTGCGAGCCTGGAAGCCGGGAGGGACGAACTCAGCCGTGAACTCGGCGAGCTCCTCCTCGGTGATATGCCCCTCTAAGAAGCAGTGGTCGATGAAGTGTCGGGCGCACTTGGACCGGCCATCCGCATCAGGGTTAGTTTTAACCATTCTCGCAAACGAAGGAAAGGCGCGAACTCGGGATGACAGAGGGGAGGCAAGGGTTCGGAAGCATTAAACCGTACCCAGGGGGTAGGTGAGAGGGCCTATTATAAAAAAGAAAGTAAGGCAAGGAAGGGCGAGGGCGAGCCGACCGATCGTCCCAGCCCCTCCTCGCTGCCTCGCCACCCTCTGCTCGCCGAATCCCGCGAGTTAGCCCGGTCTTAGAAGGGGGAATTCGAAAGGACGCTTACCAGGATATTGAAATGCATCTACATATATACAAGGTCACATAAAATTTGTTTAAATTATTACAGACAGGTGAATTGTTCAAAGCAAGGAAAAATAAAGACGCGAGGACCATGCGAGGGCGAGCGCGAGTACCGGTCGGCTGACAAAAGAGCCGTTATATTCTCCCCTGTCTCGCCGGTCCGCCGTCGCAGATCGCCACGTGTGGAGCTCGCGCAGCCGCCCCATGTTCCTATTCACCACCCGCAAGTTCTCATCGATCTCATCCATCATCACTATGGAAGACGCCTCCTCGAACGCCAAGCTGACCCCCGCCTCGTCCACAAGCCGCGAGGACTCCCACTGCAGCCTGTTGTTGTCCTTCTGCAGGTCGTCGAGCTCGCGCACCAGCTTCTTGAGAACCTTCCGCTCCCGTTTTGTACGCTCAGGGTTGCCCAGTTCGGGGTCCAGGAAGGCGTCCACAGTGCGTGGAGAAGGGAGAGGCGAGTAAGGGGGTCGATCCATGGACTCGCCGTCTTCAGTCCGGTCGGGAAGGTCTACATGAAGAATTGAAACAGTTTGAAGAGCGGGCACCACCAGAGCAGGAAAGTATAGAGCTGAAGACTTACCGCGCGAGCCTGGCTTCTCCGGGTTGACGTGAGGGGAGAAGTGGCGCAGGTCCTTGCCACGCCCATGCAGAAATTCCCGATGGATGGGTTGATAGCCGGGGACGGATATATGTCCGGCGCCTTCCCCCACGACTATGGAATCCGGGGATGGTTGCCGAGAAGGGAGGCAAATCGGCGACGCTAACTTCTGCGAGTCCGGTTCCTTGGCCTCAGAACCCCTTTTCTGCGAGCTGTCAAGAATACTCTTAGCCCGCGGAGTGGATGTCTTGCCACCATCCACCCGGTCGGAGGAGAGCGTCACAAGGTTTTTATCAGGGGAACCGGAAGCCGGCTGATTGGAGGAGCCAGCCTCGTCCCCCAGGGCCACCGTGAGATCGGCTAGAATAGGTTTGGCCCCCGGAGGAAAGGGTTTCGCCCGCTTAGCCGAGCCAAAATAAGAAAATCGGCGAGCAGGAACCTCCAGGCTGGTCAAGCCCGCAGCTTGAGCTGCGATCTCCTCGCGGGAGCGTGCGAGTCGCTCTAGGACTTCCTTGGGAAGCGACATCTTAACAGAACTCAAGGAAGGGCAAAGGTCAGTCAGGAGTGCAGGGGTGCATATATATAACTATTCGTGGGACCTACCAGAAGATTACTTTTCAACGAATGCCCCCCACTCGCCGAATCCTGCGGGACTGGATGTATCTTTCCGATGTTGTCCCAACCTCGCAAAGAGCGGGGATTGTGTACAACCCCGTATCCACCGAGTGGGTCCGCGGAAGACAGACCGGTCGGTCCAGTCCGCCTCACGGCTGGGCAGGGTTCTCTGTCGAGCTCGAGCTCGGCAAATCGTCGTACCGAGCTCGGAGATCGTCGGATCGAGCTCAGGGTTTTTGGAGCTGAGTCCAGTCGCTTACTCGTCAGGGGGCAAGGGCCGAGCCCGCACTCGCCGAAGCGGAGGTACTAAGCAGCCAAACCTACACTCACCGAAGCGGAGTTGCTTGCCAGGCGAGCTCGCTTTCGTCATTGGTCGAACAGAATCGGCGAGTGCCAGCTTCATCGAGCTCTCGCCGCCCTGGCCGAGTAGGGGATCCAGTGGCCATCCCGCCCCCAGTGGTCTGCCCCTAGCCTCTCATAACAGCGGAGTTTGGCTGTTTGAGGGCCAGCCCAAGGGGCTTTCAGTAATTTCAGACCAGCAGAGGTAGGCTATTTGCAGGCCGTTTTCAGTTTTCTATAAATAGGACCCAAGGGGTACCTCAGAAATATATGCTTACTTGTCTCCCAGTCTTCTCGTGCTTTCTGAGGTACCTTAGCCCGACTTTTGGCTAAGGAGGGGAAGCACTCTGAGACCTTCCGGGATTGTGGTGGGACCTCCGCGCCGGGCCCTTGGTCTAGTCCTTTGTTCTTCACTTTCTTGTCGTTTTCTTGAAGGAGCGGAGTAGGTGCGCGACCACCCCTTTCCCCAAGGGTCGAACTCCACAGAGACCGATTTTTCGGTTTCAACAGGATCAACCCTCGACCAATCAGAAGTCAGGAGGTGACCGTCTTTGTCAAACTGGGATTGCAAGTCATATTTAGTCTCTATCACTGGAATCTGGTACTTGCGCATTAGCTTTGCCTGATTCTCACATATGTAGTCCAACCTGGAATTGAAGTAAACAAATTGGCAACAATGATACTCCTTCATGTACTCAAGCTGCTCGCTCATTGCGTCGGGATCTGCTCTGTTGTCAACTGACGGAATATCAATGTGCTTGGGGGCCACTATCGAGGCCTTTGCGAATTTGGCAGCACCCACCGCCTTCAACCTGTTTTGCTTCCGAGGAAGCTCAACTGCCACCTTGATGTGTACGTTCACTACTGTTTCTGTGATATGACAATCCACTTGAGTTACCAGGTCACCCTCACCTTACTCAACTCCTACCGTGCGACATAGCTCGGTGATAATGGTGGGGAACAAAATATGCCTCATTTTCTTATCATTCACTTTTGTCTAGATAAGCCGGGAGATGATCCTTCAAATATTTACCTTTATGCCCTTGATGATGCTGTAAATCAGTGCAATTCTATCAAGTTGAACGTAGTTCAAATGACGCGTGAGTAGCAGACTTGTGTTTACAAAATGAAGCCAAACCTTCGCTTCTCTCGATAGGCACGGGGATTTCAAAGCCTTCTCTTTGGTGTTCACCCAGTCTAGCCCCAGTGCACTACAGACAACCACAGTTAACTCTGCCTTAGGCGTGGTAGAAAGAATAGATGTATGATCCGGACCTATGTTATCATCTAAATCAAAGAATGTGTTAATGACATCAACAGAGAAATCCACTTTCTTCCCTCGCATAAACACGGTCCCCCCTATACAACTGGTGCATTAGCGTAGAATTCGTAAATCCACGGTAACACTGTCTCCGTCCTTGGATGACACAATGTTTCCCAGCCCATAGCCCTTGTAACACCCCCATCCGTCGTATGGCATATAACAGAAGATCCAGTTGGAACCCGACGCCGTATACCACGGACAGTCAGAGGGGTTATAGAATAATACCAAGTTCTCAACTACTCATCTTAACACAGAGCATTCTAGCAGAAGCTTTTAAACAGTTAATAGAACCCAAAATTTGCACAAGAATGACATGAATGTCCACTAACCAAAATAGGAATGAAATAAAACGAATACACAGAAGAGTTAATGGCCTTACAAAGTATCTCTTAACAAGGTAATGTCTTACAAACATCGGCTCGCAGGCCGGCCATACATGACAGAAAGTAAAAAATAGCAGCTCACTTCGGCCTTCGAGGGCCTGCACAACAACTTAGGCTTCAACCCGCTACTTGGTGCTTGGTTCCGCAGCACCTGCAAGCAATTATTCCACCGCATGGTGGCAAACAGAGCAACGGTCAGCTAAAGCTGACCAAATTATAACGACCCCGCCCACTTAATAGGGACGGCGGTGCTCCTTCCCTGCATATCGTTAGCCCAGCTAAATAACAAAGTGCAAATAAAGACTTTCGCTACAGGTGTAGGCTCGCTCGGCAAAACACCCCGTGCACTTAGGGCACATTCACGGTGAATCCGGTCAATTCCGTGACTTCACCACCATCCTTAGGATGGCAAGCAATGTGAGCATTTTTGAGTCCTTCCGACCGTAGTCCAAGGCTCCCGACTATGCCAACGGCCAGTTCTACTTTAGGGCCTCTAGCATCGAACCACATAGCCTAGGTCCGTATCCACCCGCCCGTTGCTCACGCCGCCTAGTCACTTTAAGACGTACGCACGGTCCAAGCTTCACCCGGATCCTAAATCATTTCCAATCAACACATAACCCAGTTATGTTCAAGGCTGACTCCCTGGCCGCCAGGTTAGCAGAATTACGTTTCCGCCCAGTTTTCCGGGTGCGCCTTGGAGTTAATCTTCAAGGATCCTTGTCACAATCTACCGCGTAGAAACCCGAAAACAACGCACGGAGTCTTCTCCGGCTATTCATGCAATGCAACATCACCAATCCAGACAAACACATCTGGGTAGGCTTCACACACAATGTCTATGCCCGTACTTCGATTCCGGACTCTAACAAGGGGGACTTCACATATCTACCCCAAGGAACACCGCGCACTCACCGTACACTCGCGGGAGCGGGTTTTCCCATGCAAAGTAAGAAAAGCTTCAAGTGCTCATGTTGAAAATCATTACCCTTGAAGTCCGCTTCGGTGCCATGAAAAACTAGTCGGATAGAAAGCTTCGTAAAGGAATTCTCTTCACGGATCCGGTCTCGGTTCTCAGATTGGTGCTCCGATGCTCCTCCGGCGGCCGGATTCCTCCCTTCCTTCTTCCTTGATCTATTTTCTCTCTAACTTCTTAGAAAGAGGGAGTTAAAGATGGATGAGGAATAAAACCTCTAATCTCGGATTAAACACCAGCAGGAACTCATCTGGGCCGTTGGATCTTATTTAAAGAAAACGAACGGCTCCGATTAGCCTGAAAACTTTATTCCTGGGCCGAACACGGCTTTGCACACGGCTCTATTCCCGGCCGTGTGCCTCGATCTAGCCACTCAAAACGAGCACAGAAAAGGACACGGGTTGGGACACGCCCGTATCCCAACCTGACACGCCCGTGACAAGAGGTCGTGTCACCAATAACCGCGACGCCAACCGTCACATCGCTTGGTGGACACGGGTGACGACACGCCCGTGTCGGATTTGACACGCCCGTGTCAACCAGTCCACGGCCATGTTTGACAGTCGATACAAAACTCAGAAAATTCCAGAGAAGTACACAGCCATATGACACGCTCGTATCCCATGCCGTGTGCACTGACACGCCCTGGGACACGCTCGTGTCCCAGGCCGTATCCTTCACTAGACGACCCAAGCCTGACACGGCCGTGTGACACGCCCGTGTCACAGGCCGTGTTCACCCTACCAAGATCCAAACTTGGTACAAACACCGCCCGTTTCAACTCTAAATTTCGAGGTGTTACAAATCTTCTCTCCTTAAAGAATTTCGTCCACGAAATTAAGAAAAGGGTACACAAAACAATTTAAACATTACCTGAGTTGAAAAGTTCGGGATATTCCTCCAAAATAGCCTGCTCTCGCTCCCAAGAAAGCTCCTCACGTCCGCAGTTATCCCAACGAACCTTAACCATTCGAATTTACTTGTTACGGAGCCATTTGACTTTAAAGTCTTCAATACAAACTGACTTGACCTTCGTCGTCAACCCATTATCAATCGGCACTTGATCGACAACAACGACTTGTGAAGGCTCTTGAACCACCTTCCGCAACACCGATACGTGGAATACATCGTGTAGTCCACTCAGCTCCACCGACAACTTCAATTGATACGCTGCCTCGCCAACACGCTTAAGGATCTCAAACGGTCCAAGGTATCTCGGACTCAGCTTCTTCAAATGTCGAATCCGCGAGACACCCTTGAACGTCTTGATTTTCAGATACACCCAATCGCCAACACTGAACTCCACATTCTTATGCTTGACATTATAGTATTTTGCCTGCCTGTCCTGAGCGATCTTTAACCGTTCCTGAATCGTATGTACCATTGAAGTGGCTTCTTCCACCGCCTGATGTTTGAATAACTTTGACTCGCCTGCCTCCAACCAAGACAACAGTGTGCGGCACCTTCTCCCATAAAGGGCCTCGAAAGGCGCCATTCCAATACTTGCTTGAAAACTGTTATTATATGCAAACTCTACCATGTACAGGTGATCCTCCAAGTGATTTTCAAAATATAGGACGCACATGCGGAGCATGTCCTCCATCGTCATATTAACTCTCTCGGTCTGACCATCTGTTTGCGGATGGAAGGCAGTGTTGAAACTCAGCTTAGTTCCCTACAACTTATGCACCAACCTCCAGTCATTGGACGTGAGCGCCCATCTCGGTCACTAACAATACTGCGGGGCACACCATGTAACCGTACAATATTATCCACATAGAGCTTGGCTAACTTTTCCACCGGATCTTCCTTCTTTTTCGGAATGAAATGCGACACTTTTGTTAGTCTATCTACGACCACCCAAATGGTGTCATTTCCCTTCTGCGACTTTGGCAAACCGTGCACAAAATCCATGGATATGTCGTCGAACTTCCATTCCGGGATAGGCAAGGATTTTAAGAAACCTTTGGGCTTCTGGCACTCCGCCTTTACTAAGGCACATGTTTGGCACTTTGCCACATAAAGTGCTACATCGTTCTTCAGCCCTGACCACCAGAACAACTTCTTCATGTCCCTGTACATCTTCGTGCTCCCCGGGTGGATTGAGTACTTAGTATGATGAGCCTCGTACATCAACTCCTCCCGAAGACTATCCGCTCCAGGAATGCATAGGCGACCGTCCTTCCTTAACAGTCCATCCACAACTGCAAACTGGGAATTTGACCCATCCAACGATTCATTCAATGCCTGCTTCATAGTGCTATCTTGAACCAAAGCCCGCCGAATCCTATCAGCTAGGTCGTACTACACCTCCGTACAACACAATATTGCTTCAGCACGAGATTGCTTGTCGATGCAAGAGATCTCCAATGCCTCCAAATCACGGACTAATCTCTCATCATGCACCGCCAACCAGTTGGCCTGCGCTGGAGCCCTACGACTCAAAGAATCCGCCACTGCATGTCCTTTCCCAGGCACATAATGTATCTTGAAAGTGTAGTCCCCCAAGAACTCCATCCACATTCGCTGCCTCATGTTCAGGTCCTTCTGATCTAGCAAATACTTCAGGCTCTTATGATCGGTGTAAATGTCAACCTTTACACCGTACAGATAGTGCCTCCACAGCTTTCGAGCAAATATCACGGCCGCTAATTCCAAATCATGGACCGGATAATTTCTCTCATCGACCTTCAACTGTCACGATCCGTACGCTATTACTCTCCCATGCTGTAGCAGAACACAGCCCAAACCACTGCTTGAAGCATCACTATAAATTTCAAATCCTTCGGACCCACTCGGCGAACACAAGATAGGTGTCGAGATCAACCGCCTCTTCAAATCTTCAAAAGCATGCGCACACTCCAGCATCCATACAAACTTCTGATCCTTCCTTGTCAACGTCGTGAGTGGTAGCGCGATCCGTGAGAAATTCTCCACAAAGCACCTGTAGTAGCTGGCAAGCCCCAGAAAGCTCCGGACTTCCGTCACCGTAGTCAACTCAGGCCACTCCTGAATTGCCGCTATCTTCGCCGGATCCACCGCAATCCCGTTACCACTAACAATATGCCCAAGGAATGCTATTGAGGACAACCAAAACTCACACTTGGAGAACTTAGCATACAACTGATTCTTCCTCAACGTCTCAAACACCATATGCAGATGCTTGTAGTGATCATCCTCACACTGCGAGTACACCAAGATGTCGTCGATAAATACTATCACGAATTGGTCCAGGTACTCTTTGAACGTCCTGTTCATTAGATCCATAAACACGGACGGCGCATTGGTAAGCCCAAACGGCATGACCATAAACTCGTAGTGTCCAAACTGCGTGCTGAACGCTGTCTTAGGGATGTCACATTCCTTTATCCTTAACTGGTAGTATCCAGATTTCAGATCTAGCTTCGAATATACTGTTGACCCAACTAACTAATCAAATAGATAGTCAATTCTTGGGATCAGATACTTATTCTTTACCGTAAGTTTGTTCAACTCCCGATAATCAATACAAAGTCACAAACTCCCATCTTTCTTCTTAACAAAAAAGACCGGTGTGCTCCAAGGCGACGAACATGGATGCGCATACCCTTGCTCTAACAACTCTTGCAATTGTACCTTCAACTCCGCCATCTCCTTAGGCGCTATCTGATACGTAGAGCGTGATATCGGTTTTGCACCCGGCACCAGCTCAATTGTTAAATCAATCTCCCATTGAGGAGGGGCTCCCGAGAGATCATCTGGAAATACATCAGGATACTCGGACACCACTGCAATACTGTCTAGACTAGGATTAGGCATTGAAGCATGTACTGAAATGACAAAGAGCTCAGCACCAGACCGAACTGCCTTAATCACCTGAAGAGCCGACATCATAATATTACTCGACCCTTTCATGCCTGCAAACGTAGTTTCCCGCTCAGTATTCAGTCCCAACCTAACCTCTTTTCGGTTACACTCAATGCAGGCTCGCTGCTCCGAAAGCCAGTCCATTCCAAAGATTACGTCGAACTCTACTAACGGTAGCACTGATGCTTGCAAATCGAACTCCTGATCCCCAATTCGCAACTTTACCACGCAGACTCTATCCGCACGCATTGAGCACCCATTGGGCAACAACACATCCAGCTTGTACTTTGCCATCGAAGAAGGGACTCCGATGAGCGATACGAATCTTTTGCACAAGAATGAATGCGATGCTCCCGTATCGAACAGGGCTCTCGCCGGACGATCGAGAATCAATACAAAGCCTAACACCAACACTAATAAGCTAATACATACAAAGGTAACAGTTACACCAAAAAGCTAAACTATAATAAATTTAACTCATACCTGTCACCACGTCAGCTTGTTTGATGGCCTCTTGCAGACCAAGGTTATAAACTCTAGGCTGGGCCGGAGCATGGTGGGATGCGGTCGACTCCGCCACCTTCCCTTTTTCCTCATAAGTTGCTCCTTGCCTCCTTTCGGACTTTGCACGTCCGCTCCAACAATCTCTTGCAAAATGTCCCACCTTTTCACAATTGTAATAGGCTCCTGGGGCTCGACTAGGGTTTGCCCCTGTCGTACCAGACAAAGGGGCTGAGCTCAAAGTCTTCTGCTTCTTGTTCCATCTGCGGAAACCTGACTTTGTATTTGGCACTTTAAACTCTGACTTCTTCTCCACTGGGTCCTTCTTCTCTTGCACTTTCCTTGCAACCTTTTCCAAAGACCGAGCCGCATTTACCAAGGCTAGGAAGCCCTGCGCCTTAGGCCCAACAAGGAGTAGTTGTAGGTCGCTCCGTAGACTCTCAGAAAATCGGTTGGTCTTCCTCTCTTCTTCAGTAAACAAAGCACCAGCATAACGACCTAACCGAGTAAATTCGTGGAGATACTCATCCACACTACTCGCTCCTGTAGTCAATCCAAGGTACTTATTCTCCATCTCAAGCTTCTGGATAGAAGGTAGGTATCTGGCCAAGAACAACCTTTAGAATTCCTCCATCGGTACGTCAGCAAGTTGTCTTCCCACTAAGAGATGAACCTCCAACTCGTCCCACCACATCCTTGCCTCACCGGCCAATAGGAAGGTCACTATTGTGGTCTTCTGCCACTCTGCAGTTTTTGTGGCGGTCATGACCCTCTTCATCGTAGAGAGCCAATCCTCAGCTTGAGTTGGCGTTCCCAACCCATCGAATACCGGGGGATTAAAGCTCATCACGTGCTTGAGCTATTCTCCGTATCTCTTCTTGGTGCTACGGGATCAACTGCTCCATGCTCTAATACTCCCGGCACTGCCACTCTAATCGGTTCTTGCTCATTAACAGGTGGTGCATGCTGCACTTGCTGGACATTTATCATGGCAAAAACTGCTTCAACCACCAATCTGATGGTTTCTGCTGAAGGAGGTGTTGT
Organism: Platanthera zijinensis; assembly: GCA_039513925.1. NCBI lineage: Eukaryota > Viridiplantae > Streptophyta > Magnoliopsida > Asparagales > Orchidaceae > Platanthera > Platanthera zijinensis. The sequence continues at coordinate 33,561,162 of CM077090.1, forward strand.
AGGCACGTCTCTTGGTGCACTACTTTCCGCTGATTGTAGATTCTCTGATTGCCCCGCACCGCTTCTAGACACCCATAATAGCATAAACCCTTGATTAGGCGACACACAAATTGCTAAAAGCAATAATTGGAACACTTAGGTTCCCAAAACAAATGCATTTTTTCATTCCTAAGTGGACATTCATGAGTTCTTTTATGTTATAACGATGATACACATACATATGCTCACCACCCCTTAAAAGAATTCGCCCACGAATTCGATTACAGATGACCGGCATCCTAGTATGATACCAAATTATAACACCCTCATCCGCCGTATGGCATATAATAGAAGGTCCAGCTGGAACCCGACGCCATATACCACGGACAGTCAGAGGGGTTACAAAATAATACCAAGTTCTCAACTACTCGTCCTAACACAGAGCATTCTAGCGGAAGCTTTTAAATAGTTAATAGAACCCAAAATTTGCACAAGCATGGAATGAATGTCCACTAACCAAAATAGAAATGAAATAAAACAAATACACAGAAGAGTACATGGCCTTATGGCCTTAAAAAGTTTCTCTTAACAAGGTAATGTCTTACAAACATCGGCTCGCAGGCCGGACATACATGACAGAAAGTAAAAAATAGCAGTTCACTTCGGCCTTCGAGGGCCTGCACAATATCTTAGGCTTCAACCCGCTACTTGGCGCTTGGTTCCGCAGCACCTGCAAGCAATTATTCCACCGCATGGTGGCAAACAGAGCAACGGTCAGCTAAAGCTGACCAAATTATAACGACCCCGCCCCCTTAATAGGGACGGCGGTGCTCCTTCCCTGCATATCGTTAGCCCAGCTAAATAACAAAGTGCAAATAAAGACTTTCGCCACAGGTGTAGGCTCGCTCGGCCAAACACCCCGTGAACTCAAGGCACATTCATGGTGAATCCGGTCAATTCCGTGGCTTCATCACCATCCTTAGGATGGCAAGCAATGTGAGCATTTTTGAGTCCTTCCGACCGTAGTCCAAGGCTCCTGACTATGCCAACGGCCAGTTCCACTTTAGGCCCTCTAGCACCGAACCACATAGCCCATGTCCGTATCCACCTGCCCGTTGCTCACGCCGCCTAGTCACTTTAAGACGTACGCGTGGGCCAAGCTTCACCCGGATCCTAAATCATTTTCAATCAACACATAACCCAGTTATGTTCAAGGCTGACTCCCCGGCCGTCAGGTTAGCAGAATTACGTTTCCGCCAAGTTTTCCGGGTGTGCCTTGGAGTTAATCTCCAAGGATCCCTGTCGCAATCTACCGCGTAGAAACCCGAAAACAACGCACGGAGTCTTCTCCGGCTATTCATGCAATGCAACATCACCGATCCAGACAAACACGTCTGGGTAGGCTTCACACACAATGCCTATGCCCGTACTTCGATTCAGGACTCTAAAAAGGGAGACTTCACATATCTACCCCAAGGAACACCGCACACTCGTGGGAGCGGGTTTTTCCATGCAAAGGAAGAAAAGCTTCAAGTGCTCAAGTTGAAAATCGTTACCCTTGAAGTTCGCTTCGGCGCCATGAAAAACTAGTCAAATAGAAAGCTTCGCAAAGGAATTCTCTCCACGGATCCGGTCTCGGTTCTCAGATTGGTGCTCCGATGCTCCGCCGGCGGTCGGATTCCTCCCTTCCTTCTTCCTTGATCTCTTCTCTCTCAAACTTCTTAGAAATAGGGTTTTAAAGATGGAATGAGGAATAAAACCTCTAATCTCGGATTAAACACCAGCAGGAACTCATCTGGGTCGTTGGATCTTATTTAAAGAAAACGAACGGCTCAGATTAGCCTGAAAACTTTATTCCTTGGCCGAACACGGCTTTGCACATGGCCGTGTTCCCGGCCGTATGCCTCGATCTAGCCACTCAAATCGAGCACAGAAAAGGACACGGGTTGGGACACGCCCGTGTCCCAACCTGACACGCTCGTGTCAGGTCATCAACATGCCCGTGACTAGAGGCCGTTTCACCAATAACCGCCACATCAACCGTCACGTCATTTGGTGGACACGGGTGACGACACGCCCGTGTCGAATTTGACACGCCCGTGTCAACCAGTCCACAGCCGTGTTCGACAGTCGATACAAAACTCAGAAAATTCCAGAGAAGTACACGGCCATGTGACATGCCCGTATCCCATGCTGTGTGCACTAACACGCCCTGGGACACGCCCATGTCCCAGGCCGTGTCCTTCATTGGACGACCCGAGCATGCCACGGCCGTGTGACACGCCCGTGTCACAGGCCGTGTTCACCCTAGCAAGATCCAAACTCTAAATTTTGAGGTGTTACAGCCTTAATTTGCCCCACATATCCTATACTCCAGCCCCGTTTCTCCATTTTGAAACCTCTTTCGTAAATGGGCGGTATGGATTGTAGGGAATGGAACCTTTGGGCTGCTTCCTTAGTCAAAAATCACGCATGCTTGCAGACAGTATCTTTCCATTTACCCTTCTTCCTGGAAGCCATAACGTAGCCCATCAAATACGAACCCATTCCTAAAGCAAAATGAAGGAAATAACTATAGCTAATCCAATCCAAACTTAGGGTTACGAGTTATACCACCAGAAGCTTGATACCGCACTCGTGTTGCCGTCGGGTTATGAAAATTGCCGGAACACTGTAACCCTCCGGCTCCCGAGCTTCCCCTAAGAGGTTGAGAAAGACCGCCGCCTTCTATGCAGTCGTGGACGAAAGGCTCTATCGCTAGGTCGCCGGAGGTTGCATCTCCATTCCTCAACCGTCGCTCGCGATGTCACCGCCAAGAGCAGCGTCCCTTCAACTTCCGTGTGATGCTTAGGGCAAGTTGAGGAGATCGACAAAAATCGAATGAGGGGTGAACTAGCTGAATAAATATCCATTTAAATACATGCGCTAAACCGGCAGGAGTTAACTGATAACTTCTCAAAAAGAAGTTATCTAGCCTAATTTTAGACTTAATATTCGTTATAAAATGCTTAAAATGACTTTGAATAAAATAGAAATGAAATTAAATTCATATTTATTTATTTTGTGGCTAATTCAGTCTCTTTTTATGGTGTCATTGCGAGAAATGTCAAAGAAATTGGCTTGGAGAAAGAAATTTGCCCAAATATAATAACCAGGAAAGTAAGTCACAACGCGCGGGAAAGCAGGTTGCAACGTGGTCTGGACAAATTTCAGATTTTGAAATTCAAAGTTGGCTCCAATTTCAAATATGAAAAGGTGCTTCTTTCCAAAAGGATGGCTACGTTTTTAAGAGGCAAAATCTCCACCAAATCAAAAATTCCAAGTCATTCTAAGAGAGAGGAGGAGAGGAAATCCAAAGTTCTTCATCTTGGGTTTGTGAAGACTCTCCATTGAAGAAGGCGGCTAGAACAAAGAAGACGGCGGATCCTTGGGCTGATCGAGCGAGCGACTCCGGAAGGGAAATCCTGTAGCGTTTAATCGTTAAACTCGTCATGTATTGTAAGATCTCTCCAAATATTTTGCGATTTTATCCCCTCGTTATGAACTAATTTACTGAATCTTGTGATGTGAAAGTACTATGTCTATTATGATGAATGCTCTCTAGTTTTCCCTTTGTAATTATTTGGTGAATGAACTTTTATTGAATCTATAATCTATATTCTGAAGCCCTTGATCATGGTTTCATCTTTTTACTGTGCTTCATAAATCGAGAGAGGAGTTGCGTAAGTATGTTATAGATTTCATATAGCATTTGAAGAGAGAAAGAGATTTCCTCTTTGTGTTAGTAACTTTGGTTTTCAATCTTTAATCGGTTTCCTATTTCACCCGAGGGGAAATAGAGGACTAAGGACCTCTGGTATCGAGAGATACAGTTGTCTACTCTAAAATCGTTGCAAGGTTTTCCACCTCTCATTTTCACAAAGTATTATTTATAATTCATTGTAGTAGACATAGGAAATAACCACATAAGATTACTTCTGCAATCTGAATTTAAAGTTTTCTTCTAAAGAACTATAGTTTATTTTAACTTATTTAGAAATTTGTCATAATTTAGTTCATTAAATCAAAATCATCATCTTGTTTCACTTGGATTTAGAGAAAAGGTCTAACTAGTAATTGTAAGCACCGAATTCATCACCTCTCAGTGGAAACGATCTCTATTCAGTCTTTATTACTTGAATCGGCACGTGCACTTGCGTGTAATACACACACCTGTTTCGGGTATATCATTAACCGGTTCAGCCGGTCAAATGCAAGAAGGCAGTAAAAAGAAAGTCACGACTTCCTTCTACAGGCGTTGCAACCTACTGAGTTCGGCATATTGTGACGCCGGTTCAACTGAACCGAACCGGACAAAGGTTCAGCTCATTCCTTCAAATCCAAACAGTAAAAGAAAAGTTGCAACCTGGTATTTTCAGATTACAACAGACAATTTAATATTAAAAATTCCAATTGTTCTACGATTTTCCCCCGATCAAACGATGTTATATGACACAAAAATAAAAGGTTATTATTATTAGGATAAATACTATGATTTTTATTATATATATATATATATTATGTATTGTTATTTATTTAACTAATTAAGTAAACATATTTAGTAGACAATGAGTTGCCTCCCATCAAACACCTAATTTACCATCCCGGCAGGACGATACTAAATTACAGAAGCATTACACATGACGTCACCCGGTCGTCATCTTCTTTCAGATATGACTTAAGTCTCTTGCCGTTAACTTTGAATTCAGCCACATCACTCTTATTTATGATGGTCACCGCACCATACAGATGCACTATTTTGACTTTAAACAGCCCCGACCACCTCGACTTGAGTTTCCCGGGAAATAACTTTAAACGAGAATTGAATAAGAGGACAAGTTGGCCCGGCTCGAAGTGATTTTTCTTCATGCGTCGGTCGTGCCACTTCTTTGTGCGCTCCTTATAGATCCGCGAGCTCTCGTAAGCTTGCAACCGAATCTCCTCGAGTTCATTTAGTTGCAGTAATCTCTTTTTAACAACATCCCGAAAATCATAATTTATTTTTTTAATCGCCCAGAGTGCTCAGTGTTTTAACTCGAGTGGTAAATGACAAGATTTTCCGTAGACCAACCTATGCCGGGCTAATCCAATGGGAGTTTTGAAAGCAGTCCGGTATGCCCATAATGCATCTGTGAGCTTTTGTGACCAGTCTTTCTGATTTATGCTTACTGCTTTCTCTAAAATCCTTTTTATCTCCCTATTTGACAAATCCGCTAGTCCATTTGTCTGAGGGTGGTAGGCAAGAGCGACCTTATGGGTGACCCTGTATTTGTTTAGCAAAGAGGTGAATTGATGATTACAAAAATGACTTCCCTCATCGCTAATGATCGCTCTAGGTACCTCGAATCGATTGAATATGTGGTTTCTTAGAAAATTCAGGACTATTTTGCTATCATTCTTAGGTGTTGCGATCGTCTCTACCCATTTAGATACGTAGTCTATTGCCAACAAAATGTATAAATTACCTTTTGAATTGACGAACGGACTCATAAAAGCCATTCCCCAAACATCGAACAATTCGACTTCTAGCATGATATTCATTGGCATTCCCTCATTCTTTCTTAAGTTCTCACACCGTTGACATCTATCACATTATTTAACAAATTCATTAGCATCACGAAATAAATTAGGCCAAAAGAATCCAACCTCTAATACCTTCATTGTCGTCCTCGTTCCCATGAAATGGCCTCCGTACGGTGAGCTATGAAACTTCTCTAATATCGATTTCGTTTCAACCTCCGGTACGCATCGCCTCACCACTCCATCGGCCCCAATTTTAAACAGATAAGGCTCGTCCCAAAGATAGGAGCGTACTTGGTGTAAAAACCGCTTCCTTTGTTGATACGACAGGTCGGACGGTAAAATGTTACTCACTATGTAATTTACGAATTCAACATACCAAGATGGAGTACTATCATGAATAGCTAAAACCCTCTCATCTGGGAACCTCTCATCAATTTTCGGATTATAAGATGATCGTGTAGACTCTATCCCGGACAAGTGATCCGCAATCGGATTATCAGTACCTTTCCTATCCTTAATCTCAACGTCGAATTCTTGTAAAAGAAGCACCCATCTAATCAATCGGGGCTTTGCGTCCTTTTTATCCATGAGGTAACAGAGCGCAGCATGATCCGTATAAACCGTGCTCTTTGTGCATAAAAGACACGATCTAAATTTCTCGAAGGCAAACACTACCGCTAGTAATTCCTTTTCCGTAGTTGTGTAATTTATTTGGGCGTCAATCAAGGTCTTGCTAGCGTAGGCTATCGTATGAAACACTTTCTCCCGTACCTATCCTAAGACAACTCCAACCGCGTAATCACTTTCGTCACACATTAGGACGAACGACTCCTCCTAATCAGGAGTTATCACGATAGGTGTTGTGGTCAAATGAGGTTTTAATGTGCTGAATGTGTTTAAACACTCCTCGCTCAACTGAAATTTAGCATCTTTTTCTAGTAGTCCACTCAATGGTTTTGCAATTTTAGCGAAGTCTTTAATGAATCTTCTATACAAGCCTGCATGTCCTAAGAAATTTCGCAACATTTTCACATTATTGGGTGGTGGCAGCTTCTCAATCACATCTAGTTTCGATTTATCAACCCCTAAACCATCCATTGAAACATGATGACCAAGCACAATACTCTCTCGTACCATGAAGTGACATTTCCCCCAATTCAGTATGAGATTAGTTTCAACACAACGCGTTAGCACTTTTTCTAAACAAGTTAAACATACATCAAAAGAACTACCGAAGATAGAGAAGTCATCCATAAAAATTTCAATGCCATGGTCCATAATATCAGAGAAGATATCAATCATGCATCGCTGAAAAGTGGCGAGTGCATTACATAAACCGAAGGGCATCCTCAAAAAACAAACATTCTGTATGGACATGTGAATGTGGTCTTCTCCTGATCCTCTAGGGCTACCGTAATCTGATTATACCCTGAATAGTCATCAAGAAAATAGAAAAAATCGTTCCCCGTTAGCTTATCTAGCACTTGATCAATGAAAGACAAAGAGAAATGATCTTTTCGTGTGGCCTTATTCAGCTTTCAGTAATCCATACAAATACGTCACCTGGTAATCGTTCTAGTCGATACTAGCTCATCCTTCTCATTCCATACTACCGTCATCACTCCCTTTTTTGGCACACATTACACCGGTGATACCCACGAGCTATCCAAGATAGGATATATGATCCCTGCGTCTAACCATTTAATAATTTTCTTCTTCACAACTTCTTTCATTGGTGGAATAAGACGATGCTGGGGTCCGATCGATCCCGTAGAAGATTCTTCCAAAAGAATCTTATGCATATATAGTGAGGGGCTAATCCCTCGGATATCCACTATCGTCCACCCTATAGCCGTTTTAAATTGAGATAGCAATTCTAAAAGCTTTTGAAGTTGATCAGTTGATAATTTAAAATTGATGATTACCGACAATGTGTTATTTTCTCCTAAATATGCGTACATGAGATGGTCTGGGAGAGGCTTCAACTCAAGAGTCGGCGGACGAACAGTAGAGGGCTTGTCCGCCAACGCCTTGTCTGACATCTCATAGGGTTCCGGTCTTCTAACGAAAACAACTTGCGCCTCAAATAATTCTAGGTAATCTCGAATTTCCTTGTCATCATCCGAAATCTCCTCATGCATCAGAAGTCGGGTCAACACGTCATCTTGCCCTGGGGACTTATTATTCAGATTATAATCATGAATTAAAATATTATTTACCGCCTTCATATGATCTTCTTGACTCCGGGGGAATTTCATAGCTTTAAGTACATTAAATGTGATTTATTCGTCGTTAAATTTCATGGTCAACTCCCCCTTCTGTACATCTATCAGTGTCCTATCGGTGGCTCGGAATTGTCGACCTACTATAATGGGCACCTCTCTATCCTTTTCCATATCAAGGACAACAAAGTCCGCTGGAAAAAAACTTATCTGTCTTAACTAGGACACCTTCAACTATCCCTTTTGGGAATACGAGGGTTATATCGGCTATTTGCAAAGTGATGGAGGTCTTGGAGATTTCTCCTAAACCAAGCTTCCTATAGATAGAATATGACATTAGGTTGATGCTCGCACCTAAATCACATAAGACTTTTCCCTTGAATTGGTAACCTATAAAGCACGGTATGGTGAAACTTCCCGGATCTTTTAATTTGGGCGGAAGTTTCTTCTGAAGTATAACGCTACACTCCTGAGTGAGTGACACCATCTCATGTGTTCCAAATTTCCTTTTTTAGATAAAATATCTTTCAAAAACTTCACGTAGCATGGTATTTGCTCCAATGCTTCTGCGAAAGGGATATTGACTTGTCGTTTCTTAAATATTTCAACAAATTTATTATTGTATTGTGTTAACTTCTCTCCATCCTTCTTCTTTTGCAGATTGAGGCCAAGGTTCAGATTGTCGTTACCTGAAATGAGCATGATGTGAGCTTGAAGGATGGATATCTGGCCCTTCAGGAGAAGTTTCAAGCCACGGTAGGTTCTCTTGTCTCCTTGAAGGATGATCATGACCGGAATGTTTCTCGATTTCGTCGGATTGAATCGGAGCTGAAGGCGGACCAGGAGGAGACTCGAGCATCTTTAGAGGTGGAGAAGTCTCTAGTGGAAAGGACTACACAGATGCTGAAGCGTGCTCAGGAGGATACTTCTCGTTTGGAGACAGAGCTTTGTGCGGCGAAGGCCTAAGTTGATGCGTTATTTTTTGATAGCCATGTGTCGGAGTTGAAGGTTGCGGGTCTTGCAGAGTATATGAAGTCTCTGGATTACATACAGGATCGATGTTTGGTTAGCGAGGAAGTTTGCGAGGAGATCTGGAGCAAGGAGGTGGAGCCTCAAATGGAAGACTCTCAGGCATGGAGTCTCAAAGGATTTTTGTCTTGTTGGCAGGAGTTTGGGATGTGACGTATCCGGCCTTAGCTTTGATGATATCTCTGGCGATGAGGGCTTTGATGTTGACGCAGCCGTCGTGTAGCGGCGTTGTTTTCTTGTATTAGTGTGTGTTTGTATTTTTTGCTTTTCTAGTCTCGTGTCTTGTAGATCGTCGTTGTTATTTGACGGTTCTTGATTGGCTTGCTTGCGCATGTATTTGTACGTTGTTGTGATGATGATTGTGTCCTTTTTCCTTTTTCTTGTCTGAGCATTATTTGACTCGTAGTGTTGCTTCGTGGGGGCTGTAGTTGTGTCTGTAGTTGGTTAGTAACCTGGTTTGCACGAGAATTGCTCGCGGCTTAATTTGCAACACCATTAATGGTCTGTTCGGCCCTCTGGAATTGGAATTGGGGTAACAGAATTCCAATTCCAGTGTTCGGATGTTAGGAATTCCCTCAGAATTGGAATTGGTCTAATTCCATAGAATTCAATTTTGTACTATGACCAATTCTTATGAGTACAGACAGATATTTCATGGAATTCAGTTTTTTACTATTTCCGTCGTTGCCCGATCTCATCGTCGTCGCCCGATCTCGCCGCCGCCGCCCGATCTCGTCGTCGCCGTCCGATCTCGCCGCCGCCGCCCGATCTCGCCGCCACCGCACGATCTCGCCTCCGCAGCCCGATCTCGCCGCCGCCTCCCGATCTCACCGCCGCCTCCCTATCTCGTCACCACTCACTCCTGATACCGCCACCACCGCCCGATCTCGCCGCCGACGACCGATCTCACCGCCGTCGCCCGATCTCACTGCCGTCGCCGCCCGATCTCGCCGTCTCCGCCCGATCTCGCCGCCACCGCCACTCGATCTTGTCGCCACCGCTGCCCGATCTCGCCACCGTCGCCGCCTGATCTCGTTGCCCCCGCTACCCGATCTCGCAGCCGCCGTCGCCCGATCTCGCCGCAGCCACCTCCCGATCTCGCCACCACCGCCCGATCTCACTATAACCGCTCGATCTTGCCGCCGCCATAGCCTGATCTCATCGTCATCGCCTGATGACGACCCCGATCTCGTCATCGTCGCCCGATCTCGCCATCGTCGACCGATCTCGTCGTTGTCGCCAGAACTCGTCATCACTGCCCGATCTCGCCGTCGTTGCCCGATCATAATTAATTGTTTGTACACTACTTGAAGTTGATTTTTCTGGTATTGTGTTCTTTTTTTTGCCAATTTCTATATTTTCTTAGAGATTGCAAAAGGAATAATTCCTTCCATCACTTGATTTTGTTGCAATAACTTCGTTCACTCACTTGATTTTGTTGCAATAACTTCGTTCACTCACTTGATTTTGTTGCAATAACTTCGTCCCGAGTGACACAAGACTCCAACTTCAAATTGTTATGTTGCTCAATCCCGCAGGCATGAAAAAAAAGAAATTTTAAACCAATTCCAATTCTAGAAATCCATCCTGCAGCTGAACAATTGCATTGGAATTCAGACCAATTCCAATTCTCACAGGAATTGAAATTAGATGAATTCCAATTCTGCAATTCCAATTCTGCAATTCCAATTCCAGGGGGCCGAACGGACCGTAAAAGATTTTTGACTTATATCACTTCCAATATCTCACGCCTAGAGCTGTCACGGTTCCGGTTCTACTAAAACCATGAACCGAACCACTAAGGTAACGGTTCTTCAAATTAGAACCAAAATCTTATTTGGTTTGACCGGTTCCAGTTTTGGTTCCGGTTCCAGCTTAATTTTTGGAACCGTCGTGTCAACGGTTCTGATTACGGTTCAACAAGAACCAAAACCAAACCGGCCACTATCGGTTCGGTCCGATTCCATGCGGTTCGGTCCGGTTCCAATCGGTTCCAACTAAAATCAAAATCAAGCTTAACGGAATGAAATAAAAGCGGGTTGCAAAAAGTAAAACTCAAAACAATATCAAAATATAAATAATCATGTTGCGCACTTCTTGACGGTCTTTTCCGCGATCGGTAGGATAATATCAATTATATTCCTACGCGTGTAGACTTGCCACGAATTCTAGTTGGCTTGCGAATTTCTCATTGACATGCTCAACCATAACAACCGCCTACAATTAGTTGTGTTTCATGATTACTAATAAATAGTAGTTGTATATCTTCTATATTTTTTAAATAAAATATTTCAAAAAGAATATGTAAGTAAAATTGAAAATATATTATATAACTGTATAAAAATAAAAGATACACTGCAAAAATTGACTTCAAACCGCATCAATATCAAACTATACCATACGGTTTTTATGCGGTGAAGTTTTGTTCGGTCCAAAATCGACCCTCTTTAGTGCGATTGCGGTTTGGGTTCAAACTGCACAAACTTCACTCGTGATAGTAAGTATAAATATTATAGATAAATTATAAAATAATAACAATATAATAATAATAATAATAATAATAATAATAATAATAATAATAATAATAATAATAATAAACGGGGTGCGGTTCGGTTCTACTTCGGTCCGGTTCGGATCGAGTCTAAAAATCTTGAAACCGCTTGAGACTTGTATGTTGCGGTTCCGGTTCCGGTCCGGATAATAAAATGTAAGAATCACACCCAGACCAATGTTGTTCACGGTTCCAAAATTCAAACCGGAACCAGAATAATTTGCGAACGGTTCGGCCCGGTTCTTTGCGGTTTCGGTTCGGTTCCAGATCGGTTTGCGGTTTTCGATTTTAAATGACAGCTCTACTCACGCCCTACTCCTTCCTTCATTGCGTAGACACATACATTATTCCTTCTGGACAATAACCCGCGATAATTTACATACATATACCAAATCTTTGACTTGTTACGGTTGCCATACGTTTCTTTGTCGCATAAGAGACAACTTGCAAGAAACCTGAAATTATTTTAGCAAAAAACTATCCATTCCCCAAAATCAGAGAATTAGTACCAAAATATGTTCAAATCATCACCAAAATCTATGCGGGAATAAACAGAACAAATAGCATCCCAATCCTTACTATAAATTTTGGACAAATACTTTTTTTCACTTTGGAAGTCTAAATTCGCATAGAAACGACCCAAAATATGTTCAAATCATCACCAAAATCTACCCAAAGGCTCGTAGTAACTCATGACAAGCCACTGAGAGAATGATTTTCCAAAATAACCCGACAATGCACAATATTTGCCCCGCTGGCCGCTGCACTGCTAACGGCTCTTAATCTTTTTCAGCCGGGCTTTGCCCGGGCCTGGGCCCGGGTCGAGCCCGGGTCAGCCTAAAAATCGGGCTTTGCCCGGCCCGGCTCGGGCCGGGTATCGGGCCGGGCAATTGCTCTAAACATGGGCTCTGTGTGGGCACTGGGCCCGGCCTCGGCCAGGGCCGGGCTTTTGCCGGGCCGGGCCTGACATGGTTTTTACCGGGCCGGGCTAGGGCCGGCCCACTGGTCCCGATCCTTTTGTACACTGCTATATTTGTATATAGTTTTATTTTCATATTTATAGTTAAAAAAGAATAAAAAAAGTGTCCATCTAATGATGCAATTTTATGTAACCCGAGATGAGACACTTCAGTTGTGTATCTGTTTTCAAGATTTGTTTATAAGTATATTATTCCATTAAAGTTACATCATTCTATATTTCTATGCGGTTTTTAGAGAATTAAATTTTAATTATATTTATAAACTTATATTAAAATTATCCCCTTCGATCGGAATTTTGATGATTTGAGGCACAGTAGAATGATGGAAAGAATTGAGATTGCCATTAAGAACCAAGTGTTATAGTGCACAGTATTCTCCTGCCTAAGAATTCAAATGAATGTGAAAATAATAATTATCTCTACTGAAAATAATAAATTATTTAGGAATTGTTGTGGTCTAATTTGGCGCTCCTAAATCGGTCTAAATTCGGCCGTCTTAACCCGGGAGAGGTCGAGCGCGCAACCAGTCAAAAAAAAAGTCAAAGAGCAGGTACACAAGACGATTTTAACGTAGAAAAACCCCCCAACTGGGTAAAATACCACGCGATTGTGTCCGTGCCGATCGAACTTCACTATCTGAGGGTGGTTACAACTTTCACGGAGAATCAAGTGTGATAGGTCACTTCTCGTTACACTTTGGAGGTGAGTGAGAACTGCTGGCTCGCGGCGGGCAACAAGATGCTCCGCACGAGGCTTGTTTGCAGGTGGACAGGCGAAATGCTGGTTGTAAAGGGATGCTTGTTGTAGCGGGATGCTTGTTGTAGCGGGATGCCTGAAGACGGCTTGTAGGTTACTTGAACGCGGCTTGACGACGGCTTGAAGGTGGCATGGATGTTACAGCTTAAATATGGCTTGGATGGCTCGAAGGTGGCTTGAAGATGGTTTGAAAATGGCTCGAAGATGACTCGAAGATGGCTTGAAGATGGCTCGAAGATGGCTCGAAGATGGTTTTGTAGGAGATTCCTGCAGAGCTCTGGCTTGAGGAGGAAGAAAGCTACGGAGCCAAAAAGTAAGAAATGAGTAGCCATGTGACTTTTTTTATAGCATTCAGGGGGTGGTTATGGTGGTTATGCAGCTATCCGCATACCGTAACCGCCCACATAATCATTTACTAATATAGTTAGTGGTGCGCATTTTGTTATTAAATCCGCTATACGTAGGCCGAATATTCTAATTAAAATATTCCCCCACTAACCAAGATGGCTAGTGGGTAGTTACTACACACGAAATGGGCGGCGACCATCACGCCGGTGAGATCGAACGACGGGGAAGGGCCGCCATGGGAGAATGGTCAAACTGCCGAAGAAGGGGGTTGCGTCGCCTGAGCGGTGGCTCGCGGCCGTGGGAGGCAGCCACGAGAAGTGGGGCGGCCGGGAGTGGCCGGCGACGCCTCGCGGCCACGGAAGGCGGCCGTGAGAGGCGGGGCGGTCGGGAGCGGCCGTCCGTCCGAGCGGCGTCTTGCGGGCCGGGCGCGGGAGGTAACCGCAAGGGCAGGGCGGCTGGACGCGATTGGCCGCTCGAGCGGCGCCTCGCAACTGTGAGGGGTGGGACGGCCATGCGCGACCGTCACCTTTCGGCCGTAGGAGGCGGCCACGAGGGGCGGGGTGTCAGAGTGTGACCGGGCAAGTCCGGCCGGCGCCTCGGGGTCGCGTGGTGCGACCGCGAGGAGCGAGGCGGCCGGGCGCGGCTGGCCATCCGTCTGGCGCCTCGCGACTGCGAGGAGTGGGGCGACCGGGCAAGTCCGGTCTCCCGGGCGCCATTACGCGGCCGCGGGATGCGGTCGCGAGCGGTGGAACGGTTCTTTGCGGTCGCGGAAGGCGGCCGCGAGCGGAGCAGCGACCAGGCGATGCCGGCGGCTGCGTGGCATGTCGGTGCCGGTTGCTGGCATGTGCGCATAGTGGGATCGTGTACGCCGATCGGGTGCGTCGATCGCGCGTGCAACTATCAAACCCATGATCTCCACTATTTTGAGGAGATCATGGAGGAGTGGGCTATGTGCACACCAACTTCTCCATAAAAGGGGTTTCATCCCCATCAAATGCCCTCCAAAATTCTCGGTATCAGAAACCTGCACGGGTAAAGAACAAGGATTTCTTCCCTTGAGAACTCTTGGCGAGGATTGTAACGATGGTGAAAGGTGAAATACCGGAGAAGAAAGACGGCAACGCCCTGTAAATTTAGGTAAGGCATTAGAGTGAGAGGAACACGACGGGGACGAATGCCGGAGCGTGCGGCTGGAGGCGAGCTCGGTCGCGGGTTCGTGCGGCTGTGTCCATGAAGACACCGGCCCGCGCGCACGCGCTTGGGCACGCGGTTAAGTGACCGCGCAGACACTTATGCGTGTAAGACTCCTTTTTTTTTGAAAACCCGGGGTCTTATGCCCAGAACCGCCGCTTTGCGGTGACACCTTCACACCCGGGAAGGTCATCACTACAATGCGCCGATTCTGCCGGCCTTTTCGATCACAATAAGTAGCAAGCAAGAAGAGTAAACAAGTCCACCAGAAGAAAATCAGAAAATATGGTTTTAAGAAATTATTTGATCCTGCACGAATCTTAAAGCACATCAGACGACAACTGTTCATCTTCTCCGATTTGGACAGAAAATGAGCCCGCACAGGTGGTTTTTGCGGGCCTTATTCCGGCGGCCTGAGGCGGCGCCACCACCGGGAAACATCACCCATTTGTTCCCGGTGGTGGGGGCTATCCACGGCCGGAGCTAGGGCGGCCGGAGGTGGCGGCGCCGCCCTAGCCGAGAGCTTCAAAAGCTCCCGAAAAATGGCAATTTTTCTGAAATTTCAGAACTCGACTCCGGTTCGTTTGGGCATGAAATCAACTTCTAAACATTCCTAGGATCTAAACATGAGAGAAGGAGAGGAGGAGGACCTTTAACCGAGCTTGTCGGCGAGTGCGGTGGTGGTGCGCCATGGCCGGCGGTGGAGCTTTCCGATGCTTGCAAACTCACTACCAATCAGCCCGGTTTCTTCTGTTAAAGGGTGGAAATGAATTCTCTTGGCCTAAGGAAGTTTTTAAAAGCATCAAATGGGGGAGAGGGAGGGTGTAGGCTTGATGGCCATTAATGGCCATTAAGATGAAATTTCGGCCATTGTTAAAAACCCTTGAAATTCACCTCCCCTTGGTCCCAATACATTTGGAAACTCCTAAAAACTGATAGGGGAGATGAATACTAATCAATTGGTGATGAATGGAGGGGTGATTCACCTTCCCCACCATGAATATCCTCCTTTTTCTCACTTTCTCTCTCCTCCATTAAAGGGAAAATGAAGCTTTCTCTCTCTTCACCCTTATGAACGAATTTTCTCATCTCCCTAGCCTATTGGCAGCCCACTAAGGTTTATAATCCCCTTAGGAAAAATCATGAAGGGAGTGGTTCACCTTCCACCATAAGTGGCCTCTTAAAACACTTTCTCTCTCCTCTTTATCTCTCTAAATTTAGGCTTCTCTCTCTCTCTCCTAGTCACTAGGTTGACTTGGTCAATTCCCTAGGATATAGGCAGCCAAATATAAAACAAAAATAATCATGCAAGAGTTAGCCTAAGGGGGAGGGTGGTTTGAGGTTGGGTTAGCCCATATAGGCTAGGTTTGACTTGATTTGGGCTTGGGGTTGACTTGGTCAAATTGACCACTATGGTTGACCCAAGTGGGTCCTTGGTGACTCCTTGGGCCCACATTATGTCTAAGGGGATCTTTAGAGTCAAAATGAACCTATTAGGCCACCCAAAAATCAGAGTTTAGAAAATTACTATTTGCAGACCAAGAGGGTCTCAATTAGGTTTTTAGGTTACTTGGTCTCCTAGGTTCACCTAGGTTAATTCATAGGACCTAGTTATTCTCAAGTCACACCTAGGGGGGTCCAATTTGAAAATGGGATGTTACAATGCGCACGCGTGTACGGGTGCTCGCGCCCTTGGGGGCGTGCGCGGGTGCGTGCGAGCAAGGCCCCGCGCGCGCGTGCCAGGCCGTGCGCGTGCACTGGGGCCCGAGCGTGCCAGGCCGCGCGCGCGGACTTGTGCGCATTGGGGTGGGCACACACCTAGTCGTGTGGCTTGGTTGTGCGACCTGGCGGCCGTGCGCACTTGGTCGCCAGCGCCCCTGGGCACACGGGCACCAGGCCGACCGTGTGGCCTCGTGTGTGTGCCAGGGTTCGCGCGCGCCATATCGCGCGACTCAGTCACACGGCCTAGTGCGTGTCCGCACCTGGGCGCGCAGACCAGTATGGGCGCGCACATGGACACGCAGCCTATGGCGCTCGCGCACCTGGCCGCGCGGCCTGGGGTGCACTGCTCATGGGCACACTTGACCGTACGAGCACCTGCGCTGGCCGCAGGCCGCGCACGTGAACCCAGGTGTGTGCGCCTGGTTGTGAGCGCACCTATCCGTGTGATGTTGGGTGCGTGCGTTCATTCTTGGCTGTGCGTGTTGCTTGGTTCGTTCGAGTACGTGCGCATGCGTCTCCATGCCTATGCTAACACTTTTGTTGCGTGGGACTTGATTTTTGTTGTCTAACCCAATTTTTGATTCTCCTTTTATTTCAGGATTCGAAGCATACCATGCAACCGATGCATTTGTGTTCGTGTCTTACTAATGATCAAGTTGCGATTTGGAGGAATAGATATGGTTTACCTGCTGATCTTGAGGTTAGGATACCACGTACTGAGGAAAGGGTCCAAAACCTTCCAAGGGGCTGGTTGACAATTTGCGAGGTTACTTTGATGTCAGGCTTTTGACTTATGCCATGCAAGGAGTTGGTATACATTCTGAATTTTTGTGGCCTTCCGATGCCCCAGTTTACTCCACCCAGGATAGTGCGTTTGGTAGGACTAGTCACGTTCTTCAGGGAGCATGGTTCGAGTTTCTTCTTGGACTACTTTAGAGACTGGTGTGATGTTCTCGTTGATGGTGGTGGTTGGGTTGATATTTTTAGCAACAAAACCTGGCTTGATTTCGAGACTCAGACGAATTGTCATCATGGGAATACTTTGTTTGGCTATGTTAGAAATTCTTGGGGCTTGCCGGAATTGTGGAATGTGCTGTCGGACCGTTGTCATCGTCAGAAAGGGAATGAGCGGGAGTTTTACTCGATGCTTGGATTCACAGAGCCTCGCGAGTTGTTCAATCGCCTTTATAGTATTTCCTCATTCATGGAGGAAAAGTGTTTGCTGCGTTGCGGGATCTCTTCCGATTCAGTACGGACAGTCGAGACTTCTCCAGTTCATGATCGAAAGAGGAAAGTCGTTACAGTTTTCTGTGTTGATGCAGCTGTTCCTTCTGGTCGTGGAGCAAAGACTGCTTCTGTCGAGGTTGATGTTCAGGTGCTGGTATGCTCTGTCCCCCATGTCCCTCTTTTAGAGGTTTATACTTCATGGGTGACCTCCTCTCTGAAGGCGATGAGGGAAGTAGTAAGTGAACTTGCTTGTTTTGATTTTCTTTTGTTGTTGTTGCGTCGTCTTGACTTTTCTCTATTTTTCCTTGCAGATCGAGGTTCAGGATCATATTGTTGTCACTTGGAACGATCATTACGTGATCTTGAAAGACGTATACCAGGCTCTTCAAGATAAGTTTTGGATGACGACGAGCTCACTTGCTACTTTGAGAGATGATCATGATCGGGATATCTCCCGACTTCACCGGATTGGGTCGAAGCTGAAGGCAGAATTGGAGGAGGCTCGAGTGTCCTTGGAGGTGGACAAATCTCTGGTGGAGAGAACCGCATAGATGCTGAAGAATGCCCAAGTGGAGATTTCCCATTTGGAGACAGAGCTTGGGGTGTTGGAGCCCCAAGTGGAGACGTTTTCCTCTGAAAGCCGTGTGTCAGAGTTGAAGGCTGCTGGTCTTGCTGAATACATGGATTCGTTAGATTACATGCATGACCATTGCTTGATTGGAGAGGAGGTTCGTGAAGAGATTTGGACTAGAGAGGTGGAGCCTCAGATGAAGGATGCTCGCGAGCTCGCATTCAGGCGCGAGGTATCCAAGGCAGTTCGCCTAGTTGCTAGAAGTTTTAAGTGTGATGTATCCAGTCTCAGTTGTGATGATATCTCAGATGATGAGAGTCCGAGTTCCGATTCTGGTGTGGATGTGGCTGATGTATAACAGTGTGGTTTCTTTATGCTTGTGTCTTCTTTGGTTGAGTTTGTTATGCGTTTGTCTTTTACTTTTCAAGGTCATTGTTAGTGTGTCGTTTATGTGCTTTGGTATGCCATTATTGTAACGGGGGGATTCCCCATTTTGCCCAAATGATGTTTGCAAGTTTTACCTGCGACATTAATTTGCATGGGTTGTAATTGCGGCTTAGTTTGTTTTAGGATGTCTTGTAGCTTAGTTTGCACGAGAGTTGCTCGCAACTTAGTTTGCATGAGAATTGCTCACGGATTAGTTTTCACAAGGATCGCTCGCAGCTTAGTCGATTGCCGGGGGGGGGGAGCCCTAGCGAGGACGAGGAGTAAAAAAGCAGGGTCGGTGAAGGGCTTGCCCATTCAAACCGAATACACAGTCTTACCTAATTTGCACGAGGGGGGCAGGCCCTGGCGAGGTCGTGGCGTAGAAAGGTAGGGTCGGTGAAGGGCTTGCACATTCAAACCTCATGCACAGTCTTACCTAATTTGCGCGAGTGGGGCTCACAACTTAGTTTGCACGAGGATCGCTCACGACTTAGTTTGCACGAGAATCACTAGCAGTTTAGTTTGCACGAGAATCGCTTGCGGCTTAGTTTGCACGAGGATCGCTTGCGACTTATTTTGCACGAGGATCACTCGTGGCTTAGTTTGCATGAGGATCACTCGTGGCTTTATTTGCACGAGGATCACTCGCGGCTTAGTTTGCACGAGGATCGCTTGCGACTTTGCTTGAAATTGATCGGGCTCTACTGAAAGAAACACAATACAATATTTAAATCAAAGATTGTTTAAACAAATCCGGTCTTGCGGATTTTATAATAGTTAGTCGAAAAATAGCAGTTGAATGAGAATTGAGAGTAAAAATTTATGATTTAGGGAAAAAAGCGCCGGGAGAGTGTTTGAAAAACGTCAAAGAATGATTGTTGGAGTATCGCAGTGTGATCAGAATCAGCCTGAATGATAACGAACTGCACATCATAGGTTGCTTGCTCATGCTCTTTTCCGAGAGTGACAGGATGAATGATGGTACCTATGATCGACACTGGAGTGTTCCCCGGGATGCGTGCGCTAGGTGACTTTAGCTTGAGCTCACCAACTGTAAGCTTTAGTTGAAGTACTGTTGATATATACAATACATTCATTGTAACCCCTTCGTCTACCAAGACTTGGTTTAACTTGGTTGATGGTTCGCCGATGCTGATGGTTATGCTTATCATGTTCTGAGCAGGAGACTGCTTCTCTTTTATAAGAATTGATTGAATGTTCCCAGACTAGCGAGTCGCTGAATTTCTCCCTTCAGTTGATTGCATTTGTTAGTGTTGTGGCCAAGCACCTGGTGATATTCACAATAGTTCGATAGATTTCCTCGACCTTGGGCAAGCGGCCTGGGCTTATGCAATGCCGGGTGATTGTGGATTGCTTGGAAGATCTTGTCTTGGGGGATGTTAAGTGTCGCGAACTTTTGATGTCGACGAGACTCCTTTGTGCATTGGTTGCGGTTTCTTTTAGGCTCCTGGTACAAATTGCTCTCTTGTTTCCTCTTCTGAACTTTGTATGGGCTTGGACTTCCTGGCGTGGGTTTTCTATCTGTCATAAATCTTTTGAAAAAGAGATTGGCTAGTTCAGTGTAGCTATTTATCTTCTTTTCTTGCAGAGAATGAAATCAAGCTCGAGCTTGCCCTTTTAGTGTTGTCGAAAATATTTGGGCCATGAGTTGATCTGAGGCATTGTGAGCATACAAGATGGCTTCGAAACATCCATGGTGCGCTAGTGGATTGTCGATTCCACTAAACTTTTGATTTCTAAGTTACCTTCTGGAGTGGGGCCTGCCCAAGGGGCCGACAAGCTGTAATTAGGTAGCCGTTCATTTAGCCCTTGCTTCCTGACTGACGTGTTGTTATTCATCATGTTTTTGACATCCCCATCATATTGAGGATCATTGAGGTAGCGATCACACGTATATCGGGTTAGCGTTGCTGGAATGGGGGAGCTACTTGCGCTTGATAATTCTTTTTCTATGTCGTACTCCTTGTGCGGGGAAAGCTTGGTTGAGGCAGAGAGTTCTCCCGATGGCGGTGAATTAGCTTGCTCGAATGGTGCTGTGGGGGACTGCTTTACTTCTTGATAGATGTCAAGCATTAGGGCTTGAAGTTTTTTATTTTGCGTGGCGTGTTTTCCGGATACGCCTTCATGCTTGCCAATGACCGCTACGTGGTTGATTTTAACAATACGGGAGGGGGCCGACTTGATACGCCCCTCGCGGACTAGTCCTTTGGTAGTTCGGGCATTTCTTCTTGCCATTGAAACTGGCATTAAGTAATGCGGGGATGAAGATACTGTCTTCTGAGAATGTTGGGAATTCGTGGTTCCCACAGATGACGCCAAACTATTGCGGTCTACCTCAGCGCTCCCAAACCGGTCAAAATTCGACCATCTTAACCGGGAGCGGTCGAGCGCACAACCAGTCAAAAAGTCAAAGAGCAGGTACACATGACGATTTTGACGTGAAAAAACCCCTCAACTGGGTAAAAAATAACGCGATCGGGTCCGTGCCAATCGAACTTCACTATCCGCGGACGGTTATAACTTTCACGGAGAATTGAGAGCGATAGGCCGCTTCTTGTTACACTTTGGAGGTGAGAGATAACTACTGGCTCGTGACGGGCAGCAAGCTGCTCCGCACAAGGCTTGTTTGCAGGTGGACGTGTATGGGCGGAATGCTGGTTGTAGCAGGGTGCTTGTTGTAGCGGGATGCCTGAAGACTGCTTATAGGGGACTTGAACGCGGTTTGATGATGGCTTGAAATTGGCCTGGATGCTACGGCTTGAAGATGGCTTGGATGGATTGAAGGTTGCTTGAAGATGGATTCGTAGGAGGATTCCGACAGAGCTCTGGCTTGAAGAGGAAGAAAGCTGCATAGTCAAAAGGTAAGAAATGAGGAGGCCTGAGACTCCTTTTATAGCCTTCAGAGGGCGGGGGGGGGGGGGGGGGGGGGGGGGTTACGGTGGTTATGCGGCTATCTGCATACCGTAACCACCCACATAATCATTTTCTAATATAGTTAGGTGTGACGAACCAAAAATAAACATATAACGTTTAGTTTATTTTTATATTTTAAAAGTTTTGCTTTCCCCTATGATGATAATATAATGGCAGTACGATTTTACTTTTGTGTTTGATTTCATATTTTATTTTTTTGTTCGTTTAAGTTTGAGTTTTGGGTGATTTTCATTGCTATTTTGGTATAATTGTTTTTAGTTATTTCTTTGAGCTTGCTGAATTTCTTCATGTGGGCTGAATTGATGGATCTTGATTTAAGTATTCACTGAGTTGGACTTTTGGGAACATTCTACATGTTTGGCCCTTTTCTCTTGCTGGGCTGAGGTTGAGTTCGATGAAGGCTTGCTGTCTTAACAATTTATTTGCTTTAACATCTTGCTGGCTGTTTGGCTGTGTGCTGGCTGTTTTGAGGTTAAGCTGGCTGCTTGTTATTAAAACTTGGGTTCGGTTCAGTACACCTGGAGCGGTGCTTGGCTTCACCTTGCCGCTTAGCCGCTTAATCACTGTTATAAAATGAAGCCGGGCTATTGCTTCTTCTGCACTGCTTTCATCGATCTCCTGCTCCTGCGCGTATTTCTTCTCCGTCGCCTTCTCCCTCTGGCTGCTCCAGTCGATCGAGAACTCTCTTCTTCTTTACCCCTTCTCGGTGCTGTGCTTGGTCTTGCGCTGCCTTTGTGCCGCCGATCCTGCTAGGTCGACGGTGCTGCCAGGCCGATTCGGGCTGCCGCTCCTCCAGTCTTCTTCTTTAAGCTGCCGGAGCCGTCGCTGTTTGATTATCGGTATATTTTGTTCCCTGGCTGTGCCTTATGTTACCGTTGCTATTGCATACTCCTCTTTCTTCAGGACTCTGTTTTCTTAACTGCTGTACCTTGTTCTTTTTGTCGCTGCTGCCTTTCCGTGCCTTCGGTTGGACTGTGTTGAACCTATTAGGGCTGTTGCTTCTACGAATTCCTACAGAGATCGATTGCGTAACATCCTTCTTCCTCTTTCTTCCGCTGTAAGCATGCTTTTCCCCCTCTCTTACCTTCTGTCATAAGCTGAAAGTACTTCAGAGGTTCACTGATTTTGGGCTGGTTTATGTTACCTACAGAAATTGCTTTATTTTGGGTTGTTTGGATTGTGTCTATAGCTGCTGGTTGGGCTGTTTGTATAATTACTCTTGGGGGCTGTTTTATGCTACTTTTTGATACTGGTTGTGCTGATTAGTGACTGGACAGCAGGTTGAGAGGACGGGAAGTCCATTTGGGGCTGGTTTGGCCCATTCGAGCTATTTTATGGCTGTCCAGCACTAATTGAGGGCTGTTTTTGAGGCTTTTTCCTTTTATTTTTTCGATTGATCGATTTCTACGATTCGAAGTTGTTAGTAATCAATAATTATCCTAACATATTATACTATGAGTAAAGCGAGACACAACCCGACTTGTGCATCTTATTTCAGTGGTTTCCCAGACTAGGACAAGCGAGGATGGCGTCCCGTGATTATCAGGGTAATAATACAGGAAAGGATAAGGGTAAAAGCAAAGCAATAGTGAGTATTTTATTTCTTGAATTATGTTTATTCACGTACTTTCATGTTATTTTATTTCCAAGGACACTGCCTGTGCATATGAGTTTAAAACTCAATGAAATATCGCTAATCAAAGCAATGTGGGCGATGGGAAAATTATAGCGATACAAACATTTTCTGAGGGGAAATTATATTATTCATATATCTTATTTTAACGCGTAAGAAAGATAATAAAACATACAATATGGCATAAGGAAATACGAAGGTTTAGAGTCCTATGATGTAGAGGCATCTACTGATGGATTCACCAGTAGGGGTGAGCCTACAATTTCGCCCTTCGGGGGTGTGGCCAATTCAAGTTGCATACCTAAGTATTTCCTATAATATGTAATTAAAAGGGTGGGTTTCAAGAAGAAAACACACATACGTATATCTTCACCTAAATTGTTTATTGTATTGTAAGCATATTGTTATCACCCGTTTACTGCATGTCGAACTGTTTCACGAAATAATTGTCTCACATAGTCATATTTGTATGACTAATCCAGTTGAATTCCATGTTTTTAGGCAGCAGGAGCAAGTCCCAGCGCACCACAGAGGATTCCGCCGGAAGAACTGACGAAGGTATGGTTGAAGATCTTTGTCGGTATCAGGGAATGCCAAGAGAATCATCGAATTGCAAACCCAAAGTGCGAGTGCGATTATTGTATCTATTATTATTCCTAGATTTGTAATTGTACCTGATGTAAATAAATAAATAAATAAAATGGTTCATTTCTGATTGTGTACTACTGTGACTCAAATTTGAAAACTTCTGATTATGCCTCCTATCATTTGGGGAAGACCTGCTTTAGGGTTTTCACATTAGGTGTGCACATTTTGTCATTAAATCCACTATACGTAGACCGAATATTCTAATTAAAATATTCCTCCACTAACCATGATGGTTGGTGGGTAGTTACACACGAAACGGGTGGCGATGATCATGTCGGAGAGATAGAATGGCGGGGAAGGGCCGCCATGGGAGAATGGTCAAACCTCTGATGATGTTCGCCGGCGAAGGGGGTTGCGCCGCCCAAGCGGTGGCTCGCAGCTATGGGAGGCGGCCATGAGAGGAGGGGAGGCCGAGAGCGGCCAGTCGCCCGAGGGGCGCCTTGTTGTCGCGGGAGGTGACCGGGAGAGGCGGGGCGGCCATGAGAGGCCGGGCGCTTGAGCGGCGTCTTGCAGCCGTGGGAGGAAGCTGCGACGGGCTGGGCAGCCATGAGCGGTCGGGCGCCAGAGCGGCATCTTGCGGCCGCGATGGGAAGGACAACCGTGCTTGGTTGGCCTTCCAGCCGGCGCCTTGCGACTGCGGGAGGCGGCCGCGAGGGGTGGGGCTGTCGAGCGCGACCGCGTCGCTCCGGTAGGCCATCCGTCTGGTGCCTCGCAGCCACGTGATGCGACCGCGAGGAGCGGGTTGGCCGGGCGAGTCCGGCGGCTCGGGCGGCATTCCGCGGCCACAGGATGCGGCCGCGAGCGGTGGGGCAGTGCTTTGCGGTCGCGGAAGGCTGCCGCGGGTGGAGTGGCGGTCGACCGCATGTGGAGCGGACGTCGGCCGCCGCGTGGCGTGACGGCACCGTTGCCGGCGTGTGGGTGTAACGGGATCACCCACGCCGATCGGGTGCGCCGATCACACATGCGACGGTCAAACCCATCATCTCCACTATTTTGTGGAGATCATGGAGGAGTGGAATATGCGCACACCAACTTCTCCATAAAAGGGGCTTCATTCCCATCAAGAACTATATTTTTTTAATCCCTGACAACTTTCACTAGTGTTTAATCCTGAAAAATGATTTAAGTGTATTTTCAAAATAGATTAATGTGCAAACATTATAAAGTGCTTTGGTCGCACAACCTTTTACACACGTTCTGCAACACGTGTTCTTTCCTCTTTGGTTCTTCCTAGACATCGATTGCATGTATTCATGTTAGAATCAATTTTGATGTTATTCTTTCTTTTTTGGCTTTTCCTTGACATGTATTAAATAATATTCAAAATTTGAATTCCCGACTCCCGAGGGCTGAAATGAACCGTGGACCTCCAATCTGTTGAGGCTCCACTCAAGATAGTCCATTGAGGTTCATCAAATGAGAAATGACCTTATATAGTATCTCCAGCGTAGAACCTTGCCCTAGAGTGACACGAAACCCAATGAGTCATTCTGAGTCGGTCTCGACACGCACGGACATATATTAAATACCCTAACAAAATATCCATTCAAAAATTCAAAGATCACGATCGTGTAATGTTGATGCAATGTTCAAACCACACCGCACAGTTTCAGTGTGGTGCGATTTTTTTCAGTCCAAAACTGACCCCCTTTGGTACGATTGTGGTTTGTCTTCAAAGCACCCCCAAACTGCGCAAAATCGCAGCAGTTTCACCCTTAATAGTAAATATAGATATTATAGATAGATTATAAAAAATAATAATATAATAATAATATTAATATTTGTCGGGTATTGTATCCACAATAACCTAAATTTGTGTGAAGTCACCCTTGAACTAAGATAAATTAAGTATGTATTTGATGCCCTTTTCATGTTGAGTGCTTGCAGGTTATAATTGCTAAGTGTAGACCAATGCCAGTTTACAATGAGTCACCAAACACAAGACCATATAATGTAATCTCTCATTGTGTGATCCATGTGTTGACTCATGTGTAACCTCTCTATTGAGACACACTTCATTTTCAAGTACTAAAGTTATGGGAGAAAGATTGGTTGCTGGTTTCTTAGAAGAAAATCATTTTTAAGAATAACAAAATTTTTCTAAGTGTTTTTCTCGAGAAAGGCTAAATTGTACTCGAGTAAAATTGAAGTTATTTCTCGAGTTAACTCAGTCAGGTATTCGAGTAGCAGAAGATGTTCTTGAGAAAGCATAATATAATTCTCGAGAAAGCCATACAGTACTCGAGTAAAACTTATTTCTTCCTCGAGTTAACTTAAAATTAAGCTCAGAATTTTTCTAAGTCCTTTTCTCGAGAGGTCAAAGATATTTCTAGAGAAGTCCAAAGTAGTTCCCGAGAACCAGATATTCTTACTCGGGAGACAAAAATATTTTTCTCGGATTGGCTTCTTATACTCGAGTAACAAAAATTCTTTCTCGGGAAAAGTATTTTCATTCCCGAGAATCAAGAATTCATTTTCTACACTTTTCTTAAGTATTTCTTCTCGAGAACTTTATACATTTTCTCGAGAAACAAAAACTCTTCTAGAGTAGTAGTTATCTCTCTAAAGAAATGGAGTTCATGATTTTGAATTTTCGTTAAGTATCAGACAAATTCTATTCCAAATATCATTAACTTTTGATTGGTCCACGTGGATTATCATTAATGATATTTTGACCGTTATGTTAAGCCTAAAAAAGGTCTTGTCAAATCCGACAAAACCCTAAGAAGATTTCTTACATAATTATGAATCATTTCTACTTTCTAAATCGGGAAGCGTCGCCGCTTTGTTCTTCATCGCCGATTTTCTCGATCTCAAAAATTCAGATAAAAAGGATTCAATCGATCAAGCTTTTCAACTTCTGCAAATCTTCTCCTTGATCGTAGTGATCCTACGTTCTCAGATCGAAGTATTCTCCGATTTCTTTCTCGACTTTTCTGACAGAGCTTTACGATTTTTCAAGAAGGAAGAAGCCGAGATTTAGCCAGATTTGTGAAGATAGTTTGTTTATTTTCATTGTAAATTCATTTTATTCTTGTAGGAGTTATTCTCTGAGTTTTGTAGGAGTTATTCTCCGAGTTGTTGTATGAGTTGTTTTACTCCGTGTTGTAGGTTTTCCAATCTGAGATAATAGTGAAGTAGCCGAGTCTAGCGTGATGCTAGATCGGTGAGGTGGAGAGTGGACGTACCCAAGATTGGGGAACCACTATAATCTTTGGTATCGTCTGTGGATTGCTTTTTTATTTTTTACGCATCGCTTGTACAATTTTTATTCCGCATAAAGACAAAGAACTCACCTATTCACCCCCTCTAGGTGATTTAGGTAGACAACTAGAAGTTTTTAATTAGTATCAGAGCGAGGTTGTTCATCAAAAGGTTTACACCTTGAACAAATCTGCTCCTAGTTGTCTTAAGAGTGTTCAAGCATGGACAGAGTCAAAGATTTTGCTAAGCTCCCCATATGCACTAAGGTAAACTTCCCCATATGGAAAGAAAGGGTAAAGTTCTTCATGGAAGCAGTGGATCCAAGGATTTTCATGATAGTGTAAGAAAGCTCCTACATTCCAATGACGGCCTCCACTATTGATTCCTCAAAGCAAGTACCAAAGAAGCTGCTGGATCTAGATAAAGATAAGATTGCACTTGTCTCTCTAGACAAGAAGACAAAAAATATTATCGCAAGTGCAGTCGATGACTCGATGCTACAAAATCTCATCCACTACCAATCTACCAAAGATATGTGGCAGTCACTGATCGTGTTGATGGAGGGCACCGAAGAAGAGAGGATTGATAAAAGATCCCTTTTGAACCAGAAGTATGAAGCCTTCAGGCAAGGCCCCAAAGAAACTATAACAGTCACTTTTGAAAAAAAATTCAAGATCGTCAACGGCCTGAGGAATTATGGCGGAGTCTTCACTAACGAAGAATTAAACGATAAGCTCCTAAGATCCTTAACAAAAGAATGAGATAACAAAATATGTGTCATAAGGGAGTTTGGAAAGCTAGCTGAGACTGATCCTCAGAACCTCTTGGGGAAGTTGATGTCATATGAGCTTCAAATAAATACAAGAAAAGCTGAAGAAGAGGGAAGCAGATCCTCATCGAAGGATAAGTCTGTCGCACTAAAGGCAGACAACTTAAGGAAGGTTAAAGCTGCATCTCCTGCTCCTGCACAGGAAGAAGTGAAGAAGAAAACTCGGAGCCGAGCACTTCGAGCTCAGAACTATCAGATGGAGAGTTCTCCCTACTCTCTAGACAGTTCAAAAAGTTCCCGAGCAAGAAGAAGCAATGGAAAGGCAAAGACTTTTCTTCCAAAAGATCACGTCATGATGGTGATCGTCATAAGAAAGGCTCAAGTAGCCACGACAGGTATAACTCTAAAACGAACAAACATATTTCATCTGACATTGTTTTTTACTATTATAATAAGCCAAGACACGTAATTGCTGATTGCCCGCACAAGAAGAAAGAGTATGGAAGAAGAGAAGAAAAGAAGTCTTCTTATAATAAAAAGAAATCTGAAAGAAGCCTAGTAGCCAAGAAGGCTAAGACTCTCAGTGACACTGACTCATCTGAGTCAAGTGAGGAAGAGGAAGCCTACTTTGGGTTGATGGTACCGACAGACGAGGAAGAAGAACCCCAGTACACTGGAAAGGTAAATTCTCACACCCCTCTCTTAGAATCTAATGCTAAAGACCATAATTATGAGGATTGCTCTTCTGATGACGAGTCTGAACTCATGACTCAATACAAGGAATTAATCAAGGCTTACGACAAATGTCGAAAAGTCGCAAGAACTCAAGCCAAGGAGATCAAATCTCTTAAGGCTGAGGAGAGCACTCTGAGGGAGGAAGTCGCAAGGATGGAATCACTCAGAAAGGAATTCCTTGCCGCGATCGAAGAATACAATAAAGCTCTCGAGCATCTAAACCTGAAGGAGAAAATCATCGAGAAGTTGGAAGAACAATTTGCCACTGAAATGAAACTTATTCAAAGTTTCTCCAATCCCAAGACAGTCCTTCCATTTATTGTTGAATTCTCCGCTCAGGCTAAAGGAGATGGCTTAGGCCATGAGACTGCTCCTAGTAAATCTTCTAGGAGGAATAAAGCTTAAAGAAGAAATAAGGATGCTAAGAAAGCTCTAGCCAAGGAGAAGGGGAAAGCTTCTCTAGATCAAACTTCTTTTAAGAAGGTCATCTTCCCAACAAACGAGTTTGATTTTGATTCATACTACGATCATTTTGCCAGACCTACTTATGTAGAGCCTAAGTCACGTTACCAATGATGGACCTGTCCCCAAAACTTTTGTGAAAGTGTACTCAAGGCACTTTATGAGGAAATACAAATGAAATACAATGGTCCATATGTTCATGGCCATAATATTGAGAAGGAACCTAAGACAAACTAGTAGTACCCAAGGAAAAGGAGGTGAACAAGGCTTGTGAATGCCATCATCATGAGGCTTCTACCTCCAGATTAGCTGCCCCTACAAGACCACACGTTCAAAGGTCAAGCAGGAGACTTGGAAAAGGTACAACAGGTTTGACTGTTGGTGTTGCAGCAAAGTTGGTCACTTTGCTGTAGATTGCTGGAATCCCAGAAGCTTTAAAGCTCTTCTAGTTAGTCATACGAGGCAGACCACTCATAATGGTAACACTCCTAGGGGAGCATGCTGACAAATAACCAAGGACTCAAACGGGTTTGGGTTCCTAAGGTAAATTGATTCTATTTTTGCAGGTATGTCCAAAGGCCAACAAATCACCTATCTGGTATTTGAACATTGGATGCTCTCGGCACATGACCGGGACAAGAAGCCTTCTATAGAAGTACTCTCCAGTTGTGAACGGGCCAAATGTTATCTTTGGAGGTTCTGACAGGGGAATCACAAGAGGCTGCTGTATGATCAATAACAATAGTGTATCCTTCTCAGATGCGGCTTATGTTGAACGACTAGAACATAATCTTTTAAGCATAAGCCAGCTCTGCGATAAAGGATACATAGTAGAATTTCATGCAGACAAGTGCTTGATAAAATCATTCGATAACTTAGAAATGATTCTATCAGGCACTTGTAGTAGAAATATATTTTGTTTAAATTTTATTTGCATAGACTCTTCTACACCAGTGTGCTTTTTGGCAAAAGATAGCACGTCTCTTGGTGATCAATGACACAAGAGATTATCGCATATAAATTACAAAACTATTAATAAATTATTTTCTCTTAATTTAGTACGTGATGCACCCAACATTAAGTGTGTTAAAGATAGACCATATCACACATGCGTAAAATGAAAGCAAACTAAGGCTGCCTTTAAAATCATTATTGGCAAATATTCTAATAGGTGTTTATATCTACTTCATATGGATAAGTTCGGTCCCCTACAAATTAGAAGTTTGGGAGGTAAGGATTATACACTGGTTATTGTAGATGACTACTCTTATTTTGCATGGGTGTTCTTTCTAAAATACAAGTCAGATACTTTTGATATTTTCACTAATTTTATCAGGCAGATCTAAAATGAATACAACTATTCAGTTGTCAAAATCAGAAGTGATAATGGAACAGAATTCAAATCTGGGGCCATGAAAGAATTATGTGAAAGCCTAGGTATCTTTCATGAGTTCTCCTCTCCTCGTACTCCTCAAAAGAATGGAGTCACTGAGAGAAAGAATAGAACACTCATAGAGGCCTGCAGAACCTTGTTGAGTGATGCCTCACTACTAGAATACTTCTGGTCTGAAGCCGTCAATACTGCATGTCACGTGCAAAATAGAGCACTCATAAATAAGAACCATGATAAAACACCTTACGAACTACTAAAGGGCAGGAAACCGACTATTTCATATTTTTAAATCTTTGGTAGTAAATGCTTCGTACTTAACAATGGGAAGTATCACACAACTAAATTCAGTGAAAAGAGTTTTGAAGGTATTTTCGTAAGATCTAATAGCCATAGTAAGACATATAAGATTTTTAATAAGAAATCCCTGGTCATAGAAGAATCTATTAATGTTGTATTTGATGAGACGAGCTTGCTACAAAGCAGTTCTTCTAGTGTGTTTGTTGAAGATGTAGGTTCAAGACTAAATGAACTAAGCTTTGATGAGCCAGTTAAAGAAAAAGGTCAAGAGTTCATCAAGATCACCACTCCAACCCCAATTGGAGAGGTTGATCACCATGATGAAGATGTCATTCAAGTTGATGAAGTCACTCCAGTAATAGAGGAAGCTCTAAATGCAAGGACTTTAGAGCTCAGACACTTGAAGGATCACCCAATTGATCAAATCATAGGAGACTCTCATGATGGTGTCAGAACTCGTAGAGGTACAACTAATAAGAATTTGTATTTGAGTTTTCTCTCGCAGGTTGAACCAAAGAATTTTGATGAAGCAAACAAGGGCACATCTTGGGTAATAACAATGGAAGAAGAACTAAATCAGTTCAAACGTTGTCAAGTTTGGAAGCTTGTGCCAAGACCCAAAGGAAAGAATGTGATTGGAACAAAGTGGGTCTACCGGAACAAGATGGACAAAGATAGATCCATACTCAAGAACAAAGCCAGACTCGTCGCCAAAGGGTACAGACAAGAAGAAGGGATTGACTTCGATCAGACATATGCTCCTGTGGCAAGACTGGAAGCAATCAGGTTGTTAATCGCATATGTTGCTCTCAAAGGCCCCACTATCTACCAAATGGACGTGAAGTCAACCTTCCTTAATGGTGACATAAAGGAAGAAGTGTATGTGGAACAACCTCAAGGTTTTGTTGACCCTGAACATCCTGAATTTGTTTATTTACTATTTAAAGCACTATATGGTTTGAAACAAGCTCCACGAGCTTGGTATGAAACGATGTCTAACTTTCTTCTTGAGAACAAGTTCACAAGGGGAAAGATAGACAAGACATTATTTCTTAGGGAAGTAAAAGATAAGATTTTTCTAGTGCAAATCTATGTCGATGACATCATTTTTTGCTCTACTGACGACAATCTTTGCAAGAAGTTTTCCAAACTTATGCAAGTGAAGTTTAAAATGAGCAGTATGGGAGAGCTGAAGTATTTCTGTGGACTTTAGGTGAAACAATCTGAGGTTGGAATTTTCATCTCTTAGATGAAGTTCACCAAAGAGTTGGTTAAAAAATTCAGAATGGAGAATGCAACCTCTATGAGGACTCCAATGGGTTCAGCTATGTCTCTTGACAAGGATGAGAAAGGGGAACCTTTTGATGAAACCAAGTACAGAAGTATAATTGGATTCTTGCTCTACCTTACAGCTAGTAGGTCAGACATCATGTTTTCAACATGTATGTATGCTAGATATCAGGTGAACTCAATGATCTCTCATTACACTGCTGCAAAGAAGATTTGGAGATACCTCAAGGGTACACCAAATCTTGCCTTATGGTACCCAAGAAGTAATGATAGCGAGCTAATTGAATTTTCAGATGCAGAATTTGCAGGTAGTAAAGATGACAGAAAGAGCACTTCCGGGACTTGCCAATTCCTTGGAAGGAAACTCATCTCATGGAGCAGCAAGAAGAAAAATTATGTCGCAATCTCAACGGTCGAGTCAGAATACATTTCTGTCGGCAGTTGTTGTGTACAATTACTCTGGATCAAGAATCAACTTGAAGACTATAACTTGAAGGTCAATGACATCCCACTATTCTGTGACTCCTCCAGTGCAATTGCAATAGCCAACAACCCAGTCTCTCTCAACAAGAGAAAGCACATTGAGCTTAGGCACCATTTCATTAGGGAGCATGTGGAGCATGGAGACATCAATCTCTAGTATGTTCCAACTGACATGCAGGTTGCAGACATATTCACGAAGCCACTAAACGAGGCCAAGTTCTCATTCTTCAAAAAAGAACTTGGCATGCTCAACAAGAAATGCTGAAGAAAAAGGTCTCACAGAAAGTTTAAGAATCAAATTACCCTTCACAAAATCAAGAAATTTCTATGTCTGGACTTCACTTCTCGAGAAGGTCCTTATTACTCGAGTACTTAGCTCACTACTCGAGAACCACAACTCCTTCCCGACAAAAATTACTCGAGTACTTAATTTATTCTAGAGAACTTCAGACTCACCTCTCGAAAAGGATATCTCTACTCGAGAACATATGTGCCTCCTCTCGAGAAATGATGTCTCTCGAGAAATCATATGCCGAATTTTTCTCAAAGTTTAATTTTTTGATATTGGCACCCGGGCACCTCAACCGCCATACTTAAGGTGTTTTATTATTATTATTTCCTTAATCATCACGATTTAAGATTTATATAAATAGATTAAGTCCGAAAAAGCCAAAATCCCGAATTTCAAAATCCTTTTCTCGAGAAAACCCTTCATCTTCTCCGTCTCCACCGCTTCTTCCGCGAACAACCCTACTCCTCCTCTCGTCGCTAGCAGACGATTCAGTTCTTCAATCAATGGCTCCTTCATCTAAGATAGGCATCGACAGTGAACTTATCTCAACCAAAATCACCGAAATTTATAACAAATTCAGAAACGTTCTCATCTTGCTCGACGTCGCTGGACTAACTTTCATTCTTCAACACCCTTGCAAAGTTCTCATTTCTAATGTAGAAGAGTTTTTCCAGAATGCTAAGGTCAAGCGCAATGACAAACTTCTGAAAACCAAGGTACGGGACATCAAAATCAAGATGACTTCTACCTCTGTTTCTTAACTTCTGCAGCTGCCGTTAATTAACGAGGAAGACGACCTAGAAGGCATAGATTATGACAGGGCTTTCAGCTTCTGTGGCCTTCCCGACTCAACCCTCACAGTTCGCCGACAACATATGAATGCAGAGAGCAAACTTCTTGCCGATATCCTGGGAAAGGTTCTTCTCTGCCGAACCAGTTCTATAAGCTATATCACCCCTAATTTCTTTGACATGATGACTGCAGTAATATGTAGAAAGAAATTTCAATGGGTGATGATGATTTTTGACAAGATCAAAGAGAGTATAAAAGCCCCAACTATGGAAGAATTCTGTCTCTCTATCTAAATCAGTTGAGGCAAGATATCTTTACCTTAGATAAGGGCATGGCCATTCATCACATGAAGAAGGTTTCAATTACCTCCATACAAAGATGGGAAATCAAACTTCAAAGGCCAGACCAAGCCCCTCCAGCTCCAGAGACAGTTATAGATTAAGTCAAGACCCCATCTCCCCTTTCTCATCAAATAACTGGCATAACTGGTCCAGCTATTGAGGGGGAGCCTGATCCATCTGTACAAGTGACAGTGCAGTCTGCTCAAGTTCCAGCCATAGTTTTATCTGATATTCAAGCCCAAGTCACAACTCTACCAGATGCTCATATAGTCATAGTAGAAGTTACAGCTCCATCTGCTACTGCAAAGGACACTTCTGTCCAAGAAGATGGCTCAGGTCTTATTGCTGCTGACCTGTCTGATCAAGAACTTCTTACTGATGTCCAGGTAGATGATTAAGTAATATCTATAGAAGGTGATATTGACAGGATGATAGAGGAACTCACCTCTAAAGAACCTCTCTCCTCTCAACCAGAAAATCCATCTCCACCAGAATCTTCTCAACCAGAAAAACCATCTCAACCAGAAAATCCATCAAAACCAAAATCTTCTCAGCCACAGTCTCCTATTGAGGGGGAACATGATGAAGAGATAGCTTCAATTTCTGATGCTAAAGAATTATCTCCTAAAGCTGCTGAACCACCTCTCCCAAGCCTACACTTCAACACTCCCACTTTTATAGGTGATGGTGTTGAAGATGAAATAACAACTACCAGAAGAAAACCGATCTCCACATCTACTGTGCTCATTGAAGAAATAGTTCCCTGGACAGCTTTGGCTCCACCTCCTCCAGCTATAGACACTCCTGAAGATACCCTTCTGGGTAAGATTGAATCTCTGTTAGCTCAGCAAAGAAAATATTTTGACGACTCTCTCAAAGTTATCACAGACAAAGTCACTACTCTAGAGAAAGAGATGGGCAGGGGCTTCGCTGAAATTCAGAGTAATACTGATGACCTCAAACACCTATTCCAAATAGGTGAAAAAGCCTTAGATCACACCATTACCAGTATTGGTCAGGTAATGGATCAATCTGCCACTTTCGCAAACAACCAGATTCAGTTGGAAAAGAAAGCCCAAGAGCACAACTTCAAAACTTGTGAGGAAGTTGGCAAGTTCAAAGATGAAGCCATAGGCACCCTCTCTATAGAAGTCAGAAAGGGGGAGGAGAAAGTAAAGGAACAACTAGATAATAAAATCAAAGAGATTAAAAATCAATGGGACAATCAAAATAAATAGATTCAAACATCAGTGGTACAAGAAGTTAAGAGTACAAAGCTTTATACTTATGATACTGCAGTGTGGATGCATAATCAGATCTTCCCTGACTTCTTAGTTGATCCCACTATAGCCTCTCAAACTATCCTGGATGTCAATGCTCAAAGGATTACATTCTCTCCAAGGCCTACATTTCTCTCCAAGGCCTGAATTTTAAGATGCTCCACCTCCTGATACTTATTCACAAGTCTGGAATTCTGAACAAGCTGATGTGCCTCAACAAACACCTCCTGAAGTACAGATACCCAAGATAAAGAAAGTATGGTGAAGGTGCTTCTATAAGTAGGTCCATTCATATGCCATAACATGCAGTAAGGGAACATGCTGAAGTCTGGAGCCCTACATCTAAATCAATTATTCTGGATACTTTAAGACTAGTTGTGGAATTCAGAGAGAACAAGGATACCTATTACTCTCACTCTGAATGAGAAAAGTATGAAATATCTATGACTCTAAGAAGGCTTCATGATAGAAAGTATAGTCGTGAAGACCCTACTGCTCCTCCCAGACCACCCAAGTACTTTCCAAAGCCATTCATGTACTTTTAGAGACAAGAAGAGAAATATCAGAGGCAGCATCAACAATATAGCAAGTAGTAATTGAAGATGATCAGAAGTTTCCTATATAAGATTTTGTGGAATAGGACTTTTTCCTTGATAATGTCTATATATATAAATCTTTAAATTTTGATGATCTAAATCTTCTATTACATAACATTTCTTTCTATTATTCTGTTTATTAGTAATTTTATTTATTTATCTTGATGTAATTCACCTTAGTGTAGAGAGTTCTGACTTCTACAAATAGGGAGAGATTATTGGGTATTTTATCCACAATAACCAAGATTTATGTGAAGTTACCCTTGACGTAAGATGAATTAAGTTTGCATTTGATGCCCTTTTCAAGTTGAGTGGTTGCAGGTTATAATTGTCAAGTGTATACCAATGTCAATTTACAATGGGTCACCAAACACATGACCATACAATGTAATCCCTCATTGTGTGATTCAGGATGTTGATTCATGTGTAACCTCTCTATTATGACACACTTCATTTTCAAGTACTAAAGTTATGCGAGAAAGGCTGGTTGCTGGTTTCTTAGAAGAAAATCATTTTTAAGAATAACAAAATTTTTCTAAGTGTTTTTCTCGAGAAAGGCTAAATTGTACTCGAGTAAAATTGAAGTTATTCCTCGAGTTAGCTCAGTCAAATATTTGAGTAGCAGAATATGTTCTTGAGAAAGCATAGTATAGTTCTCGAGAAAGTCATGCAGCACTCGAGTATGACTTGTTTCTTCCTCGAGTTAACTTAAAATTAAGCTCAGAATTTTTCTGAGTCCTTTTCTCGAGAGGCCAAAGATATTTCTAGAGAAGTCCAAAGTAGTTCTCGAGAACCAGATGTTCTTACTCGGGAGACATAAATATTTTTCTCGGGTTGGCTTCTTGTTCTCAAGTAAAAAAAATTCTTTCTCGGAAAAAGTCTTTTCATTCTTGAGAAGCTAGAAATCATTTTCTACAATTTCCTTAAGTATTTCTTCTCGAGAACTTTATACCTTTTCTCAAGAAATAGAAACTCTTCTCGAGTAATACTTATCTCTCTTGAGAAATTGGGTTTAGGATTTTTAATTTTCGTTAAGTATCAGGCGGATTTATTCCAACTATCATTAACTTTTGATTGGTCTACATGGATTGTCATTAATGATATTTTGACCATTATGTTAAGCCTATGAAAGTTCTTGTCAGATTCGACAAAACCCTAAGAAGATTTCTTATAGAATTCTGAATCATTTCTACTTTCTAAATTGGAAAGCGTCGCCGCTTAATTTGTTCTTCATCGCCGATTTTCTCGGTTTCAAAAATTCAGACAAGAAAGATTCAATCGATCAAGCTTTTCAACTTTTGCAAATCTTCTCCTTGATCGTGGTGATCTTACGTTCTCAGATCGAAGTATTCTCCAATTTCTTCCTCAGCTTTTCTGACAGAGCCTTACGATTTTTCAAGAAAGAACAAGCTGAGATTCAGCCAGATCGATCTGTGAAGATAGTTTGTTTATTTTCATTGTAAATTCATTTTATTCTTGTAGGAGTTATTCTCCGAGTTTTGTAGGAGTTATTCTCCGAGTTATTGTAGGAGTTGTTTTACTCCGAGTTATAGGAACGTTGTTCTGAGTTGTAGGATTGTTTTCCAATCCAAGATAATAGTGAAGTAGCCGAGCCTAGCGTGGTGCTAGATCGGTGAGGTGGGGATGTACCCAAGATTGGGGAACCACAATAATCTTTGGTGTCGTCACTGGATTGCTTGTTTATTTTCTGCGCATCTCTCTTACAATTTTTATTCTGCTTAAAGACGCAGAACTCACCTATTCACCCCCCTCTAGGTGATTTAGGTAGACAACTAGACATTTTCAATATTAATAAAAAATATTTTTAAAAAAATAATAAACGGGTCGCTGTTCGGTTCTGCTTTAGTCCGGTTCGGATTGGGTCTAAAATTCATGAAACCGCTCGAGACATGTATGTTGTGGTTCCAGTTCTGGCTTTGTTCCAGATAATAAAACGAAAGAACCATATCCGGACCATTATTGGTCACGGTTCCAAAATTTAAACCGCAACCCGAATAATTAGTGAACGATATGATCAGGTTCTTTGCGGTTCTGGTTCGATTTACTGTTTTTTATTTTTAAGTGAGAGTTTTTATTATAGTGCACAATGTTCTCCTACCTAAGAAATCAAATGAATGTGAAAATAATAATAATCTTTACTGAAAATAATAAATTATTTACGAACTGTTACGGTTCGCTCAATGCCCTCGGTAGACCAGTTCCGGATCGTTCCGTCTTAGCCTCGGGCGATCGAGTACGCACACAGTCAAAGTAGAAAAAGAGAGATTGTGCACACACAACTTAAGCGTGGAAAATCCCGGAAAGGGGAAAAAACCACGTGGTCGGGTCTGTGCCAGCCAAACTCCACTATTTGTCTCTATTACAGTGCTATTGTAGAGAGAATGCGAGGGCGACAGGCCGCGCCTCGTTACAAATACTGGGGAGTTGAGAGAGCTCTCCTTGGGTGACAGGTCACCACTCAGGAGTTCGTGCACTTTGATGAGCGTCTTTCTTGAGTGCTTGCTCTTCTGGCTTGCACTCCGCAGGATATCTGCACTTTATCCCTAAGACTGAGGAAGGTTGCCTTCACTGGCACTTCGTTTCCTTCCTTCTTTGGGCGGCGCTCGCAGGAGAACCTGCCAAGTTAGTGAGTTAAAGAGGAACGGAGGGGGAATGTAGAGAGAGAAGCTCTGGGGAGTAGTAGGATTGAAGAGAGAGAAAACGAAGGAGAGAATGAAGCCGGATCCCCTGAAATGAACTATCATGGGTGCTTATATAAGATTTTCGAGGTGGTTAGGGTGGTTCGGTGGTTAATCGCTGATCTGATGGCCGTGATCGCTTGTGGTGATCGGAGGGCCGTAATGGCCTGCCATGATCGGACGGTGGAGAGAAGGCCGACCCATGCTGGTGGTCGGAGGAGGTACGACGGCTGGCAGTCGCCCGAGGGAGGGGGTAGCCGGCAGCGAGGAGGTCGGCCGTGGCCGCCGGCCGTACGGAGGGGACCGGCCGAGGCCACCGACCGCAAGGGGGCGGCTGGCCGGACGGAGGGGGCCGGCCGGGGCCGCCGACCGCAATGGGGCGGCCGGCCTTGGGTGGCCGGCCGTGACCGCCGGCCGCACGGGGGCGGCCGGCCCCGGGCGGCCGACCAAGGCCTCCAGCCACAAAGGGAGGCGGCCGGCCGCGGCTGCCGGCCGCAAGGAGGGTGGCGATAGGCCATGGGTGGCCGGCCGCCGGCCGCCCATAAAGGCGGCGGCGGCAGTTGCGATTTGCCGCGCGGTGGTTACGCGATCCGGTGCGCGGGAGTTGCGATCCGGTGGGCGAGAGTTACAATCCGGTGTGCGGGAGTTACGATCCGGTGTGCGGGAGTTACGATCCGGTGTGCGGGAGTTACGATCCGGTGTGTGGGAGTTACGATCCGGTGTGCGGGAGTTACTATCCGGTGTGCGGGAGTTACGATCCGGTGTGCGGGAGTTAACATAATTTTCTATAAATTAGGGTGTACCCATCATTTGCCCCCCAAAATTCCAACGTCTTGGAGCGAACGGAAAGTGCGGGAATTTTATTTTTTGCGACGAGGCTAGGCGGTGATGGCCAGAACGGGTGCTAACACCGAGGCGAGCGGCGACGACGATAGTGCTAAGGTGAGATTCTGACCGAGGGAAAGGTCCGGGCACCGAACGAAGCCGGAGGGGGAAGGCCTCCCCGCGCCACACACACGTAGGCGCGTGTGCGGGGCTGAATCCGCGCGTGGGTGCGCACGGGGCTAATCCTGCGCGCGGGTGCGCGCGGGGCTAGACCAGTGCGCGGGTGTGAACTCATGCGCGGGGCTGGACCCGCGCGCGGGTGCGCGCGGCGGTGGACCCGCGCGCGGGGCTGAATCTGCTTGCAGGGTGTGCGCGGTGCGGCCGCCCGCTTGCGTGTGGCTCGGCGGCATGCTCGTGTGCGAGCTGAATTTGCGCATGCTTTATGCACGCGTGTGGCTCGAATGCGCGGGTGCAATGTGCGCTCGGACTTGCTTTTCTGATCTTACTTTCCTATTTTTTCAAGTTTCCAAGCGGTGCGCGCAGAGTTATCCTATGCGGCTGCGCTCAAGTCTCTCCCTTGAGCACGTAGCTATTTGGAGGAGGCGCTTCAACTTGCCCCACGATTTGGAGGTGTGAATCCCTAGTCCTGAAGAGCGGGTGAAAAACCCTCCGCCAGGCTGGATGACTCTTTATGAGTCGTCACTTCGGTGCGGTTTTCGCCTTCCTGCGTTCGAGAAAGTTGCCGAGATTCTTAAGTTCTGCATTGTTCCTGTTTCGCAATTTACCCCTCTTGGGATGACGCGGATCATGGGGTTGATCACGCTTTTTTGCGAGCGCAGATCGAGGTTTTCCTTGGATACTTTTAAGGATTGGTGTGAGGTACGTGCCGACTGTGGGGGCCGCGTGAATGTCTTCAACAACAAGCGGTGGCTGGAGTTTGAGACCCGGGCGGATCGTCGCCATGAGAATACCTTGTTTGGATATGTCAGGAACCCAGGTGGATTGCCAGAGGTGTAGAACGTGCTTCCGAACCGTTGCCGACGTTCTAGGGGACACGAGCGGGAGTTTACTCCCGTCCTTGGTTTTGTGGAGCCCCGAGAGCTGGGGAATATCTTTACAACATTTCTACTTTCGTTGATGAGAAGCGCCTACTACTATGTTGGCTGTCTGTTGATTCGGGACGTGCTGCCGCCATTCCTCTCTCCCGTGACAGGAAGAGGAAGCTAGTGTTTGGAGGCCGTGGAGCTGAGGAGGCGGGTCCTAGCCTTTTTCCGCGACAGGATGTTCTTTCGGAGGGGGCTGCCCCTTGCGGCTCTAGAGTTGGAGGTGAGAAGGATGACGTAGATCTTGAGGTCCTGGGATCCTTTTCCCCCAGGCCTCCCAAGCACGGGTTGCGGTGCGGCAGGAGGTGAAAGGAAAGAGGTTCTCCTCTTCCTTGGAGGCGATGAACCATGCGATACGTATGATCTCAATTTTTGAGTAGTGGCTTTTGAGGAAAGCTCTTCTGACTTGTCCCTTTTCTTTTGCAGATGGAGACTCAGGCGAACATTGCGCTTACGTGGAATGACCACAACGTGAGCCTGAAGGACGGCTATATGGCCCTTCAGGGTGAGCTCGGGGAGGTGAAGAGTGCCCTTTTGGATCTGAAGGGGCGACGAGAGCACGATATTTCGCGACTTAGGCAGATTGGGTCCGAGCTGTGGTGCGAGCTAGAGGACGCCAGAGCTGCGCGTAGTGCCGAGAATGCGACTTCTAAGGAGACTTTGCGTCTTCTAGATGAAGTTCGGGCAGAGTTGGAGCTACCCAGGGTGTAGGTGATGCGCCTTTCCTCCACGGAGCAGGAGGTTGATCTGAAGGCGGCTAGTTTGGCAGAGTATCAGGACTCTGTGGATTACATGCGAGACCGGTGTATGATCTCGGAGGAGGTCTGCGAGGAGGTGTGGACTCAGGAGGTGGAGCCACAGATGGAGGATTTGAGGGAAGTCGCTTTCTGCCAGGCGATGGCGAAGACCCTTCGAATTGTGTCCCGAAAATGGGGATGCGATGTTGCCGACCTCGGGCTTGAGGATTTGTCAGAGGAGGAGGGCTCCGATGCTGAGGCGGGCGAGGCTGCTGAGTGACAGCAATATCTCTTTGATGCTCTTTATTGATTTGTATACATGTACTTCTTTGTATTTGTGGGCTTGTCTCCGTCGATTCGTACCTTTGTACTTTTTGTATTTATGGGCTTGTCCCCGTCGATTCGTACCTTTGTACTTTTTTGACTTGTTGATATGTTTGTTGAGTGGTCGTCATTGCCTTTGCTTCTGACTGTTGTGTCCAATTTTTGTCTTAGCCAAGCACCAACCGCGTGGGGCAGGCCCTGAGCAGTGGAAGAGTTCTTGCTCTGGATGGGGGTGAAGATTTATGGGAGCTCCGACCTATTGTTGGAGGGAGGCCATGTTTGTTAGAACCCTTGCGAGTTGCGGTGAACCCGGTGGCATTAGAGGGGGGTGGCCTCGCAGACCC
Organism: Platanthera zijinensis; assembly: GCA_039513925.1. NCBI lineage: Eukaryota > Viridiplantae > Streptophyta > Magnoliopsida > Asparagales > Orchidaceae > Platanthera > Platanthera zijinensis. The sequence continues at coordinate 33,602,928 of CM077090.1, forward strand.
TGACGACGTCGCAACTTACTACGCAGCGAAGGGCGTCCCCTTGTGCCAGGGTAGAGAAACTGAGACGATTGCGCTGCGGGCTGCGCATAACTGAGGAAGCTGGCTCCCGACGACGTCGCGACCTGCTTCGTAGGAGAAGGGCGAGCCTTGCCTCCATGAGAGTGAGGTTGAAGCCGCCGTACTACAGTCTTCGGGAGACTCAATGTTTGGCCCCTTTGATGACACCACAACTTATTACTAGGCCGAGGATATCGCGCTGCTGGCAGCGCATAACTCGGGGAGCTGGTCCTCGACGATGTCGCAAACCGCTGGGCGGACGAAGGGTGCACCCCTGAACCGCGGTGTAAAAAACGAACAAAAAACAAATCGGAAGTGGTATAACAGAAATTTTATTATCTGAAAAAGGTATCTATTACAAAGGTATGACCTACCTTTTATAGAATGTAGGAAAGAAGAGAGAATACAAATAAGAGATGTGAGAATAAAAAATTATAGGACTAAGCGGTCTATACAGAAATTACCCGCACAAGCCGCGCAGTTAGACGAAAGGGCTAACCGCTCGGCTACCACCAAATAGGAAAGAGAGATCGCCATGGGAGACCGCTAGACCGCCCAGTCTCCAAGTCGCCAGAGACAGCCAGAGACAACCCGTTAGACTGCTCGGACTCCAGACAACAACAACACAACAACCAAACCGCTGAAGGGAAACCGCCAGACCGCGCGGTCTTCAACCCGCCAAGACAGGCCGCCAGACCGCTTGGTCACCAACTTCAACACTCTCCCTCAAGCTAGAGCATATATATCGATCATGCCCAGCTTGTCGCAAATATGAAGAAACAAGGCAGATACTAGCTTGGTGAAGATGTCAGTCAACTCTTTATCAGAAGTTACGAAGAGAGTGCAAATTTGTTCCTTCAAAATCTCTTCACGAATGAAATGACAGTCGACCTCAATGTGCTTGGTTCTTTCATGAAAGACCGAATTTTTAGAGATGTATATGGTCGGCTTGTTATCACAGAACGTAGGTAGAGGATGGTTGTAGACCTCTCCTAAATGCATCATGAGCGCCTGTAACCACTTTAACTCACAAGTGGTCGATGCCATACTACGATACTCTGCTTCTGCATTGGACCTGGAAACTACAGACTGCTTCTTGCTCTTCCAGCTCACCAGATTTTCCCCAACAAAGGTGCAAAAACCCGAGGTTGACTTGCGATCCCCTTTATTATCAGGGTAACTCGCATCTGAGTATGTTTAACCCCTCAGATGACCATTCTTCTGAAATAGTAATCCTTTCCCAGGTGCTGCTTTGACATACTCCAAGATCCGCAAGGCGGACTGTAGATGGAACTCCCTCGGCGCTTGCATAAATTGACTCACCTTGCCCATAATATAGGAAATGTCGTGCCTGGTAACTGTGATATATATGAGCTTACCAACCAAATGCCTGTATCGCGTAATATTTGAAAGAGGAGGCGAATCATCTGTCCGGGTTTTGTCTTCTCCAGTTTCCATGGGGGCATCAGGCAGGTTTTGCTCCAGTCAATCCTGTCTCTTTTAATAGATCAAGAGCATACTTACGTTGGGAGAGGACTAAGGAGTTGGGCTTCCGAGAGATTTCAATCCTCAAAAGTACTTCGGAGAGCCCATATCTTTCGTGACCAGATGTTGACGAAGATGCCGCTTTGTCAAGGCAACCCCTTCCTGATCGTCGCCAGTGAGAAGAATATCATCGATGTACACAACAAGAATCACCAGTCCCGAGGAGGTTTTGCGAATGAATAGCGAGTGATCGACAGAGCTTCGCGTAAAACCAACGACCGCCACGAGGCCGCTGAACTTGTCAAACCAAGCTCGAGGGCTCTACTTGAGGCCATAGATGGCCTTCTTCAGCCGGCATACCCGTGTCTCTCCCTTGGCAACATACCCAGGAGGTTGCTCCATGTAGACGGCCTCCTGAAGATCACCATAAAGGAAGGCATTCTTAACATCCAGTTGAGAAATCGGCCAATCTCTATTGACAGCCACAGAGAGGACCCGGATAGTATTGAGACGAGCCATGGGAGAGAAGGTGTTAAAGTAATCAACACCATAGGTCTGAGTAAAGCCCTTAGAAACAAGGAGGGCCTTATAACGATCCACAGTGCCGTCCCGGCCAAATTTGACCACAAAGACTCAGCGACAGCCAACAACATCAATACCGAAGGGAGGAGGAACAAGAGTCAAGGTACCCCGCTCAGTTAGGGTCGCCATTTCCTCATCCATGGCCATCTTCTAATGAGGAATAGCAAGGGCCTCCTGGTAGGAATGGGGTGTGGCAGTGGCAGAGATAGCCAGAGAAAAGGCCCTGCGAGAAGAGGTAAGACGATCATATGAAACAACAACAGCAAGGGTGGTGTAGAGTACACGTCTGCACCCCTTTACGAAGAGCTACAGTAAAATCCAGGTCGGCGGGTCCCTCGGCATCCGGAGCATCCGTGGCAGAGAGAGCTAACACGGTAGTAGAGAGCGACGATGGCAGAGATGAGGGAGACAGTGGCGGAGAAGAGGAAGAGAGAGTCGGAGGGAGAGGAGTGGACGGAGATGGAGTAGGGGTTGAGATCACAGTAGGAGATGAGGGAATAAAGAGAACAGCAGGAGTATCAGAAGCTGGGGGGAGAGGAGAGGATTCATCTGAGAAGTAGGAGGCATTCTCAAAGAAAGTGACGTCAGCAGAGACGAACTTCTTACGAAGAACGGGGTCAAAGAAACAATATCCTTTCTGAGTGGGGGAGTACCCCAAAAGACACATTTGGTGGAGCGAGGGGAGAGCTTATCTCGGGTGGTAGATGGGGCATGCACAAAGACAGTGCACCCAAAGATTCAGAGAGGGAGAGGGAAAGGCTCCTTGCCCGGATACAGAATGGAGAATGAGGTTTTCCCGTAGAGAACCATGGAGGGAATGCGATTGATGAGGTAGCAGGCAAGGAGAACAACATAGCCCCAATAGGAGCGAGGAACATGCATCTGGGTCATCAAGGTACGAGCGACATCGAGGAGATGACGGTTTTTGCGTTCTGCCACCCCATTTTGCTGGGAGGTATAAATACAGCTAGTCTGATGAATAAGGCCATGTTGCACATAAAAAGATGTAAACGCATGACTCAAATATTCTTTAGCATTGTCTGAGCGAAATGTTTTAATACAAACACCAAACTGAGTTTTAATTAATTGATAAAAAGAGATCCATACATCCAAAAATTCAGAGCGATCTCGTAAGAGACACACCCAAGTACATCTAGAAAAATCATCAATAAAAGTTACAAAATAAGAACTACCCGACCAATGGTGAGGGTAGGAGCAGGGCCCCAGACATCGGAGTGGACTATATCAAACGGAAGGGTAGAGCCCCGACCTTGCTTCGGCGGGAAGGAGGAACGGTGATGCTTGCCAAGCTGACAAGCATCGCAGTTGAGAGGAGTACTTGAAGGAGGGAGGTGGGGCAAAAGATGATGTAGAAGTCGTGGAGGAGGATGACCGAGACGGAGATGCCACTAGAGAAGATCCGTAGAAGAAGAGGAGAAGGCGGACAGGGCGGAAACGTTGTCGAGGAAGTAGAGTTTGCCGCTCTCAGTCCCAGTAGCAATCGTCTGTTGGGAGCTCAGATCCTGAAAAAAACAAGAAGTCGGAGTAAACGTCACAGAGCACTGAAGCAGTTTGCATAAAGAGGTAACCAACAATAAATTACACGGAAATTTGGGCACATCGAGAGTGTCCGCTAGGCGAAGAGACGGAGTAACATGAACCACTCCCGACCCATGAACCGGGGAGGGAGAACCGTCTGCAACGAGGACAGGAGGCAACCGATCATGCTGTTCGAGTAGAGAGAAGCACTGAGGATTGCCCGTCATGTGATTAGTCGCACCAGAGTCGATGAGCCATTTACCTTGGGTCACCACGTGGGCACTACCTGCTGATGTGACCATGGAGGCAGACGGCTTGGGAGAGGAGGCGGAAGAGTCACCCGAGGGGCGAAGATGGGGATGCTTCGTCCAGCAGCGTTCCATAGTATGGCCGGTGCGGCCACAATGAGAGCAGAGGTAGCGGGAAGGAGCACGCCCGCCAGACTGGTGACTGTGGCTACCAGAGCCACTCCACTGAGTATTGTGAGCATCGTTGTCCGGTTGAGAAGGAGCGGGCAGAAGCGGGCGCTGAAGGAGGGAGGTGACAACAGCGATGCGGGCAGCGGTGACATCTAAGGTAGGATATTCTGCCTCACCCAGAATTTGCTGGCGGATCATATCATAAGTATCAGGAAGTCGGAGCAGATAACACACAACGAGAAGCTCCTGGAAATGCTTGTGTTGTTGAGCCAAATCTGCAGAAAAGGGGCGATTCAGAAGAATCTCAGCCCCAAGAGCCTAAACCTGTTGGTAGGCAGCAGTAGGAGACAATGTAGGATGGGAAAAGAGGTCCACATACAACGTATAGATGCGGGACGTCTGAGCCCCCTTTGAGTACAGAGCGGCAAGATGAAGCTAAGCGGCCTTGACCATCTCATCATGACGGATGATGGGGAGGTATTCATCGAAGAGGCTGTTAGCGAGCCAAGTACGCACACGGGCGTCACTCGCATCCCAGTCATCAAAGAGAGGTGAAGTGGTGGGAGGAGGGTCATCAACGAGATGGTGGCGTTTGCGTTACGAGCAAAGGAGAAAGATGAAGGAGACGCTCCAATCCGGGTAGTTGGAGCCGACAAGTTTCAAAATGATGCCAAGGTTCCCGGAAGGAGTAGGAGGAAGAGGCAGAGCCGGATTGGCGACATGAGTGGTAGAAGTAAAAGCATCAGAAAGAGCCATAGGAGAAAACAACAGGAAGCCACACGGTTAGGAAACAAACCGTGCGGTTAGGAAACAAGCCGCGCGAACAGGGAGAAATCGCAGCGGTTAGAAGAAAGAGATCTGCGGTGGTCATGATGATAGACACTAGCAGTCAGAAAAGCCACGACCAAGCCGCAGAACCAAGCAGAGGGGAAGAAGTCGAGCGGCTAGAAAGAAGCCCATGTGAACAGAAGAAAGAGAAGACCGCGCGATTAGAGAAAATTTCACGGGAAGACAAACAAGGCGAACAGGTCGCGACAACAGGTCGCGGCGACTAAAGAAGAGGTCGCGGCGAGAAGAAGAGGTCGCACACACAAAGGGCAACGACAAGGAGGGAAAGAAGCCGCGCGAACAGGGCGCAAGCAGGCAGAAGAAATAAGTCGCGAGGCCAGGTCGCGCGAAGAAGAAGCAAGCCGCGCGGACAGAGAAGGCACACAGAAACAGGAGGAGTAGATCGAGTCCTCTGATACCATGTAAGAAACGAACAAAAACAAACCGGGAGTGGTATAATAAAAATTTTATTATCTGAAAAAAGTATCTATTACAAAGGTATGACCTTCCTTTTATAAAATGAAGGAAAGAAGAGAGAATACAAATAAGAGATGTGGGACTAAAAAATAACTGGACTAAGCGGTCTATACAGAAACAACCCACACAAGCCGCGCAGTTAGACGGAAGAGCTAACCGCTCGGCTACCACTAGTGGAAGGAGAGATCGCTATGGGAGACCGCTAGACCACCCGGTCTCCAAGTCGTCAAAGACAAACCGCTAGATCGCTCAGACTCCAGACATCAACAACACAGCAACCAAACCGCTGAAGGGAAATCGCCAGACCGCGCGGTCTTCAATCCGCCAAGACAGGCTACCAGACCGCCAGACCGCCCGGTCACCAACTTCAACACGTGACAGAGAGAGTGAAGCCATCACGCCACAGTATGGCCGTGGTTGGTTAGATATGGATTCAGCGGGGCAGGAACCTGATTTAGTTACGATTTGTGGCTTAGTTTACACGAGGGTTTCTCGCGGCTTAGTTTACAGGAGGATTGCATGCAGCTAGTTTGCGCGAGGGATGCTACTATAAGGAGCGTGCTGTGCGGAGGCAGTTGATGTAAGGAGCGCAATGCACGAAGACAGTTGCTATAAGTAGTGCGCTGCCTGGAGGCAGTTGATGTAAGGAGCGAGCTGCACGAAGGCAGTTGCTGTAAGGAGCGCGCTGCACAGAGGCAGTTGCTGTAAGGAGCGCGCTGCTCGGAGGAAGTTGTTGTAAGGAGCGCGCTGTCCGGAGGCAGTTGCTGTAAGGAGCGCGCTGCCCGGAGGCAGTTGCTGTAAGGAGCGCGCTGCCCGGAGGCAGTTACTGTAAGGAGCGCGCTGCCCGTAGGCAGTTGCTGTAAGGAGCGCGCTGCCCGGAGGCAGTTGCTGTAAGGAGCGCGCTGCCTGGAGGCAGTTGCTGTAAGGAGCACGCTGCACGAAGGCAGTTGCTGTAAGGAGCGCGTTACCCGGAGGCAGTTACTGTAAGGAGCGCGCTGCCCGGAGGCACTTGCTGTAAGGAGCGCGGTGCCCGGAGGCAGTTGTTGTAAGGAGCGCGCTTCCCGGAGGCAGTTTCTGTAAAGAGCGAGCTGCCCGGAGGCAGATGCTGTAAGGAGCGCGCTGCCCGGAGGCAGGTTCTGTAAGGAGCGTGCTGCCCGGAGGCAGTTGCTGTAAGGAGCGCGCTGCCCGGAGGCAGTTGCTGTAAGGAGCGCGCTGCCCGGAGGCAGTTGCTGTAAGGAGCGCTCTGCACGGAGGCAGTTGCTGTAAGGAGTGCGCTGCCCGAAGGCAGTTGCTGTAAGGAGCGCGCTGCCCGGAGGTAGTTGTTGTATGGAGGGCGCTTCCCGGAGGCAGTTCCTGTAAGGAGCGTGCTGCCCGGAGGCAGTTGCTGTAAGGAGCGCGCTACCTGGAGGCAGTTACTGTGAGGAGCGCGCTGCCCGGAGGCAGTTGCTCTAAGGAGAGCGCTGCCCGGAGACAGTTGCTGTGAGGAGCGCGCTGTACGGAGACAGTTGCTGTAAGAAGCGCGCTTCCCGGAGGAAGTTGCTGTAAGGAGCGCGCTGCCCGGAGGCAGTTGCTGTTAGGAGCGCGATGCATGGAGGCAGTTGTTGTAAGGAGTGCGCTGCCCGGAGGCAGTTGTTGTAAGGAGCGCGCTGCCCGGAGGCAGTTTATGTAAGGTGCGCGCTGCCCGGAGGCAGTTGTTGTAAGGAGCGCGTTGACCGGAGGCAGTTGCTGTAAGGAGCGCGCTTCACAAAGGCAGTTGCTGTAAGGAGCGCGCTGCCCTAAGGCAGTTGCTGTAAGGAGCGCGCTGCCGGGAGGAAGTTGCTGTAAGGAGCGCGCTTCCCGGAGGCAGTTGCTGTAAGGAGCGCGCTGCCCGGAGGCAGTTGCTGTAAGGAGCGCGCTGCCCGGAGGTAGTTGCTGTAAGGAGCGTGTTGCATGGAGGCAGTTGTTGTAAGGAGCGCGCTGCCCGGAGGCAGTTGCTGTAAGGAGCGCGCTGCCCGGAGGCAGTTGCTGTAAGGAGCGCGCTGCCCGGAGGCAGTTGCTGTGAGGAGCGCGCTGCCCGGAGTCAGTTCTTGTAAGGAGCGCGCTTCCCGGAGGGAGATGCTGTAAGGAGCGCGCTGCCCGAAGGCAGGTTCTGTAATGAGCGCGCTGCCCGGAGGCAGTTGCTGTAAGGAGCGCGCTGCCCGGAGTCAGTTGCTGTAAGGAGCGCACTGCACGGAGGCAGTTGCTGTAAGGAGCGCGCTGCCTGGAGTCAGTTGCTATAAGGAGCACGCTGCCCGGAGGCAGTTGTTGTATGGAGGGCGCTGCCCGGAGGCAGTTCCTGTAAGGAGCGCGCTGCCCAGAGGCAGTTGCTGTAAGGAGCGCGCTGCCCGGAGGAAGTTGCTATGAGGAGCGCGCTGCCCGGAGGCAGTTGCTGTAAGGAGAGCGCAGCCCGGAGGCAGTTGCTGTAAAGAGCGCCCTGTACGGAGACAGTTGTTGTAAAGAGCGCGCTGCCTGGAGGAAGTTGCTGTAAGGAGCGCGCATCTCGGAGGCAGTTGTTGTAAGGAGCGCGATGCCCGGAGGCAGTTGCTGCAAGGAGCGCGCTGCCCGGAGGCAGTTGCTGTTAGGAGCGCACTGCCCGGAGGCAGTTACTGTAAGGTGCGCGCTGCCCGGAGGCAGTTGCTGTAAGGAGCGCGTTGACCGGATGCAGTTGCTGTAAGGAGCGCGCTTCACGGAGGAAGTTGCAGTAAGGAGCGCGCTGCCCGGAGGCAGTTGCTGTAAGGAGTGCGCTGCCCCGAGGCAGTTGCTGTAAGGAGAGTGCTGCCTGAAGGCAGTTGCTGTAAGCAGCGCGCTGCCCGGAGGAAGTTGTTGTAAGGAGCGCGCTGCCCGAAGGCAGTTGCTATAAGGAGGGCGCTGCCCTGAGGCAGTTGCTGTAAGGAGCGCACTGCCCGGAGGCTGTTGCTGTAAGGAGCGCGCTGCCCGGAGGCATTTGCTGTAAGGAGCGCGCTGCCCGGAGGCAGTTGGTTTAAGGAGCGTGCTGCCTAGAGGCAGTTGTTGTAAGGAGCGCGCTGCCCGGAGGCTATTTCTGTAAGGAGCGCGCTGCCTGAAGGCAGTTGCTGTAAGGAGCGCGCTGCACGGAGCCAGGCTTTGTAAGGAGCGCGCTGCATGGAGGCAGTTGTTGTAAGGAGCGCGCTGCCTAGAGGCAGTTGCTGTAAGGAGCGCGCTGCACGGAGGCAGTTGCTGTAAGGAGCGCGCTTCCCGGAGGCAGTTGCTGTAAGGAGCGCGCTGCCCAAAGGCAGTTGCTGTAAGGAGAGCGCTGCCCGGAGGCAGTTGCTGTAAGGAGCGCCCTGCCCGGAGGCTATTGCTGTAAGGAGCGCGCTGCTCGGAGGCAGTTGCTGTAAGGAGCACGCTTACATGAGGCAATTGCTGTAAGGAGCACGCTTCCCGGAGGCAGTTGTTGTAAGGAGCGCACTGCCCGGAGGCAGTTGCTGTAAGTAGCGCGCTGCACGGAAGAAGTTGCTGTAAGGAGCATGCTGCCCGGAGGCAGTTGTTGTAAGGAGCGCGCTTCCCGGAGGCAGTTTCTGTAAGGAGCGTGCTCTCCCGAGGCAGTTGCTATAAGGAGCGCGCTGCCTGGAGGCAGTTGCTGTAAGGAGGGCACTGCCTGGAGGCAGTTGCTGTAAGGAGCGCGCTGCATGGAGGCAATTGCTGTAAGGAGCGCAACTCCCCGATGTAGTTGCTGTAAGGAGCGCGCTGCCCAGAGGAAGTTGCTATAAGGAGCGCGCTGCCCGGAGGCAGTTGGTGTAAGGAGCGCGCTGCCCGGAGGCAGTTGCTGTAAGGTGCGCGCTGCCCGAAGGCAGTTGCTGTAAGGAGCGCACTGCCCGGAGGCAGTTGCTGTAAGGAGCGTGCTGCACGGAGGCAAGTTCTGTAAGGAGCGCGCTGCCCGGAGGCAGTTGCTGTAAGGAGCGCGCTGCCCGGAGGCAGTTGCTGTAAGGAGCGCGCTGCCCGGAGGCAGTTGCTGTAATGAATGCGCTGCCCGGAGGCAGTTGTTGTAAGTAGCGCGCTGTCTGAAGGCAGTTGCTGTAAGGAGCACGCTGCCCGGAGGAAGGTTCTGTAAGGAGCGCGCTGCCCGGAGGCAGTTGCTGTAAGGAGCGCACTGACCGGAGGCAGTTGCTGTAAGGAGCGCGCTGCCCGGAGGCAGTTCCTGTAAGGAGAGTGCTGCCCGGAGGCAGTTGTTGTAAGGTGCGCGCTGCCCGGAGGTAGTTGCTGTAAGGAGCGCGCTGCCCGGAGGCAGTTGTTGTAAGGAGCGCGCTACACGGAGGCAGTTGCTATAATGATGTAAATGGACGCCATCGCAGTTGCATTTCAAACTGCATGGACGATGCTTGTCATCAATAGTCCTGAAATGAGAAAAATGGGTAGAGCCCCGCTGATAGGCACGAAGGCCCCTTTTGGGTTGGTCGACTTAGGGGTTGCCCCCCAGTTTGTCCTAGCAAGCATCTGGCTGATTTCCTGTCAGCGGACTTGGTGCTTATCCCCGTAAGAATTTCCCCAGGAGGCCTTGTCCGACGAGACACTCGATTTCCTCTTTAAGCTTTGAGCAATCTTCTATGTCATGTCCTCGTACCTGGTGGAACTCGCAGTACTTTGTCTGGTTTCCCGTATTTTTAGAGAGGGGTATGGGCTTGCGGAGCGCCTCGTTGCCTTGAATTGCATAAAATACGTTTGTCCTGGAGGTGTTGAGGGGCCTGTAATCCCGGGGCGGCTCATCTCTCTGAGGGTCACGTCAGCGTTTCCCGTTCTGACGCTCTTCTCGGAACCTTCCTTCATGGTGTTGAGGGGTCGGCTCCTCCCTTTTTCGCTTCTGGTTGCCTTCGAACTATTGACGATGAGCTTCAATAGCCTCATCGGCTGCAATCTGCGCCTCTACGCAGTGTACGAGGTCGGGGTAGCTAACAACGGTTTCCCTCATTAATGCTGAATAGAAGCTGCCAGGACGGAGACCCCCAAGGATCACTCTTAGCATCTCTGGGCCCACCCCTGGGATTTGGCGAGCTTCTGCGGAGAACCTGCGTAAGAAGTCCTTCAAAGACTCCCCTTCGCTCTGACAGATACTTGATAAGTGGGAAGGGTCGCGGATGATCCTCCGATTTGCTATAAACTGATCTGTGAACTGTCTCGTTAGCTCTGCGAAGTTGGTGATAGAGCCCACCCTCAAGGAGTGAAACCATATGCGGGCCTGCCCCTTGAGAGTGGCTTGAAACACTTGGCAGAGTAACTGATCAGGTGCACTGTAGATCCTCATAATGGTAGTGAAGTGGTTGACATGTTCCAACAGGTCGTCAGTTCCATCGAAAGTTTCGATATCGGACAGTTTGAAACCATGAGGAATGGGATGAGCCAGGATTTGTGGTGCGAGGGGGGAGCCTTGGCAGAGTGGCCGGCGAGTATGAATATCATGCTGGCTGGCTTGTCGATATTCTTCTGCGATCATCTCCCGAATTTCTTCCCGAGTAAACCTCTCAAGCGGGGGGAAGTTGGGCCTCGTCTCCCTAGTTGTGGCGGTGTCGCCCAGTTTCAGCTTTGGCAGCCGAGTGAGTGGGGATATCGGCGCCAAGGAATTCTTCGGGTGCCTCTTTTGTTGGAGATTCTTGCGCCCTGTCATGATTTGTCAGTTGCGATTTGACTGGTGCTGGACGGGGAGCAGGAGGCGTTCCCAGATTCCTGAGCAGAACAAGCATTTCAGTTTGCTGCTCCTCTATTTGTTGAACTCGCCCCTCGAGGGCGGTGACAGGCGGGAAAGCGGCCTCTACGGTCAATGACACGTCTACTAGAGAGTGGGAACGTGCTGGTTCAGTATTTCCTTCTGGGACAGATCCTTCAGCAGCACGGGCGCTTCTTTTGGCCATTGAAGCAGAGCTTGGATGTCGTAAGGAGAGAGGTCTTGGCTTCTTAAGGATGTTGGGAATCGCCTTCCCACATACGGCGCCAAATTGGTTCGGTTCGCTCAATGCCCTCGATAGACCGGTTCTGGATCGGTCCGTCTTAGCCCCGGGCGATCAAGTACGCACACATTCAAAGTAGAAAAAGAGAGATTGTACACACACAACTTTAACGTGGAAAACCCCGGAAAGGGGAAAAAACCACGTGGTCGGGTCTATGCCAGCTAAACTCCACTATTTGCCTCTGTTATAATGCTATTGTAGACAGAATGCGAGGGCGACAGGCCGCGCCTCGTTACAAATACTGGGGAGTTGAGAGATCTCTCCTTGGGTGATAGGTAATCACTCAGGAGTTCGTGCACTTTGACGAACGTCTTTCTTGAGTGCTTGCTCTTCTAGCTTGCGCTCCGCAGGATGTCTGCACTTTATCCCTCAGACTGAGGAGGGTTGCCTTCACTGGCACTTCGTTTCCTTTCTTCTCTGAGCGGCGCTCGCAGGAGAACATGCCAAGTTAGTGAGTGAAAGAGGAACGGAGGGGGAAAGTAGAGAGAGAAGCTCTGGGGAGTAGTAGGATTGAAGAGAGAGAAAGCGAAGGAGAGAATGAAGCCGGATCCACTGAAATGAACTATCAGGGGTGCTTATATAGGGTTTCCGAGGTGGTTAGGGTGGTTACGAACTTACGATGGTTAATCGTGGATCGGAGGGCCGTGATCGCTTGTGGTGATCGGAGGGCCGTAATGGCCTGCCACAATCGGATGGTGGAGAGAAGGCCGGCCAATGATGGTGGTCGGAGGAGGCACGCCGGCTGGTGGCCGCTCGAGGGAGGGGGAGGCCGACCACGGGAGGCCAGCCGCGAGGAGGCCGGCCATGGCCGCCTGCCGTACGGAGGGGACCGGTCGGGGCCGCCGACCGCAAGGGGGCGGCCGGCCTCGGGTGGCCGGCCTCGGCCGCACGGGGGCGGACGGCCCCGGCCGGCCCCGGCCGGCCGGCCACAAGGGAGGCGGCGACTGCCGGCCGCACGGAGGGGGTTGGCCGGGGCCGCCGACCGCAAGGGGGCGGCCGGCCTCGGGTGGCCGGCCTCGGCCGCACCGGGGCGGACGGCCCCGGCCGGCCCCGGGCGGCCGGCCACAAGGGAGGCGGCGACTGCCGGCCGCACGGAGGGGGTCGGCCGGGGCCGTCGACCGCAAGGGGGAGGCCGGCCTCGGGTGGCCGGCCTCGGCCGCACGGGGGCGGACGGCCCCGGCTGGCCCCGGGCGGCCGGCCACAAGGGAGGCGGCGACTGCCGGCCGCACGGGGGGGGGGGGGGGGTCGGCCGGGGCCGCCGACCGCAAGGGGGCGGCCGGCCTCGGGTGGCTGGCCTCGGCCGCACGGGGGCGGACGGCCCCGGCCGGCCCCGGGCGGCCGGCCACAAGGGAGGCGGCGACTGCCGGCCGCACGGAGGGGGTCGGCCGGGGCCGCCGACCGCAAGGGGGCGGCCGGCCTCGGGTGGCCGGCCTCGGCCGCACAGGGGCAGACGGCCCCGGCCGGCCCCGGGCGGCCGGCCACAAGGGAGGCGGCGACTGCCGGCCGCACGGAGGGGGTCGGCCGGGGCCGCCGACCGCAAGGGGGCGGCCGGCCTCGGGTGGCCGGCCTCGGCCGCACGGGGGCGGACGGCCCCGGCCGGCCCCGGGCGGCCGGCCACAAGGGAGGCGGCGACTGCCGGCCGCACGGAGGGGGTCGGCCGGGGCCGCCGACCGCAAGGGGGCGGCCGGCCTCGGGTGGCCGGCCTCGGCCGCACGGGTGCGGACGGCCCCGGCCGGCCCCGGGCGGCCGGCCACAAGGGAGGCGGCGACTGCCGGCCGCACGGAGGGGGCCGGCCGGGGCCGCCGACCGCAAGGGGGCGGCCGGCCTCGGGTGGCCGGCCTCGGCCGCACGGGGGCGGACGGCCCCGGCCGGCCCCGGGCGGCCGGCCACAAGGGAGGCGGCTACTGCCGGCCGCACAGAGGGGGTCGGCCGGGGCCGCCGACCGCAAGGGGGCGGCCGGCCTCGGGTGGCCGGCCTCGGCCGCACGGGTGCGGACGGCCCCGGCCGGCCCCGGGCGGCCGGCCACAAGGGAGGCGGCGACTGCCGGCCGCACGGAGGGGGTCGGCCGGGGCCGCCGACCGCAAGGGGGCGGCCGGCCTCGGGTGGCCGGCCTCGGCCGCACGGGGTTGGACGGCCCCGGCCGGCCCCGGGCGGCCGGCCACAAGGGCGGCCGCGACTGCCGGCCGCACGGAGGGGGTCGGCCGGGGCCGCCGACCGCAAGGGGGCGGCCGGCCGGCCTCGGGTGGCCGGCCTCGGCCGCACGGGGGCGGACGGCCCCGGCCGGCCCCGGGCGGCCGGCCACAAGGGAGGCGGCCGGCCGCCCGTAAAGGCGGCGGTTGCGATTTGCCGCGCGCTGGTTACACGATCCGGTGCGCAGGAGTTGCGATCCGGCGCGCGGGAGTTACGATCCGGCGCGCGGGAGTTACTATCCGGTGTGCGGGAGTTAACATAATTTTCTATAAATTATGGGGTACCCATCACGAACTATTTTTTTTAATCCCGGACAACTTTCACTTGTGTTTAGTGTTTAATCCTTAAAAATGATTTAAGCATATTTTCAAAATAGATTAATGTGCAAACATTATAAAGTACTTTGGTCATCTTGTGTGAAAAATTTTGTTTAGCTCTATATACAGTGTTCTCCCTCGTTTGGCTTGGCGTTTTCAAGCCGGTGGCGGGTGCAGGCGCAAACGCACAACAAATATATAAATGGCCCGCCACATGTTTGCCGCTTCTGCACCCCTCCCTCCCTTGAGAAACGCTCCCTTTCGATCCGCCGGCCCCCTCCTCCAGTTCGATTGGCAGTCACGACAGCTCCCGCTCCCTTTCCATCCGCCAAATAAACGTACCCGACGATGAGTATTGTAGACCACACGCAAAGGAGTATGACATGCAAAGAGTACTAGAGAATGAGCCATTTTTCAATATCACCTTAGAGTTAAGTTTTCATGAATCATGATGAATTAGACCATGCCCATTCAAATAACAAAAATATTCTAAAATTTATTAAAACTAAATTTTATGAATAATTCATGCAATTTTATGCAGTATTTATAGTACAGTCACCATAAATTTTAGTTTTCTTAGGCTCCGTTGGGCACGGTGGCGGCGGTTATGAACATGAGAGTTAAATTGTCATTCGTTAACTTAATGTTCACCTAAGAAACTTCATCCACATTTATGTTTAAATGAATGATGCTTGTTAGGTGATCTTTAACGAATGCCGGTTTAACTCACGCGTTTACGACCGCCACCACTATGCCAAACGGAGCCTTGGTAAGTGTGTTCTCTTTTCTATTCTCGTCTCTCTCTAAAAAAAGATGCATAAAATGGACTGTCTTATGTTGAAGAAAGATATTTTCTTAAATAGCTACACCATATAATAAGAGAGCTTCTCTTTTCAGTTTAAAACTAAAAGCAAGAGTAAAGAAGAGATAATAGATAGAACCATTTAAGGTCAATTCTGATGGAGTGAATTGACTTTGTCCAATTCAAAAATCTATTGTAATTGAGATTGTGGTGAATTTTAATTCTGTTGTTCAACTGTAATAAAAAAAACTCAATCATTAATTGAAATTGATCAATTTTGTTGTCAGCTACAAATTGAGATTCGGGCTGTGTTTGATGCGATTTATCGGGACTTATTTGTTACGGTGATGTTGGACAAAAATGGCATTGTCATATCAAAATCTTATGCCCCAAATTAATTTTTTTAGTAATGATAGTAACATTTGTTATATCAAACATACATTCTATGACAATGACGTTTCTGTCCAATATTACCGGAGCAAATAAGCTGCGATAAGATACGCCAAACGCAGCCTCGATCAATGGAATTGTAATCTTAAGTCAAAATAGCCAGATTGTGTGATTGTCGTGGCCCGTTTTCTCTTGGCTCTAATTGCATCAGATTATGTTGCAAAAGGAAGTAACATGGCTAAAAATACATAGATTTTAAAAAGCCTGCTTAACTCAAAAATCTAGCTAGACACATTATTAAAAAAGATATTATTACCATAATTAAAAGATAATGATTGCTGCAGTAATTCAACGCTCTTACCTTCTCATAGTGTGTCTTCACCCGTGTTGTTCATCTCAACACATGCAAATGGTTCCAGATTTTAAGAGCTCCAAAGGACCCTTGAAAATGTCTTCTAACACCTTTAAGAAGCTTGTGTGATAGGAGATGAATAGGGGTCAAAACCCTTGTTTCCTTGGGGAAAAAGGGAGAAGACAACTCTTCATCCGGTCTTGTTGCGGCTGAAATCACGAGCAACTTTAGGCTGCGTTTGGAAGGACTTATTTTCACCGGTCAAGCGGTCACGACCGCATGAACCGGACCTTAATTAAGGCCTGGTTCATGCGGTCGTGACCGCTTGACCGGTGAAAATAAGTCCTCCCAAACGGAGCCTTAATATAGGAAAACAGGGAATACACGCATGCGGCGCAAAGCGCACTTCGTGTGTTGGTTAAACAGATATATGAAATCTGGGAATTCAGGTCGCGAACACGCATTTACAGGCACGCGCGAAGAAGCGTATAAATTACTCACACATAAAATCGAATTCATTAAAATATACGTGAAAAGCACAGAATGACCGTGCACATGCAAAAATAACACACGTAAAAATAGCGCACACACACACGCGCACACACACACGCGCGCGCGCGCACACACACACACACATGCGGTTTAGGGGATATTAGCGGGTTGCTAAAACTGCAAAAAACACAAATAGAGCGTAATACGGAAAATACACCTACTAAAATGTATTTTTAGAAAAAGTGGTCAACATGAAAGTTGTAGATCTCGACGAGATCTACAACTTTCATGTTGAACACTTTTACTAAAAATATATTTTACTAGGTGTATTTTCAAAAGACGCGAAATCGAACGAAATTATTGCGGGTCCTATATATATGTGCACAATAATTCAAACACATCAATAACAAAAATGAGAAAAAATGATATGAACCACATGGAGAAAATATTATATAAAATACACATAAAATACCTCCAAACTCGAATGATTGCTCGTCCTTAGTAAAACATCTACCTACGGGGCAAATGAGAGATTAATACAAATAAGAACTAAAAAAGAGATAGTGGATAGAGAAGTCTCATGCCTATGGAAAGTACATATAAAATAGAAAAATGTTCTAAGCATAATAACATAATTACACCCTTTTCAAAACAAATTATCGAAAAGACCTTGTTTGGGGATCGCTCAAGGTTCCGATAGACCGGATTAAATTGAACCGCCTTAGCTCGGGAACGGTTGAGCACGCCAATATTCATTTAAAAAAGGAAAGTAGATAAGTCAATTTTTTTAACGTGGAAAACCCTTCAACCTGGTGAAAAATCACGTGGTCGGGACTGTGTCGGCCAAACCTCCACTATATGTTGGGTGTTGTATAGAGCTTCTTTGAAGAGCTCGAGGGCGACAGACCGCCTCTAGTTACAATTTAAGGGAGAGAGAGAGCTGCACTCGGAGGGTGACAAGCCACCTCTCACCGAGCTAATTTTTTCTTCGTGGGCTGCGGGGAGTGATGCACTCGTTGTATTATGAGGTTCTCTGATAGTTCTTGGAGGCGGGAACAACTTGCTGCACTCGTTTTGATGAATGAGGCTTGAAGCTCGGGGAGCACTCAGTGTACCCTATCCTCTATGGTTTATCGCCTGTTGTACTTAAAGGAGTCTGGAGTGGCAGACTTGTCGCCATCCGACGAGCTTGCTGCTGAGTGAGGGTGCTGGGAATGCTGAGCGTTATACGCGTCAGGCTGCTGTTGAGCGATCTTTGACGGGCTCTGAAGTTTCTATTGTAAACTACTAGCGGTGCGGGGCACACAAACTTTGGGCGCTCTGGAAGACTTGGTTTGTTGAGACCGAGGTGACTCGATGGTCCCGGAGAGGCGCGCAGAGGCGCACTTGGACGGTCATAACGGCGTAGCGTACAGAGGCGCGCTTGGACGGTCTAGACAACGAAGCGCGCAGAGGCGCGCTTGAACGGTCTAGACGGCAGTGCACTGTACGATCTAGATGGCGGAGCGCACAGAGGCGCACTTGGACGGTCTTGACGGCGGGGCGCACGGAGGAGCGCTTGGACGGTCTAGACGACGGAGTGCGTGGAGGCGCGCTTGGACGGTCTAGACGGCGGAGTGCGTGGAGGCGCGTTTGGACGGTCTAAACAACGGAGAGCACGAAGGCGCGCTTGGAGCGGTCTCGTCTTGTCTCAATGTGACTCGGCGAAGTTCCCTGCGAGCGGTATTTTGTAGAGATCCTGTTGGAAGAGAGAAAGTAAAGAAAGAAAATAGAGAGAGAAAGAGAGGAGAGTGAAAATATGTACGAGGATTTTTCAGGCCGAGAAGAAGATGAAGAGCAAAGGGGGTTATTTATAGATTTTAGGAGGGGCAAGCCGATAATTTCCCCCCATAACCAACGGCCGGACGAATTGAATCGCTCCGTTTAGAGCACGGAGATCGCCGTATTTATGCAAAAGGCAAGACTACCCCTGGCCGGAAAATAACTGAAAAAATAACCGCTCCTCCCTTGCGGGGAGGAGCGGCCGACGAGGACGACAGTCGGGGACGAGGGCCCCCGACTGGGACCAAACGACGAAAATGATGCCACCCTTGGGCGGCGAGCAGGTCGCCCCAACTGGGCGGCCAAAGGGCCGCCCAGTTTGGGGTGGCTCTACCCTCTAACGAGAGGCCAACCTGGATCGGGCGGCAATTTTGCTGTTCGATCTAGGTAGGAAAGGGAGGCCGCTCTAATCGGGCGGCCAAGGGGCCGTCAGATTTTGGGGCGGCCCCGCTCTCGGGCAGGGAGTCGACCTAGGTCAGGCGACCATATGCGCCCGACCTGGGCATGGGGAGTGGCCGCCTGAATCAGGTGACCAAGGGGCCGCCCAATTCGGGGCGACCCTTGTCACAACCCGCACTTTCACCGCATATAATAATTTATCGGAGTAAGGGGAAATGCGCGTCATGATGCCACGTCAGCAGGGGATAACTGTGGACGCTCAGACAAAACTCCTACCAAACACAAAAGAGAGATTTGAGTGATTTAGTACAAATCCAATTTAAGTTAAGCAATTAACCGTATTCCTCGGCTTAGTGGCTCATCAAGTACACAAAGGAAAATAGTTTATACGCTGCGGAAAATACTTCATTCATAAGATTAAACATCTTATATGAGTGTGGACGTTCCCCAGAGAACAACTCATGGTATGAAAGACTCTAGGTTGATAATATATCTCAGGACTTCGCACATCGGATTCTACTGGACATTTCTAGATTAAGAAGTAGTTGATCAACCTTCAGAAAGGATTTACAATTCTAGATAAATTCTAACACGCTCCACACAATAGATAAAGGTGATTAAAGCCAACAATATAACCTTTCGTCAAATCACTACAACGCTACAAGATTGAACTATTATGACAAGGATTCATAATTTCACGGGTAATACAAGGGAAGATTTAACATATCTATAAATTTGAAAGACAAAAGTGCAGAAAGATTAAAGAACAAAAATATTAACAGTTACCATCAAGATCAGGAAAAGGGGGAAGGAGGGAAAACCACCACTTGCCTCGATTTTGCAGGAAAAACTCTCCAAATCACTCATTGTCGTAGACCGGGACTAAATAAAATGAGAAGAGTCGAAATCTGAACAAAAATGACTGAAATAGAGGTTAGAGCCAAAAACCCTAAGGAAAAACTCAAGAAATGGGGAAAGTTTTACCACGATGGTGTAGCTCTCGACGAGAGCTTTCCGGATCTATATTCGATTGAAAATTTTGAGCACCGGAACACCGTCGGCGGCCACCGCAAGGTTCACGAACGAGAGGGAGTCGCCGCTCTGGTTTCGGTTCGGTCTAATCGTGAGGAAGAAGATAAAATTTTTATCTTTTTAATTATCCTTAAGTATAAGAATATATATATATATATATAGGGGTTAATGTATATACGCAGCTTGTGCACATAGGCTATATACGCAGGGATGCGTAATACGGATAATACACCTAGTAAAATGCATTTTTAGGAAAAGTGGCCAACATGAAAGTTGTAGATCTCGACGATATCTACAACTTTCATGTTGACCACTTTTCCTAAAAATGCATTTTACTAGGTGTAATTTCAAATGGCGCGGAACCGGGCGGAACTATTGCGATTCGCAATAGTTCCGCCCGGTTCCGCGCCATTTGAAATTACACCTAGTAAAATGCATTTTTAGGAAAAGTGGTCAACATAAAAGTTATAGATATCGTTGAGATCTATAACTTTCATGTTGACCACTTTTCCTAAAAATGAAGTCTCGCACCTAAAAAAATGTACAGAGACTACGTTTTTACATTAAAAATAAAAATAAAAATATATATATATATATATATATATATATATATATATATATATATATATATATATCAGGAAACTGTAAAAACGCGCAGCGCGTTTTTGATAAAAAATCGTGCTCCTCAGAAAAACGGAAAAAGCACCCACTAAACAGCATTTTTAGAAAAAGTGGTCAACATGAAAGTTGTAGATCTCGTCGAGATCTAAAACTTTCATGTTGACCACTTTTTCTAAAAATGCTGTTTAGGGGGTCTATTTTCAAAAGGCGCGAAGGGAGTTTCGCCCGGTAAATATTACGAATTTTTTTTTTGCGCGGACCTCCTTTCGCGCCTTTTGAAAATAGACCCCCAAAACAGCATTTTTAGAAAAAGTGGTCAACATGAAAGTTGTAGATCTCGACGAGATCTACAACTTTCATGTTGACCACTTTTTCTAAAAATGCTGTTTAGAGAGTGTTTTTTTCGTTTTTCCGGGAAGCGCGTTTTTTAGACAAAAACGCACTGCGCGTTTTTTCAGTGGCCCCTATATATATATATATATATATATATATATATATATATATATATATATATATATATATAGAGGGCACTGAATTTCCGCGCAGCGTTTTTTGGACAAAAAAACGCGCTCCTCGGAAAAATGAAAACAACACCCCCGAAACAGCATTTTTAGAAAAAGTGGTCAACATGAAAGTTGTAGATCTCGACGAGATCTACAACTTTCATGTTGACCACTTTTTCTAAAAATGCTGTTTAGGGGGTCTATTTTCAAAAGGCGCGAATGGAGGTCTGCGCAAAAAAAAAATCGTAATATTTACCGGGCGGAACCCCATTCGCGCCTTTTGAAAATAGACCTCATAAACAGCATTTTTAGAAAAAGTGGTCAACATGAAAGTTGTAGATCTCGTCGAGATCTACAACTTTCATGTTGACAACTTTTTCTAAAAATGCTGGTTATGGGGTGCTTTTTCCGTATTTCCGGGAAGCGCGTTTTTTAGAGCAAAACGCGCTGCGCGTTTTTGCATTAATCTGATATATATATATATATATATATATATATATATATATATATATATATATATATATATATATATATATATATTTATATATATATATACGAGTGACAGGCATGGGCCTCCGGCCTAATGGCCACGCGCCACAGTACCCGGCCCCGCACCCGACAGGCTCCGCCCCTATGGCCAAGCGCGACAGTACCCAGCCGGCAACGGCGGGCTTCGCCTGCCCCCGTCTCGAAGCTCTCGGACGGTCTTCGACTGCATCTAGGCGGGCTTCACTTGCCTCCGCACGTGCTCGATGCGTCTGCGGGCCGCTCCCGCATCAACACGAAATGCGACAACAACATATACATATGAATACTCAAAATGACCGTAAAAAAATATAAATCAATATTACAATATTTATTTTGTAAAAAAATATATTATTGTACGTAAAATAATTATTTTATCTCCCTCTCTCTCTTCCTATCCCTCCATCACTTCCTCTCTCTCTTACTCTCTGCCGCACATTCTCCCCCTCTCTAGCCGTAGGAGATCTAGGATTATTTGTTTTGTACAGTAGCTAAGATTGAACGGATATTATTTTTCATGCCAGAAATTAACGGATGAGATTGCTTAGAATGCTTTTAAATTCATGATTTTAAAAACCATTAATTTGATATTTCTTTATAAGTGTTAGATATATATATATATATATATATATATATATATATATATATATATATATATATATATATATATATATATATATATATATATATATATATATATATATATATATATATATATATATATATCCTTATATAAGAATCTTTGATTGTATGTCAAGAACACAGATTTCCGGCCGTCTGATTACGTTTTAGCAGATCTCAGCCATTCATGATTGTTATCAGTAAAGAAATAAAACAAATAGGTCTCCTACACCTATTGCTGTTGGAGGACACGAGAGAGAGAAATAATTAGGTGGAGAGAGTTAGGCAGATAGAGAGAGAGAGCGTGTGAGGCGGTGGGGAGATAATAGAAGAGATATAATATAAAGTAGGATATAATATATTATATATATAAGATGGGGAGATAATAGAAGAGATATAATATAGAGTAGGATATAATATATTATATATATAATTATATATAGAGAGAGAGCGTTAGGCGGAGAGATGGCAGAAGTTAGGCGGAGTGAGAGAGAGAGAGAGAGAGGAGAGAGAGATAGGGGGAGAGAGTGGTATGCGGAGAGAGAGAGAGTTATACGGAGAGCCAGAGAGAGATAGGCGGAGAGAGAGAGGCGGTAAATTTATCTGGCACACCACCCCGTCCGCAGTCCACCATATTTCTCCGGCGTTGTTTCGCACGGCGAGCAAGTCCGACCAAATCACGCCTCCCAGATCACCTCCGCTTAATTCTTCTTAGTGTTTTAATTGAAAAAAAAACACACCGATCACAATGGCAGACCTGCTCGGATATGAAAGGGGTGTCAGAGTTGATAAGCGGCCAGATCGAGCTTCGAATCGGCCATGGAGGTTTTACAAAGGGAAAGAGAGGGAGGGAGAGAGCTTGCCGGAGAGGGGGAGAGAGATCATAGCCGGAGCTGGGGATGGGAGGTGGTCGGCGATGCTGAGGTGGCGGAGGAGGACGTGGGCGCTGAGTTGACGGAGGTTGCAGATGAAGAGGTGCAGCTTTTACTTAAAATGAACTTAGGACTTTAGTAATTTTAATAAAAAGTAAAGTAATAACATCTGAATTAAACATCATATTTAAAAATCCGTAATTTTAAAATATTATATAATATTTGTATACTAATAATATGTGTTTTAAAAAACTAATGCAAAACTGAATAATTTAAATAATATGAGCATCTTCGCACATGCTACGTCCTTGCTCGATGCTCTCGGGCGGACTTCCCGCCTGTGTACGGGCTTCTCCCATGCTTGATGCTCCGGGCAGCCTGGCTCGGCGTCACAAAAGCCACTCGCGTCGCCGCATTTCACCGACTCGGTGCAGCAACCTCCACAGTAGTGATGGTACCTCTGCCCAAACTCGCACGCTCTCTGACGCTCGAATAATTGGCAGGGCATGTGAAACATCACATAATCATTATCTTCTCTTGGATACGAGCATCTTCGCACGGGCTACGCCCGTGCTCGATGCTCTTCGCATCAACAGTACCCCAGCTGCGACAGTACCTCCGCCCAAACTCGCCCCCTTTACGACACTCGACGCTCTCGGACGGCCTTGATCTGCATTCACGCGGGCTTCGCCCGCCAGCGAACAAACTTCACCCGTGCTTGATGCTCAAGGCGATCTTAGGCCGCATAGAAGCGGGCTTCACCCGCTTCCACGTAATTCACCACCTCGGCCCCGTACCCGCCACTCGCGGTCCCTGGAGGGCATATGCAAAATCGGACCCTCTACGACACTCGATCAATTGATAGGACACTGAGAGCCCACGTGCCCTACGCGACAGTACCTCCGCCGCGATAGTGTCCCGGCGCGGCGGCGGTTCTGCAGCTCGCAAACCCCCGTGCACACGACCTCTGTGCATGCTGCTCTTCGCGGACCTATGATATCGTGTGCACTGGGGTTTGCGAGCTGCAGAAGCGCCGCCGCGCCGGGACACTATCGCGGCGGGGGTACTGTCGCGTAGGGCACGTGGGCTCCCAGTGCTCTATCAATTGATCGAGTGTCGTAGAGGGGCCGATTTTGCAAATGCCCTCCAGGGGCCGCGAGTGGCGGGTACGGGGCCGAGGTGGTGAATTACGTGGAAGCGGGTGAAGCCCGCTTCTATGCGGCCTAAGATCGCCTTGAGCATCAAGAACGGGTGAAGTTTGTTCGCTGGCGGGCGAAGCCTGCGTGAATGCAGATCAAGGCCGTCCGAGAGCGTCGAGTGTCGTAAAGGGGGCGAGTTTGGGCGGAGGTACCGTCGCAGCTGGGGTACTGTTGATGCGAAGAGCATCGAGCACGGGCGTAGCCCGTGCGAAGATGCTCGTATATATATATATATATATATATATATATATATATATATATATATATATATATATACTAATATGCAAAAACTACTCTTTTGTGAAACATTGTCTGATGTCTCTATATTGCCCTTATAGTTGTATTCATAATTACACAATTATACCAAACTTTATATTAGTATATTATAAAGTCAATATCCTTTTAGGTAATTACACAACTTTACAATATTATAATACAAAAAATAAAAACACTAGATACCCTAAACCTATAGTCTATAGCTAGGAATTACAAGAGAAAAATTAATGTTTTAACGGTAAAATATAATTTGTTTTACAAAATAAAAATTGTATTCTTGATATATATTTTTTTACGGTCATTTTGAGTACTCATATGTATATGTTGCGGGTCGAGCGGAGCCCGCCGGGAGCGGGCGGATACTGTCGCGCGAGGCCATAGGAGCGGGTACTGTCGACGAAAAATCTGGCCTCCCACGACAAATGTCGCCGCTCACGACAAATGTCGCCGCCCATGACAAATGTCGTCCCCACGACAAATGTCGCACCACCGACGAATGTCGCATCCCGGCGAATGTCGCACCCCGCCGAATGTCGCACCCCGCCGAATGTCGCACCCCGCCGATTGTCGCACCCCCGCCGAATGTCGCACCCCGTCGATTGTCGCACCCTCGCCGAATGCCCCCAGGGCCGAAGGCCCGTGCCTGTCACTTGTATATATATATATATATATATATATATATATATATATATATATATATATATGAATACATATCATATGCGGACTAGCTTAGGTGCGGGCGTACGGGCTTGGGGATTTGGGGGTCAAGGAGGCTCCAAATTAAAAAGTGATCAATATAAAAGTTGTTCGGATCGCCGAGATATACAACTTCCATGTTTATCACTTTTTGATCTGAAGCCACCTTGACCCTCGATTTGGGACCCGAAAATTGGAAAATTTTCGACTTACTGTAGCAGTCTCGCCGCGCAGACTTTTCGGGTCCCAAATCGAAGGTCACGGAGGCTCCAAATCAAAAAGTGATCAACATGAAAGTTGTTTGGATCGTCGAGATCTACAACTTTATTGTTGATCACTTTTTTATTTGGAGCCTCCTTGACCCTTGTCCGTACGCCCGCTTGCCCGCACATGATACATCCCCTATATATATATACAAGTGACAGGCACAGGCCTTCGGCCCTGGGGGCATTCGGCGAGGGTGTGACATTCGTCGGTGGTGCGACATTTGTCGTGGGGACGACATTTGTCGTGGGCAGCGACATTCGTCGGTGGTGCGACATTCGTCGGTGGTGCGACATTTGTCGTGGGGACGACATTTGTCATGGGCGGCGACATTTGTCGGGCTGCGACATTTATCGTGGGCGGCAGCATTTGTCGTGGACAGTACCTGCCCCTATGACCTCGCGCGACAATACCCGCCCGCTCCCGGCGGGCTACGCCCGCTCCGCAACATATACATATGAGTACTCAAAATGACCGTAAAAAAATATAAATCAAGAATATAATTTTTATTTTGTAAAACAAATTATATTTTAACGTTAAAACATTAATCTTTCTTTTGTCATTTCTATCTATAGACCATAAGTTTAAGATACCTAGTATTTTTATTTTTTGTATTTAAATATTACAAAGTTATGTAATTACCTAAAAGGGTATTGTCTTTATAATATAATAATGTAAAGTTTGATATAATTGTGTAATTATGAATACAACTATAAGGGCAATATAGGAAGATCATGCAATGTTTCACCAAAGAATAGTTTTTGCTTAATAGTAGAGATATACACACACACACGTATTTATAAAATTTGTTTGTCTAAACAGGAAAAAAAAGGTGGACGAATTAAGTGGGAGCGCGCGGAAAACAAAAATAGAGATTTAAGTTGTCTTCAAATCGAAAAGTGTTTAACATGAAAGTTGTAGATCTCGTCGAGACGAACAAATTTTATGTTAACTATTTTTATGTACAACACAGTTTTGGCTCTCAAAACAGCGCCCGAACGCAGACTAGAACGGACTTTTCGGGAAGGACGGCCGTCTACTCGAGAACAAGTAGCAGGTACTCGAGAAGAAGAATCGGACTACTCGAAAAGAAGAATTTGAGTACTCGAGAAGAAGAAATGGAGTACTCGAGAAGCCCAAGTACTTGAGAACTAGCCAGATAAACTCGATAACAAAAATTGCAAACACTTGTTTTTTTATCCTCATGAATAGTGATTTTTACAAATATATCCAAAAATTAAACTATAGAGATGAATATGAAAAGATATTTTTGAATAGTGTTTTAATATTAAAATAATTATATATATTTTTTTGAACATGAAAACACGAGTTCAAAACGGAGGCCCAAACGAGCGCCGAATTAAACGAAACTCGCACCGTAGGCGAACACTGCCTCTACGAACTCAACGGCGAAGATAAAATCAAAATCCGACGAGCCATTCCCGAGATATTAATTTTCAAAGTATACGGCGAAAATAAATTCTACAAAATTTCGGAAAATCGCCGATGCCCGAACATCTCTTGGATCGCGACGAAACTTGACGAGCAATTCCAAAATTATTTAACTTAATTTCCAAATGCAAAATTTTTCAATTACCACAAGAATTCAAGAATTTGGCCGACTCGACCGAACGTACGCGAAAATACCTTAACGACATTGTGCTGTCAACTCGACGTTAAAAGTAACGCTATGACGTCATAAATATGACGATACCAATTCAAATAAAATCATCGAAAAAAAATCGGGGGCGTTACAGTCACTCCCCCTAAAAAAAAGTTTTGTACCGAAACTTAACACAACTCTAAAACCAAACTAAAAACGAGAAAATCAAACACCACCAAAAACATAAAGACATACCAGAACTAAGAGAAGAGGTGTGAATGAGATTCCCTCATTGCCGACTCCAATTCCCACATTGCGCTCTCGACATCTTGATTTCGCCAGAGAACCTTCACTATGGGGATGGTCTTTCTCCGCAACACACGCTCTTGAGATTCCAAAACACGGGCAGACTCTTCCACGTACGAAAGATTGGGCTGGATTTGGGGTACTGAGTCAAGGACTTGACGATCACTACGAACACCTTTCCGCAACTGGCTCACATGTAACACATCATGGACACCAGGGAAGGTAGTAGACAAAACCAACATATAAGCTGACACTTCGACGCGCTCAAGAATCTGGAAAGGTCCCACATACCGGGGGTTTAACTTGTGGTTCCTTCCAAACCTTTTAACACCTGACATCGGAGAGACTTTCAGAAAAATCATGTCATCAACGCCGAACTCCAGATCGACCCTTCGTCGATTAGCATATTTCTCATAACGCTCTTGTGCTATACTGAGTTTTTCTCGAATACGAGTCACAACACAATTCATCTACTCAAAGGCTTCTGGGCCTAACAACGCTCTCTCACCAACTTCAGCCCAAAACAAAGGAGTCCTACAACGCCTTCCGTACAGGGCCTCAAACGGGGCCAACTGCAGACTCTCTTGATAACTATTATTATAAGCAAATTCCATGAGTCTGAGGCGTTCATCACAAGCACCACCGTGATCCAATATGTAACACCTGATCATATCTTCCATAATCTAATTTATCCTTTCCGTCTGCCCATTTGTCTGCAGATGATAGACGATGGAATATCTTAAATCGGTACCCAACCTCTTTTGTAAACTCTTCCAAAAATGAGACGTAAATTTGGAGTTTCGATCTGATACAATGCTAACTGGCACTCCATATAATCTGATGACTTCATCAAAGTATAACTCAGCTATCTTTTTCATAGAATACCCAATCTTAAAGGGAACAAAGTGAGCACACTTTGTCAATCTATTGACTATCACCCAAATAGAGTTGTGCCCACGGGGAGATTTCGGTAGACTAGTGATGAAATCAATTGAAATACTCTCCCATTTCCAACTTGGAATATCAAGCGGTGTTAATTTACCATTAGGCCTTCTATAGTCAGCCTTGACAAGCTGACACGTATAACATTCCGAAACAAACTTTGCTATATTTTTCTTCATTCCAGACCACCAGACAATTTACTTTAGATCTTTATACATTTTGGTGGAACAAGGATGGTAAACAACACTGGAACCATGAGCTTCATTGCAAATCTTATCCCGAATGTCACCAACAGCGGGGATAAAAAATCTACCACGATATTTCAGAGTATCTAACTTATCCAAAGAGAAATCAGGTAACTCTCCCTTCTTAGTTCTATTCCAGAGATGCA
Source organism: Platanthera zijinensis (assembly GCA_039513925.1). Lineage (NCBI taxonomy): Eukaryota > Viridiplantae > Streptophyta > Magnoliopsida > Asparagales > Orchidaceae > Platanthera > Platanthera zijinensis. The sequence continues at coordinate 33,630,904 of CM077090.1, forward strand.
ACAAATCAGGGTCATCCTTCTGATGCACTTTGGTAAGAGAAATCCAAGAGGGCTCTTCTGCTTCCAAACTAGCAGACGCAGTACTATTCCCAACTTTAATGTTCATCAACAAGAATTCTTCCACCAAGGATTGCACAGGTAGGTTGAAAATTTTGGAGGTCTTTCTACTCAAGGCATCAACCACTACATTAGCCTTTCTTGAATGATAAAGGATCTTTACGTCATAATCAGCTACATACTCTAACCACCTACGCTGACGCAGATTCAGTTCCTTTTGAGTGAAGACGTACTTCAAACTCTTGTGGTCCGTATAGATCTTGCACAACGCACCATATAGTAAATGTCTCCAAAGCTTCAGCGCATAGATTACAACAACAAATTACAAATCATGCGTATGATAGTTTCTTTCATGAATCTTTAATTGTCTAGACCCGTATGCGACCACCTTTCCTTTTTGCATCAAAACAAAACCAAGTCCAATGTGTGATGCATCCACATACACAACGTACTCGACTCCTTCAGTAGGTAAAGTTAAAACTAGAGCAGTACACAATCTCTTCTTCAACTCTTGGAAAGCTTCTTCACACTTATCGCTCCAAATGAACGCGGTGTTCTTCTGTGTAAGTCTAGTTAGAGGAGCAAACAACATAGAAAACCCTTCCACGAATCTTCTATAATAACCAGCCAGACCTAATAAACTCCTAATCTCTTTAGGAGTAGAAGGCCTCTTCCATTCCATCACAATAGAAATCTTGGTCGGGTCTACGAAAATACCGTCCTTGCACACAACATGACCCAGAAAGGACACCTGGGGTAACCAGAATTCACACTTACTCAGCTTGGCATAGAGTTTGTGCTCCCTCAGGGTTGACAAAACTAAGCACAAGTGTCGAACATGCTCCTCAACACTGCGGGAATATACAAGAACGTCATCGATGAACACAATCACAAAACGGTCCAAGAAATCTTTGAACACTCTATTCATTAAGTCAATGAAAACAAATGGTGCATTTGTCAGTCCAAAGGACATCACCAAGAACTCAAAATGCCTATGCCGGGAACAAAAAGCCGTCCGTGGTATACAGCCTCACGGACCCTCAACTGGTGGTAGCCTGAATGAAAGTCAATCTTCGAAAACACAGCGCATCCCCACAACTGATCAAATAGATCATCAATTCGAGGCAACAGATATCTGTTCTTGATGGTTACCTTATTTAACTCCCGATAATCTATGCAGAGCCTCATGGAACCGTCTTTCTTCTTTACAAACAAAACAGGGGTACTCCACGGAGAAGAACTCGGCCTAATAAAACCACACTACAGCAACTCATCCAGCTGAGTGTGCAACTCATCTAACTCACGCGGAGCCATACAGTACGGTGCCTTAGAAATAGGGCGAGTACTTGGCTCGAGGTCTATCACAAACACCACCTCTCTCTCAAGAGGAAGTCCTGGAAGGCTATCAAGAAAGATATCTGGAAACTCTTGCACCACCAAGATATCCTCAAGACGTGGTGTAACAAAAGCTATTTCCAAAGTAGAAATAGACACAAGATACGCCTCGCACGCAGACTCTAGAGCTCGACAAACACGTACCACAAAAATAATAAGGGAACCCTTGTCCTGAAATTCATAGACACTCATGGGTTGGTTGTTGTCCATCTTGAAGTCCAATCGCTTTGCCTTGTACTGGATTACCGCATCATACTTGGACAACCAGTCCATGCCCAAAATCACGTCGAAATCTGTCAAATCCAACACCATCAGGTCTGCAAAAGCTAGGAAATCACTTAGATGAATAGGGCATCTCTGAATTCCTTAATTGGATATCACTAGATCTCCGGAGGGAAGCTTGACGTTGAAGGAAACTCTTAATTGATCCACGTTCAAATGATGTTTATCTACAAAACTTTGCGCCACGAAGGAATGGGTTGCACCCGAATCAAAAAGAACGCTCACCCACCTATTCCGCACCTTAAACTCCTCAAAAACCGTAACATACATAACTAAACAAACGAAAACTATAGCAAACAATGGAGGGTTAAAGTTAAATTAGAATCTAACCTGATATTACTTGGGTAGAGGTATGAGCTTCCTCTCTGGTCACCACATTTAGCTTTTCTTTCCCTTTGTCCTGGTTTGGTGGTGGCGGTAGAGCCCGGAGTGGGGCAGGCTGTAGTGGGGGCTGAGCCTGGGGGCATAAAGAATTCAGGTGCCCCTTCTACCCGCACTGGAAGCAAGCCTTATCCTTTGACCAACAACGACTCATATCATGTCCCTTGAACAGAATGAGCACACCAACTCTCCCTTGGGTGCGCCTTGGATGGCGAGCACCTGCAGGTTCTTCAGAGTGGCAGCCCTCTTGAAACACCTCTCGTAAGGGTGGCCGGATCGACCACAGAAGCTCCATATTTCTCCACTTTTCTTTTTCGAAGAAGGGCCAGATGCCCTAGAGCTTCCATCCTCAACATCTTTCCTCTTCTCTTTTCTTGTCGCGGCACCTCGATTTTTGGCGTTTTTAATCGCCTCAACTTTCAGAGTGGATTCCACTGCCACAACAAAACTTTCAGCTCTGTAAGCGCATGCCCACTGTTGGACATTGCTTCTCAGTCCTCCTAGGAAACGTTTCACCCTTCCCTCCTCTGAAGCTACCAAATCAGGAGCAAATCTGCTCAACTTACTAAACTCAATCTCATGCTCGCTCACCGTGAGCTGTCTCTACTTCAGATGCAGGAAGTTATTCATCAGACGGTCATGCTCGACCGAGGGTAGAAACTTTTTCAGCAACATTTTCTTAAAAGATTCCCACAAACATCCTTCATTTAGGCTCTCCTTTTCCCGAATCCAGCAGCTCTTTGCCAGGCCTTTTAACTGATAGGCTGCAATCATTACTTTGTGGTCTTCTGTAATCCCCGAATACGGAAACATCTTCTCGATAGCGATGATCCAATCATCCAAAACCATGAAGTCGACACTCCCGTCGTAAGTGGGAGGTCCCAATCGCTGGAAATGCGAGATAAAATTTATCTCTAGCGGTAGTGTCACCGGGGGCACCAAAGGAGCAGGGGCATCAGGTACAACTCGATCCACGATAGAATCTTGCACTAAGGGTTGCTGCGCGGGAGTGGCAGACAATAAAGTCTAAATTTACGATTGCATCGCAACTACTTTCCTCTATAGAGCCTCGTTGCTCTGGCACAAACTCTCGATCAATGCATCGCTCTGCGCACCTGACAACTCACCCTCCGACTGCGGAGTCGACCTCGTGGCAACACGCTTTGTCGGCATTTCTAAAAAGCAAACGACAACTCATCAAAATCCTAGATTACAACTAGGCCACACAACTTAGTTCAGACCATACTTAAAAGACACTTGCTTATGCTACAACTTGCTCTGGGATTTTTTAATGATGCTATGTCCAACTTAGGATGATATCCTCTCATCCTATTGACTCTTGCGGCTATGATATGAATGCATGGATTCTTTATTTTTATTTAAAATCATGTGTCTATATGTGTCATCATGTAAATCTTAACTTAGCACGCGTGCTTATGCGATGATATGATATGTATGCAGCGCTATGCATTCTAAAAAAAGACCTTAATGCATGTTATGAATGACGTACACATGAAATATTATGGATCTCATACTACATAACATCACATGCAATGAGAAATGAAAACGTGCTAATGGGCACCCATGTGATGGTGGTTATGCATCTCATATTACATAACCGTCACATGTTGTCACCTATGATGGATCCATATACAAACACATATTATGCATTCCATACTATATAATATGCCCCGTATACTTCTAATCATGCTATGAGTGTAGTGGCTATGCTTCGACTAAGACGTACTGATGACACATCAGTGTGTGTATGAAAATGAATGAAGGAAAACAAAACTAAATCAGATTGGCTAGTTCGACCAACTTGTCAAACCAACATCGCTCTAATACCAACTGTCACAACCTGCATTTTCACCGCATATAATAATTTATCAGAGTAAGAGGAAATGCGCGTCATGATGCCACGTCAGCAGGGGATAACTGCGGACGCTCAGGCAAAACTCCTTCCACACACAAAAGAGAGATCTTTGAGTGATTTAATAAAACTCCAATTTAAGTTAAGCAATTAACCGTATCCCTCGGCTTAGTGGCTCATCAAGTCCACGAAAGAAAATAGTTTATACGCTGCGAAAAATACTTCATTCATAAGATTAAACATTCTACATGAGTGTGGACATTCCCCAGGGAACAACTCATGGTATGCAAGACTCTAGGTTGATAATAGTACTAAAAATAGCTTTTATGATTGCAAAATATAATGAGTTAGAGTTTTAAAATATGCTATGCATGATATAATAATAGTGAGTTTTATACTTGAAAATACATAACATGCATTCCTAGCATAAATCATCCCAGAGAACAAGTAATTAAATTTCTGTAAAAGAGAACAACTAGCAGCTAGCAAGATATCCAGAAATCAACCATCTTATGAGCGTCAACAATCTGATACGAACCCACATCAAGTAAAAGTACGACTAACCAAGTAAAGCAACAAAACGATAACTACCTCGCAACGGCGAGGTGAAAACCACAACCAACTCTTCTTCTCAGAAACTCCCAAAACCAGCTCCACTACCTGCTAAAGCTCCGAACCTGAGACATTCCAAACACAGAACACCTCAGCAAGAAGGTACAAGCGATGGCGGAAAAAGTAAGCCAAAATTAAATAAAGGTCAAAAGGGGTACCAACCAAAGACCAAATGTACTGAAGTAAAGTACAGAAGTAAAGTACTAAAATCGGAAACATAGAACTTACGAGAATCATCACGTACAACAAATCGCACCAGATGCACAAGGCTAAAAGAGTGGAAAACATGATTAAATCATAAGAAAGAATACTCAAAACTTTATTAGCCACATGTGGTCAACTCTACCAAAAAACACAGGCGAGGTGGTCACTCATCTGGACACACCCTCACAGATTTAATATCTGTCGAACTGCGGGGGAGACTCATTCACTCCACCATTAACCACAGACGCCCAAACATCTGATAGAGTCCCACGAGGTACTAATAAAGGAAACAAATATTGCGGAGGTGGTTTCGTCCACTAACTCCCGCAATCAAGAAAACCCAACAAAAATATATATCTCAGGACTTGACACATCAAATTCTACTAGATATTTCTAGATTAAGAAGTGGTTGATCAACTATTAGGAAAGATTTATAATCATAGATAAATTCTAACACGCTCCATACAATAGATAAGGACGATTAAAACCAACAATATAACCTTTCGTCAAATCACTACAACGCTACAAGGTTGAACTATTATGACAAGGATTCATAATTTGACGGGTAATCCAAAAGAAGATTTAACATATCTACAAATTTGAAAGACAAAAGTGCAGAAAGATTAAAAAACAAAAAAGTTAATAGTTATCATCAAGATCAGGAAAAAGGGGAAAGGAGGGAAAACCACCACTTGCCTCGGTTTTACAGGAAAAACTATCCAAATTACTCCTTATCGTAGATCGGGACTAAAGAACACGAGAATGGTCGAAATCTGAACAAAAATGACCGAAATAGAGGTTATGGCCAAAAACTCTAATGAGAAAACTCAAGAAATGGGGAAAGTTTTATCACAATGGCGTAGCTCTCGACGAGAGCTTTCCAGATCTATATTCGATTGAAGATTTCGAGAACCGGAGCACCGTCGGCGACCACTGGAAGGTTCACGAACGAGAGGGAGTCGCCGCTCTGGTTTCGGTTCAATCTAATCGTGAGGAAAAAGATAAAGTTTTTATCTTTCTAATTATCCTTAAGTATAAGAATATATACATATATATACACACGTATTTATAAAATTTATTTGTCTAAACAGGAAAAAAAAAAGGCGGACGAATTAAGTGTGGGCGTGCGGAAAATAAAAATAGAGGCTTAAGATGACTTCAAATCGAAAAGTGCTTAGCATGAAAGTTGTAGATCTCGTCGAGTCGAACAATTTTTATGTTAACCAGTTTTATGTACGACACAGTTTTGACCCTCAAAACGGCGCCTTAACGCAGACTGGAACGAACTTCTCGGGAAGGATGACCGACTACTCGAGAACATGTAGCAGGTACTCGAGAAGAAGAATCGGACTACTCGAGAAGAAGAATCTGAGCACTCGAGAAGAAAAAATGGAGTACTCAAGAACAAAAATTGAAAACAGTTGTTTTTTTGTTCTCATGAATAGTGATTTTTACAAATATATCCAAAAATTAAATTATAGAGATGAATGAGAAAAGACATTTTTGAATAATGTTTTAATATTAAAATAATAATATTTATATTTTTTGAACAAGGAAACACGAGTTCAAAACGGAGGCCCAAACGCGCGCCGAATTAAACGAAACTCGTACCGTAGGCGAACATTGCCGCTATGAACCCAACGACGAAGTCAAAACCAAAATCCGACGAGGCATGAGATATTAATTTTCAAAGTCTACGACGAACATAAATTTTACAAAACTTCGGAAAATCGCCGAGGCCCGAATATCTCTCGGATCGCGTCGAAACTTGACGAGCAAGTCCAAAATTATTTAACTTAATTTCCAAATGCAAAATTTTCCAATTACCACAAGAATTCAAGAATTTGGCTGACTCGATCCAACGGATGCGAAAATGACTTAACGGCGTTGCGCCGTCAACTCGACGTTAAAAGTAACGTCATGACGTCATAAATATGACGATACCAATTCAAATAAAATCATCGAAAAAAAAACGGAGGCGTTACAACCCTGCTCTCTGGCAGGAGGCGGCCTTGCTTTTCGGCAGGGGCCGACCAAGGTCTGGCGGCATATTGCCGCCCGACCTGGGCAGGGAAGAGGCGGCCCCTAATCGGACGGCCCTGCCCTCTGGCGGAGAGCCGACCAGAGCCGGGCGGCAAGCTTGCCGCCCGATCTGGACAGCGGGGAGGCCGACCCTCTGCACATCGGCGGAGGTTTGGACGGCGAAGCGGCCGCTCGAATTGGGAGGCAAAGGAGAACCGCTCAACTCGGAGGTGGTTACGACGGCAGCGCCGACGGTTGCCACGACAGCGGTTGGAGCGTTGGCGGCGATAGTGGCAGCGATGACGATGGTGATGGCGGTTGGAGCGACGGTTACACCCCGGGTGGTTACGTCGTGGTCGGCCGCACCTCGGGTGGTTCCATGCGGTTTGACGGATTTGGCTGAACCGGTTCGGGGGAGCCAAACAGTCCCATCCACTCATAATGAAGGAACAAAAGTCAATCTGTCCTTAGCAATTTAGCATACTGTGAGGCGAAACTACTGAACACTAAGATTTTCATTATCTTCACACGACTATTGGAGGGCTTCCAAAGAAATCGTTGATGGCCATAGTCTTGCCCAGTCACAGCATCTCTACTGCACTCATTAATAAAGATTAACTCTACGAATCCTTAGGACATATATTAGGAAAAAAAATTTAGGCTTAGACTTAGGCTCCGTTTGGGGGGACTTATTTTCACCGGTCAAGCGGTTACGACCGCATGAATCTGACCTTAATTATGGTCCGGTTCATGCGATCGTAACCGCTTGACCGGTGAAAATAAGTCCCCCCAAACGGAGCATTATGGTGATGGAAGTCAGGGATAAATGTGACAGCTAAAAACTCATATTTAAGCAAAATAAAGAGCTAGTATAAAAAAGAACTACATAAATGAAAGAGTGAGAGTGACATTCCACACTTGAACTTGAAATAACGAGATCACTCTCAACTAGCTTAACACAAAACTGTAAAACTTATTTCATTTTTTTTCTTTTCTTCTATTTTTCATTTTCACTTCTCTATTGTTGTTTTAAAATTTCAAAAGTATCTAATACAAGTACCCTCATAAGCAATGGGCATGCCACCAATAAAAAAAACAACCTTCAACGCCCATTCATCGTGATCTAATAATACGCACCTAGCGCGAGTTATTTTTTGTATAAGCCGCTTAGTCCTGCAATTTTAGTCCCACATATATAATTTGTATTCTCTCATTTCTCCTCCATTCTATAAAATGGAGGTCATACCTTTGTAATAAATATATTTTTTGGATAATAAAATTTATGTTAATCCACTTCCGGTTTGTTCTTGTTCGTTTCTAACATGGTATCAGAGGACTCGATCTTTTCCGCCTGATTCGGTTCCTCTTTCTGTCTGTGCGACTTGTTCCTCTTTGGCTGTCTGTTCGCGCGGTCTCTCTTCTCTTCCTCTTGTCGCTGCCCTCTGTGTGCGCAGCCTCTTTGTGCGACCTCTGTTCTGCTCGCACGCCCTGTTCGTTTTCCCGCGAACTCCTTTCTGTTCGCGCAGTCTTCTCTTCCTTCTGTTCTCTCGGGCTGATTTATAGCCGCTCGACTTCTTTCCCTCTGCTTGGTTCTGCGGCTTGGTCGTGGTTCTTTCTTGCCGCTGGTGTCTAACACCATGACCGCTGCAGCTCTCTTTATCCTAGCCGCCGCGCTTTCTCCCTGTTCGCGCGGCTTGTCTCCTAACCGCGTGGCTTCCTTGTTTTTCTCCTATGGCTCTTTCTGATGCTTCTACTGCCACCACTCCTATCGCCAATCCGCCTCTTCCTCCTACTCCTTATGGGAATCTTGGCACCGTTTCTAAGCTTGTTGGCTCCAACTATCCGGATTGGAGTGTCTCCTTCACCTTTTTCCTTCGCTCTCAGCGCAAACGCCACCATCTCGTTGATGACCCTCCTCCTCCCACTTTCCCTCTGTTTGATGACGGGGATACGAGCGACACGCTTGTGCGTACTTGGCTCGCTAACAACCTATCCGATGAATGCCTTCATGTCATCCGTCATGATGAGACGGCCAAGACAGCTTGGCTTCATCTTGCATCTCTATACTCCAAGGGGGCTCAGACGTCCCGCATCTATACGTTGTATGCGGATCTTTTTGCCCATCCTACCTTGTCTCATGCTGCTGCCTACCAATAGGTTCAGGCTCTCGGGGCTGAGATTCTTCAGAATCGCTCCTTTTCTGTGGATTTGGCTCAACAACACAAGCACTTCCAGGAGCTTCTGGTTGTGTGCTATCTTCTGCGGCTTCCTGATACTTATGATATGATCCGCCAGCAAATTCTGGGTGAGGCATAATCTCCTACCTTAGATGCCCCTACTGCCCGCATCGCCGCTACCACCTCTCTCCTTCAGCGCCCTCTTTTGCCCGCTCCTCCTCCACCAGACAACTATGCTCACCAAACTCAGCGGAGTGGCTCTGGTAGCCGCAGTCACCAGTTTGGCGGACGTGCTCCTTCCCGCTACCTCTGCTCTCACTGTGGCCGCATCGACCATACTGTTGATCGCTGCTGGATGAAGCATCCCCATCTTCGCCCCTCGGGTGACTCTTCCGCCTCCTCTTCCAAGCCATCTGCCTCCGTGGTCACATCATCAGGTAGTGCCCACGTGGTGACTCAAGGTAAATGGCTTATCGACTCTAGTGCGACTAATCACATGACGGGCAATCCTCAGTGCTTCTCTCTCCTCAAACAACATGATCGGTTGCCCCCGATCCTCATTGCAAATGGTTCTCCCACCCCGGTTCATGGGTCGGGAGTGGTTCATATTACTCCATCTCTTTGCCTAATGGACACTCTCTATGTGCCCAAGTTTTCGTGTAATTTATTGTCGGTTACCTCTTTATACAAATAACTTCAATGTTCTGTTACGTTTACTCCGACTTCTTGTTCTTTTCAGGATCCGAGCTCCCAATAGACGATTGTTACTGGGACTGAGAGCGACGGCCTCTACTTCCTCGACAACATTTCCGCCTTGTCCGCCTTCTCCTCTTCTTGTATGGATCTTCTCCAGTGGCATCTCCGCCTCGGTTATCCTCCTCCACGGCTTCTACGTCAGCTTCTGCCCCACCTCCCTCCTTCCAGTACTCCTCTCAACTGCGATGCTTGTCATCTTGACATTCTTGACATCCAGATGGAAAATAGGCCAATCTCTATTGACCGCCATAGAGAGGAGAATCCAGATAGTGCTGAGATGAGCCACGGGAGAGAAGGTGTCAAAGTAATCAACCCCATAAGTCTAAGTAAAGCCCTTATCAACAAGGCATGCCTTATAACAATCCACATGGCCGTCCGAGCCAAATTTGACCACAAAGACCCAGCGACAGCCTACAATATCGGTGGGGAAGTGAGGAGGAATAAGAGTCAAGGTACCCCGCTCAGTGAGGGTCGCTATTTCTTCATCCATGGTCGTCTTCCAATGAGAAATAACAAGAGCCTCCTGGTAGGAACGGGGTGTGGCAGTGACAGAGATAGCCAGTGCAAAGGCCCTGCGAGAAGAGGTAAGACGATCATATGAAATAACAGAAGCAAGGGGGTGCAGGGTACACGCCCGCACCCCTTTGCGAAGAGCAACAAGAAGATCTAGGTCGGCAAGTATCTCAGCATCCAGAGCATCCGTGGCAGAGAGAGCTGGCCCGGGAGTAGAGAGCGATGACATCAGAGAGGAGGGAGACGGTGGAGGAGAAGAGGGAGAGAGAGGTGGGGGGAGAGGAGTGTACCAAGACGATGTAGGAGGTGAGACCATCTACATGGAGCAACCTCCTAGGTATGTTGCTCAGGGGGAGACACGAGTATGCCTGCTAAAGAAGGCAATCTATGGCCTCAAGCAGAGCCCTCAAGCTTGGTTTGACAAGTTCAGCGGTATCGTGGCGGTCGTGGGTTTTGCGCGAAGCTCTGCCGATCACTCGCTATTCATTCGCAAAACCTCCTCGGGACTGGTTGTTCTTGCTGTGTACGTCAATGATATTTTTCTTATTGGCGATGACTAGGAAGGGGTAGCCTTGACAAAGCAGCATCTTCGTCAACATCTGGTCACGAAAGATATGAGCCCTTCGAAGTACTTTTTGGGGATCGAAATCTCTTGGAAGCCCAACTCCTTAGTCCTCTTCCAACATAAGTATGCTCTTGATCTATTAAAAGAGGCAGGGTTGACTGGAGCAAAAACCTGCCCGATACCCACTGGCAACTTGAGAAGACAAAACCTGGACAGATGATTCGCCTCCTCTTTCAGATATTACGCGATACAGGCATCTGGTTGGTAAGCTCATATATCTCACAGTGACCAGGCCCGACATTTCCTGTGCGGTAGGCAAGGTGAGCCAATTAATGCAAGCTCCTAGGGAGTGCCATCTACAGTACCCCTTGCGGATCTTGGAGTATGTCAAAGAAGCGCATGGGAAAGGATTACTCTTTCAGAAAAATGGTCATCTTAGGGTTGAAGCATACTCAGATGCGAGTTATGCTGATGACAAAGGGGATCGCAAGTCAACCTCGGGTTTTTGCACCTTTGTTGGGGGAAATCTGGTGAGCTGGAAGAATAAGAAGCAGTCTGTTGTTTCCAGGTCCAGTGCATAAGTGGAGTATCTTAGTATGACATCGACCACTTGTGAGTTAAAGTGGTTACGGGCTCTCATGCTGGATTTAGGAGAGGTCTACAACCATCCTCTACCTATGTTCTGTGATAACAAGGCTGCCATATATATCTCCAAAAATCTTGTCTTCCATGAAAGAACCAAGCACATTGAGGTCGACTGTCATTTCATTCGTGAAGATATTTTGAAGGAACAAATTTGCATTCCCTTCATCACTTCTGATAATGAGCTGGCTGACATCTTCACCAAGACAGTATCCGCCCCGTTTCTTCATATTTGCGACAAGCTGGGCATGATCTGTTGGGTACATTGGAAAATGTGTACCTGATTTGAAGAAGTCTAACTTAGCTCAATGATATACATCAAGGTGTATTTGATGTTATTTTGAATTTATATGTACAGGTTAAGTACTTGCCAAAATACAGAAAAAAGTTTCTAAGTCCATGCGTCGACACTTGAGGAAGTCTGTGTCGACACTTGGAAAAGCTTTGTCGACACCTGAAGCAACTGTGTCGATACATAGAATTTATTAGTCGACATCGACTGTGTCGACACCGGGAGGCAGTGTTGACACACAGAAGTATAAGTCGACATCGACTGTGTCGACACCGGGAGGCAGTGTCGACACATAAAAGTATTAGTCGACATCAACTGTGTCGACACTTGGAGGCAGTGTCGACACACAAATTTTGAGACTATATCAACTGTGTCAACACACAGGACTTGTGTCGACACACAACAGAGTTTCAACAATGCTGATTGCTGTGAAGTAAAGAAGTGACTTTGTCGACACAAAGAGACAGTGTCGACACATTCTACAGATGCAGTGTCAAGAAGCAGTGTCGACACCAAAGGAGTTATGTCGACATCACCAAAGCTTGTGTCGACACTTAATCTACTTGTATCGACACATAATGACAATCAGTCTCGACGCTTTGCTGACAAAGACAAAGATTCAAGAACTGACTGGAGACTTGACAGCTGTGTATTCCAACAAGTTTGCTGAAGCTGTCAGACTTGTCAGAAGTTGGTTAGAAACCGGATCAGCCAGTTACCATGGATGAAGTCTATATATAGATGGATTCTGTCAAATCAAAAGGGGAAAGGTGAACAACAATAACAACTATTGAATTATTGATCAAGAAAGTGCACGTCACACTGAATAAGATTTTCGTGAGAAGATCTAAGAAGAATTCAAGCAAGAATTCTGAAGAAACTTCAGAAGTTCTTGAGAGAGAGAGATCTCCAACTCTTGAAGTAAAGAAGGAGACATTTATAAGTCTCTTAAGAAGCAGATCTTGAACTAATCTGCTAAGAAGGATTCAGACCTATTTCTGGATTCTAAGAAGGAAGCAGACAGCCAATCAACTTCAAAGGAGATCAACCCTACTGAGTTCAGATTCAAGAAGCTTTGAATAAAGCTAAGAATAGGTTGATTTCAGTCATCGGTCTTATCAAGAAGCTAATCAAGAAACCTCTTATCCCTTCTCTCTCAACAAGGGTAAGAGTCCATCTAAACACTTATCAAATTTTGTAGGATCTTTTCATAGATCTGAGTTGTAAGCCTATATTATAAAGGCTGAGTGTAGGAGATATAGATCTTTGAGTGGTAGGGCATTTGATCCTGAGTGTAGGAGAATTTTTTCTCTGAGTTGTAGGCCTTGTGTGAAGGCTGAGGTAGGGCTGTTAGCCTGAGCTGTAGGAGTGTGGTTACACTCTAAGTTGTAGGAACCTTATAGGGTTCTGAGATTGTAGGAACCTTTCAGGGTTCTGAGCTGTAAGATCTGTGGATCTGAGAAGAAGGAAGAAGTTAGGTCGAATCTAGCACACTGCTAGATAGGTGAAGGGGGAAGTGGATGTACCTAGACCTTGGGGAACCACTATAAACCTGTATGCAATCTGTGATGTATGTGTGATTGTGGATTCTGTGCTGTGATTGTTATAGAATAGTTAGATTCTATATAAGATCTGAATAATTATTCTGCCTTAAGTAATAAAAAAGAAAACAACCTATTCACCCCCCTCTAGGTGTTTAGGTTATCTTGAAATCAATTCTATCAAGTGGTATCAGAGGGAGGTTACTCAAAGAAGGACTTAACAGTCTGAGTAAGATCCTTAAGGCAGATTCAAGATCAAGAAAATGGGTTCAGGAGAAAATCATAAGGAACTAGGTTCTATGAAATTACCCATATGCAGGAAAGAGATATTTGGAATATGGAAAGAAAGGGCCAGGCTTTTCATGGAGGCTTCTGATCCAAGGATCTACATTACAGTAATGGAAGGTCCTTATGTTCCAATGAAGGTGTCAGTTCTAGATGCAAATCAAAGAACTCCCAAAGATTTTTCTGAGATGACTAAGGATGAGATCATCTTGGCAACTATGGATAAAAGAGCACAGAATATCATAGTAAGTGCCATAGATGATTCAACCTTTCAAAATTTGATTCATTGCAAGACCTCCAAGGAAATGTGGGAAACTTTGATAGTCTATATGGAGGGTTCTGAAGAAGTCAGACAAGATAGAAAATCTATGCTGAACCAGGAATATGAGAGTTTTAGACAAGGAAAGTCAGATGGTATAACTGAGTGTTATAAGAAGTTTTATAGAATAGTAAATGAGCTTATGTCCTATGGAAGGATCTTCAGTACATATGAACTTAATGATAAATTTCTAAGATCTTTGACAAAGGATTGAGACACTAAGATCTATGCCATTAGGGAAGTGGCCAAACTTGCAGATATCTCTCCTCCAACTTTGTTTGGAAAACTGTTGTCATATGAGATGCAGCTGATGGCTAGGAAAGAGGAAGAGAAAAGTGCAAAAGGGGAGCATAGAGAAAAGTCTGTAGCACTCAAGGTGGAAGCCACTAGGAAAAATAGGAGGATGTCTCCATCACCTCCTGAGATAGTTGCTGAAATTACTTCAGATAATTCAGACAACCAAAGTTCAGACAGCAGTGACTCAGATAAAGACTTTGCTGCCTTCACAAGGCAGTTTCAGAGATTCCTGAAGTAGAAGCAGTGGAAGTCAAAGCCCTCCACATCTCAACCTGTTAATGACTATTATTAAAAGAGGAAGTCATCAAGGAAGGACAGGAGCAGGTCTAAGCCTAGCAAATCTACAACATCAAAGATAGTTTGCTACTGCTGTAATAGGCCTGGACATGTTGTGGCTGAGTGTCCAGACAAAAAAAAGGAGTCTTATGATAAAAGGAAGACTCAACTAAAGAGCAAGAAGGAGAAATCCTTTGTTACTAAGAAGGAGAAGGGCTTGACAGACCAATCGTCTTCAAAGTCTGAATCTTAAGCTGAGGCATACATTGGTCTATATGCAGTAGATGAAGAAGATGAGTTTATGCAATTGCTGAACTCTATCTATGAACAAGAAGACCATAAGTGCATGGGACTGATGGCTGTATCAGAAGAAGATAAGTGCTAGGATCAGCCTGGTCCTAGTAAGGTATAATGTTTTACTAGTAATTCAGATTGTAGTACTGGCACAGAGTCAGCTACATCTGCATCAAGTGATGTGGATGGGTCTGAGTCTGAAGGTGATATTCATCAGCTGATAGATGAATATGGGGACTTATTGTAGGCACTAAAGAAAAGCAAGAACCTGGCCAAAACTC
The DNA here is from genome assembly GCA_039513925.1 of Platanthera zijinensis. NCBI lineage: Eukaryota > Viridiplantae > Streptophyta > Magnoliopsida > Asparagales > Orchidaceae > Platanthera > Platanthera zijinensis. The sequence continues at coordinate 33,645,968 of CM077090.1, forward strand.
AGGCTAAGGAAATTATAGATCTTAAGATAGCTGCATCTGACTTTGAGAAAGAGTTGGATCAAAAATTGAATGAGATTGCCAAATTGAAAACTATAACTTTTATTTAGATGGGCATAATCACATACAAAAATGATCTGATTAAAAGTCTTGAAGCCAGACTTCAAAAGGAAAAAGATTTGGTGGCTAGTTATTCCAAGCCAAAATCAGTTTTACCCTTAATAGATGAGTTTGTAGCTCAAAAGGGTAAGGCTGGAATAGGCTTTAAAGGTAACACCAGGGCTGTCCAATTCAAGAGAAAGGGCAAAGCCTCAGTCCAGCAACTGAATTTTAAAGTCCCTGTAGTTTTAAGAAATGTACAAGTGCCTTCTAACATGTATGACCTTGAGAATACTCATGGTCATAGTAAGACTGAAATTCTGAATGACAAGGATGTTTATGTCAATAAGGCAGCCCATGTCCATAAACCCCATGGTCCTAAGAAAATAATGGGTGTAGCTGCAGTAGTACCAATACAATACAAAAGATTTGTTGTCAACCAGACTGTCAAGAATGTATCTAAAAATAGATACAAAAAGTATGAATGCTGGTGCTGTGGCAAGACAGGTCATTATGCTATAGATTGCTGGCACAACACTAGTGTCAGGAATAACAACAGTCTACCTGTTAAAAGATCTACAGGTAGATTTTTAAAGTATGAAGCTAACTTGAACCAAGGACCCAAGACTTACTTGGGTTCTAAGGGAAGGTAATTCTTTATTGCAGGTGAGTCCAAGTTACCATGCTCCTATATGGTACTTGGACAGTGGATGTTCCAGGCACATGACTGGAACAAAGGGATTGCTGAAGGAATATTTACCTATCATAAATGGGCCTAAAATAATCTTTGGTGGCTCTAAAAAAGGAATCATCAAAGGATTTGGTAACATTTCTAGTAACCAGATTACTATCACTCAAGTGGCCTATGTGAAGGGTTTGAAACACAACCTTATAAGCATAAGCCAGCTGAGTGATTTAGGATATGATATTTCATTTATTAAGAATGGATATCATATCAAAAGATCAAGTGATCAAAAGGTCATATTGACAGGATATAGAAAAAGAAATGTGTACTGTCTTAACTTTGAGTGTGAGAACAATGTTTCTCCTGTTTGTCTTGTAGCTGATGAGAGAACCACTCATTATGTCAAATGGCACAAGAGGCTAGCCCATCTTAACTACAAAACAATTGACCAAATCTTTAGCAAAGAGTTAGTAAGGAATGGTCCAAAAGTTAAGTGTATAAAGGATGAGATATGCTCAGCTTGTCAAAAAGGCAAGCAGACAAAATCCTCCTTTCATAGCCTTAAAAACAAAGATTCAGTGAGGTGTCTATACCTCTTACATATGGATTTATTTGGTCCTATGCCAGTTCATAGTCTAGGTAGGAAAGTCTACACTTTTGTGGTGGTAGATGACTATTCTAGATATTCCTGGGTGTTCTTTCTGAGACAAAAATCAGAAACCTCAAGTGTTTTATACAGATTTGTCAAGCAAATTCAGAATGAACTTGACAGTACAGTGGTCAAAATCAGAAGTGACCATGACAATGAATTTCAATCTAAGAGTATGACAAAACTGTGTGAAGAATTTGGGATTTTTCAAGAATTCTCTTCACCTAGAATACCACAGCAAAATGGTATTGCTGAAAGGAAGAATAGAACATTGATTGAGGCTGGTAAAACTCTATTGACTGACACTTCTCTCCCAAAATATTTCTGGGCTGAGGCAGTAAACACTGCTTGTCATGTGATCAATAGGGCATCTATCACCAAAAGCCACAAAAAGACTCCCTATGAGATCATGAAGGGTAGAAGACAAAACTTATCCTATTTTATGATCTTTGGTTGCAAGTGCTATGTCCTTAAGAATGACAAGTCTTATCTAACTAAGTTTGCTGCCAAATCCCAAGATGTGATATTTGTGTGGTACAACAACAATAGTTAGGCTTATAGAGTCTACAACTTGATTACTCAAGTTGTAGAAGAGTCTGTACATGTTGTCTTTGATGAAACAAGACTGATTAATAGTGAGTTGCCTTGTAGCTCATGCAGTTCTACATGAATTAATGAGAAAATGGACAAGCTTACCATTACAGAAGAAACAACTAAAGAGCAGGGAGTGAAAAATGGTGGCTACTGTCCAGGGGGAGTACAGGACTCTCTTGATGCAGATGTACACCAAGAGGTGCAGCATTTTGAAGAGACTGGAGGTGTTCAACCAGAAGATAGTATACCTCCAACTATTAGACACTTAAAGGATCATCCAGCAAATCAGATAATTGGTGATCTAAGACATGGAGTGCAAACCAGAAGCAGGAACTTGAACCCAGTGCTTTGCTCAAGCTTCCTATCTCAACTGAAGCCAAAGAAATTTGAATAAGCTATTCTAAACCCACATTGGATTGATGCCATGCAATAGGAGCTGAATCAGTTCAGAAGGTGCAAGGTCTGGAAGTTAGTTCCTAAACCAAAAGACCACAACATAATTGGAACAAAGTGGATCTTTAGGAACAAACTGGATGAGAATGGAATCATTGTGAAGAATAAAGCAAGACTTGTTGCAAAAGGATATAGGCAGGAAGAGGGTATTGACTTTGATCAAACCTTTGCCCCAGTAGCAAGACTGGAAGCAATAAGGATGTTCCTTGCCTATGTAGCATATCAAGGCTTCAAGGTATTCCAAATGGATGTAAAATCAGCATTCTTAAATGGAAATCTAAAAGAAGAAGTCTATGTAGAGCAGCCCTCAGGTTTTGTTGATTCTCTTAAACCTGATTATGTTTATAGACTTAGGAAAGATTTATATGGGTTAAAGCAAGCCCTAAGGGCTTGATGTGAAACCCTGTCTACTTTCCTTATTGAGAACAAATTCTCAAGGGGAAAAATAGACAAAACTCTATTTCTAAGGGAATCCAAAGGTAAGATAATCTTAGTCCAGATTTATGTAGATGACATAATATTTGGGTCTATAGAAAACAACCTTTGCAAGAAGTTTGCTAAACTTATGCAAGGGAAGTTTGAGATGAGCAACATGGGGGAACTTAAGTTCTTTTTGAGCCTTCAAGTAAGACAAACTGATGATGGCTTATCCATATCCCAGTCTAAGTTCACCAAGGAGTTAATTAAGAAGTATGGTATGGAATCATCCTCCACCATGAGAACTCCTATGGGAATAAGTATGCCTATATGCAAAGATGATGTAGGTAAACCTGTAGATGAGTCTTTGTATAGAGGAATTATTGGCTCTCTTCTATATCTAACTGCTAGTAGACCAGACATTATGTATGCAACATGTGTCTGTGCTAGGTACCAATCATGCCCTAAAGAATCTCATTACACTACAGTGAAAAGGATTTTGAGATATCTAAAGGGCACACCTAATGTAGGCCTTTGGTACCCTAGGAATGGAGATTTTCTACTGACAGGCTATTTAGATGCAGACTTTGCAGGTTGCAAAGAAGATAGAAAAAGCACTACAGGCACCTTTCAATTTCTAGGAGGAAGATTGGTGTCTTGGAGTAGTTAGAATCAGACTAGTATGGCAATTTCCACAGCTGAGTCTGAATATGTGACAGCAGGAAGTTGCTATGCACAACTGTTATGGATTAAGAACCAGCTAGAAGACTATGATATTCAGGTAAGTAGAACACCTTTGTTTTGTGATTCTACTAATACTATTTCTATTGCTAATAATCCTATTTCACATAGTAGGACTAAGCATATAGAAATAAGATACCATTTTCTTAGAGAACATGTAGAGAAAGAGGACATCTCACTAGAATTTGTCAAAACAGATTATCAAATTGCAGATGTATTTACTAAGCCTTTAGATGAAACTAAATTCAATAAATTTAAAATTGAATTAGGAATGTTGAACAAAGATTAGTCTAACAAATTTGGCTAAGTAAATCTGTGTCGACACATTCAGAGAAGTGTTGTCGACACTTCAGTAAATCTGTGTCGACACATCCAGAGAAGTGGTGTCGACACTTCAGTTAGTGGTGTCGACACAACCAGAGAAATGGTGTCGACACATCCAGAAATTGTGTCGACACTTGCAATAAGAGTCGACACAGAATTTCTGATGAACTACTAAGTATGTCTAGTGTCGACATATCATTAATTGGTGTCGACACATAGTAGTCAATGCCATTGTCGAGACAATAGAAGTATGTGTCGACACATTTCAACAGTGTCAACACTTTTAGACAATTTTGCCCGCCTCTTGACCTTCTTTGTTTAGAAGGGAATAAATAGGTCAAGAACATATTCTGTCGACATGCTCTCCAGATTTTCGAGACTAAACCCTTGTGTCGACAAACTCTCTTCTCTCAATCAAAGTTTTCTCTCCATCCAAATGGCGCCAAAGGTTGAAGATAACATTAACGAAGGATATGAATTGGTTCGCCATGCCTTTGATGATGCTGACTCAGAGATTAAAGGAGTAATTACCCTAATTACTGACAATGGTTTGGAGTTTCTAGTATCCGAACCAACTAAGATATGGAAGAAGGAGATTCTTGAGTTTTATGGCGCGGCTGCAATAGACTCAACAAGACTTAAGATTAGATCAACAGTTCATGGAGCAAGGGTCAAAGTGACCTTGAAAAGTTTGAGAAAAATTCTTCATCTTCCAAGAACTCAGGATGAAGAAGAAGTACCAGTATCAAGAATAAGGAAGACACTACAATGGTGTGGATTGGATCCCACCATGAAGATTGGAACAACTATAACCAGGAAAGGGATGAATCAGCAAGGTAAATTTCAATCTGAAGTGGTCAGAAAAGTGATTCTTTGTAAGCAGGGGGACATGATAGGATTTCAGCCTATATGTTCAGCCTCATGACAAGGATAATCTTTACACTTAACACAGATTGGTTTGTAGTACTGTTTGAGAAGATCAAGGAAGGTATAAAGAAGCCTAATTTGGCTAGAATAATGAGCTTATTCTTGGCTGGAGCAATTTCAGAGGTAATGAACCAGATCCCTAGTTCTAAAATCAATCATATGATAAGGATGGACATCAAGATCATCTCCATATGGGATAGGGTCCTCACCAAGGACATACCTGATATAACTAGCCAAGAAGCTGCTAAGAAATCTCCTGCACAGAACATTACAGATACTGCATAGGTGCAGGGGGAGATAGATAGTGTACAAGTACATGACCTGACTGAGAATGCACAAGTGCAGGAGGAGACAATTACTGCACAGGTACAAGGGGAAGAAAGAATTCACTTGGCAAGTGAAATGGATTCACAATCTATTCTTGAGAGACCTCATATCAACAGTCCAGCACTAGATGTGATTATGGAGGATACATCTGTAGTTGCTGATGCTCCTGAGAAAGCAGTATCACCAGTTCATACTCAACAAGAGTTCACTCTGGAAGAATTATTTCCTGACATAGAGGGAGCAGCAGATAAGGAGGAGCAAGCTAACATTTAGGGGGAGCAGGTTAACATTGAGGGGGAGCAGCATAGGACTGAGAAGGAGCTGTCTCCTAGTCCTAAGGAAAGAGTAGATATAGCCAGTACATCTGCTTCAGAGGATGAGGAGATTGCAAGTACCAAGAAAAGAAAACTGATGGTTTTCAAGAGAAGGAACCTGAGCTATAAGAAGGCTTTGCAAACTACTACTTCACAACCTGCCCCAGAGGCTGATTACAACTCCTTATTGGTGGCTTTGCAAGTTAAATTAGATGAGCAGAGAATGGCTCTAGAGAGGTATGTGGATGAAAGCAATAAGTCACTTCAATTTGATTTGACTCAAGATATCAAATCCATCAGGTTTGAGGTGAATCTCAATAAGAAAGAGATAATAGATTACTTCCACAAAGGGGGCAATGCTGTGGTATTTCTGGCTAAGCAGCAGGTAGAGCTAAAGAAACAAGTGGATGATATTGCTGTCAAACAAGGCTATGTCCTTGAAAATCAGATTAGGATGAATGACAATCTGACTGAATCTCACAATGAGATAGTCACTGAAGTAAAGAAAACTGTTATTGCAATGACTGAAAAAAGGGCTAAGGAGAAAGAGGAATTTGATCAGAAGCTACAAGAGGCCTTGGATTCATTTAAGACAGCCCTTAATTCTTCTCAGAAAACAATATCTGACCAGCTTCTTAAGTTAAAATCATTTTTTAAAGATGGTGTAAATTTTATTGATGGCCAAATAAGATTTCAAAAAGATGACTTATGAGATCGTATTGTAAGAGAAGCCATAAAGGGGGAGAGAGTGTTAGTCAATGCAGGCTTAGATCATGCAAAATGGATATCTAATAGCATCAGAGCCACTCTGGGATATCCACCCCTTTGTGATGATGATAATACTGCTAAATCTGGTGTGCAACCTACTTATGCTGGAAGTGATCAACCTGAAGTTGCTCAGATCATCTACCCTCCAACAGATTTTGATATGATTCAACAATAGGTTCAGACAATGTACAGTCCTCCACAGGATGTTGAAAATGTCATTATAGAGAAATTTGAAATGCCAGAAGCTGCCTTGAAAGCTCAGCAGGAAGCTAACCTTTCAAAGAAAAGATTCAGAGAACAGGCTGAGTTAAAGCCTGATTTTGAGCAGTGGAGCCCCACTTCAAGAAATATAATTTTGACTGCCTGGAAAGCTGTGAAAGATCAAGTTCATGAAAGGAGCAAGTGGTATAATGAACAGGAATGACAGAAGTATGAGGCAAGACAAGAAGCAATTGTGCAGCATAGAAGAAAGGCTAAGATTGGGAAGCTACCCCATAATGCTCAGGAGCCTAGCAAGTACTTTCCTAAGCCTTTTCATTATTTTGATAGGCAAAGGATTAAGGCTGAAGTTCAGAAGAAGGCAGAGTTAAAAGGAAAAAAGCCTATTGATGATGCAGAACCTCCTGTGCAAGCTCAGATTAAGCCAGGAAAAAGCATAGTCATTAGGGAGCCTGATCAGCCTTAGGATAGATTTACTAAATTTTGCAAGAACAATGTAATTTTTAGTTTAAAAAGAAATCTATGTAATCAGTTGTTAAGAAACTTTTTGTTAATATAAACAAAACAATGTTACATGTTCATTCAAGTTGCATTCTTATTATGTGATGTGATTTTGATATTTGTTTTGTTTATAAGTTGCCATGTCATATAATGCTTATATACATCATAATGTTTGTTTATTATAAGTGGTGTATATCATTGACTAAAGTGTAATGACTTCTCCAAATAGGGGGAGATTGTTTGATACATTTGAAAATGTGCACCTGATTTGAAGAAGTCTCACTTAGCTCAGTGATATACATCAAGGTGTATTTGATATTATTTTGAGTTTATATGTGCAGGTTAAGTATTTGCCAAAAAGCAGAAAAAAGTTTCTAAGTCCATGTGTCGACACTTGTGGAAGTCTGTGTCGACACTTGGAAAAGCTGTGTCGAAACCTGAAGCAATTGTGTCGACACACAGAATTTATTAGTCGACATCGACTGTGTTAATACTGGGAGGCAGTGTAGACACACAGAAGTATTAGTCGACATCGACTGTGTCAACACCGAGAGGCAGTGTCGATACACAGAAGTCTTAGTCGACATCAACTGTGTCAACACTTGGAGGCAGTGTCGACACACAAATTCTGAGACTATATCAACTGTGTCGACACACAGGACTTGTGTCGACATAAAACAGAGTTTCAACAATGCTGATTGCTGTGAAGTAAAGAAGTTACTTTGTCGACACAAAGAGGCAGTGTCGACACATTCTACAGATGTAGTGTCAAAAAGCAGTGTAGACACCAAAAGATTTATGTCGACATCACCAAAGCTTGTGTCGACACTTAATCTACTTGTGTGGACACATAATGACAATCAGTCTCGACGCTTTGCTAACAAAGACAAAGGTTCAAGAATTGACTGGAGACTTGACAGCTGTGTATTCCAACAAGTTTGCTGAAGCTGTCAGACTTGTCATAAGTTGGTTAGAAACCTGATCAGCCGGTTACCATGGATGAAGTCTATATATAGATGGATTCTGTCAAATAAAAAGGGGAAAGATGAACAATAATAACAACTATTGAAGTATTGATCAAGAAAGTGCACGTCACACTGAAGAAGATTTTTGTGAGAAGATCTAAGGAGAATTCAAGTAAGAATTCTAAAGAAACTTCAGAAGTTCTGGAGAGAGAGAGATCTCCAACTGTTGAAGTAAAGAAGGAGACATTTACAAGTCTCTTAAGAAGCAAATCTTGAATTAATCTGCTAAGAAGGATTCAAACCTATTTCTAGATTCTAAGAAGGAAGCTGGCAGCCAGTCAACTTCAAAGGAGATCAACCCTACTGAGTTCAGATTCAAGAAACTTTGAAGAAAGCTAAGAACAGGTTGATTTCAGTCATCAGTCTTATCAAGAAGCTGATCAAGAAATCTCTTATCCCTTCTCTCTCAACAAGGGTAAGAGTCCAACTAAGCACTTATCAAATTTTGTAGGATCTTTTAAAGATCTGAGTTGTAAGCCTATATTATAAAGGCTGAGTGTAGGAGATATAGATCTCTGAGTGGTAGGGCATTTGAGCCTGAGTGTAGGAGAATTTTTTCTCTGAGTTGTAGGCCTTGTGTGAAGGCTGAGGTAGGGCTATTAGCCTGAGCTGTAGGAGTGTAGTTACACTCTGAGTTGTAGGAATCTTATAGGTTCTGAGATTGTAAGAACCTTTCAGGGTTCTGAGCTGTAAGATCTGTGGATCTGAGAAGAAGGAATAAGTTAGGCCGAATCTAGCACACTGCTAGATAGGTGAAGGGGGAAAGTGGATGTACTAATACCTTGGGGAACCACTATAAACCTGTGTGCAATCTGTGATGTATGTGTGATTGTGGATTTTGTGCTGTGATTGTTATAGAATAGTTAGATTCTATATAAGATCTGAATAATTATTCTGCCTTAAGTAATAAAAAAGAAAAGAACCTATTCACCCCCTCTAGGTGTTTGGGTTATCTTGAAATCAATTCTATCATGATCGATATATATGTTCCAGCTTGAGGGGGAGTGTTGGAGTTTATGACCGGGCGGACTGGCGGTTTGTCTTGGCGGGTTGAAGACTGTGCGGTCTGGCGGTTTCCCTTCAGCAGTTTGGTTGCTGGGCTGTTGCTGTCTGGAGTCCGAGCGGTCTAGCAGTTTGTCTCAGGCGACTTGGAGACCGGGTGGTCTAGCGGTCTCCCATGGCGACTTCTCTTTCTGGTGGTAGCCAGGCGGTTAGCCCTTCTCATATAACCGCGCGGCTTGTGCGGGTTGTTTTTTGTATAAGCCGCATAGTTCTGTAATTTTTTAGTCCCACATCTCTAATTTGTATTCTCTCATTTCTCCTCCATTCTATAAAAGGGAGGCCATACTTTTGTAATGGATACATTTTTTGGATAATAAAATTTCTGTTAATCCACTTCCGGTTTGTTCTTATTCGTTTCTAACAGTGGGAAACACCAGGAGGAAAGCCATAAGGTAAAACAAGGAATCTTGTGGACTTTATAAACTCAGTGGGGAAGAGCCCTAAGTGAAAGGTTAGCTCAACGATGCTCAATCGATAGAGAACACCCAAGAGGTAGAAAAATATGGTGGGAGTATGAGGGTGTTCCATTATTACAAGAGCAAGAGTGAACGAAGAAAGAAAGGATGCTTAACCCAAATCCATTAACGACAAATACATCTGCTAGTGCCAGTCTCAAAGCAGCTAGATGGGTAATCAGAAGTGCTCGCGGGCGCCATCTGAGAATCTGCATGTTCTCTTTCAGCAAGGGCTCACATAGCAATGCTTGGTAGAGGGTCATGCGATCTCCCGAAAACCTCTGCCAACAATTCTTCAAAGAAACCGCCGCATACCTAGTAGGACTTTGTGTTATTAGAGACGGAATTTGATGAAGTAATAGAGAGGTACTCACCGTTCACTCCCGTCATCGCGAAAGAGACCACTCCTCATGGATTCAGGGAGCCGCAACTCCCTCGCTTCTCAATAAAAAGAAGATCCCGCCTACCATTGATGACAAGATGACAAGATGACAAGAGAGTGGTTCTATAGTCTCTCGCCTAGCTCAATCGGTTCCTTCAAAGAACTCAGAAAAGTCTTCGTAGAAAGGTTCACCACTTTTAAGCGACAAAAGATTGATGTTGAACCTCTGTTTTGGATCCGACATGGGCCGAAGGAGACCTTGGTGTAGTACATGGAAAACTTCCAAATACGGATAATGGAAGTTCCTGACATGGACCCCCAGGTCTATCAGGTCGCCTTCACGAATTGCCTGAAACCTGGGTTGTTCATGTTTTCAATCAACAAAAGAAAGCTAAAAACCAACAATGAGCTTATAAAACGAGCGAATTTGTTCATTGAGGGAGTGCTCAATATTGAGGAGTTCATCGCAAATCTCTTGGATCTGGGAGCGAAGCGTCCGCAGAACTCTTCTAACCATACTCCTTCCATCCCCCAACAAAATAGCAACATATGTCAATACTTCTATCCCCCGAATCTGCGGGGTTAAAATTTTCATCAATAAGGTCCTTGACATTTCCAACACACAAGGCTAGGACATTTCCAGCAGCAGTGAGGTAGTAACAACAACCTCCACTCATATTGTCAACTTCCTTTTGTTGACTTTTTTTAAGTATAAGTGGGCGGCCTGGTGAAAGTGAGGGGATAAAATACTTACTACTCTAGAGGGGTGGGTGGGGGGGGGGTAAATAGAGTATTCAAAAATGACTCTAAACACTTCTCTTAGAGCTATTTGCGGAATATAAAAATAAAAGCTTTAAATCTAAAGCCTAACTGAGTATAGTGAATAAAAGAGAAGCTCACTGAATTTTCAGTTGAACTTTTATCCTAACACAGCAACTAGCAACCTAGTTAAAACTATCACAGCCACAGAGCAATGATTAAAATAAGCAATAGACAACACAAGAGCTTTATAGTGGTTCCCCAATTGGGTACATCCACTCTTCTACCACCATGGTAGGAATCCACTATAGGTTTTTGATCAGGTGCCCTGCCACCAGTAGATCTGCTTCAGGTAGATCTAAAGACCCTTCAGGCTTTTGATCAGGTGCCTAAAAACCAACAAATAGGTTTTTGATCAGGTGCCCTGCCACCAATGGTTCACTTTTGAAGGGAGTAATAACCCTTTTACAGGAGGTTGAAAGAGAGAATTAAAATGTCTTCTCTGTGTTCAGAGAAGCTAGTGGATGACTCTGAATATATCAAAGCTCCTCCTGGCTTAGAGAATGTTTAGGAAGAAGCTTTGCTTCAGGGTGTAGGATCTCCAAATTGCTTGAGAAGACTTTCTGATGCAGCCTAGAAGAAGACTCTAGATTTTTAATGAATGTTCTTCTTCAGCAGCTTTTGCAATCTGGAAGAGTTTGCAACTATGAATGTTCAACAATCTGGGAGGTTCTTCTTCTTGAAAGCTTGAACTCTGAGTATTGATTTTTCCTGAAGACAGAATGAACTTAGGAAGAAGAACTTTTCTTTTCTCTTGAGATATCTGGTTCTGTGTCTGCTGAGAGTTTGTATGTGTTATTCACTGTATTCTGAGTTGTGAGTGAGTATTATTATCTTCAGCCGACTGCACAGATAATATAGAAACTTCTCTTCTTTTGAAAAATCCTCAAGCCCTGCACTAAAAAAAACTTTCCAAATAATAGAATAAAACAAAATAAGGAAACCTGCACTTGCAATCATTTCTGTCATTCCCAAAAAGGAATTAAGGATATTAAAAAATATCCTTTCAATTTGACTTTACAAATTGGCACAGGAAACAAAGCCTAACGGCTATGTTACAGCTGTAGAAAAGCACGATTTCCTCTGATAAAACAAACGGCTTTATTCTGCCAAATCTCTCAATTAATGCAAAAGAAATATTTCAAATAAGCAAAAGAATATAAGCATTAAATTGAGCAGAATATACTGAATAAAATATGTCTTAAACAAGAGGAAATAAACCAAAGATTAAATGAAATGACTATAGATAAACGCAGACAGAAAGCGTCTATCAGAGATCGAAGATCGTCGATCTAAACAAGCAGATCGTCGACCTGAAGAAAAACTGTCTACATAGAAATCGTCGACCAAGGCTACACGATCGTCGATCTGAATAAGCAAATCGTCGACCCACTTCAGAGTTTATATAAATTTGAGATCGTCGATCATCAATCGAAGATCGTCGAGCGCCAATCGACTACCGTCGAGCACAAATCTACTTAACCATTTTCATTTCAATTCAATCTCAACTAATCTAACCTAAGGTTAGACTAACCTTTAGTCTAAACATTGACCATAGATAATTCTTGGGTCAATTAAGCCTAATTGAGATGACATGGCCCAAATCAAAACTAGGGAACCAACACCTAGACGGTCTATCCGCATGGCCTGTGCGGACAGAAGGCGGTGACCTGTCAGGTCGGGTTGTTGTGGCTGACAGTTTGTTTCCTGGAGGAGCCGGGGGGATAGGATGGTTATCCGTTATGTTGCCGAGTTGACCCGTTTTTCGGTCTTGGTCTTGTTTTGCTCCAAGTCCAAGTTGTCAGTCCGGTATTTCGAGCGGTCTGTGCGGACTATATTTATGTCCACCGAGTTCAGCAGTTAGTCTTGTGATCGTGGCTGCGGGCTCGGGATTTGCGGGCTGTAGTTGTGTCTGCAGGTACGTGCGGACTGGAGCTGAGTCCGCTTATGTGCGGATTGGTGTTTGTCTACAGGTGTTCGGACTGTTGTTCTATCCGCAGAGTCTGCCTGATTGGTGGCTTGGATTTTCTTGCTGTGTTGGTGCAACCTCAGCGGGCTAGCTTTGGTCTTGTCGCGGCGGCTTGTTCTTGTGTCTGCAGCTTGGCGGATAGTATTGTTGCTCGCCGCGAGTTAGGGAGATTTCTTATCGACTAGGGCGGTGATCACACTCCTCTCCACGCTTATAAATAGGACCCCCTGTCACATCATTGACACCGAGTTAACAGTTGTGCGGATTGTGCTGAGGAGTCAGTGACTTGGTTCTGACTTCAGTTAGGGTCAGTGCGGATTCTGTGATTTGCCACTAGCAGATAGCAGCAGATAGCGGCTTGCGACCAGGCAGTTTTTCTTCTGCAACTTATTTTACCAGTTCAATAAGTTGTCCGCCGGCTTGTTCTGTTCGGTGGCAGTAGCAGTCTGCGTGATCTGGCAGCTAGGCGATCTCACGGTCAGGTGACTTGTAGTTCAGCAGACAGAGTTATTTCTTCAGCACTAGAATAACAGGCAGTCCACGCAGCTTATTGCAGTCTTGCGACCAGGCAGCTTCAGTGGACTCCATAGTGATTAGCACCAGAGCCGATGGTTACTCCTTGAGTTCGCGTGGTTTGATTCTTGCTTGTAATTTTTCCTGCTTCTATCAGATATATTGGCAATCATGTCTCGCCATGTATGCCTTGCTCTGTAAAGATTTTTTATAAGTACAAGATTCTTGCTCTTCTGGTTGCTGTTGGTTTGCTTGGGCTCAGTTTGGTTGAGTTTTCCTGCGCCTGGTGTCCCATTTTCTGTTATCACAAATTTTTACATGGTATCAGAGGGATCAGAGGCTGATCAGTGATCAACCGTCAGTTTATCATATTGCTTCTGAGAGTCTAAGCTAACCAAGGTGATTGCAATGGAAGGTGGATTTGTAAGGGGTCTTGGAATTGAGCTCCTTACGACGACTAATTTCAAGAAGTGGAAGTCGTGTATGGAGAGCTATCTTTTGGACGAGGACCTTTGGGAGGTCGTTTGTGGAGATGAAAGGCAGGAGATTACTGCTGCTGCTGGTATTGAAATAGTAAGAGCTTGGAGAAAGACAAACGTAAAGGCAACTTTTGTGTGTGAACAAAAAACAGATGACCGGAAATTAGAATACTCAAAGCTTTATTATCCAAAAAAGATATCTATTACAAAGTATAACCTCCCTTTTATAGAATGGAGGAGATGAGAGAGATAAAACTTAAACAATGTGGGACTAAAAAACTATACAGGTAAAATTGGTTTAACAATATACAAGCCGATCAAGCCGCGCGGTTAGATGAATGTGCTAACCGCTCGGCAACTACAAGAAGGAGAGAACAAGCCGCCCATGGAGTTCGCCAGTCCGCTCGGTCTACAATTAGCCAGAGATATATTGGCAGACGGCCAGAACCCCAATAACAACAATCCTGCAACCAAACCGCTGTGGAGAAGCCGACAGACCGCATGGTCTGTAATCCGCCAAGGTCAGACCGCCAGACCGCCCGGTTATATTCTGCAACACTCCCCCTCAAGCTGGAGCATATATACCGATCATGCCCAGCTTTTCGCAGATGTGATGAAAGGAGGTGGATACCGGCTTGGTGAAGATATCAACCAACTCTTTGTCGGATGTGACAAATGGTGTACAGATTTGTTCCTTCAGAATCTCTTCCCGAATAAAGTGGCAGTCAACTTCACTGTGCTTCGTTCTCTCATGGAAGACCGAATTTTTGGAGATGTATATGACGGCTTTGTTGTCACAAAACATAGGCAGAGGATAGTTTTAGACCTCTCCTAAGTCAAGCATGAGAGCCCGTAACCACTTCAACTCACACATCGTCGATGCCATACTTCGATATTCTGCTTCTGCACTAGACCTGGAGACGACCGACTGTTTCTTTCTCTTCTAGCTTACAAGGTTTCCCCCCACAAAGGTGAAAAAGCTCGATATTGACTTGCGATCTCCTTTTTCATCGGCATAGCTCGAATCTGAGTATGCTTCAACCTTCAAATGACCATTTTTCTGAAAGAGAAGTCCTTTCCCAGGCGCTGATTTAACATACTCCAATATCCTCAGGGCAGAATGAAAATGGCACTCCCTGGGAGTTTGCATAAACAGACTAACCTTGCCAACAACATAAGCGATATCTGGTCTGGTCACCGTGAGATATATAAGTTTACCAACCAACCGTTTGTACCTCATACTATCTAAAAGAAACAGAGAGTCATCCATCCAGGTTTTGTCTTCTCCAATCTCCATTGGGCATCTAGCAGGTTTAGCCCCAATCAGTCCGGCCTCTTTTAGTAAATCAAGATCATACTTGCGTTGGGAGAGAACAAGAGAATTGGGCTTCCGAGAGATTTCTATCCCTAGAAAGTTTTTGGAGAGCCCATATCCTTAGTGACTAGGTGCTAACGAAGATGCTTCTTTGTCAACGTTATCCCAGCTTGGTCATCTCCAGTGAGAAGGATGTCATCCACATATACTGCAAGAACTACTAGGCCAAGGGATGTTTTGTGAATAAACAAGGAGTGATCAACAGAACTTATTTTGAAACCCACGGCCGCCACAATACCGCTAAACTTGTCAAACCAAGCCCAAGGGCTTTGTTTTAGGCCATAGATAGCTTTCTTGAGCCGAAATACCTGTGTCTCCCCCTGAGCAACATACCTTGGAGGTTGCACCATGTAAACATCTTCCTAAAGATCCCCACAGAGAAAAGTATTCTTAACATCCAACTGTGAAAGCGGCCAATCCCTATTGACGGCCACACTGAGAAGGACCCGGATGGTGCTGAGACGAGCAACTTTAGAGAAGGTATCGAAGTAGTCAACCCTATAAGTCTGTGTGAAGCCCTTGGCAACCAGCCTGGCCTTGTAACGATCCACACTGCCATCTGGGCAGAATTTGACCACAAAGACCCAACGACAGCCAACAACATCAGTGCCGTAGAGAGGAGGGACCAGGGTCCACGTACCCCATTCAGTGAGAGTAGCAATCTCCTCATCCATGACTGCCTTCCAATGTGGAACAGTAAGGGCCTCCTAATAAGAACGGGGGGGGGGGGGGTAGCAGTGGCAGAGATAGCAAGATTTAAAGCTCTGTGATAAGGGGTAAGAAGATCATATGAAACCATAGTCGCAAGAGGGTGCTGGGTACAGGCCCGAACCCCCTTGCGAAGAGCAATGGGAACATCCAGGTCAGCAGGTTCTTCATCATCAAGAGCATCCATGATGGAGAGAGCTGGCCCGGGATGATAGAGCGGCAGCGGAGAAGAGGATGGAGATAGCAGAGGGGTGGAGAGAGGAGGAGACGATGGAGATGGTGGGGGTGGAGAGACCTCGATAGGTGTTGAGGGAATGAAGGAAGTGGTCGGAGAGTCGGAAGCTGCAGGAGGAGAGGAGGTAACAGAGAAGTAGGGAGCATTCTCGAAAAAGGTAACTCCCACAAAGACGAACTATTTACGAAGAATGTGGTCAAAACAACAATAGCCTTTCTGAGTGGGCGAGTAGCCCAGAAAGACACATTTAGTAGAGCGAGGGGAGAGTTTGTCGTAGGTGGCGTACGGAGCGTGCACAAAGGCTGTGCACCCAAATATACGGAGAGGAAGAGGGAAGGGATCCTTTCCGGGATAGAGAATGGAGAATGGTGTTTGTCCGTGGAGAATAGTGGAGGGAATGCGATTGATGAGATAACACGAAATGAGAACGGCATAGCCCCAGTAAGAGCGAGGTACATGCATCTGTGTGAGAAGAGTGCGAGCAACATCAAGGAGGTGACGGTTTTTGCGTTCCGTCACACCATTTTGTTGGGAGGAATAGATGCAATTGGTTTGATGAATAATACCACGTTGCATACAGAAAGAGGAAAAAGATTGAATAATATACTCTTTAGCATTATCAGAGCGTAAGATTTTAATTGAAACGTCAAACTAAGTTTTTATTAAATGATAAAAAGATTACCAGACATCAAATAATTCAGAGCGTTCTCGTAAGAGATACACCCAAGTACAATGAGAGTAGTCATCTATGAAAGTAACAAAATAAGAACTACCCCGACGAATGGTGAGGGTAGGAGCAGGTCTCCAGATGTCGGAGTGAATGATATCTAACGGACGGGTAGATCCACGATGTTGCTTCGGCGGGAAGGAGGAACGGTGATGTTTGCCAAGTTGACAGGCGTCGCATTGGAGAGGCGAACTTTGTGGAGGAAGGTGCGGTAGAAGTTGATGCAGAAGTCGTGGAGCAGGATGACCAAGGCGGAGATGCCACTAGAGAAGATCAGTAGAGGAGGAGGAGAAGGCAGACAGAGCGGAGACGTTGTCAAGGAAGTAGAGGCCACCACTCTCAGTCCCAATAACAATCGTCCGTTGGGAGCTTGAATCCTGAAAAGAACACGAAGTAGGAGTGAATGTTTCAGAGCACTGAAGCTGCTTGCATAAAGAGGTAACTGATAATAAGTTGTACGGAAACTTGGGCACATAGAGAGTATCGGCTAGGCGAAGAGACGGCGTGACATGAACCACTCCCATCCCATGAACTGGGGAGGGAGAACCATCGACAACAAGGACTGGGGGCAACCGATCATGTATTTCTAGGAGAGAAAAACATTGAGGATTGCCCGTCATGTGATTAGTCACACAAGAGTCGATGAGCCATTTACCTTGAGTAACTACGTGAGCACTACCTGACGAAGTTACCATCGAGGTGGACGGCTTGGAGGAGGAGGTGGAAGAGTAACTAGAGGGGCAAAGATGGGGATGCTTCAGCCAACAATGATCCACAAGATGCCCGGTGTGGCCACAATGAGAGCAGAGGAAGCGGGAGTGGCCACGACCACCAGAGTGATTGTTGCGGCTAGCAGAGCCACTCCGTTGAGTTTTGTGAGCAAAGTTGTCAGAAGGAGGAGAAGCCAGAAGCGGACGTTGTAGTAGAGAAGTAACTGCAGTAATGCGTGCAATAGTTATATCCAAGGTGGGAGAGTCCGCTTCGCCCAAGATTTGTTGGCGGATCATTTCATACGACTCAGATAGTCGCAGAAGATAACATACCATAAGAAGTTCCTGGAAGTGCTTGTACTATTCGGCCAGATCCGCAAAGAATGGATGATGTTGAAGAATCTCAGCCCCAAGAGCTTGAACTTGTTGATAGGCGGCAGCAGGAGACATGGAAGGCCGGGCAAAGAGGTCCGCATATAAAGTATAGATGCGGGACGTCTGAGCCCCCTTCGAGTACAGAGCATCAAGATGAAGCCATGCCTTCTTGACCGTCTCATCATGACGGATGACAGGAAGACATTCATTCTAAAGACTATTAGCGAGCCACGTACGCACAAGGGCGTCGATGGCATCCCAATCGTTAAATTGAGGGGAAGTGGGAGGAGGAGGGTCATCGGTGAGGTGGTGGCGTTTGCGTTGGGAGAGAAGGAGGAAAGTGAAGGAGACACTCAAGTCCGGGTAGTTGGGACCGTTAAGTTTGGAGGCGGATTGGCGACATGAGCGGCGGTGGTGGTAGAGGAACTAGACGGGTCCATAGAGGGGAAGTCGCGCAAACAACAGCGGTCTCACAAACAGTGAGTGGCAAAGAGGAGAACTACAACGGTCTCGGTGGCAACACCAGCGGCTATAAAAGCCACGACCAAGCTGTATAGGCTAGAAGAATAAGAGACCGCGGCGGATAAGCAAAGTAGCCGCAATGGACAAGAGGGGCGGTCTGCGGCGGTCACAGTGTCAAGACACTAGCGGCAAGAAAGGCCATGACCAAGCCGCAGAGGCAAGCAGAGGGAAAGAAGTCGTGCGGGTGTAAATAAGCCCACGCGAACAGGAGAGAGAGAGACCACGAAGGAATTCGCGGAAAGAGAAAGAAGGTCGCGCACACAAGGGCAGCGACACAGCAAGGAGAAGGAGAAAGGGACCGCGTGAACAGCCAGAAAGGAGGGATAAGCCGCGCGATTTGAAGAAGGCACCGAATCTGGCGGAAAAGACAGAGTCCTCTGATACCATGTGCGAACAGAAAACAGAAGACCGAAAATTGGAATAATCAAAGTTTTATTATCCAAAAAAGATATCTATTACAAAGTATAGCCTCCATTTTATAGAATGGAGGAGATGAGAGAGATAACACTTAAACAATGTGGGACTAAAAAACTATACAGGTAAAATCGGTTTAACAATATACAAGCCGATCAAGCCGCGCGATTAGATGAATGTGCTAACTGCTCGGCAACTACCAGAAGGAGAGAACAAGCCGCCCATGGAGTCCGCCAGTCCGCCCGGTCAATAATTAGCCAGAGATATATCGGCAGACCGCCAGAACCCCAACAACAAAAATCCTGCAACCAAACCGCTGTGGAGAAGCCGACAGACCGCACGGTCTGTAATCCGCCAAGGTCAGACCGCCAGACCGCGCGGTCACATTCTGCAACAATTTGTTCTCAAGCGGGCTATCTCATCAGAACTCTTCGAACACATCATCGGATGTCGGTTTGCTGCAGAGATTTGGACTTCCCTTGATGGGTTGTTCAACAAGAAGAATGTATCACGACTACAGTTTCTGGAGAATGAGTTGGCAAGGGCCACTCAAGAAGATCTGTCCATCTCGACGTTCTTCTTGAAGATGAAGAACTTGTGCCCAGAGAATTCAGGGCTGAACCCAGATGAGCCTATTTTAGAGGCGAAGTTGAAGAGGCACATAATCCACAGATTGAGGAAGGAGAATGTGGCTTTTGTTACTTCTGTTCAAGGCTGGGCCACTCAGCCATCTTTGTTGGAGTTGGCGAACCTGCTGGCCTCACAGGAGAGTTTGGAAAGACAGATGGCTGGAGTTACTATCTCTGAAGGAGGCAGTGAGGCTCTCTTCGCTGGAAAGAATAAGAGATGTGAGAAGAAGAAGACTGATGCTGGTGATGGTCCTTCAACTTCTTATCAGCAAGAAGGGAGTGCTGCTCCTAAGCGTGATTTGAAGAAGAAGGATTGGCTTAAGTACTACAAGTACAACTAGCCAGGTCATTTCAAGAAAGACTATAAGGTCAAGCTATAGCCGGGGCATGTTGTAGACAAAGAGGAGGCTGGTTCCAGTGTTGAGGAAGCTGGATGGGGAAATGCATTCATGATGGGCACGTGTGTCCGTGCATTATATAACATCGACTACAAAAATGACTGGATTGTGGACTCAGGGTGCGGTAACCACCTCACTGGGGATGAGTCGAAGTTCTCCCCTCTACACACGTTTTCAGGTAACGAAGCTATCATTACTACTGATGATACTATTCATGCAGTCGAGAAGAAGGGTGTCGTTTCTTTAAGTAGTGATAATGGTACACTCACCTTAAGGAGTGTCTATCACATACCGGGCATGAAGAAGAACCTCTTCTCAGTGACCAATGCAGTAGATACAGGTTGTCATGTTCTGTTCGGTCCAACAAAAGTGAAGTTTCTCCGCAACGTGCCAGCCGTTAAGGCTGACGTTGCTCATGTAGGGAGAAGGGTTAAGGACTTGTTTGTATTATCAACAAGTTCTTATATTTTTCGGATGAGGGCCAACAATAGTGCAACTATCTGACATGAGCGGCTGGGACATGTTGGGATGGGCAAGATGAAAGCCATGACAGTGAAGAGCCTTGTGAAATGCTTGCCTAGGTTGTCATCCTTCAACGATGGTCATGTCTGTGCAGTATGTCAATATGGAAAGGCTCATTGCCTTCCATTTGACAAGTCGCAGGCCAGGTGTAAAGCACCATTGGTGTGTATCCATGGTGATCTGATGGGGCCGACCATCACAGCCGGCCTTGAAGACAGCAGGTACATGCTGGTCTTGATTGATGACTACACAAGGTACATTTGGGTGTATTTTATGAAGGAGAAGTTGAAAGTATCTAGTGTCGACTAAATCCACCTATGGGGGGGGGGGGGGAATAGGTGACGTGCAGTCTTTTGCGGAATTAAATTAACCTGCACAAAGTAACAAACACAACACAGAAAAACACACAAAAAGTTATAGTGGTTCCCCGATTTGGGTACGTCCACTTTCCCCCTTTGACCTATCTCCCACCAAGGGACGACTCAGTCACTTCTCCAAACGGATTGAAATCCAATCCTCACACTACAGAAGGAATCTTTCCAACAAAGGAGTCACTACTCCACCACCACGGGTTGCTCCCAACCCTTACAACTAGGAATAAAAATTCCTTTACAACAAAACAAAAATAGAATGTATAAGAAAATACAAACAACGCTTATGGAGAATCCGATGTCCTTCTTCATTCGTTGAGGCTTTCTTGAAAGTAACGAAGAGTCCACAATCGGATTTCTCTCTTGGAGAGGATCTTGACAAGATCGGCGGTGGCAAGTGAATGCGGCGGCGATACTTTGTAGATCCAAACTTCTTGACGAAGCAAGCAAGGTCTACGAACGAAGAAGGACAAATTATCTCGTATTGCTAGTAATACTTGGCACAAATTAATCCATCTTCCTTGGCAGATTTCCTTTGACTTCCTTCAGTGGAAGAGGACGATTATCTGGAAGAATAAGACTACTCAAGAACATATTCCTTCTGTGTTCTTCCCGAGTCCATCACTACAGTTAGAAGGCAGCAGATGTCCGATGAAAGCAAACTTTTGGCTGACATTCTAGGGAAGGTACTTCTATGCAAAGTAGGATCAATTGGATATATTTCTTCACATTATTCAGATATCTCGTATTGCTAGTAATACTTGGCACAAATTAATTTAATTGTTGCATATCATTATTGGAGTGCAGAAGATTTATTTGCTTCGCATTTTAATTTAAATGCACTCTCAATTAACTTGTAATTATTGTCTGCTTTTATTGCAATATTTGTAATCAATTGCGACGCTTGCACGATATTTTAATATGATCATCATGGGAAACTCCAAAGAGAAGGTGGCTAGGCTTAGGGCAGAGCTAAACATTCGGTTCGAGATGAAGGACTTGGGTGAGCTCTACAATTTTCTTGGACTCGATGTGGAGAGAAAAGAGAGTGACATACTCGTTTCCCAAAAGGGTTATGCGGATCAGATCGTTCAACGATTCGATATGCGGGAAGGGAAGAGTAGCTCTACTCCTTTTGATGTTGGCATCAAACTTCGGCGAGATGAGGGGAGGATACTTCCAGATCCTCTAGTGTTCCGTGCTCTGGTGGAGAGTCTTATCTATTTGACGATTACGAGGCCAGACATTGCATATGTTGTTGGCTGAATAAGTCGGTATATGACGGAATTTCGGAAGCCTCATCTGTTGGCAGCAAGGAGCATTCTGAAGTACGTAAAGTCCACTTCTGATAGGAGTCTCCTTTATGGGAGAGACACGAGCTTCAACCTGCACGACTATATAGATGCTGATTATGGGGGAGATTCAGACGACCGGAAGTCAACATCCGGTTACGTCTTCATATGTGGATAAACGTGTTGGATCTCGTGGCCAACCTTAGAGGGGGGGGGGGTGAATAAGGTTTTATATGTTAACTGAAATTTAAAATATTTCATTCCAGGAAATCGAGTTCTAGAAGCTACCGCGGGGCGTTAGGTAGCTAACTTGCGGTGTTAAGTCTATGAACTCGCTTCCTGTGCAAATTTGCTTGTACACCTTGCACATGAAATTAGACTAACGTTCACAGCATAATTGTAGAAGCAAGAATACAGACAATATATTCCATTGCAAGAATTAACAACAAATGGTTTTACAATTACAAAATTGTGACCCCCGTGATGCGGGGGATCGAAGGCAGTGAAAGTGAAAACTCTTTTGGTTTCTATACCGATCCGCTCCACGGACCGGTTAACTCTCTCCTTTTTCTCTAGGAAAAGTCTTCGAGCCGACTCTTTACCCTCACACAAGGAGGTGTCTTAGAGCCCCGCTAGATCCTCCGATCTAGACGTCCCTATCCCCAGGATGATTTACTATGGAATCCTACCCGGATTCCGATGAACCTTACCAGTCGATTTTCCTCACCACAAGATTTAGAAAAAGGAAAAGATTATAAGAATAAAAGATGTAAATAATTCAAATATGAAGTTCTCCCTCTTTACGAATTCTTCGTTGAGCAATCCGTGGCCGGTGCTTGAGATCTTCGTTTGCTAGCAACCGTTGGCTCTTCGTAGTCGATGTAGATCTTGGATCACTAGAGTCTTTCAAACACGAGCGGGATAAAGATGACTTTCTGTTGGAGTTACCATGGTGATCTAGAAGTGGTCAAACATGTAATCTCACTGCCAACGCGATATGAGCCTGCAGGGTCGCACATAAGAGATGTGGAGAAGTTGGATGATTGACTTTGTTGGTAAAGGTTACCAATCACCGACCTTGAATGGGGTTATGGGCAAAGTGTTGCCTTAGACGATCGTCGGGTTGGGCAAAATGTTGCCTTGAAAAGGTTTGGTCAGAATAGTCGACCGAGGGTCGACGATCGTCGAACGCGGGTCGACGAGTATCGTCGATCGCGGGTCGACGAGTATCATCGACCGCGGGTCGACGAGTATCGTCGACCGCAGGTCGATGATTATCGTCAACCCACGTTCGACGTGAATCGTCGAGTATTGTACTCTGATTCTCGCCGACTGATACTCGCCGACTGATTCTCGCCGATCCTATGTGATTCTCGCCGATTGATTCTCACCGAATCTGCTGGGTGATTCTCGCCGATTCTGGAACCCTAATTTTCTGGGTGGTCTGCGGATAGCGATATTCCTAAGTCTGTTTATGCCTTTGGTATAAATAGATACTTAGGGTTTTCGGGAATGCTCTCTCTAATCAAATCGAAGCGATCGTTGGCCCTTTGACCGAGACGAATCCGACGGAAGTGTTCCGCCGTTCTTCGTTCGCTCCGCCGAATCCCGAATCCCGTCGGACGGAAACGTTCCGCCGCCAGCTGTTCGCTCCGCCGACCACCTCCTCTCCGGCGACCTTCGCTGGTCTTGCTTTCCCTGACGCGGACCTAGCAGTCCGTGGGAAGTGCATAGGTGTGGCCGATCTTCTTTCCGACCATCCGTGTGACGGAAGTTTGGAGTTCTCCCGCTCGTGTGGATTTCTGCAGAGACGTAGATATTATTCTACGTGGAACTCGCCACCGACAAGGAATCACATTTGGAGCATTTTTGTTGAGTTGTGACTCAACATCCAAGAGGTAATTTTTGCCTTATTGTATTAACTTCTTGATTCAACATGCATGGCCCGATCCAATCTCTTTGGGTTGTTCTAGATTTTATTACTTCCGCTGTGTGCACAAGTGTTGTGCCAACCTCTTAGAGAAACCCAACATTTTCTTCCTTTTAGACGAATACGATCGGAATGGATGCAAGGAGGCGGCCGAACCCTAGAGTGTAGGAACTTCTGTCTTTTCTTCGTTTGGATTCACTTGTTGGTACAAGGCACAAAAACCAAGGCGAACTTTTATACGTCTTCATGAAAATAGGCTACCGCCGGCGGTATAACTAGCGCACGACGGTAGGTTCGCGTGCTTGTTGTTCCAGCTGTCATCCAAATTTGGAATAATATGCAAAACAAATATTTGTCATTTTATCGTTGCTAGCGCCGCACGGTTACAGCTACCGCCGCACGGTAATATAGGACACGACGATTCTGAATAGTCGTGTCGATACTCGTCGAGAGGCTAGCCCGGCGCAGTAACAGCTATCGCCTGCGGTAGATTGATTTCTCTAGAAATCCTTCTCAGCAGTCGTCGAGAGGTTAGCTCATCGCGATAACTGCTATCGCCTGCGGTAGTTTGGTTTCACGAGAAGTCCTTCTCGACATTTGTCGAGAGGCTAGCGCGGCGCGGTAAGCACTACCGCCTGGCGGTAGATCAGCTACTCGAGAAATTATGCATTCGTCGAGAGGCTAGCGCAGGCGGTAGGACTAGCACGGAGCGGTAGGTTTCGCGAGAGCTTTGACCAATTAATACACGGCTACCGCTCTGCAGTAACTTCTACCGCTCGGCGGTAGTGTCCGTAGGAGTCTTCTTCTTCGCTTGCACCTGTCAACCTGCACACTCTATCAGCACAAGACGTGATCAAATACAACTAGGGAGTTGATATTCTCCAACACAAGGAATGTGAAACATCGGTTCCAACAAACTCCCCCTTTTAATAATATCAAATCCCGTTCATGATAAATAACAATGAGATGTATGATAGAGTGAATATATATAATAGATAATATTGGAAGTTCAGGTTTCAGGTTCACTATATAGCTCCCCTACACCCACGCTCCCCCTATCTACATGTTCGACTTGCTTCCCCTATCCATGTGCACACATTGTGAACATGCTCCCCCTCCATGTGACCACTCCTAACTCGTGACTCTTACTCATGAATAAATACTCATGCACAAGTTATTCTCCCCCTTTGATAATATCAAAAGGGGCAGGCAAGGTCAATCAGACATGCGGGATGAAAAATAGTAAATGTGATGAGCATTAGACAAACATCAGATAGTGCACACATAAGATAAAGATAAACATGACAAGCATAGAGGTGACTAAAAAAGTACATATCATAGAATTGTAAGCACATGAGTCACACAATGGAGCAAAGTATACTGTCAGAGAAGATCAATTTTCAAAGTGAATATGAATTGGACAGCACAGACTAAACTAAACACACAACGAGTACGTCTACAATGCTATAAGAGTAAGGAAGTAATCATGTGAGACAAACATTGAAAATGTCATGAGTGTAAATCGTGTGCTAGTATGTATTGTGCTAAAGAGAGATAGTGTAGTTGCAGTCCAATTCTTATGTGCGGAGGTCTTAGACAAGGCAATGACATGTGTTCGTGTAACATCGAAAGCGAGATAACACAAAGAAAAATACTAGCATAGTGTACATGTTTATCACGATCGTTTAGGAACCTAACATAAGAGAAATAGGGTGAATAATCATCTCACATGTCAATCGATGTCATACATAGGCGAAAACTAGGGGAACTAAACTAAAGATAAAATCGATGCGCAATATCGAAATGACTCTTTAACCAATGTGATCATCCTCACAATGCTCATGCAAACTTACCAGGAGGAATGAGTAGTGCTTGGGGGTAACTGTGACAAGAGATGCGATATCGTGCATATTTTTTATTTTGTTAGCGTAGAGCCATCACTTTTGTTATCATTTTTTTATTCACGGAGCCCTGAGTCAATCGAAATCTATCCACCTAGATAGATACACTTTAACTTGTATACATACAAATTTTATAATAGAGATTTGACCCAAATTTTCACAACTAGTATAATCATAAGTGTATCGTGACATTAATTATTCAACGTATTTCTAGCGTGTTAGAGTATAGTGTCACGATTATTACCATGAAAAACTTAACAAATTTTTCTTTCTGTTTCTTGAGTGCAGCGGCTAGAGATGTGTGTATCATGTGAAGTCATTCCCTTATCTAAGTCCTCACACATACCTAGAGGCATAGTCAACAGACACGACCTCGTCTTGTCGCACTCAATAGCCAAGCACCAATAGATTCAACCCACTATTACCGGAGGACAATGTTTACATAGATTACGAGTCTAAACTCAAACATTGTACGTACGCGTTATGGTCTAAGTCACAGTCATGTGAGCCCTTATAGCATGAGCACTTCAAAGTTTTTTTTGTTTATATATATATATATATATATATATATATATATATATATATATATATATATATATATATATGTTAAAGAAAAAATGACAAGGAAACTCAAGTAAAACAACTCATAAGCAAATACACGAAGAGAGGTGCACTTGGACGAAGAAAAAATAACCACAAATAAAACAGGCAAACACAAACCTCAAAGCTAGAATATTGTGCATGAATGTATCGAACATGATAAGTAGAGTAAGGTTCATGCAGTGAATATGTGAATCCTAAGTATGCCCAATAATCAAGTACCTAAGCTATATGTCTACACCCTAGCTCCGTACTAAGTGATGGATGAGCATGAGGAGCTGCATAAATACCGTAGGGTGGGGGTGTTAATCCCATGTGCCCACAGAATAACCCGCTCGACCTAACACTCTTTCCCCCAACTCCACACAAGGACCTACAGGAACTCTCCCCGGTTAAGGACAAGACGTGGTTTACAAGTTAGCATTTCTAAAGGACACACACCTACGCCCCCGCTTATGTGTGACACACTAGACTTAGTCGTGTTGATGTTTGTATTTGAAGCATGATGACATTACTTGGGCAGATAAGTAACAGTACGAAAAAAGGCATTAGCATCGGCGGTAAAGTTATCGCTCCGCGGTAGCTTTCAAGTATATAAGCCTCGGTTCAGATCTAGATCTGCATAACTGCTCACTTCCACTCTCTCCTGCCGACATTCTCCTTCCCTAGATCTCTTCTTCATTGCCTTAAGTCATGCCCTTTCTCTCTCTCTAATTTCTAGTATTTTAGATTTTAGATCTATTGCTTTTGACTTCACTCATTTTTGAGCGCGATCCGCGACGATTTGTGGGCTGAAGGTGCATTTTTTCCTAATTTTCCCCACTGATCATCACCATTTTTCATGGATATGGATTGTGTAGGCTTGGATTGTGTGTCTTTGGTACTTTCTAACGACCGATTCACTCTAAAAATCCCGATTTTTTGTAAGATCCGGAGCTCGAATTTCATCCGTGTAGCTTTCCATGTTTTTCCATGTTGGATGAGTTTTTCCTTTCGGAACTTGGCTACTATCTTTGATTTACAGTACATAAGCATGGATCTGTGATTTCTACCGTGTTTGAGAGAGGTTTTAATACAAAAATGGGGTTTTGAAACATGTCCGGCGGAAGAAGGCGAAGGCAGTCTGTCACGCTACCGCCAGGCGGTAACAAATTACCTCCCATCGCTAGTTACTAGAGGCTAGTTTTCAATTCTTTTTTTATAATTTTTGGTTAACCCCATTCTAATAGATTTTTCTAAACAGTTTCACGGTTTAGTTTTCAGGATATGGCTTCGTCAAGTTCCCAGTATGCACGCGACAGCTTTTCCAAAAGATCCCGGGCTTCAGTCTCAACCTACCATGTTATAGACGATGCTATTGTGAGCATTCCGATGATCGTAGATATTGATAATCGATATGATCATATCTATGAGTACTTGGAGGGATCTGGTGTGCTTGCAGTGATCTCATCCGGTGCCCCATTCTCCTATGCCCTCACCCGAGAGTTTTACAATAACGTACCTCTGAGATCCCGCTCAGATGCGCCTAGGTGGGGGTGTCCAATCCTACATTGGCACGGAGATAGTGACAATAACCCATGCAGATCTCGATAGTAAATATGTCTGGACCCCGAACTGTCTAGTTCTCGACATCGTGGAGTCTTTTAGAACTACTAGGGAATGGAGGAAGATGAACGAGGTGCTTCACGGTGTGGAGGGGTGTTCAGATCTCTTCACCTCGGTAGATACTCTCACTCCCGATGCCCGCATCATCTAGGATATCCTACGTCACTCCCTCATGTTCAAGGCCGGGGACACAAGGAAGGTCACGACCCAGCTGTCGATGGTGACGTACTATATCCTGACCGAGAAGTCCTTCAGTGTCTCAGATCTCATTCAATCCATGATGCGCTACACTTTTCGCCTGAAATCTCCTGACCGCCAGTGGGTGAACACACTGCCTCTGGGGGGTGTGATCCAGAGCATCCTGACAGAGAAGTACCCGGGCATTGACTGGTCAGCCTACCCCATAGATAGCTTCTCACAGGTCTACAGGGTGGGTGAGATTCCTTCTTTATCACGGGCACGAGCACCTCCATCACAGCCACCAATACACTGTAGCGGGTCCCTCAGGGAAACCAGCTGGGACATCTACGACCTGGTGGAGGAACAAGGTCGGTAGATCAAACAGACAACGAAGGAGGTGAATGGGATGAGAAAGATGCTTAAAAAGATCATGGGCAAGCTCAATATTTCTCTCACCACTTCATAGGAGTAGTAACTTATATGTATTGTTCATGTTTTTTGTCAGTTGTAGTTTGTTAAGTAATAAACATGTGAGCTCCAGACTCAGTTAATCGTTGTTTATCATGTGATGTGTTTTGTGCTACCTCTATACTCATTGTGATTTTCTGATACTATGCTTTAATTAGTTTGATATTGTCGTCTCCTCGTGCTAACTCACAACTAACACCCACATAAGGAAAATACACTGCATGCTAAACTAAATCGTACTTACATAAAGAAAGTTTAATGAGCATATCGTGAATTACAAACTCTGAAAACAATCAGAAAAACAAAATAGTAAGAATAGACAAAACATTGAGCATATCGTGATGTAAATTATCGAGTAATTTTGGTTTGATTAGTTTCTACTCCACGCAATTTGTAGATACTAATGGATAAGAGATTTAGGTATCCAAAAGGGACCATGGGTGGCGGTTCCTTTGGGTACCCAAACATAATGTGGTACACCATGGGGAGATGACGGTGAGTGACCCTTTTGAGTGAAATAGATGCGCTCTTCTGAATGATAGGCCTCCATTCATACTTTGGTTTAATATTATTCTTATGTTGCAAGTTTCCATTTAACTGTCTAGGAGTCCATACATGATCTCTAGTTGAGCACAATGGTGTTTGGTTCTTAACAATGTTGAGATTGCTCTTGGACTTGTGATAACTGTGCATTGTATAATGACTCATAGCGTAATAATTATTTGAAGGAAACTTGCATTCATTTGATTTTATGAATGGAGTAGTTGGTTTGCGCAAGTGAAGATGATTTTTTTTGTTTTGGAGTCTCGTGTATATCTGCTTGACATTTCCCATTCCCTTTGATTAATTCGGCCTTTGGACGGTGGTTCATATTCAACGTACTTTCGGGTTTTATGTGCAACTTAGGAGTTGGGTTCCGTGAGATTTTGAGTATTATTTCCTTAAGCATATTGATTTTTATAGTTAGCTCTTTGTTTTTCAGTTTGAGGTTATGTCTAGCTTTATTATATGCAATTGTGCTGTTTTTGAGAGTGGAGACAATAAATTCGATATGAGCTTTATACTCACTTCTAAATTCATCGAATGTCTCATCCATCTCTTCGATTTCAACTTTATAATTTTTGCATTCATCACAGTCACTTTTCAATGATGAGTTTTCTAAACATAATTTATCGTTTTGCTCTTTTGCAGAGAGGAGCTCTTTTTCAAGAAACTTATATTTTTCTTCCAATTCGTTATGATCTATAAACGGTGTAGGAAAGTTATCTAAAGAACACACATGATAACTAGGCACGATGACAGTAGATCCTACATTAACATTTGCTTTTAACCGGTGATTCTCTAAACGTAGTTTTGAGTTAATACTGTTTAGTTTCTTAATTCTACGTTTAACATATTCTAGCATACGTAATGTAGAGATAGAGTTATCCGCAGTAGAGGAGTTTGAATTCGTTACAGTGCTTTTGGACATGACATGATTTGAACTCACGATTCCTTTGTCATCTTCCTCTTGGCTTGATGTGCTCGAGATTCCCTTCTTCAATAGTAAATCTTCATTTGATTCTCCACTTGGATCCATAAGGAATTGATCTTTTTCATGATCTATAGAAGGAGAACTATACGTTATCTCAAGAAATTTCCAGATATCAAATGCAGTAGGAAGTGTATAGATAAGTTTGAAAATGTCTTGACCAAGCCCACAAAATAGACTATTCATGGCTTTAGCATTCAAATAGCATTTGTGCTTATTTAAGTTATTCGAGGGCTTGACACAAGTCATGTTCCAAACTTCTACATCTAGCAATATAAAAAATTTTCTCATAAGTGTTCCCCATTCGTTATAGTTCGATCCTTTGAATAAAGGCGGTGCGAACGAATTTTCAGTGTACAATTTTTCATCCCCACTAGTCGATTCAAGTTCAGGGTTGACCATTATTCCCGGTGGTGAAATGTTTTGGAATAACCTCCTCTGATACCACTTGTTGGATCTCATGGCCAACCTTAGAGGGGGGGGGGGTGAGTAAGGTTTTATGTGTTAACTAAAATTTAAAATATTTCGTTCCAGGAAATCGAGTTCGGGAAGCTACCATAGGGCGTTAGGTAGCTAACGCGCGACAACAAGTCTATGAACTCGTTTCCTGTTCAAATTTGCTTGTACACCCCACACACGAAATTAGACTAACATTCACAGCAGAATCGTAGAAGCAAAAATACAGACAATATATTTCATTGCAAGAATTAACAGTAAATGACTTTACAATTACAAAATTGTGACCCCCGTGATGCCGGGGATCAGAGGTGGTGAAAGTGAAAACTCTTTTGGTTTCTATACCGATCCGCTCCACGGACTGGTTGGCTCTCTCCTTTTCCCTCCAAGAAAAGTCTTCGAGCCGTCCCTTCACCCTCACACAAGCAGGTGTCTTAGAGCCCCGCTAGATCCTCTGATCTAGACATCCTTATCCCCAGGACGATTTATCGCGAAATCTTACCCGGATTCCGATGACCCTTACCAGTCGATTTTCCTCACCACAAGATTTAGAAAAAGGAAAATATTACAAGAATAGAATATGTAAATAATTCAAAGATGAAGTTCTTCCTCTTGGCGAATTATCCGTTGAGCCATCCGCAGCCGGTGCTTGAGATCTTTGTTTGCTAGCAACCGGTTGGTTTTTTTGTAGTCGATGTAGATCTTGGATCGCCGGAGTCTTTCAAACACAAGCGGGAGAGAGACAACTTTCTTCCTTTTAGACTAAGACGATCAGAACGGATGCATGGAGGCGGTCGAACATTAGAGTGCAGGAACTTATGTCTATTCTTCGTCTGGATTCTCTTGTTGGTACAAGGCATAGAAATCAAGGAGGCCTTTTATTCGTCTTCGTGAAAATAAGCTACCACCGGCGGTACGACTAGTGCACGACATTAGGTTCGCGCGCTTGTTGTGCCAACTGTCATCCAAATCTGGAATAATTTTCAAAACGAATATTTGTCGTTTTATTGTTGCTAGCGCCGCGCGGTTACAGATACCGCCATGTGGTAATATAGGACACGTCGATTTTGAACAGTCGTGTCGATACTCATTGAGAGGCTAGCGCGGCGCGGTAATAACTATTGCCTGTAGTAGTTTGATTTCTCGAGAAATCCTTCTCAACAGTCGTCGAGAGGTTAGCGCGGCGCGGTAACTGCTATCGCCTGAGGTAATTTGGTTTCGCGAGAAGTCCTTCTCGACATTCATCGAGAGGCTAGCGCAACGCGGTAAGCACTACCGCTTTGCGGTAGATCAGTTACTCGAGAAATTATGAATTCGTCGAGAGGCTAGCACGGGCGGTAGGAATAGCATGGAGCAGTAGGTTTCCTGAGAGCTTTGTCCAATTAATTCACGGCTATCGCTCGGTGGTAAAATCTACCGCTCGACAGTAGTGTCCATAGGAGTCTTCTTCTTCGCTTGCACTTGTCAACCAGCACACTCTATCAACACAAGACGTGATCAAATACAACCAGGGAGTTGATATTCTCAAGCATAAGTAATATGAAACATCGGTTCTTACATAGTGGGGATTTCTTGGTGCAGCAAGAAGTAGGATTCAATGTCCGTCTCTACTACAGAAGTGGAGTACAAGGCTTCGGCCTTGGCAGCTCAAGAAGCCATCTGGCTTTAGAGGCTAGTAGAAGACGTCCATGAAGAAGTGCGCGGTCCTACTCTGATATGCAGTAATAATGAGAGTGCCTTGAAACTTGTTAATAATCCAATTTGTCACGTGCGGACCAAGTACATTGAGATTGAACACCAGTTCATTCGGGAGAAGGTATTGGAGGGGTCTCTTGTGGTTGTACATGTGCGGAGCGAGGACAACATTGCGAACATCTTTATGAAGCCACTGTCGAAGGGGCCGTTTACTCGGCTATGAGGATTGCTAGGGCTAGTTTATACTTCCCACTTCAAGGGGGAGTGTTGAATTTTTTGAAGTGAAAGTGGGCGGCCTGAAGGGTCTGTCTGTGCGGCCTGTGCGAACAAAAGGCAGCGAACTGTCAGGTCGGGTTGTTGTGGCTGGAATTTTGTTTCCTGGAGGAGCCGGACGGATAAGATGGTTATTTGCTGTGTTGCCGGGTTGACCAGTGGTTCCGTCTTAGTTTGGTTTTACACCAAGTCCAAGATGGCAGTCCGGTATTTCGCGCAGTCTGTGCGGACTATATTTATGTCCGTCGAGTTCGACAGTTAGTCGTGTGACCTTGGTCATGGACTCAGGATTTGCGGGCTGTAGTTGTGTCCGCAAGCGCATGCAGACTGCAGCTGAGTCTACTTATGTGCGGACTGGTGTTTGTCTGCAAGTGTGCAGACTGTTGTTCTATTCGCAAAGTTCGCCTGATTGGCGGCTTGGCTTTTCTTGATGTGTTGGTGCGACCTCAACAGGCTAGCTTTGGTCTTATCGTGGCGGCTTGTTCTTGTGTCAGCAGCTTGGCGGATACTCTTGGTGCTCGCCGCGAGTTAGAGCGGTTTTACTATCGACTGGGGCAGTTATCACACTTCTCTTCGCACCTATAAATGGGATCCCCCTGTCACATCATTGACACCGAGTGAATAGTTGTGAGGATTGCGCTGAGGATCCAGGGACTTGGTTCCGACTTTAGTCAGGGTCAGTGCAGATTCTACGGTTTGCAACCAGTGGAGAGCAGAGGTCGCGGCTTACGACCAGGCGGTCTTTCTTCTGCAACTTGTTTTCCCAGTTCAATAAGCTATCTGACTCTGGCGGCTTGTTCTGTTTGGTGGCAGCAACAGTCCGCGTGATCTGGCGGCTAGGCGACCTCACGGTCAGGCGGCTTGCAGTTCAGCGGATAGAGTTCTTTCTTCAACACTGGAATAATTAACGGGCAGTACGCGTGGCTTTTTGCAGTCTTGCGACCAGGTGGCTTCATCGGACTCCATAGCGATTAGCAACAGAGCTGACGGTTACTCCTTGAGTCCGTGCGGTTTGATTCTTGTTTGTAATTTTTCCTGCTTCCATCAGATACATTGACAATCATGTCTCGCCATGTATGCCTTACTCTGTAAATATTTTTTATAAGTACAAGATTCTTATTTTTCTGGTTGCTTTTGGTTTGCTTGGGCTCAGTTTGGTTTAGTGTTCCTGAAGCTGGTGTCCCGTTTTTTTTCCATCACAAATTTTTACACCTTTAAGCAATTGGGAAATGAGCCAGAAGAATATACAAATATAGGTATTACCATGGAGGAAGTCGTCGAGATACTCTAGAGATAGTCGGAATTCAAGCGCCCTATGCTTGTGAAGGGCGATATAGAAACCAGAATCCTAATCTCTATTGTAAGATTCAACACAATGCCCGTCACGATACCAAAAATTGACGGGACCTTCCCAATCTGGTAGAAAAGATATTAAAGGAGGGAAAGTCGAAGCACTTGATAACATGCAACATCGGAGGAGCCCCCTCTCTGAAAAGGAAGGGAAAGTAGATATGGGGCCAAGCACCCCATGGTGTGGCAACATTGAATAGTGCAACAATGTTGGCCAAGGTACAGAGGAAGAATATTATGTGGAGATCGAGGGCGTTGAACCATTAGGGTATATCCACTATATACATGAATGGGCAAGAACAGAGTCCTCGAGGAAGGGGATCCTGAAACTATAGCCTATGAGAGAGAGAGAGAGAGAGAGAGGTTGCCTCGGTGTTGTTGGCTACACCTCTTCGGGGAGTGGTGGCATTCAAGGTGGAAAATCTTCCTCGGACCACCAATCCGTTTCATGATGCGGTTGTCATCAAGGTGATTCTGGGATACTACACCGTAGCCCAGATCCTCATCGACATAGGCAACTCCATTAATGTATTGTTTAAGCCTGCTTTCGACGTGATGAACCCCTAAAATCCCGTGATAGCCGATTTTATGGTTTTGCAGGGGAGAAGAAGGAAGTATAAGGTGGTATCATCCTCACCTTCGTCTTATGTAGGATAGCATGGCGGGAGTCCTTCCTACTGAATGACGTACCAAGTTGTTATAACACAATCTTCGGGAGGCCTCTCCTTGACAACTTCCAGTCCATTGCACCCACCTACCACCAAGTGATTAAGTTCCCGCTGGGTGGAAAGCAGTTTAGGGTTCGGAGTGATCCCAGAACCACACGGTATTGCTATATCTGATATGTGAATTCAGACGATGAGTACATCCCACCTCGAGTGGGAAGCGATGCCAAGGCCGACTCCTTTTTTTGATGCATGGATGCGAACAAAGGGTTCTTGTGATGTTATGCTCTCAAATTTGTTTTCTTTGCTGATATGTATTAAAAATTTTGATATGATTTTCTACATGAAATACTAACACTTTCCTTATAATAGAGAAGTTCTTCAATTCCTCTGCATAGCATGGTGGGAGTGTTTTGGCCAATAATCAACCCCCTGGGTAGGATGACAAAGCCCAGGATCAATGCTCATTTTCACTCCCCTTGTGTGGTTACCGGAGCCCGCTTGGACCCCCTCACACACTTTCAGATGGCCCGAGCGGAGGTCATTGGGAATCTGACCCTCTTCGTAGGCATGAAATTCCCTCTTAACCATTGGCCTAAGACCACTAAAATTGCCTTCATCCAAGACACTCATGATCGAGAAACATGGCATGCACATGTCGAAAAACAAGACGACCAGTCTTGCGTCAACATAGGCATTGTTACAGTTATTGGCGCCTTTCTGTGGACAAACTCTGAGCGATAGGTGCTTCATACCCCAAGGACGTGTCCGTTCGTCACTTGTGGTGGAGAACCCAACGGATATCATATGCCCAGTCGGTTGCTATAACCTCTGACAACGGACCCCTCAATGCGAATAGTGAATGCATTAACTTACCTAGGGACATCCTTTTGGAGGAGCGCTCTGTCTTCAGACACCCATAACCCCAGTGGACGACCCCGACTGAGGGAAGCACCACAAGTCTTCTCTCCCTACTCCCGCAGTTTCTCATCGGATCTCTTATTTGCGATTGTCCGCACGATCATTCGCACACTTCGCCCTAGTCTTTACTTAATAGACAGACACCAGAAAGAGGGTCGCCTGGCGATTTATCATAGGATCTCTTATTGTCGAGTTCCCGCATGATAATTCACACACTCCACCCTAGTCTTTACTTTAATAAGCGGACACCCGGAAGGGGGTCTCCTGACGGTTTCTCGTTATATCTCTTATTGGCGAGTGCATGCATGGTAATTTGTGCATACCGCCCTAGTTTCCATTTAACTAGGCGGACACCCGGAGCGGGATTGCCTGGTTGGTTTTCATTGCGCCACACATTATCAAGTGCCCACATGACTGTACATACTATTATGCCGGTTGTTTGATAGGAAGACACTCGAGGTAGGGTCGCCTGGGAGGTCTTCTCACGTAAGGTCATTCGTATTATCGAGTGCTCACACATTAATTTGCATACTACATCTTATCTTGTATTCTACAAGGCGGACTCCTAGTGTGGGATTTCCTGGTCGGCTTTTTCGTGTATGATTGCTCATATCGACAAAAGTTCACACCTACTCCGGATATGCCACCTTAATCTTGGTCCTAGTTGGCAGACGGCCGACGCCGGGCCTCCTAGCCAATTTCCTTAAGACACTCCAAACAACAAGTTTCTGTAGAAATACGCACGTATGCATAGTCATTACTCTTTATAAACAAACATCCTGCTACAGACACAATCTTGAGAAATCCATGTAAGGAATAAAATGAATAGTTTATGTATATATTTTTCCTTAAGTTTGTTACAAGAATTTAAAGAATCAAGAGAAAACATGTAGAAAGGATAGTGGCGCAGCTGGTTAACCTCAAAATTAAGTAAGCACGCGGCTAGCGACCAGTCTTCAACGGAGTCTTCTTCCGAAGTTGAGACCGCGACGTCATTGTGACCCTGAATAATGTCGCATAATCAATACCTGCATACTCCGGCTTCAGGGCACCATTCTTTTTCAGAAGGCGGAGCGCTGGCATCGACGAACAACTGGTTAACCGGACTGACTCCTTGCGGAATCTTTGATTGTCCAATGTATTCCCCGCCCACGCCAAGAATACCCGCAAAAGCATGACTCTCTGCATGAGTAAGGTAAAGGGTGTTTTATAAAATCAACTCATACCTTCAATTTCTCTCGCAGACTAGAGTTCGCCGCCAAAGCATCTTCAAGGACACTCCATTCCGCGCTATTGAAAGTAAGCGCCCGTGGGGTTGCTGCCACATCCTTAATTTGCTGGAAGCTCCTCTGCTAAAACTGCCTGTATCTCCTGGAGATACTTCGGGCCACAGGTGACGGGTGTAACCACCATAATATGTGGGAGAACCCGCGAAAATTCCCTCTACGATTGGAGCCCACCGTTGAGCATTACAGATTTTGGTTCCCAGTTGATCAACGAATTCCCCGCCTCGTTAAGAAGATCCCCCTCCGGATTCGAATGGGCAGGCATGTTAGTATCCATTTTTTGTCGACGTTGGGTGCGCCGCTTGTCAGTTGTGCTTAGAGTGTCCTCAGGTATAGTATATGGTTTCGAGCCGGGCACCATCAGAATAACTGTAAATTAAAGGTTAATCCAGGTACACATACACAAAATGAATAAATTTCTAACTTACATTCTGCGTCAAGCGCATTCTACACCTCCCTCACATGGCGGACATAATGTTGGATGTCCAAGCACTCGTTATCCAAGAAGTGCGCTATCTGCGAGCCGATGATGGACAGCTCGGGAGGTTGGAAAACCTTTTTATCTCGGAGGTCAGGGACGGTGTTGAGTTCACCGAAGTCATCTTTGAAGATAGCAAAACTTGCTCGCTAGTTTGTAGCATTGCCCGCCAGGTTCAGGATGCGCGTCTTGTTTGAGACAAAATTTAGTTGCCCGCATTTATGGGCTCTAGTTTAGAACACGAAGTGGAATACCTCCAGGGAAAATCAAATCTGATGTGTCCGCAAGTAAGATATACAATATACCACGGTATCAATGAAATTTGGCAATAGATGCGCGAGCACCACCCCGTAGAAGTTCAATACGCCCGCCATCACAGGGAAAATGGGGAATGTCCACCGCGTTTCGAAATGGTTGAAGGGTACCACGATGTCACGACCTTGTCCGAATAGCTCGATCATGACTAGATGGGGTTAATACCCATGGAGGAATCTGGAGAATTCTAGAAAGAAGACTAGAGTGAAGACTAGAATAATCTCTTGGGAACATTCTAAAGACTTCATGATACTTGTACATATTGGAAGTGTATAAAAGATTCTAGAGTAGGTCGTATTCTAGATCCTTCCAACTTTTGGAGGGAAATTCTTTGGGGCTCTATATAAGGAGGAGACCCCCCTCAGTTGTAACCATCGGAGTTTGGATAAAGCATTTGAGTTCTTTTCTTACTTCACCTCTCTTGTGCTCTTATGTTCTAGTTTCCGTTGCATTTCCACCACCGTTCTTTTGGAGTGAGGCTGACTTAGCTAGCCGCAAGGGGGTGGTAAGAGGAGCTAAGGCCGTGCGCGATGTGGTCAAGAAGACTATTCCGTAACAGTTAGTATCAGAGGGAGGTTGATCATGTGGTGCTGCAATGGTGAACGAGGGAAACAACTCGAGTGTTGTTGACGACAGGGACGTCGTGGAACACCAAGACCGTGGGAAGAAGAGGGATCATAGTAGGCCGCGGGAAGGAACTTCGATGGATCAGACCCTCATGTTGTTGGCAAATCGAGTTGAAAGGGTGGAAGGTAACTTTGAAACTCTTGAAACTCATGTCCTTGAAGAATTCGAGTCCCTCAAGGAGTCTACCCAGAATTGGCTTGATGCTCAACCAACATTGGAAGTACGCCTTGCTAAGATAGAGGAGACCATCCAAGTGATGCAGACCGGCTTTGATGAAATGCGAGAGGAGTTGACTTTATGCCGAAGAGCAGTGGCTAACAGTTGAGGCAACATGGCGATGGGAAACCCAAGAATGGAGGTTCCAAATCCTAAGGCGTTTGGGGGCAAGCGCGATTCCAAAGAGGTGGAAAACTTCATTTGTCAAATGGAGCAATACTTCGAGGGATGCAATGTTGAGGAGCAAGCTGTCAAGGTACGACAAGCTTCTTATTATTTGACCGATGTAGCTTCACTGTGGTGGCGAAGAAAGCAGGGTGATATCGAGAAGGGCTTGTATCGCATCGACAATTGGGAGGAGTTCAAGAGGGAAGTCAAGCGACATTTCTATCCAAAAAATATCATCTATGAAGCAAAGAAGAAGCTAAGGGAATTGAACCATAAGGGAAGCATTGTGGGGTATGTCAAAGAATTCACCACCATTATGCTGCAAATTCCCAATATGTCGGATGAAGATCTCCTTTTCTTCTTCGTGCATGGTCTTCAGCATTGGGCTAGGCAGGAGTTGCAGCGGCGAGATGTCAAGACCCTGGATGAAGCAATTGCTGCAGCGGAGTCCCTTGTCGAATTCCAACGACACCCGGATGCGGCGAAGCCAAAGAAGGATAAGGGTGATCAAGGGAAAGGTGGGGGAGAGAAGCGTGACTTCAAGAAGACCAACTTCCAGTGACATGATGCCAGGAAGGAGTACGAGGAGAAGAAAAAAGCCTTCATTCCGAAAGGAGGATGCTTCTTGTGCAAGGGACCGCATGCAATGAGCAGTTGTCCAAAGGTAGGAATGCTATCAGCAATGGTTGAAGGCGATGCTGCGGCGACTCAAGGGGAAGGTACTTCTGCTCAAATGGGTTCCTTACAATTACTTAATGCTTTGAACATCAAACCCTCTCCAACTGCAAAAGGGTTGATGTTTGTCGAAGCAAAGATAAACGGGAAGGCCACTAAGGCCTTGCTTGATACCGGGGTGACACATAATTTCATGATCGAGCAGGAGGCTAAGAGACTTGGTTTGCATGTCTCTAAAGGTGAAGGTTGGTTGAAGACGGTGAATGGAGAGGCGAATCCGTTGCGGGGAACTTTGCACGAAGTGGAGTTGCAAATGGGAACTTGGAAGGGCCAAGTCGACTTCTCCATAGCTCCGATGGATGACTTCCAAGTTGTGCTTGGCATGGACTTCTTTGAGAAGGTACGGGCTATCGCGATGCCATTTTGTAGATCAATGTGCATTATGGAGAAAGGATCTCCTTGCATGATCCTAGCGGTGGAAGGGCCACCAATGAAGGTAAAGCAGCTATCAGCTATGCAAATAGCCAAAGGAATCAAGAAAGGCGAGGTGACTTACTTAACCACCTTGAAGGAGGAAGCGGCGACAGAGGATGATGATGTACATCCTTTGGTAGAACAAGTCTTGAAAGAGAACTAAGACGTGATGCCAGCAGAGCTTTCGAACAGGTTACCACGTCGAAGGGAGATGGATTACGAGATTACATTGGAGCAAGGGGCGAAACCACAAGCAATGGCGGCATATCGCATGGCTCCACCGGAGTTGGAGGAGCTCCGCAAGCAGTTGAAGGAGCTTCTCGACACAGGGAAGATCAGACCGTCGAAAGCACCGTATGGAGCACCGGTGTTGTTTCAGAAGAAGGATGGATCCTTGCGAATGTGTGTGGACAATCGCGCACTCAACAAGGTAACAGTGAAGAATAAATACCCTATTCCGTTGATCGCGGATTTGTTTGACAGGATTTGGAAGGCAAAGATCTATTCCAAGATGGACTTGCAAAAGAGCTATTACCAAGTCTGCATTGCTGAAGGGGATGAGCCGAAGACGACATGCATCACTCGCTATGGGTCCTATGAGTGGTTGGTCATGCCGTTCGGCTTGACAAATGCTCTGGCGATGTTTTTCACTTTGATGAACAGGATATTCCATCCTTATCTTGATCAGTTTGTGGTGGTCTATCTTGATGATATCGTAATCTACAATAATTCTATGGAGGAGCATGTGGAACATCTCCGCATCATATTTCAGGCCTTGCGGGAGAACGAGTTGTATGTGAAGAGATCGAAGTGCACATTCGTAGTGGAGGAGGTTCACTTCCTTGGGCATGTCATTGGGCATGGACGGCTAAAGATGGATGCAGCTAAGATCCAAGCGATCGTAGATTGGGAGCCGCCGATAAAGGTAACCGAGCTGAGATCTTTCCTTGGACTTGTAAATTATTATCGGCGATTCATTCAGGGCTACTCAAGGAGAGAGGCTCCGTTGACGGATTTGCTAAAGAAGGACAAGACATGGGCTTGGGATGAAGGGTGCCAATATGCATTTGAAGATCTAAAGTTAGCAATGAGTACCGAGCCAGTGTTGTCATTGCCAGACTTTGGAAAAGAGTTCGAAGTACAGACAGATGCGTCAGACTTTGCCATTGGAGGAGTCTTGATGCAGGATGGGCATCCCATTGCCTACGAGAGCTGGAAGCTAAACGAGACAGAGCGGAGATACACTGTTCAGGAGAAGGAGATGACTTCCATCATCCATTGCTTGTGGGTATGGAGACACTATTTGCCTTGAGCAAAGTTCGTAAATAAGACGGACAACGTGGCTACAAGTTACTTCCAGACGTAGAAGAAGTTGTCCTCCAAACAAGCAAGGTGGCAAGATTTTCTGGCTGAATTTGACTACACCATGGAGTACAATCCCGGGAAGGCGAACGCTGTTGCGGATGCCTTAAGACGCAAAGCTGGACTTGCCGCTATGACAACGGTGAAAGGGGAGTTGCTAGACAGAATCAAGGAAGGGATGCAACAAGATCCCTTGGCAAAGGAGTTGAGGAAAGCAGCAAAAGAAGGGAGGACGAAGCAGTTTTTGGTAGAGGATGAACTCCTCTACACAAAAGGGAAGAGACTCTACATTCCAAAGTGGGACAACCTGTGGAGGGAGTTGATCAAAGAGTGTCATGACACTCGATGGGCAGGACATCCAGGCCAGAAAAGGACCATGGCGCTCATGGAGATCATGTACTACTGGCCAAGGATGAAAGAAAGCGTGGATGCATATGTGAAGACATGTCTTGTATGTCAACAAGACAAGGTGGAAAACCGGCAACCGGCAGGATTGCTAGAGCCTTTGCCAGTGCCAAAACATCCATGGCACACCATTACATTGGACTTCATTAGCGCATTGCCGAAGTCAGAAGGATTTGGATCTATCATGGTGGTCATGGATAGATTCTCAAAGTATGGGACGTTCATCCCAAGTACCAAGGATTGCACTGCGGAGGAGGCGGCCCAAGGATTCTTCAAGAAAGTGGTGAAGCATTGGGGTCTACCACTAAACATCGTCAGTGATCGGGATCCTCGCTTCACGGGGAAACTTTGGACGGAGTTATTCAAAATGATGGGATCACAGTTGAACTTCTCTACCATCTTTCACCCACAGTCAGATGGGCAGACCGAGCGGGTCAACGGCTTGTTAGAGTGCTACATATGACACTTTGTCAGCGCCAATCAGCGGGATTGGGCAAAGATCTTGGATGTTGCCCAATTCTCCTACAACCTGCAAAAGAGCGAGTCAACGGGAAGGAGTCCCTTCGAGTTAGCGACAGGACGTCAACCGCTCACAC
Source organism: Platanthera zijinensis (assembly GCA_039513925.1). Lineage (NCBI taxonomy): Eukaryota > Viridiplantae > Streptophyta > Magnoliopsida > Asparagales > Orchidaceae > Platanthera > Platanthera zijinensis. Next base: position 33,688,142 of record CM077090.1, read on the forward strand.
CGCATGCATTGGCCGTCAGCCAAGGAGAAAGGAAGAGCCCAGGGGCATATCAGATGGCTAAGTCCTGGACAGAGCAGAATGACATGGCTAAAGTTTGCTTGGAGAAAGCAAGGAAGCGCATGAAGAAATGGGCCGACGCAAAGAGAAGGCCGCAGGAGTTTTTCCTAGGCAACAAAGTGATGGTGAAGATACTACCCCAACAATTCAAGGTGTCGCGGGGCATGCACAAAGGATTGTTGCGGAGATATGAAGGGCCGTTCGAGGCGATTGGTAAGGTGGGCACGGTGTCATACCATCTTGATCTACCTAGTTCATTAAAGATTCATCCAGTCTTCCATACGAGTATGTTGAAGCCTTATCATAAAGACCCGAAAGACCCAGTGCGAGGAGAATCACATAGTGCACCTCCGATCATGACCAAGTCATTTGAAAAGGAGATTGATTAGGTACTATCACGGAGGGTGATACGGCGACGAGGAGTCCCACCGAGCACTCAAATCCTAATTAAGTGGAAGGGGCGGCCAGATTCGGAGGCAACTTGGGAAAACCTTGAAGACTTGTGGCAGTTCAAGGAGTTCATTCAGCAGTTCGAGGCGACGAGGACGCCACCAGGATAGGTGGGGGAGAATGTCACGTGTTGATGCGCGAAAAGCGACACCGACCAGTTAACGGGTGTTCGGTCTCACAAGCTGAGGATGAGGGAAGAAGGGTTGCGGGGATGGAGGAGAAGCTTGCTTGAGCAGAGGAGAAGCTTGCTCAAGCAGAAAGGGAGCTTGATCAAGTACTGTCGAGCAGACAGCTACTTGAATGGTTAGCTTTGCAGGTTGATGCAGAGAGAGGAGAGAAGAAGAGAGGAGGCCGCTAGCAGCGGCAACAACAGACTTCGCCCGCCGCGGCTTGAATGCCACTCTTGCGACGGGCTTTTCCTTTATTCAAGAAGAGTTACAATTTGCTATTGCACCATTACATATAAGAGCAGTAGAGGGTACAATGGGGGAAGCTGGCGGCTGAGTAAGGAGATGCCAGAAACTAAGTAAAAGAAGCTGCAGAGGACTGGAGAACTGAAGCTGCAGATGCTGCCCAAGCTGCCTGATGAGGGCAGAAAAAACTAAGTCCACAGCTTTGACGACCTGGGCGGACTGAGGATTTGGAGGCCGCAGACCTTGCCTGATCAACCTTGACGGATTGAGAGAACTGAGTCCGCAGCCTTTGATCAAGGTGGCAGTTCTCCTCTCGCGCGATCCGGAATGAGAGGTCTTGGGGGGTATTTATAGGCCTGGGGAGAATCCTCTAGAAGCGGGACCTAGTGACGTCACCATTGACGACCTCGGCGACCTTGGCGGACTGAGCAACCTGAGGAGCAGGAGGGGGAGGCCTGAGGAGCAGGCAGACGAATGCTGAGCCGGCAGACGGAGCGGAGGTCTCCCCCTAGCGGGCGACCTGGGCGGACTCCAGGGGGAGTCCGCCCGGAAGGCGAAGACCGCCCCCTAGCGGGCGGCCTGGGCGGACTCCGGGGGGAGTCCGCCCGGCAGGCGGGAGGTCGCCCCTGGCGGGCGACCAGCCGAGCTCGCCCCCTAGCGGGCGACCCGGGCGGACTCTTGGGGGAGTCCGCCCGACAGGCGGGGGGTCGCCCCTAGCGGGCGACCAGCCGAGGTCGCGCCCTAGCGGGCGACCCGGGCGGACTCCTGGGGGAGTCCGCCCGGTAGGCAGGGGGTCGCCCCTGGCGGGCGACCTGCCGAGGTCGCCCCTAGCGGGCGACCCGGGCGGACTCCTGGGGGAGTCCGCCCGACAGGCGGGGGGTCGCCCCTGGCGGGCGACCAGCCGAGGTCGCCCCATAGCGGGCGACCCGGGCGGACTCCTGGGGGAGTCCGCCCGGCAGGCGGGGGGTCGCCCCTGGAGGGCGACCTGCCGAGGTCGCCCCCTAGCGGGCGACCCGGGCGGACTCCTGGGGGAGTCCGCCCGACAGGCGGTGGGTCGCCCCTGGCGGGCGACCAGCCGAGGTCGCCCCCTAGCGGGCGACCCGGGCGGACTCCTAGGGGAGTCCGCCCGGCAGGCAGGGACCGCCCCTGGCGGGCGGTTAACGGAGCATCCGACCTTGAGCGACTTCAGACTCGGCAGTCCGTCTTGCACGGACATGGTGGACATCAGGGGTAGCCTGCTCCTTGCGGATGGGAACCTGTAAGAGAAAACTAGAAACAATAGGCACATTGGAGAGGATTGCCGATTTTGGGGTTAACATAATCCCCGCACTTTTTTAAGTTCCGAAGGGAACTTCGAAAAAGTAGGAGACCCACAAAAATTGTGATCCTCCCCTCAAAAATTAGGAGAGAAAAAAATTAGAGATTAGGAGAGATAGAACCTGATGTCTCTCCTCGGAAAGATCTGTCAGTGCCTATATTTTACCTGCGATGAAAAGTCAATCTAGGTAAAAGGAGGTACATCTTGCGTGTACCTGAGTTGGAAAGGACTTGCTGGTATCTGTTGATCTCTGAGAGGAACTTGCCATTATCTGCTAATCTCTGCAAAAGGAGAGTAAGCAAGCAGGTATGATAGGAGAGAAAACTAAGTTCGCGGGTACCTGGACGGAAACTGCGAATGTTGGCTGTTGATATGATAAGATGTAATTGGATAACAGAATAGATACCTGACACACTCTGCTATCGATTGAATAAAGATCAAAACTGCAATAATGATTGTCTTGCGTGATCAAGATATAATGCCGACATGAAGACCCAGATCAGCGAGGTAAGAAAATCCGAAATTAGATTCATTATGACATGACTTGCTAATCAAGAAGAATCATACGCCTTGAATAAATGATGTGTGGCTAATATCTGATGAGAGAACTTGTTGATTTTCATCTGATAAAAGCTTAGGCAGGCAGCGCATATAAGATGAGCATAAGCCAAGAGAGATGTTGCAGATCTTTAGAGTAGGTTGAATTCAACCTGCTGACCTGTAAGAAGGTAAAAAGAGAAAAGAGGAGCTATATCCCGAGGATGAACTAAAAAGGTTGAATGCTGCCACAGGTGTTCCCTGTGGGCCTTATGCATCACTTGCCAAAGTCATCCTGGGTATAGTCCTAACCAAAGCGGGCTGGCCGCGCATCCTTTAGAAGGGCACAAACAAACAAGAAATAATCCAAAGAAGGATCGACAGATGCACTGCTCTCTTGCCTCGGGTTACAAGCATCGCTGATCAATTAGACTAGTTGCGCCAAGTGGCCTATTGCTTGTCTGCGGATTGATCAGCGGAGTTGTGAGTCCCGCGGAGGCATGGATCGAGAGTACCATAGAGTGTTCGGCCGTCACAGTTGTGAGATGATCGAGGAGACAAGGCTACACTTGATCGCCATTGCTTGTCAAGCAAAGATCATCGTAACTGTAACGTATCCCTAACGGAGCACGATAGAACTATCGCAGGAGGCCTCCCCTAAGCACTCACACTGCGCTAGACATCGGTCGGGATCCGAAGCCCCGTCATCCTCCGCACGAGAGTTGAACGGCCCCCACTACACATATGAGAAAACTCCTCATCATATGTGGTCATTGTGGTTTTACGCCTGAGGACAATCTCGAGGGGGCACTGAGCAAGACTTGGCGATATCTCGATGGTTCAGTGATCTCATTGGCAAAGAAAAAAATATGGAGAAGAAGCATCACAAAAAGGGAACTGTGTCAGTATGAGATCTCTGACGTAAGCTTTATTGAATGAAAAATGAAACACTTAGAAGTGCTGAAAAGTAAAATGTTTGAAGAGTAAAGTAAAGGCAACCAGTCACGATCGTGAGGGGCTTTGAGGAACTGCGATTGGTCATAGCTGATGACGCAAGAACCGTGTCCTCTTTGCTTCAAAATAGCCTTCCAAGGGCACCTTCGTCAACGACATCGATGCACTCACTTGCAAAATCAATGGACCCCAGACGGCCCTTGTCATGTATCTCTATGCACTCCAGCTGACCCTTAGCCACCTCCTTGCCCTTGGAGGTGGAAGGTTTTGAAGAATCAATTTTCTCGACCAGGTCGTTGATCTTGCCCTCGATGAGCAATATTTCAACCAATCGCCGAAGGGCCTTGCAATCTTCAGTTAAATGACCTTTCTCTTTGTGGAATTCATAGAATGGGTCTGAATTTCTTGATCTCTGATTCGCCGGCTGGTAGGGCTTTTTGGAATATGCCTTATCCTTCATGATTAGGCTAACTTCTTGCATGACCTCATCTAGCTCAAATTCTGGCAGATCACCTTCTTGCTGCTGATGAACTGTAGCTGCTAGCGGAGATGATGTTGACAATGGTAGCAGCCGCTCTTGGGTACGATCATGGCCTTGGAAGGGGTGTTGATGATGTTGAAATCTTCTTGCTTTCCTAGAGAGAGATGGAAAGTCTTTCCGAGGAGACCTCGGAGGTTGCTTGTAAGAAGAAGAATTTTTCTCTGACACCAGCCTGGAGACGAAGCTGGGGTTGCTCTTTTCACCGCGAATATACGAGTTGGCTAAACCAATCAGCTCTTGATAAGTCCTCGGTGCTCGGACATTAGCTTCAAACTTTAGTGGACCTTCACGCAGGCTATGGATGAGAGCCACTCGGTACATTTCTTGATCAACGATCTCAATATCCAAGATTTCTTTCTGAAAACGATCCACATAATGAGACCAAGTCTCATTCTCTCGCTGCCTGATCTCAAAGAGGGCTTCTGGACCGCCTTTCCTCCTTGAAGAGGTAGAAAATCTGAGCAGGAACTCCCTTCGCAAATCAACAAAGGAAGAGATTGACTGAGGTCGCAGTCCATAGAACCAGTCTCTCACTTGACCATCAAAGGTCGTTACGAGGAGCTTGCTCTTGGTAGCATCTGAGAGGGTCTTGAGAGCAACGGCTGATTCAAAAGCTTGAAGATGCTTGACAGGATCAGTCTCCCCAGTGTAAATGGGCAACCGTGGCTCTCGAAAGTTGACTGGAGTTGGTTCATACCGAACGCTCTCCGTAAACGGCGATGGCTCTTCTAGTTCTACTACATAAGGAAAGTAAGGAGCATGAGTAGTAGTTGCAAAAGGAGCAGGAGGATAGGAGTAAAAGGTTGCTGCGGGAGGAGCAAAGGCAGGAGCTGAAGAGAAGGGGTGGCTTCCCTGAAAGTTCAGAAATCTAGCTGGACTTCCCCAGGCAGCTTCCCGGAAGAAGTTTTGACGAGCTGCAAACTCATCATCTTGAGATCGCAAGGGAGCTGCTGGCCCCTGCGAAAAGGTTGGAGTATAAAGAGGAGGATAGACCGGCGGATAAGCCGGTGGATAGACTTGAGGAGTCTCTGATGTTGGTGCTGGATTGATTGGAGGAGCTTGCACTGCTGAAGATTGAGCGGCCAATTGCTGCGTGAGAGCTGCTAGAGTACGGTTGATGGCTTGAAGCTGTTGGGCAGTTTCTCTACGGGATTGCTCTAAGGCCTCCCAAAGAGGATCATCACTTGGACTTGGAGCAAGATTCTCGGCTGGTTGATGGTCTGACATGAGTAACCACTGCTTTCACTGTCTAATCGAGATCTGAAGGCCGCGTGTTAACTGTTGATGCGCGAAAAGCGACACTGACCAGTTAACGGGTGTTCGGTCTCACAAGCTGAGGATGAGGGAAGAAGGGTTGCGGGGATGGAGGAGAAGCTTGCTTGAGCAGAGGAGAAGCTTGCTCAAGCAGAGAGGGAGCTTGATAAAGTACTGTCGAGCAGACAACTACTTGAATGGTTAGCTTTGCAGGTTGATGCCGAGAGAGGAGAGAAGAAGAGAGGAGGCCGCTAGCAGTGGCAACAACAGACTTCGCCCGCCGCGGCTTGAATGCCACTCTTGCGACGGGCTTTTCCTTTATTCAAGAAGAGTTACAATTTGCTATTGCACCATTACATATAAGAGCAGTAGAGGGTACAATGGGGGAAGCTGGCGGCTGAGTAAGGAGATGCCAGAAACTAAGTAAAAGAAGCTGTAGAGGACTGGAGAACTGAAGCTGCAGATGCTGCCCAAGCTGCCTGATGAGGGCAGAAAAAACTAAGTCCACAGCTTTGACGACCTGGGCGGACTGAGGATTTGGAGGCCGCAGACCTTGCCTGATCAACCTTGACGGATTGAGAGAACTGAGTCCGCAGCCTTTGATCAAGGTGGCAGTTCTCCTCTCGCGCGATCCCGAATGAGAGGTCTTGGGGGTATTTATAGGCCTGGGGAGAATCCTCTAGAAGCGGGACCTAGTGACGTCACCATTGACGACCTCGGCGACCTTGGCGGACTGAGCAACCTGAGGAGCAGGAGGGGGAGGCCTGAGGAGCAGGCAGACGAATGCTGAGCCGGCAGACGGAGCGGAGGTCGCCCCCTAGCGGGCGACCTGGGCGGACTCCAGGGGGAGTCCGCCCGGAAGGCGAAGGCCGCCCCCTAGCGGGCGGCCTGGGCGGACTCCGGGGGGAGTCCGCCCGGCAGGCAGGAGGTCGCCCCTGGCGGGCGACCAGCCGAGGTCGCCCCCTAGCGGGCGACCCGGGCGGACTCTTGGGGGAGTCCGCCCGACAGGCGGGGGGTCGCCCCTGGAGGGCGACCAGTCGAGGTCGCGCCCTAGCGGGCGACCCGGGCGGACTCCTGGGGGAGTCTGCCCGTTAGGCGGGGGGTCGCCCCTGGCGGGCGACCAGCCGAGGTCGCCCCCAGGAGTCCTTCGACAGGCGGGGGGTCGCCCCTGGCGGGCGACCAGCCGAGGTCGCCCCCTAGCAGGCGACCCGGGCGGACTCCTGGGGGAGTCCGCCCGACAGGCGGGGGGTCGCCCCTGGCGGGCGACCTGCTGAGGTCGCCCCCTAGCGGGCGACCCGGGCGGACTCCTGGGGGAGTCCGCCCGACGGGCGGGGGGTTGCCCCTGGCGGGCAACCTACCGAGGTCGCCCCCTAGCGGGCGACCCGGGCAGACTCCTGGGGGAGTCCGCCCGACAGGCGGGGGGTCGCCCCTAGCGGGCGACCAGCCGAGGTCGCCCCCTAGCGGGCGACCCGGGCGGACTCCTGGGGGAGTCCGCACGACAGGCGGGGGGTCGCCCCTGGCGGGCGACCAGCCGAGGTCGCCCCCTAGCGGGCGACCCGGGCGGACTCCTGGGGGAGTCCGCCCGACAGGCGGGGGGTCGCCCCTGGCGGGCGACCTGCCGAGGTCGCCCCTAGCGGGCGACCCGGGCGAACTCCTGGGGGAGTCCGCCCGGCAGGCGGGGGGTCGCCCCTGGCGGGCGACCTGCCGAGGTCGCCCCCTAGCGGGCGACCCGGGCGGACTCCTGGGGGAGTCCGCCCGATAGGCGGGGGGTCGCCCCTGGCGGGCGACCAGCCGAGGTCGCCCCCTAGCGGGCGACCCGGGCGGACTCCTGGGGGAGTCCGCCCGGCAGGCGGGGGGTCGCCCCTGGCGGGAGACCTGCCGAGGTCGCCCCCTAGCGGGCGACCCGGGCGGACTCCTGGGGGAGTCCGCCCGACAGGCGGGGGGTCGCCCCTGGCGGGCGACCAGCCGAGGTCTCCTCCTAGCGGGCGACCCGGGCGGACTCCTGGGGGAGTCCGCCCGGCAGGCAGGGACCGCCCCTGGCGGGCGGTTAACGGAGCATCCGACCTTGAGCGACTTCAGACTCGGCAGTCCGTCTTGCACGGACATGGTGGACATCAGGGGTAGCCTGCTCCTTGCGGATGGGAACCTATAAGAGAAAACTAGAAACAATAGGCACATTGGAGAGGATTGCCGATTTTGGGGTTAACATCACGACCTCGTCCGAATAGCTTGATCATGACTAGATGGGGTTAATACCCATGGAGGAATCTGGAGAATTCTAGAAAGAAGACTAGAGTGAAGATTAGAATAATCTCTTGGGAACATTCTAGAGACTTCATGATACTTGTATATATTGGAAGTGTATAGAAGATTCTAGAGTAGGCCATATTCTAGATCCTTCCAACTTTTTGAGGGAAATTCTTTGGGGCTCTATATAAGGAGGAGACCCCCTGAGTTGTAACCATCAGCGTGTGGATAAAGCATTTGAGTTCTTTTCTTACTTCACCTCTCTTGTGCTCTTGTGTTCTAGTTTCCGTTGCATTTCCACAACCGTTCTTTTGGAGTGAGGCTGACTTAGCTAGCCGCAAGGGGGTGGCAAGAGGAGCTAAGGCCGCGCGCGACGTGGTCAAGAAGACTAGTCCGTAACAACGAGCTCAAACATCATATTTATTCTCTCCTCCCCCACCGACAACCGCACAGAGAAGTGACCACTAAGTGGGTGTCTTGAAACGAGGTTGGCCAAGTCTCCGTTAGTAAGTGCAGGGAGGGGCGGCTCGTCACATAGGAAAGCAAACTGCACACTCCCAAATAAAAGCCCATAAGAATAAAGATTTGCAAGAACAAAAATCAAGCACATGCACAAGGGGTAACAACAGAGGAAGAATATCAATAATTGTGGGGTTAGCTATTACAACGTAAAAAAAACCTTGACACACAATGGTGCGCGTGATCACAACAATCCGCAACATTACCCGACTAATTTCTTCGGCTCTCTGACCTACACCTCAAGTTTGGCACCCCGTGCCCACATTCATGCTATTGCATCTCACATGGAGTCCATGTTCATCCCGAGACCTCGCTCCGCTAGCAAGTGCTCTGCAACGACAGTCGCCGGATGGAAGGTAAGTTCCTAATAAATTAATGTAAATAATAGTACAGAGAAAGAAGCAACATAAAAGCTTATGCTTCTTCTAATTCTGGTTCCTCGTAGCCGAATACATCGTACAAGGTGGTCTCCAAATTGACCATGCCTATTGCAGGAGCGTTCCCCTCAATGGAGCCAAACATAACAAATTCAATTCATGCGGTGACAGTACTCACGAGAGCCTATACGATGGGCATATGGCCAGCTCAGTATTTTTCCGCTTGAGGCAACCCACTGTGATGCCTCTCCCCGCTTGCACATTACCTGCAGCAGTACGTGGGTCGTTCTCTCGGTGTCGCCCTGTAAGGGGTGGGATGATAATTTACTAACGCCGGGGAAGCGCAACAAACCACACCCTTAGGGTCTGTTTGGGGCAGCTCTGGCGGTTGGAAAATCTCTATTCCAACCGTCAGAGCTACTTTCAGTCTGTTTGAGACAGCTCCCTGTGAAGAGCTTTTCAAAAATCTGGAGCTGTTTTGCAGCTTTTCAGAAATCTCTCCCTCCCCAGCTTCTGCTCCCGCAAAATAGCTTTCTCTCTCACATGTTTTGGAAATCTAATGGTTTCTTCAGTTGGAACATGCTCAGAGGCCGGACGGCCTTCCTCCGGCGATTTCGAGCCCCGGACGGCTTTCCTCCGGCAATTCCAAGCCCCCGACGTCCTTCCTCCGGCGATTCCGAGCGCACTTCTGCACAGAACACCCAAACAGTCTGCAGCTTTTCAAAACTGCTCCCCAGAGATCTATTTTAAAACAGCTCTATCCGAACAGCAACTTTTCAATCCGCCAGAGCTGTCCCAAACAGACCCTTAGCCTATGCGGGCCCACGATCGCTCCCTCGTGATTGTCAAACAAATTCGCAACAAAGTCACCCATTTGGTCCAATGCTTCAGTGACGCCCAATGTTGGGAAAAAGTCAACCCAAGGTTCTAGTGGCATTCCACCATCACCCGAGCCTCGGGGAGATTCCGCCTGCCTTTCCTGCTTCAGCAGCAGTTTCCTCTCAGCTACACATTCTGGTTTTTTTCTTTTCCACAGGTGCGATGCGACCTCCTCCTCCAGCCTCTTCATCTTGAGCTGGGCCTTATTCTCCACGGCCTCTTCTTCTTGCCTTTTTTCCCCCCACCTTCTTTATCTCCTTGCGGGTGGACACTCTCTCAGGAACATTGCGGGTGAATATATATCTCGTCTCCTTTACCGGCGGTGTGCGCCTATAGTAGGAGCGCTATCGGCTACCCGCAGAAAGGAAGACGCCTTTGTTACCAACTCTTCTTAAACAACATCTGATCAATCTGTAACACGAGAATCGGGCTATCAATGTCATTCTTAAATATGTATCCTCCTCCATAATGTTACAACTCAAACTATATGACACTGCAATGACTATGTGAAATCATCTATGCACCTACTTCACATTAACTGACAATGCGCATGAGTTCTATCTTTTTCAAACCTTCCAATCCACTCGTCGGGGTAACCTCACTATTTGCCAATATCATGTGATCATGATGGACCTTTGGAATCAGCTTTCTATCATCGAACCAACTCCTCTTTCAGGTGAAACCAATCCCTTTTACCATAAGTACCTTACTCTTCATAATCGTCGCCGCCAACTGTAGTTTCTCATGCATCGATCACCAGCCATAATTTTAGACCGGTGCTGGTATCCTTCTTCAACACTCTCCAACCCCCTCTTTGGATGTTGCTATAAATGAACTCATTATCGAGGAAAACCAATGCCTTCCTCTTGAGGCCAACTCCTCTCTGGGCTTTTCTATCCCACTCTCTCCAACAGATAATGTTCATCACCTAATTGCCACTGCTGCGCGACAACCTCCCAAGTCTAGATATATTGGGACTCGAGCACGCATACCTACTTATTCCTATGGCCTAAAGTGGTGTGCGTGGTACATACAAAATGACAACAATAACACTCAAGAATGTCATGCTCTTGCAAATTGTAAGGCTCACAAAGCAACCAGATCTCGGTCTTTCGGACGCTCTACTCCTCAAGAAGCTCTTGCTGATCGTTCTCCTACCTTCTCGCCAGAACAAATATAACCGCTTATGACTCTGCTGTAGATCAATAATCAACCCTTTATTATTGGATCCTCTTCTGTTATTCTCGCAGGTATAGCTTTTGGCTCTTGGATCTTAGACTCATGTGCTTCCTATCATATAACTAATGATGTCACTCATATCTCCTTCCCCACTCCTCTTCGCTCCTTGATGGCCGCGAAGCCAACTCTTATTTAGGTGGTTGGTTCGATTGGTTGAACGTCGCGGACTGCTAAAAAATGAGTTTTTAACGAAAGGAGGCGAAAGTAGGCGGAGTGGAGGAGGCATTAGTCATCTCCGCCACCTGCTTTGTTAACCTTTCAACTTGAAGGGTTAACAGAGCAGTGGAATCCACTTCAAAAAGGCCGACCGCCTGCTTTGTGCATCCCCGCAGGACGTTCCATTGGTAGGCGTTCATTTCCATCTCTTCAATAAGCGCTTGGGCAGCCTCAGGGGTTTTATTATTTAAAGTGCCCCCTGCAGCCGCGTCAGTCATTTGCCGCGTCTGATAGTTAAGCCCATTGTAAAAGATCTGGACCTGCAACTACGCAGGCAGCGCGTGGTGCGGACACTTGTAGAGGAATTCTTTAAACCTCTCCCAAGTCTCAAATAGAGACTCGGAATTGTTATGCACAAACGAAAAAATGTCAGCGCGCAACATTACAGTTTTTGAGGGCGGAAAATACTTCGTTAAGAACTGTTTTGCAAGCTCGGCCCAGGCGGTGATACATCCTCGCGGGAGGGAATTCAACCATGCCTTTGCTTTGGATTTAAGGGAAAAAGTAAATAAGTGCAAGCGAATGACGTCATGAGTTGCCATTAATCTTAAAGGTGTCGCAAATTTCTAAAAAGTTAGACAAGTGAATATTCGGGTCCTCATCGGCAGTCCATCGAACTTCACGACATTTTGGATCATTTGAATGACACTCGATTTTATTTCAAAATTATTATTCGCCACCGTAGGGCGAACAATGCTAGACCCAAAATCATCCAGGTTTGGCTGGGCGTAATTAGACATAGTACGCTCGACTGCTTGGGCAGGGTTAGGGTCGGACATAACTACGACAGAGGGTTCTCCAATAGATTCTTCGGGGTCTAAAAAAGGAATTCGGAGTTGAGATTGAATACGCGCAAGAGAGCGTTCGATCTCGGGATCTAAATCAAAATTTTCAGACTCCGAGGGTTGTCCACGGGTCATACACCCTAAAATATAAACTAAATAATAAACTCTCTTTTATTATTATTTTTGAAATAGAGTTTTTAAGTTTTTTTTTAGTTTTTAGAAAATAGGTAAAAGTAATAGACTTCTGAATTCAAAATAACAACTCGAAGAGTCCCCGACAACGGCGCCAAAAACTTGATGGCCGCGAAACCGAATCTTATTTAGGTGGTTGGTTCGATTAGTCGAACGTCGCGGACTGCTAAAAAGCGAGTTTTTAACGAAAGGAGGCAAGTGCACCTATCACATGTAGTACTCAATATTCAGTGAGAATATCGAGGTCGTATTGTTCTCGGGGTCGGGTTGATTATTTTTACTCTTTCTAGAGTAACTATTATTTTACTGAAAATATGGTGGGATTTTAATTAACTATGGCGGAAAAATTAAAGGCACGAAAAATGAGTTAGGAAATTCGATGAAGGGTTAACGCTCGGCATTGGATCGGATTAAGACTAAAACGACTCTTAATAATTAGAGAACCAAAATTTCAAATTAATTAAAGGAAATTTGGCCGTGGAGGTTCCACAAACATGACCTCACCTAGCTATAGGAATATCACTCGTCTGAACATTAAGACTATTCGACCGAACTCTCGTCCGACGAAGGATTCCTCTTAATGCCCGCTTTACGCTAAGAACCCCGCTATTGAGTGAGGAACCCAATCCGATAGTGTTACGCTTCTCCTCTCTCGAGGGTATGCACGCAACTCTTTTTACCCAAGGATGATCAGTCCATACGCACGGCCTCTCGGCTAGCTAGCGTATGGATAACGGAAATAGAGTTCACACATCAATATGTTGTTCTACACATCGTAAACCCGGGGCAAACCTTAAGTCCTTTAATTAAAGTGAGAAAAAGATCCTTTAATTATTTAGAGTGATTTCATATGTCCCAATGCTCTTCGATGCCGAGGGCTAAGAACAATTAGCCACTCATCGGTACGGGGACGGCTTATGATTTTAATGAGGCGTGAGTTTGAGACTAAGCGCTAAAGGGTTACAAAAAAGGGACAGAAAAGAACACAACGTTAGAAAGCTATAAAACTAACTAAACGAGAACTCACACCTTTCAAAATCATAAAATAAAAAAGCTAAGTTACACAAAAAAGAGAAATTACAAGTCCTACTCGAATGAGTAGACAGGAAATAGATGCATTACAAGTCCTACTCAAACGATAGGCGGGAAATGACAAGTCCTACTCGAATGAGTAAGCAGAAAGTAAATGCACACAAACACGCAAATTCTATATAATTGAAAAAACGAAAAAAATTATCTCATACACACACTCTGCATAATTGAAAAAGCGATAAAAGAAAATAAGAAAAATTATCTCATACACCCATACACACAACAAAAAGAGAAAGAAAACAAACTGGTTTAGTCGTCCAAGAAGTCAGCCTTATCAAGGACGAGTAGGCAAGCGTAAGAACCAGAATTTGAGGGTCGCAAGCACCTCTTCGCTACACACACTTCTAGCAATTTCTAGAATGGCAAGAACAGATTGATGGTGGATGGAAATAAAGGCGCAACTCAAGCGACTTACACATAAACAATACAAGTTCACATAGACATGAAATTAATAATATTTACAACTAAGAGCACATCATCAATACAAAAGTTCTAACATCACATAAACAACAATAAAGGAAGAACAAGTCAAGAGATCGACCGAATCCGAAGGCTCGTCGAGGGGTCGCGGAAGGAATCGCCGGGTTGTCAATCCGCATTCAAGCTCGGTCCTCAACTATGTCTGGGGTAGAGAAGGGCTGTCACTACCTTCCAATTGTCCCGTCTTCTTCGTGTCACGATCCGGAAGAAATTTGCAAGCTTCCCTTCGCTTGTTAGCTATGGCGTCGAAGCTTGAAATAGAGCTTAGAAGATGAAGGAGAAGGCCGAGAGCAAGCACCGACAAGGTATAGGCTTCGCGAGCATCGTCAGAGCTTCTCCCCTTGGTGGAAGATGAAGAGCGGAGGTGGAAGGGCAGAGCTTTGCCCTAAAAATGTGGTTGGATCGGCTGGAATGAAGTTGTCCGTCAATGGCTGAAAATCTGCGCTTAAATAGAAAAAGATCAGAAAAATGGTCACGTACGGTCCCGCGCACGACCGTGTGCTAACCGTGTGTTATTAATTTTCAGATCTGGATCGTGGATGAAGATGCGTTGAGTCGTGAGTTTTACTCGCGCACGGGTGCTTCCGCCCGTGCGTGAAGGAAATTGCACGGGTAAACACAGTGCGCGAAAAATAGGGTAAAACAGGGTAAAACAGGGTAAAACAGGGGAACCGTGCGTTTTACTCGCGCACAGGCGCGTTTGTCCGTACGTGAAGGAAACACACGATTTACCCCAGAATGCAGGAATAAAGAGAAAATGTGCAGGCCGTGTGATTCCTTCTTGCACGGTTTGGCCTAAACCGTGCTGGAACAAAACGCACGGGTAGAACAGAAGTCCCCGGAATTGTTGTGCGAAACGCACGATTACACTGAAACCGCGCTCAACAAATTCGCATGACCGTGCGTTTTACACAGAACTGGAAAATGAATCCGGGACGTACCGACTACCTGCACTGCAATAAAACCAGGTCAGAGCACAAGCTCCCAGCAATAACACATAGCATACACTAAATAAAAAGAACCATGGGGAGCACCATGTGCTTACCCCCAACAAAAGAATACGCAATTGCACACCCTTGGGCCAAAATAGCGCACTTAGCGTGATAAGCAGAATAAATGAAATATCAACGATAACATGCTAAAAGTGAAGTGCATACGTGTAAAAACTAACCCAGATGAGTCCGATAAACCCTATTTAAATCGGTCTCATCAGTAGGCCAGAAATAACCCTGCCGCAGGATCCTTCTTTCTAAGGTTCTTGCTCCTGAGTGACTTCCACACTCACCAGAATGCACTTCGCAAAGAATAACAGGAATTTCACCTTCTGAAACACATCTTGCCATTGCAGACAAAAAGGTTTTTCTGTATAGAATACTAGACACCAGGTAATAGTAAGCTGCTTTTATCTTGAATCTTTTATTATCTTTGATTTACTGATGAAAGTTTCCAGTTGACAAGTAAAGAATGAGCGGATCCATCCAAGAGGGACGCTGATCAATTTGCATCAACTCTTCTTCATCCACTGCCGGGCAGAAGAGTTCAAAAGTTGTTCCTCCTGATGGAAGTCCGTACTTGGCAAGAACATCTGCCTCCTCATTTTCTGATCTTGGAATGTGTTCAATAGTGAAACTTTTGAATCTACAAACTTTAACTTTTACAAGAGTAAGATACTTCTTCAACACAGGCTCCTTGGTCTCAAAGTTACCGAGAACTTGTAATGCCATCACCAGAGAGTTAGTCTTTATGTGGACATGGTCAATTCCGAGCTCTCTTGCAAGCCTCAAGCTTGCGAACAAGGCTTCATACTCTGCCTGGTTATTTGTAACTGAAAAATAGAACTTGATTGCCTGCTCAAGTTTGATGCCATTTGGATTGATTAGAACCACTCCTGCTCCAGAAGAATTTCTGCCTGAGGCACCATCAACATAGATGGTCCAAGCCAAAGGAGACATTTCTGCTTGATCAGAACTGGACTCTACAGTATCAATCAGGAAATCTGCTAGCACCTGAGCTTTGATAGCTGTCACAGGCATATAAGAAATTTTAAACTCACTTAATTCAATTTCCCATTTAGCCAGCCTGCCTGAATGTTCTGGTAAGTCCAGCACACTTTTCAAAGGTTGATCAGTGATTACTTGAATTGAGTGTGCCTGGAAGTAAGGACGGAGTCTACGAGCAGACATAACCAATGCCAAGGCCAACTTCTCCAGGATTGGATATCTCGTTTCTGCTTCTTTGAGAATATGGCTGATATAGTAAACTGGTAACTGCCTCCTATTTTCTTCTTGAACGAGAACTGAGCTGACCGCCTCAGGGCCAACTCCTAAGTATAAGAACAACATCTTCCATGATCGGGGGCTCTGCAGTAAAGGTGTTGAAGTCAATTGTTTCTTTAACTATTCAAAGGCTTAGGAGCACTCTTCTGTCCATTGAAACTTGGATGCTCCTAGAAGAGTTTTAAAGAACGATGCACTATTATCTCCCACTCGAGAGATAAACCTCCCGAGACCTGCCAACCTCCCTCCTAACTGCTGAACTTCTTTTGGAGAACCGGTTGGAGCCATATTAAGGAATTGAGGGTCGAGTTGATGAACTCTTCGCTGATGAACTGAACGAGCTGATGAACTCTTTGCTGGCAAACTGGGGGTCATTGTCTGTCACTATTGCCTGGGGTAACCCGCGCCTGCATACGATCTCTTCCCACATGAAGTTTCTGATGACTTGTGAGGTGACCTTGGCCAGCGCCTTGACCTCCATCCACATTGAAAAGTAGTCAATCATGACTAAAAAAACATTCTCTGCCCACTAGCCGGAGGAAAAGGCCCAACTAGATCCATCCCCCAGATGGCGAAAGGCCATGGTGCCATAATGCTTCAGAGCCTTTGAGCAGGCAAGAGCTGGAGGGGGGCGTACAGCTGACACTTTCGGCACCTCCTCGCAAACTCAGCCGCATCCTTCCTCAGGGTCTGCCAGAAATACCCTTGCCTTACACCCCTTGCTTCAAACATCCTTCCCACCGAGTGACTGTCACACTCACCTGAATGCTTTTCCTCCAGGATCCTCGGGATCTCTTCCTCGGTCACACACCTCGCTAGGAGCCCTGACAACATCTTCCGATGCAACCCTCCTTCCAGCATTAGGTAATGGGCTGCCTTGTGCCTGAATCTTTTGGCCTCCTTTGTCCCTTCCAGGTTTAAACATCTATTCCCTATATGATTAAATAGAACAACCATTTGTTATTATCTATCAAATTCATCATTTGCTATGATTTTGATTTATATGCTACATCATTTGATATGTCTATAATTTTTCTGAATTCCGCTGTGATGATGTGTTTTAAATATTTATAATATGAGTATGTTAGTGTATACATTGGCTTAGGTTTTGACTTCTTCAAATATGGGGAGATTGTTGGGTCCATTTATCCTAATGTCTTGAATTTGAAGAAGGACCAGCAAAACAATGTATACACATGTTGTAATCTAACTTGTGTTCAAGGTAAATGATTGCAGTTTGTCCTGATAAGCTATGATGGGACAGGTAGCCTAAGTGGCTAAGACAGGTAAGTTCTTACCTAAGGTGTGAGATGACAGAAATCTATCTAAGTTGGAAAGAGCTGAAATGTGGCTAAGTCCACAGGTGTTGAGTGATGAATACACACTCAACGTTATATAGCAAAAAGGCTGTAAGTTGAACTAGTTGAACCATGTTCAAATTCATCGAACTGAGTTCAGAGTTCGTCGAGCTCAGCTCACCATTCGTCGAGCTAAGTTCAGAGCTTGAGATTATGAGTTTGTCGAGCTCAGTTGAGAATTCGTCGAACTCACTTCATCATTCGTCAAACTCAGAAAGTTAGTCTTAGGTCAACATTCGTCAAGCTAAGTTCAGAGTTTGAGATTTTAAGTTCATCCAGGTCAGTTGAGAATTCGTCGAACTGAGTTCAAAGTTCGTCGAGCTCAGTTCACCATTTGTCGAACTCAGAAAGTCAGTCTTAGCCCAGTAATTTTAAACATAGAAAATTGGCTAAGGCAAAAAGCGTTGAGTGAGGCTTGCTCACTCAACGCTCTCAACGCCTTAGTTGTAGAAAGATTTTGGCCATTCGTCGAGCAAAGCTAGCCGTTTGTCGAACTATGTTCAGGATTCTGGCTAAGGCAAAAAGCGTTGAGTGAGGCTTGCTCACTCAACGCTCTCAACGCTTATGTTGCTGAAGAAGTAGAAAATTTGCTAAGGTAAAAAACATTGAGGGATGAAGACACACTCAACGCTCTCAACACCTAAGATGCTGCAGAGGCAGAAAAGTGGCTAAGGCAAAAAGCATTGAGTGATGAAGACACACTCAACGCTCTCAACCCCTAAGATGCTGTAGAGGCAGAAATATTGATTAAAGAAAAAGCGTTGAGTGTAGATTGCTCACTCAACGCTGTCAATGCCTAGTGGAGATAGAATTTTGTCAAAGGAGTTTGGCATTGAGTGATGCTCATTCACTCAACGCCAAGCAGCAGAAAGCTGATAAAGCAAGTTTGGCATTGAGTGAAGTTGAATCACTCAACGCCTAGTAACAGATTGATATTCTAAGTAGTTTGGCGTTGAGTAAAGGTTACTCACTCAATGCCAAGAGATAGTAAATCTGCCTGAGTGTTTTGGCGTTGAGTGAAGCTTACTCACTCAACGCCTATGCTAATGTTGCCTGATTTTTGTCTAAGTCCACAGCTGGTGATGTCAGCAAGTCAACAAGTCAACATATTTCAAATAAGTTGCGGGATGACTACAGTTCGCGATAAAGGACGCCACAGACATAGTGTACGACAGTTGGCATTAAAGCAAATTTGCAGCCAACATTAAAAGTGTGGGACCCATTAATGAAAGAGCCGTTGTGTCTCAATAAATAAAAGAAGTAATAGCTATTCTTCTTCTCTGCCATTCTTGTAGAGCTATAGAACAGGAAGTTCAAGTTGAGAAAGAAAAAGAGCAAGTCAGCTGCTGAGATCAACATCTTCAATAGCAAGTTTGTTGGTGCCATCTTCATCTGCACCAACAAGGAAGCTCAGGGTGATTCCCTGAGAAAGAGATAACTGCAAGAGCAAACCCTTGCTGCAGGAGCTTCACAGATCCATACAATACTTTCTAAAATGAACATACACTTGAGGAACTGTGAAGGAGTTGAAGCTTAGCAGTCTGCTCAGTTCAGAAAGGAGCAGAGACACAGATCTGCTAGTTGCTTCCAACATAAGCTAAAGCTTGTACATCATTGTTGCTATGAAGAAGAGAGGGCTGAACTTCTGTCTCAGTTCAGGGAGAGGCAGAACATTGCTCTGCAAGTAACTTCTAGCACAAGTAAATACTTGTTGCTGTGGAAGTAGTTAGGACTAAATATATCTTAGTTCAATAAAGATAGACTTAGGAAATAAACTCCTGTAGTCATTATTGGGTTGAGTCTATCTCAGTAAAGAAGCTTGACACAGAGAAATATCTCTTGTGCCAAGAATATCCATCAACCCACTTTCATCCTATAGGATTCCGTTTACCTGGATCTGAGTTGTAGGTATCTGAAAGGGTACTGAGTTATAGGAGTGATGTAGCACTCTGAGAGTAGGGCTGTGTGCCTCAAGCTGTAGGGCTGAAGAGCCTGAGTTGTAGGCCTTAGAAATAAGGCTGAGGTAGGTGATTAGTTGATCACTTAGCTATAGGAGATCTGCAGGGCTCTGAGGTAGGACCCCTTGTGGTTTTGAGCTTGGATTCTATGAAGAATCTGTGTGTAAGGCTGAGGGCCTGAGGCGTAAGCTCCTTGGAGCATTTTGGAGAAATGCCTAGTCTAACAAGGCAGTTGGATAGGTAGGAGGGAAAGTGGATATACCCAGTTGGGGAACCACTATAAATACATGTGTGCTTTGCTGTGCTGTTTTCTTTGTGCAGGGTAATTCATCTTGAAAGTAGAAATCAATCAACCACTCAAGCAACAAACTAAAATAAAATAAAAGAATTAATAAGGAGACCAATAACTTATTCACCCCCCTCTAGGTGATTTAGCTATCCTTAAAATTAAAGACTTTCAGGGGGATACCTCTCTCACATGTTTCGATAGTTCCTTCTATCTCAAGGAACTCTCATGTGATACTCATATTCCCATGCTCATCAACAAAGTGAAGTTGCAGAAAGATGTCATTGCTACATCATGGCGGTTGCTCGATCTCTCCTTCTTACATCTTTTATTCCTATTCAGTTATAGGGTGAAGTAGTTCATATTAGTGTATTCTTAATAAATAGAATACCAACACCAAACCTACATAACATATCCTCGTATGAAAGTCTCTATATTAAAATTGCCCTGTACTCTTTCGTAAGAGTCTTTGGTTGCACATGTTTTGTTCAACTACCATCAATAAAATGTAACAAAATTATCCCCCCCCCCCCGCTTATTTGGTTTCATGTGTATTTCTTGGATATACCTCTACCATCCTCTACAACAGAAGATCTGGTATTCCTGTATCATATGCCCACATTCACTTTAATTCTCAAGTTTCAACTCCAATCTCTCCCAGTGAATATAAACAAACCGAGGCTTCCCCCGTGTAACTCAGATCTCTCTAACACATATGTTCTTCCTTTAGACACCAATAATATTCCATCATCTTCGGTGCCTCTTTATCGCTCTACTCCACCACATAAACCCTCTATCCGTCTTAGTCTGGTCTCTTCTCATGCTCTTTCTCTTCAAGCCTTCTTCTTTGTTACTGCTAGTCATCAGGAGCTCCAGACATACCATGAGGCAACATCTATACCTGTTTGGCAGAACACCATGAAGAAGAGTTGCTTGCTTTACATAATACTAGAACATAAGATATAGTCTCTCTACCTAAGGGTATTGAACCCATCATCTGTAAATGGGTCTGCAAAATCAAAACATTAGCTGATGGAACTATTGACATATATGGCTCGCAACATCTCCCGTGGGTTCCAACAACAACATGACATTGACTACGATGAGACATTTGCGCCATTTGCCAGAATGACTATTATTTACACTATTCTTGCCATTAATGCCACCCACTCATGGAACATCTCTCATTGGATGTCAAAAATGCTTTTCTTTTTAGTGACCTTTCAAAAAAAAATTATATGACACCCACAGCAGGGGCCTCCACTTAGCTGGTCAAGTTTGTCAACTTCGTAAGGCTCCTTATGGACTCAAGAAAGCCCCTCGTGCTTGGCTTTCTGAGTTCATTACTACAAGTCAGTTGACTTTTCTGTAAGTCTTTCTGATCCAATCTTATTCACACATACATCTGGAACTCTCTCGATGTTGTATGTTGATGACATGGTCATAGTGGACATCAACTCAAGGCATATTCAATAAGTCAAGAACCACTTCAATACTCAGTTTGAAATGAAAGATCTTGTACCCCTTCGTTACTTCCTTGGTCTAGAAATAGATCACAATCCCAGGGGTTATCTTCTATCTCAACAAAAGTTTGTTATTGAGATCCACCATCGGGTATTGAATCTTTCTTTGCAATTCTCTGATTTCTTGGAAATCCAAGAAATAAGATGTTATGTCTCGGTCTAGTGTTGAAGCTGAGTATTGAGCAATGACCATGCACCACCGCAACTGAGATAAAATTGTACAACCCCGTGTTCGCTGAAGGGGCTCAGGTAACCAGGCGGGCCGCCCCCGACCCGCGCATCAAAGGGTTGCCCTAGCGAGCCAGCCTGGCCCGTACCCTCCTAGGCGGGCTAGCTCGCGCCCCCTAGGCGGGCCATCCTCTTGCCCGCGCCATCCCAGCGAGCCAGCCCTTCCCGCGCCTATTTTGGCGGGCCAGCCCCTCCTACCTCTCCTAGGCGGGTCGGCCCGCGCCCTCCCGACGAGCCGGCCCCGGCCCACGCCTCATGCCGAGTGGAAGCATTGAAGGGCTGCTCGCTCGATTCCCAATGGGGAGGATTTCTTACTATCTTACCCCATTGTCCTGCCCCTAGCCGGTCAAAATAGTGGGGTCTCGTTGTTGGCAGACCTATGTGGGCTGCATATAGCTGTTTAGAACAATGGAGTTTTGCTGTTGGTAGGCCAGCACGAGGAGCTTTCAGTAATTTCAAGGCAGCAGAGGTTAGTTATTTATATACCATCTTCAAAATCCTATAAATAGGACCCAAGGGGTACCTCAGAAGGCGGGCTTACTTGCTCCCCAGTCTTCTAGCGCTTTCCGAGATACCTTAGCCCGACATTTGGCTAAGGATGGGAAGCGCTCAGTGATCTTCTGGGTTTGTGGTGAGACCTCCGAGTCGGGCCCTTAGTCTAGTCCTTTGCTCTCTTTTCCTTATTGTTTTTCTTGCAGGAGCGAAGTAGGTGCACGACCACCCCTTCCCCAAGGGTGAACTCCACAAGAGACCGATTTTCAGTTTCAACATTTTGGTGCGGTGAGCGTGGACAGTGGTCAGCACAGAAAACCTTCAGCGAGCTCGATGACGGGAGGAGAAGAGCAAGGATCAGACAGGACCGACTTGCCACCCCCTCCCCCTCTCTCCACCATGGGGATGTTCGAGGACTTCGGGCAGAAGGTACTTGGCCTGGTTCGGTTCGCACTCGGCACGCGCGCCGAGTGCTCGAATCCAGTAATCTCGGTCCTCGCAGATCTGGTACTCGGTGAGGCCGCTCCCGCCCGGCGAGCGGGGAAGGAAGTCGCCGAGGAGGGCCGGGGCACCGAGTTCCCCGGGCGAGTGCTTTTCCCAGGCTCGGGAGGCGGCGATAGGTTTGGCGAGTTGGGAGCGCGAGACCCTCCGGCTCGCCCAATGAGGGGAGGAGTCCCTTCAGCGAGTTGGTCTCCTCTGCACCAGTCCTAGAGGGTTTCAGGGAGCCCGACATATACTACTACACCGGGTAGGGAGACCCGGTCAAACACATCTAATGGTTCGAGGATGTGGTCTCGATCCGGCAGATGTCGGATGGCTTCAAATGCAGGCTCTTTGCCATCACTCTGAAAGAGAAGGCCAGGGAGTGGTTCCACCAGGTTCCGACCAGTTCTATCTACTGTTTCGAGGACCTCCTCCAGGGGTTCATGCTGAGGTTCACCACCTCGAAGAAGAGGAAGAGGGAGTCGGAGTCCCTGTTCCGCATCAAGTAGGGGGTGAACGAGACCCTAGGGAGCTATATCAATCGCTTCAATGAGGAGGTCACCTAGGTTCAGTAAAGCGCAAACACGAGTTTGCCTCAGACCCCGAGCAGATCTCGCTGCCAGGCTCCCATCAAGCTGGCAGGGCTGGATGTAACTCGGAGGAGTCTGCCTCAGACCCCGAGCAGATCCCGCTGCCAGGCTCCCATCAAGCTGGCAAGGCTGGATGTCACTGGGAGGAGTCTGCCTCAGACCCCGAGAAGATCCCGCTGCCAGGCTCCCATCAAGCTGGCTGGGTTGGATATCACTCGGAGGAGTCTGCCTCAGACCCCAAGCAGATCCCCCTGCCAGGCTCCCATCAAGCTTGCAGGGCTGGATGTCACTCGGAGGAGTCTGCCTCAGACCCCGAGCAGATCCCGTTGTCAGGCTCCCATCAAGCTGGCAGGGTTGGATGTCACTCGGAGGAGTCTGTCTCAGACCCCGAGCAGATCCCACTGCCAGGCTCCCATTAAGCTGGCAGGGCTAAATGTCACTCGAAGGAGTCTACCTTAGACCCCGAGCAGATCCCGCTGCAAGGCTCTCACCAAGCTGGCAGGGCTGGATGTCACTCGGAGGAGTCTGCCTTAGACCTCGAGCAGATCTCGCTGCCAGGATCCCATCAAGCTGGCAGGGCTGGATGTCACTCGGAGGAGTCTGCCTCAGACCCCGAGCAGATCCCGCTGCAAGGCTCCCATCAAGTTGGCAGGGCTGGATGTCACTCGGAGGAGTCTTCCTCAGACCCCGAGCAGATCCCGCTGTCAGGCTACCATCAAGCTAGCAGGGCTGGATGTCACTCGGAGGAGTCTGCCTTAGACCCCGAGCAGATCCCGCTGCCAGGCTCCCATCAAGCTGGCAGGGCGTGATATCACTCGGAGGAGTCTGCCTTAGACCCCGAGCAGATCCCACTGCCAGGCTCCCATTAAGCTGGCAGGGCTGGATGTCACTCGGAGGAGTCTGCCTCAGATCCCGAGCAGATCCCGCTGCAAGGCTCCCATCAAGATGGAAGGGTTGGATGTCACTCGGAGGAGTCTGCCTCAGACCCCGAGCAGATCCTGGTGCCAGGCTCCCATCAAGATGGCAGGGCTGGATGTCACTCGGAGGAGTCTGCCTCAGACCCCGAGCAGATCCGTCTGCCAGGCTCCCATCAAGCTGCCAGGGCTGGATATCACTCGGAGGAGTCTGCCTTAGACCCCGATCAGATCCCGCTGCCAGGCTCCCATCAAGCTGGCAGGGTTGGATGCCACTCGGAGGAGTCTTCCTTAGACCCCGAGCAGATCCCGCTGCTAGGCTCCCATCAAGCTTGCAGGGCTGGATGTCACTCGGAGGAGTCTGCCTTAGACCCCGAGCAGATCCCGCTGCCAGGCTCCCATCAAGCTGGCAGGGCTGGATGTCACTCAGAGGAGTCTGCCTTAGACCCCAGAAGATCCCGCTGTCAGGCTCCCATCAAGCTGGTGGGGCTAGATGTCAC
The DNA here is from genome assembly GCA_039513925.1 of Platanthera zijinensis. Taxonomy (NCBI): domain Eukaryota; kingdom Viridiplantae; phylum Streptophyta; class Magnoliopsida; order Asparagales; family Orchidaceae; genus Platanthera; species Platanthera zijinensis. The sequence continues at coordinate 33,712,300 of CM077090.1, forward strand.
TCAGAGGAGTCTGCCTTAGACCCCGAGCAGATCCCGATGCCAGGCTCCCATCAAGCTGGCAGGGCTGGATGTCACTCGGAGGAGTCTGCCTAAGACCCCGAGCAGATCCCGCTGCCAGGCTCCCATCAAGCTGGTAGGGTTGGATGTCACTCGGAGGAGTCTGCCTTAGACCCCTAGCAGATCCCGCTGCTAGGATCCCATCAAGCTTGCAGGGCTGATATCACTCGGAGGAGTCTGCCTTAGACCCCGAGAAGATCCCGCTGCCAGACTCCCACCAAGCTGGCAGGGTTGGATGTCACTCAGAGGAGTCTTCCTTAGACCCCGAGCAGATCCCGCTGTCAGGCTCCCATCAAGATGGCAGGGCTAGAGGTCACTCAGAGGAATCTGCCTTAGACCCCGAGCAGATCCCGCTGCTAGGCTCCCCTTAAGCTGGCAGGGCTGGATGTCACTCAGAGGAGTCTGCCTTAGACCCCGAGCAGATTCTCTACCACGACAGAGAGCCACGAATGAATCGGCGGGTTGACGAGGAGATCCCGACATGATGGGGAGTAAGGAGGGCTGACTCTGGCCTAAAGATCGGCGGGTCCAATGGAAGGGCGCCCGGGCGGCAAAGACGCTAGCAGCCCTCGCCACGAATGGATTGGCGGGTCGACGAATGATTCTCGGCACGAGGGCGAACCAAGAAAGCCGGACCCCAACCTAGAGATCGACGAGCCCCCAGAGAAGAGTGCCCGGACGGCGACAACCTGACCACGCCAATGCCCCCGGAAGCCAGCTCGCCCAAAGTCCAAACGCACGCCAGGCTTTTCTCGCCCACCCAATGACGCGAATGGGTTAGCGAGCCCGGATGGAATTGGCGAGTCGCTCCCTCGCGTCGCGACCACCCAACCTACCCCTCGCTCTTAAGCCTAAGTTCAGAGTTTAAAGTGAGCAGACGATCTCACTCACTCGCTCACTGTCGCGACGTCCATGAGAACATTCAAGGATAAAAGAAATCATAATTAGTGCGAGAATCAAGAGGCGAGTGTAATAAACAAGGATATTTGCATTTCAGATCAAAAAAGAGTTTTGTACATTGGCGAAATTCAAAAGAGATAAGGCTATTACAAAAACTGGGCTCTGGCCCGCGTCACCGCCACGACAAAAGTGGGAGGAATGCAAGCTCTCGGCGAGGCGAGCCTTGAGTGGCAGGCCCTTATATGGGGTGGTATGGCCTGTCGCCTAGCTCTGGTACCCGAAGGAACAGCTCCTGTACCACCTCGCTTGCCAAAAGCTTGGCACTGTCGTCCTTGATAAGGTTTGCCCTCTGCAGCGTCCGACAAGTGTATTTTGCAGCGTTGGCCGCGTTCTTCTGCATCATCACTTCGATCTCGTGATCGCTGTAATGAGCGAGCTTGCAGCCGCTTGTAGATGGCGGTGGGGTGGCTGCTGCAGCCTCCAACGCGTCCACTCGCTTCTAAAGCGCCTGCTTCTCCTGTTGGAGGGTGGAGACCTCAGTACCCAGCCGGCTGGCAGTCGCCGCGTCCTGTGAAAATGAGAAAAACCGATTTAAGTTATGCGGGAAGGAGTAAAGGTTAAGGCAATTCAAGGAACCTATCGCTCCACCTAGGTACTGAGCGAGAGCGGCCTCCGCCGCATCGGCCCGCTTCCGCTGCTCGTTCGCCTCTTCGTGAGCTAGTTGGCGGGCCACCTCCTTCTCGTCGATGAGCTTGGTGAGGGATGGAGAGCTCTTGTCCAGCCGAAGACACCGCCGGCCGACCATATGAGCCAGCTCGAGGCTGTGGAACTGGGCCCGCGTGCTTTCATAGATCAGCACTCGCGTCGCCTCCTCGTCATAAATGGCGGCGTCCTCTCGCCCGTAGACACCGAAGGCGAGGTTATAGGCATCTCCGCTACTGGAGTCATCCTCCAACCAGCTCGGCATCAGCGATGATACGTAGACCCTGTTGGTCTCCTTATCCCACTGAAGCAGCGGGACTCCGGCCTCGTCTGCGGGCCCCTCTCCGTAACCAAAGTTACGATGGCCCCGGGGGATTGCCTTCCCAGCAGGCCGAACCTCCTCCGGTGGCTGCGACATGCCCGCCTCTCTGCCTGAAGATCTGACTGTCGGAGAGGCCGCGGGGGAGGGAACGACGGACGGCTGGCTTGCGGGGGCCTTACCCTTGTCGCGAGCCGGGGGAGGCGAGCCACCCGACTTTTTCGACTTCTTAGGCGGTGGCGGATCCTGGGGCTGCTCGCGGCTGGGCCGCTTCATGGGGGCAGGGGTCGAGAACTCGCGATGGGCGGCAGCCGCCGCCTCGGCCCGCGCTAGCTCGCCGGCGGCGAGTCGCACACTCTCATACGGCGGATGGATAGGGATGTCGCGCTCGCCTACAGGAAGTGGAACTTAGAAAAAATTCGAAGAATTCAAGGATGCGTAGATAGGGCGAGTGTTGGGTACATAGGAAAATGTGTATCTGATTTGAAGATGCCTCACTTAGCTCAATGATATACGTCAAGGTGTATTTGATGTTATTGTGAGTTTATATGTGCAGGTTAAGAATATGCTAAAAGGCAGGAAAAAAAAGTTTTGAAGTCCATGAGTCGACACTAGAGGAAGCTGTGTCGACACTTAAGAAAGCCTGTGTCGACACTTAGAAAAGCAGTGTCGACACCAGAAATAACTGTGTCGACACACAGAAGTTTTATTCAACAACAACTGTGTCGACACCTGGAGGCAGTGTCGACACACATAATTTTTAGACTATATCAACTGTATCGACACACAGGACTTGTGTTGACACACAAAAGAGTTTCAATAAAGTTGATTGCTGTGAAGTGAAGAAGTGACTGTGTCGACACAAAGAAGTAGTGTCAACACATTCTACAGATGCAGTGTCAAGAAGCAGTGTCGACACCAAAGGAGCTGTGTCGACATCACCAAAGCTTGTGTCGACACTTAATCTACTTGTGTCGACACATAATGAAGATCAGTCTCGACACTTTGCTGACAAAGACAAAGGTTCAATAAATGACTGAAGACTTGACAGCTATGAATTCCAACAAGTTTGCTGAAGCTATCAGGACTATCAGAAGTTCGTTAGAAACCGGATCAGCCGGTTACCATGGATGAATTCTATATATAGACGGATTCTGTCAAATCAAAAGAATGAACAACTAATGAAGAATTTATCATTGATCAAGAAAGAGCACGTCACACAGAATAAGATTTTCGTGAGAAGATCTAAGAAGACAGTCTGAAGTGGCAATCTACTCAGAATTTGTCTTAGGAGAATTCAAACAAGAATTAAGAAGAAACTTCAGAAGATTTGGAGAGTGAGAGAGAGCTCCAGCTGTTTGAAGTAAAGATGGAGACATTTACAAGTCTCTTAAGAAGCAGATCCTGAACAAATCTGCTAAGAAGAATTCAGATCTATTTCTGAAATCTAAGAAGGAAGCTGCCAGCCAGTCAACTTTAAAGAAGATCAACCCTATTGAGTTCAGATTCAAGAAGCTTTGAAGAAAGCTAAGAATAGGTTGATCTAAGCAATCAGTTTTATCAAGAGCTGATCAAGAAACCTTTTATCCCTTCTCTCTCAACAAGGGTAAGAGTCAATCTATAAGATTTTTCAAATTCTGTAGGATCTTTCAAGATCTGAGTTGTAAGCCTATAATATAAAGGCTGAGTGTAGGAGATATAGATCTCTGAGTTGTAAGGCTTTTGAGTCTGAGTGTAGGAGAAATCAATCTCTGAGTTGTAGGCCTTGTGACAAGGCTGAGGTAGGGCTGTTAGTCTGAGCTGTAGCAGTGTGGATACATTCTGAGTTGTAGGAACCTTTCAGGGTTTTGAGCTGTAAGATCTATGGATTTGAGAAGAAGGAAGAAGTTAGGCCGAATCTAGCACACTGTTGGATAGACGAAGGGGGAAAGTGGATGTACCAGGACCTTGGGGAATAACTATAAACCAGTGTGCAATCTGTGATGTGTGTGTGATTGTGAATTCTGTGCTGTGGTTGCTGTGTTAGCTGTAGAATAGTTAGATTCTCTTTAAAGAACTGAATTCTTATTCTGCCTTAAAAGAAAAAAGATAGAACCTATTCACCCCCCTCTAGGTGTTTGGGTTATCTTGAAATCGATTCTATCAAGTGGTATCAGAGGTAGGTTACTCAAATAAGGACTTAACAGTCTGAGTTAGATCCATAAGGTAGATTCATGATCAAGAAAATGGGTTCAGGAGAAAATCATAAGGAACTAGGTTCTATGAAATTACCAATATGCAGGAAAGAGATATTTGGAATATTGAAAGAAAGGATCAGGCTTTTTATGCAGGCTTCTGATCCAAGGATCTACATTACAGTAAAGGAAGGTCCTTATATTCCAATGAAGTTGTCAGTTCTAGATGCAAATCAAAGAATTCCCAAGGATTTTTCAGAGATGACTAAGGAAGAGATCATCCTGGCAACTATGGATAAAAGAGCCCAGAATATCATAGTAAGTGTCATAGATGATTCAACCTTTCAAAATTTGATTCACTGCAAGACCTCTAAGGAAATGTGGGACACATTGATAGTCTACATGGAGGGTTCTGAAGAAGTCAGACAAAATAGAAAATCTATGCTGAACCAGGAATATGAGAGTTTCAGACAAGAAAAGTCAGATGGTATAATTGAGTGTTATAAAAAATTCTATAGAATAGTAAATGAGCTGATGTCCTATGGAAGGATCTTCAGTACATATGAACTGAATGATAAATTCCTAAGATCCTTGACAAAGGATTGTGACACTAAGATTTGTGCCATTAGGGAAGTGGCCAAACTTGCAGATATCTCTCCTCCAACTTGTTAAAATTGGTGAAGTGGAAGTGGGGGTGATCGGCAGTCCGGGCGACCTGGGCGGACTGACCGCGCGGACTGGGCTTAGTCCGGCGGGTTGCTGTTCGGCATTGCTTGTAGCTCTGGAGGTGGTATCCGCGGTCTGTGCGGACTGAGGTTTGGAGTCCGCTCGATCTGTGGTTCTGGAGTTGCGGTGAGCTGCTTCTTTTTGGCGGTCTGGCCTATATGCTGGCGGACTGGCCTGGTACCCGCAGTGTCCGCTATGACCGGGCTTTGTGCCTGTGGTCGTGGACAGTGCGAGTTGGAGTTGTATCCGTCGTACCCGCTGTGACCGGGCGGACTGCCATGGGCAGGTCGCTTCTCGCCAGGACTTGGCGGGTTGGTTGCCTCTTGGCGGGCGGACTCGGCGAGTTGGCTTTACTAGCTGCGACCAAGGGGCGGTGTCTCTATCTCATAGGGTGGTGACCGCACTCCTCACCCGGCCTATAAATAGGACCCCCCCGGCACCTCATTTGGTAGCAGAGTGAACAGTAAGTTGGGCTTGAGTGTAGGCTACAGACTCGTTTGTTGTATCCGCACTGGCTGTTTGCTTAACTGGTTTCTATGTGCAGGTGGCGCGGCTAGCAGTGTCAAACCAGGAGTTTGGTTCTGACCGCTGGAGTTAGCGGGCTGCATTGGCAGTTACCAGCATCAGTTTTATCTCAAGTTTCTTCTCTGTCCGCGCGACCTCGCGGTCTCGGCGGATAGGCGGCTTGTTCCTCTGTTCATCAGCAGTTTGGCGGCGGATTGAGCGAGCTCGGCGGTCTCGGCGGACTCGGCGGTCTCAGTGTGCTATCCGCCCGATTTGTTTTTCTGCTTTTTCATACTGGCGAAATCATGTCTCACCATGTATGCCTCGCCTTGTAAAGAAGATTAATAAAAGTTTGATCTGCTTGTTTCTGTCTGTGTGTGTGGTTATCTAAGTTGCTTCCTACTTTCCACGGTTCAAGTTGTGATCTGGGTAGTGCCGAAGATATTAATTTAGTGTTTGGGCTACCTTGTTGATCAACTTGAGAAAATTCAACATGGTATCAGAGGAAGGTTCAGTTGCTTGAGCGGTGATCAACAGGCTTATTGTTGCTCTGTGTGCTTCTGAAGGATAACCAAGTTGGCGCCATGGACGGTGGTTTTGCAAGAGGTCTTGGTATTGAGCTTCTGACGCCGACTAACTTCAAGAAGTGGAAGTCGTGCATGAAGAGCTATCTTCTGGGTGAGGAGTTTTGGGAGGTCGTCGGTGGAGATGATCAAGTAGAAATAACTGCTGAGTTTGGTACAGCCGAGCAGGTGAGAGTGTGGAGGAAGACAAATGCCAAGGCTGAGTTTGCTCTCAAGCGGGCGGTGTCACCTAAACTCTTTGATCACATCTTAGGATGTGAGTCTGCTGCTGAGATTTGGACTTCCCTTGATGGGTTGTTCAATAGGAAGAATGTAGCAAGGCTACAGTTCTTAGAGAATGAGTTGGCTAAGGCAACTCAGGGAGATCTTTCTATCTCCAAATTCTTCTTGAAGATGAAGAGCTTGTGTACTGAGCTCTCTGCTCTTGATCCTGATGAGCCGATCTCCGAGGCTAAGCTGAAGAGGCACATAATCTGCGGTTTGCGAAAGGAGTATGTGGCCTTCGTTACTTCTGTTCAAGGCTGGGCTACTCAGCCCTCTCTTCTGGAGCTGGAGAATCTGCTTGCCTCACAGGAGAGCTTGGCAAGGCAGATGGCCGGGGTGACGGTCTCTGAAGGAGCTAGTGATGCTCTCTTCACTGAGAAGAAGAAGAAGAGATGGGAAGGGAAGAAGAAGCAGACTGCGGCTGGAGATGAATCTTCATCTTCTAAACAGCAGGAGGGGAGCCTTGCTCCTAAGAAGGATTGGAAGAAGAACCTGAAGTGCTTCAGGTGTCATCAACCAGGCCACTTCAAGCGAGACTGCAAGGTCAAGCTGCAGCCTAGGCATGTTGCAGGCAAGGAGGAAGCCTCCTCAAGCAAGGAGGAAGCTGGCTGGGGTGGAGCGTTCATGACGGGCACTTGTGTCCGTGCTTTGTCCACCAGTGACATGAAGGACGACTGGATCGTTGACTCCGGGTGTGGTCATCACCTCACCGGAGATTTGTCAAAGTTCTCTTTGCTGCAGGCATACTCAGGTAACGAAGCTATCATTACTGCTGATAATACTATTCATGCAGTAGAGAAGGAGGGTATGGTAACGGTGGGCAGTGATAAGGGGCCACTCACGTTAAGGAGTGTTTATCACGTACCGGGTATGAAGAAAAACCTCTTCTCTGTGACCAATGCGGTTGATGCTGGTTATCACGTTCTGTTTGGGCCAACATAAGTGAAGTTCCTTCGCAACGTATCAGCGGTTAAGGCTGATGTTGCTCATGTAGGAAGGAGAGTGAAGGACTTGTTTGTCTTATCAACAAGCTCCTATGTTGATCGGATGAGGGCCAACGATAGCGCTGCTATGTGGCATGAGAGGCTGGGGCATGTCGGGATGGATAAGCTGAAGGCTATGTCAAGCAGGAGCCTGGTGAGAGGCTTGCCTAAGTTATCATCCTTCGGTGAGGGTCACGTTTGTGCTGGATGTCAATATGGGAAGTCTCATCGTCTTCCATTTGATAAATCACAAACAAGAAGCAAAGCACCATTGGAGGTTATCCATGGTGATCTGATGGGACCAACCGCGACTGCTAGCCTTGGTGGAAGCAGATATATGCTAGTCTTGATTGATGACTACTCAAGATACACTTGGGTGTATTTCTTGAAGGAGAAGTCTGAAGCCTTCCGATTGTTTGTGGAGTTCAAGGAGCTGGTGGAGGGAAGGCTTAACTTGAAGATCAAAAAGCTTAGAACTGATAACGACGGAGAGTTTGTCTCTTCCGAGTTTTCTAACTTTTGCAGGAAGCATGGAATCCAGAGGGAGCTCACTTGTGCTCATACTCCATGTTGAAGTGTGACCGGGCGGTCTGTCTTGGCGGGTTGGAGACCGCGCGGTCTGACGGTCTCACTCAGCGGTTTGGTTGCTGTGCTGTTGCCGAACGGTCTGGCGGTCTCCCCTGGCGGTCTCCTCTGGCGGTCTCTCTCTCTCTGGTGGTAGCCGTGCGGTTAGCCCTTCTGTCTAACCGCGCGGTCTGTGCGGTTTGATCTGTATAGTCCGCTTAGTTCTGTAAATTTTTAGTCCCACATCTCTTATTTGTATTCTCTCTTCTCTCCTCCATTCTATATAAGGGAGGGCATACCTTTGTAATAGATACCTTTTTCTGATAATAAAATTTCAGTTATACTCGTTCCGGCTTGTTTTTAGTTCGTTTCTGACATGGTATCAGAGCCATCGGTCATTGGCTCCTGATTCTGTCCGCTCTGTTCGCGCGGCTTTCTTCCTCTTATCGCGGCCTGTTTCCGCGGCTTGTTTCTTCCGCTTGTTTTTTTTTTCTCGCGACCTGTTTCTCGCGACCTGTTTACTTCGCCTGCTTGCGCCCTGTTCGCGCGGCTTCGCCTGCTTGCCCTCCTTGTCGTTGCCCTCTGTGTGCGCGACCAGTTGACTTATTGCTCCTTTGCTTCTGTCCGCGCGACCTGCCTCTTCTTCTCGCGGCCTGTTTCTGTTGCTTGCTTCTTGCGACCTATTCTAGTCGCCGCTCCCTCCTTCTCTTCTCTAGTCGCCGCGACCTGTCTCTGCGGCCTCTTTTGCCTTGGTTGCCTTTTGCGACCTGTCTCCTGATATCCTCCTCTTCTGTTCGCGCGGTCTGTCTGCTAGCCGCCTGACTTCTCTCCTTCTGTTTGGTTCTGCGGCTTGGTCGTGGCTTTTCTGGCCGCTGGTGTCTGCCATCGTGACCGCTGCAGATCTTTTCTTCCTATCCGCGCTATTTCTCTCTGTTCGCGTGTGTTCTTCCTTGTTTAGGCGGCCTCTCTGCCCTTCTTCCTTCGCCGCCCTCTCTTGTCCCCGCGACCTGTCTCTTAGTCGCAGCTGCTTGTTTTTCCTCTGTGCGGCTCTTCCTTTAGCCGCTCCTGCCTGTTAGTCGGAGCGACCTCCTATTGTGTCGCGCGGCTTGTGCTTCCCTTTTGCCTTGCTCTGCATCTTGGTCGTGGCCCTTCTTGCCGCTGGTGTGCTGTCACCGTGACCGCTGCAGTTCTTTTGTTCCTCCTGTCATGGATTCCATATACTCCTCCGAGCCGCTCGCCTCGGTGGTCACGTCTTCTGGTAGTGCCCACGTTGTTACTCAAGGAAAATGGCTGATCGACACCGGTGCTACTAATCATATGACCGGCAATCCCCAGTGTTTTTCTCTCCTAGAAACACATGGTCGGTTGCCCCCGGTTACTCTCGCTGACGGCTCTTCATCGTCGGTTCATGGGACGGGAATAGTCCGTGTCTCTCCGTCTCTTCGTTTGGAGGATACTCTCTACGTGCCCAAGTTCCCATGCAACTTATTATCTGTTACCTCTCTATGCAAGCAATTACAATGTTCTGTTACTTTTACTTCTACTAATTGCTCTTTTCAGGATCCGGCCTCCCAACGGACGATTGCTACTGGGACTGAGAGTGGCGGCCTATACTTCCTGGACAACATTTCCGCTTTCTCCACCTTCTCCTCCACCTCCACAGATCTTCTCCAATGGCATATCCGCCTTGGTCATGCTCCTCCTCATCTTCTTCGTCAACTTCTGCCCCACCTTCCTCCACAAAGTCCTCCGCTCAACTGTGAGGCCTGTCAGCTTGGCAAGCATCACCGCTCCTCCTTCCCTCCAAAGCACGTTCGTGGATCCACCCGTCCGTTTTATCTCATCCACTCCGATATTTGGGGTCCTTCTCCTACTCCTACCGTTGGTCGGGGTAGTTCATATTTTGTCACATTCATTGATGATTTCTCTCGCTGTACGTGGGTGTATCTGTTAAAAGATCGCTCCGAATTATTCTCTGTCTGGACATCCTTCTATCTCATGATCAAGACTCAGTTTGATGTTTCTATTAAAGTTCTTCGATCTGATAATGCCAAAGAATATATCAGTCATGATTTCTCTGTCTTCTGCATGCAATATGGGATTATTCATCAAACTAGTTGTGTCTATACTTCACAACAAAATGGTGTGGCAGAACGCAAAAACCGTCATCTCCTTGATGTCGCTCGTTCCTTGATGACCCAGATGCATGTTCCTCGCTCCTATTGGGGCTATGCTGTTCTCCTTGCCTGTTACCTCATCAATCGCATTCCCTCCACCGTTCTTCACGGAAAAACCCCATTCTCCATTTTGTATCCGGGCAAGGAGCCGTTTCCCCTCCCTCTCCAAATATTTGGATGCACTGCTTTTGTGCATGCCCCCTCTGCCACCCATGATAAGCTATCCCCTCGCTCCACCAAATGTATCTTTCTGGGATACTCCACCACTCAGAAAGGGTATTGTTGCTTTGATCCCATCCTTCGTAAGCAGTTCGTTTCTGCTGACGTCACCTTCTTCGAGAATACCTCCTACTTCTCGGATGACTCCTCTCCTCCTCTCCCATCTTCTGATTCTCCTGCTGTTCCCTTTGTTCCCTCGTTTCCTACTACGATATTCACCCCTACTCCATCTCCGTCCACTCCTCCCACTCTGCCGCCGTCTCCCTCTTCTCCACCACCGTCTCCCGCATCTCCGCCGCCGTCGCTCTCTACTCCCGGGCCAGCTCTCTCTGCCACGGATGCTCCGGATGCCGAGGAACTTGCTGACCTGGATCTTCCTGTAGCTCTTCGCAAAGGGGTGCGGACGTGTACCCTACACCCCCTTACTGCCGTTGTTTCGTATGATCGTCTTACCCCTTCTCGCAGGGCCTTTGCTCTTGCTATCTCTGCCACTGCCACGCCCCGCTCTTACCAGGAGGCCCTTGCTATTCCTCACTGGAAGATGGCCATGGATGAGGAAATGGCCACCCTAACGGAGCGGGGTACCTGGACTCTTGTTCCTCCTCCCTTCGGTACTGATGTCGTTGGCTGTCGCTGGGTCTTTGTGGTGAAATTTTCCCCGGATGGCACTGTGGACCGTTATAAAGCTCGCCTTATTGCTAAGGGCTTTACTCAGACCTATGGAGTTGATTACTTTGACACCTTCTCTCCCGTGGCTCGTCTCAGCACTATACGGGTTCTTCTCTCTGTGGCGGTCAATAAAGACTGGCCAATTTCCCAGCTGGATGTAAAGAATGCCTTTCTTTACGGTGATCTTCAGGAGGCCGTCTACATGGAGCAACCTCCTGGGTATGTTGCTCAGGGGGAGACACGAGTATGCCGGCTGCAGAAGGCAATCTATGGCCTCAAGCAGAGCCCTCGAGCTTGGTTTGAAAAGTTCAGCGGCATCGTGGCGGCAATTGGTTTTGTGCGCAGCTCTGCTGATCACTCTCTATTTGTTCGCAAAACCTCCTCGGGTCTGGTGGTTCTTGCAGTTTATGTTGATGACATTCTTCTCACTGGCGATGATCAGGAAGGAGTAGCCTTGACAAAGCGGCACCTTCGTCAACATCTAGTCACGAAAGACATGGGCTCTCCGAAGTACTTTTTGGGGATCGAAATCTCTCGGAAGCCCAACTCCTTAGTCCTCTCTCAGCGTAAGTATGCCCTTGATCTTTTAAAAGAAGCAGGATTGACTGGGGTTAAACCTGCCCGGTGTCCCATGGCTGTTGGAGAAGACAAAACCTGGACAGATGATTCGCCTCTTCTTTCGGATACTACGCGGTACATGCGACTTGTTGGTAAGCTCATATACCTCACTGTGACCAGGCCCGACATTTCCTATGCTGTGGGCAAGGTGAGTCAATTCATGCAAGCACCCAGGGAGTGCCATCTACAGTCCGCCTTGCGGATCTTGGAGTACGTCAAAGCAGCCCCTGGGAAAGGATTGCTCTTTCAAAAGAATGGTCATCTGAGGATTGAAGCATACTCAGATGCGAGTTACGCTGATGACAAAGGGGATCGCAAGTCTACCTCCGGTTTCTGCACTTTTGTTGGGGGAAATCTGGTAAGCTGGAAGAGCAAGAAGCAGTCTGTTGTCTCCAGGTCCAGTGCTGAAGCAGATTATCGGAGTATGGCATCGACCACTTGTGAGTTAAAGTGGCTTCGGGCTCTCATGCTGGATTTAGGAGAGGTCTACAACCATCCTCTACCTATGTTCTGTGACAACAAGGCTGCTATATACATCTCCAAAAATCCAGTTTTTCATGAAAGAACCAAGCACATTGAGGTCGATTGTCATTTCATTCGTGAAGAGATTTTAAAGGAACAAATTTGCACCCCATTTGTTACTTCTGAGAAAGAGCTGGCTGACATCTTCACCAAGCCAGTATCCGCCTCGTTCCTTCATATTTGTGACAAGCTGGACATGATCGATATATATGCTCCAGCTTGAGGGGGAGTGTTAAAGTGTGACCGGGCGGTCTGTCTTGGCGGGTTGGAGACCGCGCGGTCTGACGGTCTCACTCAGCGGTTTGGTTGCTGTGCTGTTGCCGAACGGTCTGGCGGTCTCCCCTGGCGGTCTCCTCTGGCGGTCTCTCTCTCTCTCTGGTGGTAGCCGTGCGGTTAGCCCTTCTGTCTAACCGCGCGGTCTGTGCGGTTTGATCTGTATAGTCCGCTTAGTTCTGTAAATTTTTAGTCCCACATCTCTTATTTGTATTCTCTCTTCTCTCCTCCATTCTATATAAGGGAGGGCATACCTTTGTAATAGATACCTTTTTCTGATAATAAAATTTCAGTTATACTCGTTCCGGCTTGTTTTTAGTTCATTTCTAACACTCCACAACAAAACGGAGTAGCGGAGCGGAAGATCCGTCATCTGACGGAGACTTGCAAATGTTGGCTTCATGCCAAGAGTATCCCAAGGTCCTTCTGGGCGGAGGGAATGTCTTGTGCTGCCTATGTCATCAATCGGATGCCTCTGAGCCCGATCAACATGAAGTATCCCTTTGAGATGTTGCTGAAGGAGAAGCCTAGTGTGGAACACCTTTGGGTGTTTGGATCAACTTGCTATGTGCATATCCCTGATGCGCTAAGGACTAAGCTTGATGCAAAGGCAAGGAAGCTTGTCTTTGTTGGCTATGATGAGCGGAAGAAGGGATGGAGATGCATGGATCCGGTGACGAAGAAGTTCGTGGTATCAAGAGACATTGTCTTTGACGAACTGACATCATATGGAGGAAGCTCGGTTGAGCTGCCAGAGAGCAAGGTTGATGAAGGTCAGGAGGTGGTTGAGATAGCTGATCAAGTGGAGCTGGCTGTGTCACCAGCAGCTCCAGTTGCTTTAAGTTCTGGAGAAGAAGCTTCTAGGTCAGGAAGCAGGGGGAGCATTGCTCCAAACTTGCCAGAGAGCAGAGGTGAACCAGAAGAAGCAGCGGAGGTGATTAGCAAGGAGCAGCCTCTTCGGAGGTCAAAGAGGGTTATCTAGCCTCCAGCTCGCTATTGCGAAGGAAACACTGTGAGCTATGTCTCATGCTTCTTTGCAGGTCCTCTGGATGAGCGAGAGCCTGCTAGCTTTAATGAGGCCACTGGTGTCAAGGAGTGGGAAGATGCCATGAGAGAGGAGATGGATGCTCTCAAGAAGAATGAAACTTGGGATCTGGTGCCCAAAGTTGATGGCATTACTCCGGTGACATGCAAGTGGGTGTTTAAGTTGAAGAAGAAGGCAGATGGGAGCATTGAGAGATTCAAGGCTCGCCTGGTGGCTCGAGGGTTCTCTCAACAGTATGGAGAATACTATGAGGAGACGTTTAGCCCTGTTGCAAAGATGACTTCAGTTCGAATGGTGATTGCATTGGCTGCATGCCAAGGATGGAGGATGTGGCAGCTTGATGTAAAGAATGCTTTTCTTTACGGAGAGATTGACAAAGACATCTTTATGGATCAGCCTCTTGGTTTCGTTTCTGAAGTTCATCCTGATTACGTCTGCAAGCTCAGGAAGGCTCTCTACGGGTTGAAGTAAGCTTCTAGAGCTTGGTATGGGAAGATAGCAGAGTATCTGCAATTCTGTGGATACCTTTCTTCAAACTCGGACTCTAGCTTGTTCATCAAGAAGAAGGGGGAGCTTTCTGTCTTGGTCCTGCTGTATGTTGATGATATGATCATCACAGGGAATTCTGAGGAGGAGGTTGCTAGGCTCAGAGCTGAGCTAGCCATTCGCTTCGAGATGAAAGACCTGGGAGAGCTTCATCACTTTCTTGGTCTCGAAGTGGAGAGGAAAGAGAGCGGGATCCTTATCTGCCAGAAGGGATATGCTGAGCGCATAGTGAACCGGTTTGGCTTGATTGAAGGAAAGTCTTGCTCTACTCCTATGGATCAAGGGCTGAAACTTCGACGAGATGAAGGAAGAGTTCTTCCTGATCCTTTGGTGTTCAGGGCTCTTATTGTAAGCTTGATCTACCTGACGATTACTAGACCTGATATAGCTTATGCTGTTGGTCGAGTAAGTCGGTTCATGGCAGAGCCAAGGAAGTCTCATCTTGTAGCGGCAAAGAACATTCTGAAGTATGTCAAGGCAACTTCTGAAATGGGACTTCTTTACAGAAGGGATGCGAGTTTCTCTCTGCTAGGTTACACGGATGCTGACTATGGTGGTGATTCAGATGACCGAAGGTCAACTTCTGGTTATGTGTTCACTTGTGGATCAGCGGGCATTTCGTGGTGTAGCAAGAAGCAGGACTCGGTATCTGTCTCTACTACGGAAGCTGAGTACAAGGCGTCTGCCTTGGCAGCTCGGGAAGCCATTTGGCTAAGGCGGCTAGTAGATGATGTCCATGAGGAAGTGCAAGGCCCTACTTTGCTCCGAGGGGAAAACGAGAGTGCTCTCAAGCTGGTGAACAATTCAGTTTGTCATGCCAGGACTAAGCATATTGAGATCGATCACCACTTCATAAGGGAGAAGGTGTTGGAAGGATCTCTTGTGGTTGGTCATGTTCGGAGTGAAGATAACCTTGCTGACATCTTCACCAAGTCGCTGTCGAAGGGGCCTTTTCAGCGGCTTCGAGGTCTGCTTGGCTTGATCACCACTTCTCACTTCAAGGGGGAGTGTTAAAATTGGTGAAGTGGAAGTGGGGGTGATCGGCAGTCCGGGCGAACTGGGCGGACTGACCGCGCGGACTGGGCTTAGTCCGGCGGGTTGCTGTTCGGCATTGCTTGTAGCTCTGGAGGTGGTATCCGCGGTCTGTGCGGACTGAGGTTTGGAGTCCACTCGATCTGTGGTTCTGGAGTTGCGGTGAGCTGCTTCTTTTTGGCGGTTTGGCCTATGTGCTGGCGGACTGGCCTGGTACCCGCAGTGTCCGCTGTGACCGGGCTTTGTGCCTGTGGTCGTGGACAGTGCGAGTTGGAGTTATATCCGCCGTACCCGCTGTGACCGGGTGGACTGCCATGGGCAGGTCGCTTCTCGCCAGGACTTGGCGGGTTGGTTGTCTCTTGGCGGGCGGACTCGGCGAGTTGGCTTTGCTAGCTGCGACCAAGGGGCGGTGTCTCTATCTCATAGGGTGGTGACCGCACTCCTCACCCGGCCTATAAATAGGACCCCCCCGGCACCTCATTTGGTAGCAGAGTGAACAGTAAGTTGGGCTTGAGTGTAGGCTGCGGACTCGTTTGTTGTATCCGTGCTGGCTGTTTGCTTAACCGGTTTCTGTGTGCAGGTGGCGCGGCTAGCAGTGTCAAACCAGGAGTTTGGTTCTGACCGCTGGAGTTAGCGGGCTGCATTGGCAGTTACCAGCATCAGTTTTATCTCAAGTTTCTTCTCTGTCCGCGCGACCTCGCGGTCTCGGCGGATAGGCGGCTTGTTCCTCTGTTTATCAGCAGTTTGGCGGTGGATTGAGCGAGCTCGGCGGTCTCGGCGGACTCGGCGGTCTCAGTGTGCTATCCGCCCGATTTGTTTTTCTGCTTTTTCATACTGGCGAAATCATGTCTCGCCATGTATGCCTCGCCTTGTAAAGAAGATTAATAAAAGTTTGATCTGCTTGTTTCTGTCTGTGTGTGTGGTTATCTAAGTTGCTTCCTACTTTCCGCGGTTCAAGTTGTGATCTGGATAGTGCCGAAGATATTAATTTGGTGTTTGGGCTACCTTGTTGATCAACTTGAGAAAATTCAACACAACTTTGTTTGGAAAATTGCTGTCATATGAGATGCATCTGATGGCTAGGAAAGAGGAAGAGAAAAGTGCAAAAGGGGAGCATAGCGAAAAGTCTGTGGCCTTCAAGGTGGAAGCCACTAAGAAGAATAAGAGGATATCTCCATCACCTCCTAAGATAGTTGCTGAAATTACTTCAAATAATTCAGACAACCAATGTTCAGACAATAGTGACTCAAATAAAGACTTTGCTGCCTTCACAAGGCAGTTTCAGAGATTCCTGAAGAAGAAGCAGTGGAAGTCTAGGCCCTCCACATCTCAGCCTGTGGATGACTATTATCAAAAGAGGAAGTCATCTAAGAAGGACAGGAGCAGGTCTAAGCCTAGAAAATCTACAACATCAAAGATAGTTTGCTACTGCTGTAATAGGCCTAGACATGTTGTGGCTGAGTGTCCAGAAAAAAAGGAGTCTGCTAATAAAAGGAAGACTCAACAAAAGAGCAAGAAGGAGAAATCCTTTATTGCTAAGAAGGAGAAGAGCTTGACAGACCAATCATCTTCAGAGTCTAAATCTGAAGCTGAGGCATACATTAGTCTATATGCAGCAGATGAAGAAGATGAGTTTATGCAAGTGCTGAACTCTATCAATGAACAAGAAGACCATCAGTGCATGGGACTGATGGTTGTGTCAGAAGAAGATAAGTGCCAGGATCAGCTTGGTCCTAGTAAGGTACAATGTTTTTCTAGAAATTCAGATTGTAGTACTGGTTCAGAGTCAGCTACATCTGCATCAAGTGATGTGGATGGGTCTGAGTCTGAAGGTGATATTCATCAGCTGATAGATGAATATGGGGACTTGTTGCAGGCACTAAAGAAAAGCAAAAATTTGGCCAAAACTCAGGATAAGGAAATTATAGATCTTAAGATGGCTGCATCTGATTTAGAGAAAGTGTTGGATGAAAATGTGAATGAGATTGCCAAACTGAAAACTATAACTGTTATTCAGATGGGCACAATCACATACAAAATGATCTAATTAAAAGTCTGGAAGCCAGACTTTAAAAAGAAAAAGATTTGGTGGCTAGTTATTCCAAGCCAAAATCAATTTTACCCTTAATAGATGAGTTTGCGACTCAAAAGGGTAAGGCTGGAATAGGCTTTAAAGGTGACACCAGGGCTGTCCAATTTAAGAGAAAGGGCAAAGCCTCAGTACAGCCACTGTACTTTAAAGTCCCTGTAGTTTTTAGAAAGGTACAAGTGCCTTCTAATAAGTATGACCTTGAGAATACTCATGATCATAGTAAGACTAAAGTTCTGAATGATAAGGGTGTTTATGTCAATAAGACAACCCATGTCCATAAACCCCATGTTCTTAAGAAAATAGTGGGTGTAGCTGCAGAAGTACCATCACAAAACAAAAGATTTACTATCAACCAGACTGCCAAGAATGTATCTAAAAATAGATACAACAAGTATGAATGCTGGTGCTGTGGTAAGACAGGCCATTATGCCTTAGAATGCTGGCACAACATTAGTGTCAGGAAGAACAACAGTCTACCTATTAGAAGAGCAGCAGGTAGATTTGTTAAGTATGAAGCTAACTTGAACCAAGGGCCCAAGACTTACTTGGGCTCTAAGGTTAGGTAGATCTTTATTGCAGGTGAGTCCAAGTTACCATGCTCATATATGGTACTTGGATAGTGGATGTTCCAGGTACATGAATGGAACAAGGGGGTTGCTGAAGGAGTACTTACCTATCATAAATGGGCCTAAAGTAATTTTTGGTGGTTCTGAAAAAGGAATCATTAAAGGATTTGGTAACATTTCTAATAACCAGATTACTATCACTCAAGTGGCCTATGTGAAGGGTTTGAAACACAACCTTATAAGCATAAGTCAGCTGAGTGATTTAGGATATGACATTTCATATATTAAGAATGGATGTCATATCAAAAGGTCAAGTGATTAAAAGGTCATATTGACAGGATATAGAAAAAGAAATGTGTACTGTCTTAACTTTGAGTGTGAGAACAAAGAATCTTCTATTTGTCTTGTAGCTGATGAGAGAGTCTCTCATTGTGTCAAATGGCACAAGAGGCTGACCCATCTTAACTACAAAATAATTGGCCAACTCTTTAGCAAAGAGTTAGTGAGGAATGGTCCTAAAGTTAAGTGTATAAAGGATGAGATATGCTCAGCTTGTCAAAAAGGCAAGCAGACAAAATCCTCCTTTCATAGGCTTGAAAACAAGGATTCAGTGAGGTGTCTATACCTCTTGCATATGGATCTATTTGGTCCTATGCCAGTTCATAGTCTAGGTAGGAAGGTCTACACTTTTGTGGTGGTAGATGACTATTCTAGATATTCCTAGGTGTTCTTTCTGAGACAAAAATCAGAAACCCCAAATGTTTTATATAGTTTTGTCAAGCAAATTCAGAATGAACTTGATAGTACAGTGGTCAAAATCAGAAGTGATCATGACACTGAATTTCAATTTGAGAGTATGACAAAACTGTGTGAAGAATTTTGGATTTTTCAAGAATTCTCCTCACCTAGAACACCACAGCAAAATGGTATTGCTGAAAGGAAGAATAGAACACTGATTGAGGCTGGTATAACTCTATTGAGTGACACTTCTCTCCCAGAATATTTCTAGGCTGAGGCAGTAAATACTGCATGTCATGTGATCAATAGGGCTTCTATCACCAAAAGCCACAAAAAGACTCCCTATGAGATCATGAAGGGTAGAAAACCAAACTTATCCTATTTTAGGATCTTTGGTTGCAAGTGTTATATCCTTAACAATGGCAAGTCTTATCTAACTAAGTTTGCTGCCAAATCCCAAGATGAGATATTTGTTGGGTACAATAACAATAGTAAGGCTTATAGGGTCTATAACTTGATTACTCAGGTTATAGAAGAGTCTGTACATGTTGTCTTTGATGAAACAAGACTGATTAATAGTGAGTTTCCTTGTAGCTCATGCAGTTCTACATATATAAATGAGAGAATGGGCAAGCTTACCATTATAGAAGAGTCAACTGCAGAGCAGGAAGTGGAAAATGGTGGCTACTGTCCAGGGGGAGTACAGGACTCTCTAGATGCTGATGAAAATAAAGAGGTGCAGCATATTGAAGAGACTGGAGGTGTTCAACCTGAAGATAGTCTACCTCCAGCTTTTAGACACTTAAAGGATCATCCAGCAAATCAGATAATTGGTGATCAAAGACATGGAGTGCAAACCAGAAGCAGGAACTTGAACACAGTTCTTTGCTCAAGCTTCCTATCTCAACTGGAGCCAAAGAGATTTGAAGAAGCTATTCTAGACCCACATTGGATTGATGCAATGCAAGAGGAGCTGAATCAGTTCAGAAGATGCAAGGTCTGGGAGTTAGTTCCTAAACCAAAAGACCACAACATCATTGGAACAAAGTGGATCTTTAGGAACAAACTGGATGAGAGTGGGATTATTGTGAAGAATAAAGCAAGACTTGTTGCAAAAGGATACAGGCAGGAAGAGGGTATTGACTTTGATCAAACCTTTGCCCCAGTAGTAAGACTGGAAGCAATTTGGATATTCCTTGCCTATGTAGCATATTAAGGCTTCAAGGTATTCCAAATGGATGTAAAATCAGCATTCCTAAATGGAAATCTAAAAGAAGAAGTCTATGTAGAGCAGCCCTCAGGTTTTGTTGATTCTCTCAAACCTGATTATGTTTATAGACTTAGGAAAGCTTTGTATGGGTTAAAGCAATCCCCAAGGGCTTGGTATGAAACCCTATCTACTTTCCTTATTGGGAAAAAATTCTCAAGGGGAAAAATAGACAAAACTCTATTCCTAAGGGAGTCCAAAGGAAAGATAATCTTAGTCCAGATTTATATAGAAGACATAATATTTGGGTCTTCAGAAAACAACCTTTGCAAGAAGTTTGCTAAACTTATGCAAGGGAAGTTTGAGATGAGCAGCATGAGAGAACTTAAGTTCTTCTTGGGACTCCAAGTAAGACAGACTGATGATGGCTTGTCCATATCCCAGTTTAAGATTACCAAGGAGTTAATTAAGAAGTATGGTATGGAATCATCCTCCACCATGAGAACTCCTATGGGAACAAGTATGCTTATATGCAAAAATGATGCAGGTAAGCCTGTAGATGAGTCTTTGTATAGAGAAATAATTGACTCTCTTCTATATCTTTCTGCTAGTAGACCAGACATTATGTATACAACATGTGTCTGTGCTAGGTACCAATCATGCCCTAAAGAATCTCATTACACTACAGTAAAAAGGATTTTGAGATATTTAAAGGACACACCTAATCTAGGCCTTTAGTACCCTAGGAATGGAGATTTTCTACTGACAGACTATTCAGATGCAGACTTTGCAGGTTGCAAAGAAGATAGAAAAGCACAACAGGCACCTGCCAATTTCTAGGAGGAAGATTGGTGTCTTGGAGCAGTAAGAAGCAGACTAGTGTGTCAATTTCCACAACTGAGTCTGAATATGTGGCAGCAGGAAGTTGCTGTGCACAGCTGTTGTGGATTCAGCACCAGCTAGAAGACTATGGTATTCAGGTAAGTAGAACACCTTTGTTTTGTGATTCTAAAAGTGCTATTTCTATTGCTAATAATCCTGTTTTACATAGTAGGACTAAGCATATAGAAATAAGATACCATTTTCTTAGAGAACATGTAGAGAAAAAGGAAATCTCACTAGAATTTGTCAAAACAGATTATCAAATTGCAGATGTGTTTACTAAGCCTCTAGATGAAACTAAATTCAATAAATTTAAAATTGAATTAGGCATGTTGAATATAGATTTGTTTAACAAAATTGGCCACCAAGTAAAACAGTGTCGACACATCCAGAGAAGTGATGTCGGCACTTCAGAAAGTGGTGTCGACACATCCAGAGTAGTGGTGTCGACACATCCAGAAATTGTGTCGACACTTACAATAAGAGTCGACACAGAATTTTGTTGAACTAATAAGTATGTCAAGTGTTGGCACATCATCAAGTGTCGGCACATAGAAGTCAACACCATTGTCGAGACATTAGAAGTATATGTCGACACATTTCAACAGTGTCAACACATTAAGATAGTTTTTGTCCGCCTTTTGACCTTCTTTGTTTAGAAGGGTATAAATAGGTCAAGAACAAACTCTGTCGACACACTCTCCAGGTTTTCGAGACCAAAACCTTGTGTCGACAAACTCTCTCCTCTCAATCCAAGCTTTCTCACCATCCCAATGGCGCCAAAGGTAGAAGATAACATCAACGAAGGATATGAGTTGGTTCGCCACACCTTTGATGATGCAGAATCTGAGATTAAAGGGGTAATTACCCTAATTGCTGAAAATGGTTTGGAGTTTTTGGTATCCGAACCAACCAAGATATGGAAGAAAGAGATACTTGAGTTTTATGGCGTAGCTACAGTAGATTCAACTGGCCTTAAGATTAAATCAACGGTTCATGGCGCTAGAGTCAAATTGACCTTGAAGAGTTTGAGGAAAATTCTTAATCTTCCAAGGACTCAGGATGAAGAAGAAGTACCCGTATTTAAGACAAGGGAAGCACTACAATGGTGTGGATTGGATCCCACCTTGAAGATTGGATCTGCTATAAACAGGAAAGGTATGAATCAACAAGGGAAATTCCTCTCTGAAGTGATTGGCAAGGTAATTCTATGTAAGCTAGGGGGACATGATAGGATTTGAGCCTATATGTTCAGCCTAATGACAAGGATTATTTTTAGACTAAACACAGATTTGTCTATAGTAATTTTTGAGAAGATTAAGGAAGGCATAAAGAAGCCTAATTTGGCTAGACTGATGAGTTTATAATTGGCTGGAGCAATTCCAGAAGTAATGCACCAGATTCCTAGTTCTAAAATCAATCATATGAGAAAAATGGACATCAGGATTATCTCTAGATAGGATAGAGTCCTAACAAAGGACATACCTGATATAGAAAGACAAGAAGTTGCTGAGAAATCACCTGTACAGGACATTACTGATAATGCACAGGTGCAGGGGGAGCCAAATAATGCACAGGTGCAGGGGGAAGAGACAACACACTTGGCAAGTTAAATGGCTTCACAAACAATTCTTGAGAGACCTCATGTCAACATTCCAGCACAAGATATTATCATGGAGGATACATCTGTAGTTGATGATGCTCCTGAGAAAGAAGTACCACCAGTCCACACTCAACAGGAGTTTACTCTTGAAGAGTTATTTCCTGATATTGAGGGAGCAACAAATAAGGGGGAGCAAATAAGGATTGAGGGGGAGCAGGCTGACTTTGAGGGGGAGCAGATTGGGACTGAAAAGGAGCTCCCTCCTAGTCCTAAGGAAAGAGTAGACATTGCCAGTACATTTGCTTCAGCAGATGAAGAAATCATAAGTGCCAAAAAGAGAAAACTGATGGTTTTCAAGAGAAGGAGCCAAAGATACAAGAAAGCATTGCAAACTGTTGCTCCTCAACCTACCCAAGAGGATGATTACAGCTCATTATTGGTGGCCTTGCAAGTGAAATTAGATGAGCAGAGAGTGGCTCTAGAGAAGTATGTGGATGAAAGCCATAAGTCACTTCAATTTGATCTGGCTCAGGATATCAAATCCATCAGGTTTGATGTGAATCTACATAAGAAAGAGATGACAGATTGCTTCCACAAATGAGGAAATGTTGTAGTATTTCTGGCTACGCAGCAAGCAGAAGTAAAGGCTCAAGTGGATTACATTACTATTAAACAAGGCTATATCCTTGAGAATCAGATTAAGATGAATGAGAATCTGACTGAATCTCACAATGAGATAGTAACTAAAATAAAGAATACAGTCACTGCAATGACTGAAACAAGGGCTAAAGAGAAAGAGGAGTTTGATAAGAAGCTACAGGCTGCCTAAGACTCATTTCAGACAGCCATTACTACTTCTCAGAAATTAATCTCTAATAAGCTTCTCAAGTTAAAATCATTTTATAAAGATGGTGTTAATTTTCTTGATGGACAAGTGAGATTTCAGAAAGATGACTTACGAGACCATATTGAAAGAGAAGTCATAAAGGGGGAGAGAGTGTTAGTAAAAGAAGGCTCAGATCATGCCAAATGGATATCCAATAACATCAGAGCCACTCTGGGATATCCACCCATTGGTGATGATGAAAATGTTGCTTAGTCAGGTGTGCAACCTGCTTATCTTGAAGGTGATCAACTTGAAGTTGCTCAGGTCATCTACCCTCCAGCAGATTTTGATATGATTCAACAACATGTTCATTCAATATACAGTCCTCCACAGGAAGTTGATAATGTTATTATTGAGAAAGTAGAAATGCAAGAAGCTGCCTTGAAAGCTCAGCAGGAAGCTCAACTGTCAAAGAAAAGGTTTAGAGAACAGGCTGAGTTAAAGCCTGATTTTGAGCAGTGGAGCCCCACTTCCAGAAATATCATTTTGACTGCCTAAAAAGCTGTGAAATAACAGATCCATGAAAGGGGCAAATGGTATACTGAACAAGAATGGAAGAAATATGAAGCAAGGCAAGAAGCCATTCTGCAATATAGAAGAAATGCTAAAATTTGAAAGCTACCTCTTAATGCTCAGGAGCCTAGCAAATACTTTCCTAAGCCTTTTCATTATTTTGAAAGACAGAGAATTAAGGCTGAAGCACAGAAGAAGGCAGAGTTTAAAGGAAAGAATCCCATTGATGATGCAGAACCTACTATGCTGGCTCAGATTAAGCCAGGAAAATGCATAGTCATCAGGGATCCTGATCAGCCTTAGTATAGATTTACTAGATTTTACAAGAACAATGTAATCTTTAGTTTTAAAGAAATCTATGCAAATAATTGTTAAGAAACTTTTTGATAGTATAAACAAAATAATGTTTCATGTTCATTAAGTTTGCATCATTATTCTGTAATGTCATTTTGGTATATGTTTTGTTTATAAGTTACCCTATCATATAATGCTTATATACATCATAATGTTTGTTTATAATAAGTGGTGTATATCATTAACTAAAGGGTTATGACTTCTTCAAATAGGGGGAGATTGTTGGGTACATAGGAAAATGTGTACCTGATTTGAAGATGCCTCACTTAGCTCAATGATATACATCAAGGTGTATTTGATATTATTTTGAGTTTATATGTGCAGGTTAAGAATATGCTAAAATGCAGAAAAAAAAAAGTTTTTAAGTCCATGAGTCGGCACCAGAGGAAGCTGTGTCGACAATTAAGAAAGCCTGTGTCGACACTTGGAAAAGCAGTGTCGACACCAGAAGCAACTGTGTCGACACACAGAAGTTTTAGTCGACATCAACTGTGTCGACACCTGGAGGCAGTATCGACACACAGAATTCTTAGACTATATCAACTGTGTCGACACACAGGACTTATGTCGACACACAGCAGAGTTTCAACAAAGTTGATTGCTGTGAAGTGAAGAAGTGACTGTGTCGACACAAAGAAGCAGTGTCGACACATTCTACATATGTAGTGTCAAGAAATAGTGTCGACACCAAAGGAGCTGTGTCGACATCACCAAAGCTTGTGTCGACACTTAATCTACTTGTGTCGACACATAATGAAGATCAATCTCGACACTTTGCTGAAAAAGATAAAGGTTCAAGAAATGACTGAAGACTTGACAGCTGTGAATTCCAACAAGTTTGCTGAAGCTATCAGGACTGTCAGAAGTTCGTTAGAAACCGGATCAGTCGGTTACCATGGATGAAGTCTATATATAGACAGATTCCATCAAATAAAAAGAATGAACAACTAATGAAGAATTGATCATTGATCAAGAAAGAGCACGTCACACATAAGAAGATTTTCGTGAGAAGATCTAAGAAGACAGTCTGAAGTGGCAATCTACTCAGAATTTGTCTTAGGAGAATTCAAACAAGAATTCAGAAGAAACTTCAGAAGATTTGGAGAGTGAGAGAGAGCTCCGGCTGTTTGAAGTAAAGAAGGAGACATTTACAAGTCTCTTAAGAAGCAGATCTTGAACAAATCTGCTAAGAAGAATTCAGATCTATTTCTGAAATCTAAGAAGGAAGCTGCCAACCAGTCAACTTCAAAGAAGATCAACCCTATTGAGTTCAGATTCAAAAAGCTTTGAAGAAAGCTAAGAACAGGTTGATCTCAGCAATCAGTTTTATCAAGAGCTGATCAATAAACCTTTTATCCCTTCTCTCTCAACAAGGATAAGAGTCAATCTATAAGATTTTTCAAATTCTGTAGGATCTTTCAAGATCTGAGTTGTAAACCTATAATATAAAGGCTGAGTGTAGGAGATATAGATCTCTGAGTGGTAAGGCTTTTGAGTCTGAGTGTAGGAGAAATCAATCTCTGAGTTATAGGCCTTGTGACAAGGCTGAGGTAGGGCTGTTAGCGTGAGCTGTAGGAGTGTGGATACATTCTGAGTTGTAGGAACCTTTCAGGGTTCTGAGCTGTAAAATCTGTGGATCTGAGAAGAAGGAAGAATTTAGGCTAAATCTAGCATACTGCTGGATAGGCGAAGGGGGAAAGTGGATGTACCCAGACCTTGAGGAACCACTATAAACCAGTGTGCAATCTGTGATGTGTGTGTGATTGTGAATTATGTGCTGTGGTTGATGTGTTACCTGTAGAATAGTTAGATTCTCTTTAAAGAACTGAATTCTTATTCCGCCTTAAAATAAAAAAAGATAGAACCTATTCACTCCCCTATAAGTGTTTGGGTTATCTTGAAATCGATTCTATCAGCGAGCCGCTTACCTTCACCGGGCGGGATAGGGATGAGGTCGATCAGATTCCTACGGAGGTAGGCCACCTTGAAGTTTTTCCCGACGAAGAACCTGAACAACCCCGCCTCGTGGCCCCCTAGGGCCGGTGGGCGGTAGCTCACCTCACTGAGCTGGACCGGCGAAAAGGGGATGTTGCCGAAGTCCCCCTTGACAAAAATAAACTTCTTGAGCCAGTTGTGGCTCTTATTGACGGTTTCCCTCACCTTGACATGGCTGCTGGCGAAGCAGGCGGTCCCGTCCTTATTCGCCCGGAAAGAGACTAGCTTGCGGAATACCGCGAGGCTGAACTCTATTTTCTCCTCTCGCAGGTAGCAGGCGAACCCGACGATCACTGCGATGGAGTTCGGGGTCATCTGCCCAGGAACCACCCCGTAATACTCGAAGATTTGGCGGACTTCCGACCATAGGGGTAGCCGAAGGCCCGCCTTAAAATGGGCCACCGGGAACGCGAGCTCACCAGCGAATAGCTCGTTCATTCGTTCCTCCTTCCTAGGCCGCCTCGCCTCAAAACCTGGCGGGACGAAGTGGCCGACCGCGTCTACGAATTCCCTCTCCGTAAGGACGGCGAGAGGGAAATCATGCTCGGAGAAGGTCCAAGCACATTTGGCCCTCCCCTCCACCTCGCCACTACCACCACCCATCTTGCAGTTGTCTTGCCGAGCGGGACAGAGGGCTTTTTCGCAAAAAGCTAGGGGGGAGAAGAACTCTTAAATGCGTTAGGTGAGGAAGGGCTGCCAGGGGCTATTTATAGGGTGAGAAAGGGCGGGAAAAAAGCCTTCTTTGGCGGGAAAGTGCGGATAGTAATAAGGCCCTGACGTTTCGACTTCCGAACCCAAGTCGGGTTCTCGCTAACCCGTCAGTGTGCTGCAAACCGCCCGCACTCGCGCCCGTGTGATTAAACAGCAGCCGCCGAGCGGGCCAGTTCTGACCCGCGCGCGAGTCACCTGTCACATAACCCGCGAGCAACCGGCTCGCCTTCGCAAGTACAGGAAAAGGGCCCGGCGAGGCGACTCGGCAAGGCCGAGCCCGCGCGAAGGAAGGTCGGCCGAGCCAGGGCGTCTCGCCCGCACAGCCAGCGGAGGTCTGAACGATGGCGCAACCCAGAGAAAATTGCAATAAATATTAGCTCGTGACGGGCGAAAGTAGTCCTGAATTATTACAAATATTTAGACTGACAGAAGTAAAGAGATGAACACCCTGAGCATTACCGCCGTATGTGGGGCGACCCGGAC
Organism: Platanthera zijinensis; assembly: GCA_039513925.1. Taxonomy (NCBI): domain Eukaryota; kingdom Viridiplantae; phylum Streptophyta; class Magnoliopsida; order Asparagales; family Orchidaceae; genus Platanthera; species Platanthera zijinensis. The sequence goes on from CM077090.1 coordinate 33,739,208, forward strand.
CCGGCGGATAACGACCGACGAGGGGATGGTGAACTCAACGCGGGATCCATTTCCACCTATTTCCCCTCCCCGTGCCGGTTCGGGGCGGTACGCGAGGATAGTGATACTCGCGGACCGCCGACATCTCCCGCTGGGTCCTATTGATCTGCTCCGAGGCACACCTCAGTCGCCCCTCGGCTCGCGTGATATGCATACCCGGAGAAGTCGCCTCGTCCTCGTCAGAGGAAAGTCTCGCTCCCTCCAAAGCCGCGATTCGCTCCTCCGTCTCGGCCTTATCTTTATCCACTCTGTCGAAGACCTCCCGTAGCAGTAGTGTGTGCTTTTGAAACAGTTGCTTTACCTGCTTCTTCATCCTCTCGGCTACGCCCGTGCTCGAAGCTCTCGGGCGGCCTTTGACCGTATCCAGGAGGGCTTCGCCCGCCTGCGCTCGGGCTTCGCCCGTGCTCGATGCGTCGCTGCGGGTTGCGCCCGCCTATGAGCGGGTTGCGCCCGCCTATGAGCGGGTTGCGCACGCACCCAAAATCTTATTTTTTTCAAAACATATACATATGAGTACTTAAAATGACCGCAAAAAATATAAATTATTATTCCTATTTTTATTTTATAAAATTTTGCAAATTTTAATCTATAAAAAGAATTTATTACTCCTCTCTCCCTCTCTCTTTATCACTCCACCCTCTCTCTCTTTCCTTCTCTCTCTCGCTCCATCTCTCTCTAAATTCCCCATGATCTCTCTCATGATCCAATGGCAAATATTCATTTGTTGGTGTGCCTCCAAATACCTATATTCCCTTATATATATAAGACCAAATACCTATATTCCCTTATATATATAAGATATAACATAATTAGTGAGAGCACCCCTCTTATTTTCGAAATTACAAAAAACTTTCCTTAAGTTTTCATTTCATTACCAAAATCTCCCATGGTCTTTTCATTTCATTACATTCATGAAGAAAAATACCCCCTGGACACTGTACACCGAGGGGGGTGTTTTTGTGCATGGATGTTATGAAATTAAAACTCCAGGGGAGGTTTTGTAATTAAATGAAAACTTAAGGGGAAGTTTTTGTAATTTCGAAAATAAGAGGGGTGTTGTCAGTAATTTAACAAAGTTAGAGGGGAGGTCCCGGTAAATGGCCCTATATATATATAAATCATATAACACAAACTTTTAGGCTGTGTTTGGCACGCCTTATCACGGCTTATTTGCTCCGGTGAGATTGGACAATAATGTCATTGTCATACCAAAATCATATACCTCAAACTAGTTTCTTTTTTTGGTAACAGTAATAATATTTGTCATACCACATACATTTTATGACAATGACATTTTCTTCCAACCTCACCGGAGCAAATCAACTGCGATAAGCCGCGCCAAACACAACCTTAGTTCCCGATCTTTTTTTTTGAAAGAAGCAAAAAATTTCATTCAACCAAGATTTTCAAGAGATCAGATCCAGTACAACAGATAGTGAAGTAGAGATGCCAGAAAACAAAAAAGCCGCAATGGAATATGTCACCTGATTAGCACCCCGACGAACAAAAGAGAAAGTGAAAGACAGCACCGTCCACAAAGAATCTAAGATGTCTTTAACAATAGACCAGTCCACCGAGCTTGGAACCACCCCCACCATAATGACATCAATCGGGTTAGCACAGTCGCCTTAGATCAAAATCCTACACACCAAATGCTCTTGCAGAATATTGTTCAGACTGGTTCAACGCCTTTAGATCAGCATCGAGATTCAAAATAGTTATACATAAAGAGTTTCTCTACAGTTCCAAGAATTTCTTGATGGAAACCCCTCATTTTATTAAGGCTCTGTTTGGTGGGACTTATTTTCCCCGGTCAAGCAATTACGGCCGCATGAATCAGACCTTAATTAAGATCCGATTCATGCGACCGTAACCGCTTGACCCGTGAAAATAAAACTTTCCAAACGGAGCCTAAGTCAAACAGCCTTGCTTGAGAATTTGAACAATGTTATATTTATATACAGGATAACTGGATGATGCACTAATTACATTTATTTTACCAGATTTTGAGGCTATCCCTAATGATTTGTAGGGCTGATATTGAGTCGAGTTCGAGCGATTTTGGCTCGGCTCGAAATCGAAATTTTCGACTCGAACTCGGCTCGAAATCGAAATTGAATTCGAGTCGAGTCGGCTCGACTCGAAATGGCTCGATTCCGAGTCGGCTCGAAATCGAATCGAGTCGGCTCGAAATCGAATCGAGTCGGCTCAAAATCAAATTGAGTCGGCTCGAAATCAAATCAAGTCGGCACGAAATTTAACAATTTTTCGCTTTATTCCTAGTTTGCTCAAAATAAAATTGAGCAACGTATAAATTTAGGAAATGAAACACTTAAAGCCTTCATTCTTTTTATTTATGTTTAAATTTTGTTATTTTTAATCTTAAAATAAGAATATATTAATAAATACATAATTTTTTTAATTAATTCGAGTTGATTCGAATTATATTTCGAGCGATTCAAGGCTGGCTCGAAATCGACTCGAAATCAGATTCGAGTCAAATTGAATCGACTCAAATTGAGTCGAATCAATTTTAACCGATTCCGATTCGACTCAATTTTCGAACGATTTTCGAGCGATTTTCGAGTTTCGAATAATATGCTCAGCCCTAATGATTTGAATCAGTTATAATTTATTAAAATATAATGTTTTTAGTTAACATATTATTATTTGACTTAAAAGCACAAAATACGAAACGAACTAAAAGTCGAGCTATTTCCACTGGAGTTGTCTCGACTCAAGGTCAATTTCTACTTTAAGTCAAGTTCGACTAAATTTTTTTTGTTGTGACACATTTGAGGCTCTTAAAAAATCGGTATAGATTGGACCGTCTTATGACTCTTATCCCAAGAGCAGTCGAGCGCGCAATCAGTTACAGAGAAATGAGATAGCTGGCGAGAAGGTTTTTTTTGACGCGGAAAACCCTGAAAAGAGGTAAAAAACCACGTGGTCGGGACTGTGCCGACCAAACTCCCACTCTAAGTTGGTCGCACAACTTTTCGAGAATGTGATTGCGACATGTCGCTTCTCGTTATAACTTGTGGAGAGAGAGAGAGAGAGCGCGCGAGAGCGAGCACGCGAGAGAGAGAGACGTGTTTGGAGGGTGACATGACATCGCTCGCGAAGCTGAGTATTTTTCTATGGCGCGGTGGAAGCACTGCACTATGGAGATTGGGTGATCTTTTGCTTGTGCTCGGAAGTTGGAGCGGCGCGTTCTACACATCTTTGTGTGTGAGACTTCCCTCCGGCTGGCACAGTGAAAACTGAAGCGGAGAGTGCTTGCGGCTGATTGGAGGGTGATGCATGCTGAGAGCGTTGCACATAGGTTGCTTGTTACGGTGGGTGACGTGCACACGGAGAGGAGCATTCGCGGGACTGCATTAAGACGGATGAAGGTGGATGAAGATCTTTGTGGAGCGATGGAGATCCCTCGAGGATAGAGATCGCAAGCACGTAGGAGGGGAAGCAGAGGCAGAAAAAGATGGAAATGAAGCAGAGATTGAGGTCCTATTTATAGGCCTTATGAGTTATTACGGTGGTTATACGACTATCCGCAGACCGTAACCTCCTTAATTACTATTTGCAAGACAATTTCATATAGTTTAATTATGTGTATATTTTTAAATATTACTAAGCCCACATATCCATACAACTATTTGCACTCTCCATTTTGGGCGGTTATGTCGGTAGTTATGCAGGTGGTCACTCGTACATCGGGCAGTGGAGAGTGCAGGAACGATCAAACGGTGGAGGATCGGTCGGTGGTAGAAAGGGATCGACTGGTGTGGGTGGCCGATGATGAGTCCCCGGTGGCGGTAGGACGTCCGGGGAGGAGGAAGTAGCGGCCAACGGGGGCCCTCGCGGTCGTGACCATCCGGGAGGCCGACTGTGGGCGCGCTGTCCGGGGCGCCGGTCGTGCCCGACTGCTGCAAGTGCGGGATAGGGGGACACGGGTGCGGTCGTCGGCCGCGGGAACGGCCGTCGGCCGCTGGCACGGCCGTCGGATGCAAGTACGGCCGTCGGCTGCGGGAGCGCGACCGGGGGCACGACTGTGGGCTTGCGATTGTGGGGAACGACTGCTGCTGACCGGGAGGCTAGCCGCGGGCCTCGCGCCCACAAGGAGCCGTCGAGACTGACCGGGAGGCCAGCTGTGTCTAAGGGTTGCGGGTGCGTGGTCGGGAGATGCATCCGCGACTGGCAGGAGGCCAGCCGTGGCCGCGATTGTTGACTTGCTGCCACTGGTGTGCTACCACGAAACACGAACAAGATCGGTCGGGAGGCCGACCGCAGTTTGTGCTGCCGCGAGGCGCAGCGGAGGCCGGCCGCAGGCTCTCGCGGTAGCATACGTACGGTCGTGGGGGATGACGGCAAGTGGCCGCTGGCAGTTGGCGTGAAGGCGGTTTTAACACGCGTATCGTGCGAGCTGATCGTGTGCACAATGATTTTTGCAGTTTTCTTCATAACCCTTAACTAAGTGGGGGACATGAGAATTCCAGCTATTTGTAGTTCGTAATTCCTATAAATTGAGAGATCCCCATCATTTTTCCCCTGAAGTCTCTTAAGTCTGAAGCCAGAGCGAGAGTAGTTCAGGGACTTTCTACGTGCGGATGATTCACGGTGGACATGGCAGAGGCGAGCATAGGGATGTGGGAGGTAGGTGGAAGTGACGATTGTGCAAAGGTAATGCGCGTCAATTGCGTACAGGAGCATGGTGTGCGTTCCGGGAGGCATCACAAGCACACTTGCGTGACTTGCATGTTCGGGCCGTGCATTCATATTGCGTGGGTCATGGTTTGGTGTCTTGTATGCACATGGATGCCTGTGAATTCATGGTTTCTTGCGCATTTATGCGTGGCATGATAATTTTTTGGCATTTTTCTTTTGCAAATTTTGACATGTATTTTTGGTTCAGGTATCGAGGTGTTGTTTGCAGGGATGATAGATGGGACTGCGCTCTTCTCTCATTACTGAACAAATTGTTGTCTGGAGGAAGCGGTACGAGATTCCTGCAAGGCTGGAGATGAATATTCTGCATATCGAGGAGCGAGTGCAGATTCCTCAATTGAGATGGATGACATTGTGCGAGTTGTCACTAAGATTTGGGTTTCGTCGTCCTTCATGAGAGTAGGCGATAAAAATTTTCAAGCATTGTAGTGTGCCAGTGTCCCGATTCACTCATGCTGGGATGACGCACATCATGAGTCTTATTTCTTTCTTCACAGAGCACGACTCGAGGTTCTCCCTTGATCTCTTCAAAGACTGGCGTAAGGTGTGCACTGATGGTGGTGGGCTCATTGAGGTTCATAGTAACAAACATTGGCTCAAGGTTGAGAATCGAGTGGACCGTCATCATGAAAATTCCATTTATAGGTATATCAGACACTCTTGGGGGTCTTCTATAGTTGTGGAAGCCACTTCCCGAACATTGCTATTGTGTTAAGGGACATAAGTGGGAGTTCACGCCGGTGCTAGGGTTTACTAAGCCACAGGCACTGGCGAACCTTAGTTTTCCATTTCTTTGTTCGTGGAGAAAGGTATTTTGCTGTGCGGGCTTTCTACCGATCCAAGCACGCTGCTACGGTGCCACTGGATCGCGAGAGGAAGAGGAAGTTGGTATTTAAGTGCGGTAGTTCGAATTCTGGGTCTCGACCTTCTTCTCAGTTGAAAGAGAACTTTGACGAGTCATCTCCTAGCTGCTACAGAGTTACCACTACACCTGTTTATTCCGGCCTTGAGATTTTGGGCTCCCTTGCCCCAAGGTGCCACTCGAGGGGGCTCCTGAGCAGCTGCCAGCTAAGGCAAAGCGCGTGTCGTCTTCTTTAGAGGAGATGAATAATACGATAAGTGAAGTACTTTGCTTTTGTTTTTTTGTTGGCTTGCAAGTAACCTGAATTCTTTCTTCTTGTAAATCAGAGTTCAGGCCAGCATCATACTCACTGGAACAATCAGTACATGAGTCTGAAGGATGGGTTTCTTGTGCTTCAAGAGAAACTTCGGGGAGTTAAGAACTTCCTATCTAAGTCTAGGGGGTAACTGGAACATGATGAGTTTTGTTTCCGGCTGATCGAGTTCGAGTTGCGAGCAGAGCTGGAGCAGTTGTGGGTAAAGCTTCAAGCAGAGAAGTCACTTGCGGAGAATACTATGCAGCTTCTAGAGAGCCCACAAGGAGATGTGACTCGCCAGGAGTCTGAGTTGGGAGTCCTTGAAGAATCTGGTGGAGCATTTTTATTTGCATGAGCAGATTGCTGAGCTGAAGGCCACTAGAGTTGCTGAGTATAAGAACTCCATTGATTATATGCGAGATCATTATCGGCTTTCTGAGGAGATCTGCGAGGAGGTTTGTACCAAAGAGGTAGAGCCTTAAATGGAGTATGAGCAAGAGATGACCCTTAAGAATGGGATGTGGAAGATCCTACGGTTGGTAGTGTGGAAGAGTGGATGCGATGTGTCCTGGATCAAATTTGAAGACCTTTCTGATGATGAGAGTGTTGATTCTAATGTGGATATCAACGGGGGGGGGGGGGGGGGTGAGTTGCTCTGCATTGCCGTATCTTGTACTTTTGTCTTTTTATGGCATACTTATATTTGTATATATATATTTGTACTTAGGATGATGTGACTGTAAATCTTTGTTTATTATGACGTCAACACTTATTATTTTATGCACATCTTTGTTTTGTATTTTTTGTTTACTGCTTGATGTCAGTGGTGTGGTAAAGAGACCCTGATGATATCACAACCTACTAAGAGGGCGATGTAAGACCCTTTTTTTGCCACGCTACCGGGTCTTATGCCTAGAATCGCCGTTTTGCGATGACACTGAGACTCGGAGTGGCCATCACTACAAAACGCAGATCCTGTCGACATTAGTGATCACCAAAGAAGTAGTAAGTAATACAAGTCCATAGCTCACATCTCACTATCAATATATATAAAAGAGCAATAGTCCACAATGAGTACAAAGTATTAAAGAGAGTAAAAAAGAAAAGGGCTCAAGCCCGGTACATGTCTAATACAAATGATCACTCTCTTACAACTCACAACATCTAAGCGAAGCAAACTGAAATCCATCCTCGACCCGTCGCCCTGTAGCAGTGGTAGTACGCAGCAACTGCTCCTCATGTCTTGCCTCCTTGTCCTACCAGTGCTGATGCTCCTGCTGCTCGGTCCCCTAAAATGATTTGGTCCACCGACCGTTAGTCAAAAGACTAAGCTACTATCGCCATCGCCTCACCCCTGCGACTCCTAGGCACCGTGCGGGGAGGATGAAAGCGGAGGATAACAAAGTAGAGTAGAACAAACAGGTGATAACTACCCTAGCAGGTGTATGTACAAAAGAACTATAACTAGGAAGCAGTAATGTAAACAAGTAAAGTAGAGCAGTAAGTACATGTAAAGTAAGCTATGAAATAAGTAATCTTAACTTATATGAATACCCATACAAACTTATAAGTTCAGGGGTCTTTTGCAAGGCTCCCATCATATAAGCCATCCCATACTAGTTTATACGATGAGGTGTCATGTTATATGCAGGTATGTGTGTAGTGATATGCTATGCAATGATTCAAGTAAGTGCAACACACACACAAGACTCTATGCACACAGATCTTTAGTTCCCCCATTTTGGAACTAGCTTCACTCCTTGGTGCCTCCGTAGTGGCCAACAAAGATAGTGGGTTGGGCCACCCCACTCCTAGGCGGGTAACCGCACTACCAGGCCTAGCCCTTACGTACGCCTCTAAAGGACACACCAGAGTCACCACGTACTATGTTAACCAACCGCTAGTCTTTTCCTTGGCTAAGTGAGAACCATACTTGCCGAGTCAACGTATCGACGTCCGTGTGATCGACTGTCTAATACCAATGACCCACCACCTTTTATGCACATGCAACTATGAATTTGAGGCATCGACTCTCCGGACTAACTTGTCCATCACAACAACCTTCCGAGCCTTCGGCTCACCGAGCTAACTTGCCTATTTCCACAACCACCGAGCCTATTGCTCGGTTAACCTAGTCAAGCTAACTTCCCAAGTCACTGGGGTGAGTGAAAGTGAAGTCCTAATATATTGCTAATTACTCTTGTATTCATTTTAGTCTAACGGTTTATGGTTAACCTTGGATTGCTCAGGGCATTCCCTGTGAAGGACTCTCGAGGGCACTAGGAACTACGATGGGCTGAAGCCCAAAACTCCCTTTCGCAAGGTACTTAATATTGTTGGTATCTACCCATAGTCAATCCCATTTAATGTTATACTAAATCTAACCCTAGTGTATTTTTACTCTCTCTCTCTCTCCACAAGAAAGACGATCTTTCGTCGATCCCGAGCACCACTTAACACTAGTCAACCCAACACCCTCCCCATAACGACTCCTAATGATGGACTCATTTTAACCTTACCAAATCAGTATATTATTAACCCCAACTCCCTATGTCCATCCTGCGTGCTATCACAATTCTGCAGTTTTACTATATACAGACCAACCTAAGCTATATGATGAGCATGAGTGGTGACCCCTTCAAATGTTCATCCAAATGCCCTAGAATTATTACTGGGGGTCTATCATGACATATTTAGACTAAATCCAAAAACTTGTAATTTTTCTAATTAATTTAGCATTTATCAAATTTTATACAAAATCAAGCCAACTATACTTTTGAACACCAAGTACAATTTTATGACATGATATGATCTTAAAAAAAAATTATGACAAGTATAAATCATCAAAATAATAGTAAATACTGAAATTCCTAAATTTTCCAAAAAGATTTTGACCTCCAGATAAAATATCGAATCATTTACCATAATGTTAGAGTAAAGAAGGAAGTACTAAATTAAATCATCCAAAAATCATGATAAAATTACCAGAGGTTTAAGGTGACCAGAAAAGATTCTGATTAAAAATAATAATTTCCTAAATCCATTTGGTCACATAAATAAATTACTTAAAGATAATTAACATAAGACACTTTGTGAATGATCCTAAATGAAATGTCTTCCAATAATTTTATAAATATTCATAGAATATTATAATTCCTTAAAAAATCCACTAACCAAGTTTCATAATTTTCAGTGAGTAACAAATCCATAATTAATTTTCTTGCAATTAGGACAAACATTGGGATTGTGAATAAAGTACCAAATATATCAATCCAAATTTCATAAAAAAAATTATTAGAGAACAATAACATCAATATAAGCACACTGCCAAAGTTTCATAAAGATCCATTGTCATATGACCTTTCAATTTTCCATAAAGAGGTATAGGCCTAAACAATTTCCAATTGATTAAAGTTGTGTGCATGTGTATAAATGTCACCAAATTTCTTCCTAGGGCAATTCACCACCCTAAGATCACATGGACTAGACTCCAAGTCCATACAAGGATATATCATCCTATGTCCTTCACAAATCCCTAAAGTTCAACCTTAGGATTTGAACTAGGGTCTTAGGGCAAATCCACCCTAATCCACCCTGTTGGGTACATTGGAAAATGTGTACCTGATTTGAAGAAGCCTCACTTAGCTCAATGATATACATCAAGGTGTATTTGATGTTATTTTGAGTTTATATGAGTAGGATAAGTATTGGCAAAAATGCAGGAAAAATTTTCTAAGTCCATGTGTCGACACCAGAGGAAACTGTGTCGACACTTCAGCAAGTTTGTGTCGACACTTGCAAAAGGCTGTGTCGACACACAGAATAGATAGTCGACATCAACTGTGTCGACACCAGGAGACTGTGTCGACACCAGGAGACTGTGTCGACACACAGAAGCAGAGTTGACATCAACTGTGTAGACACCTGGAGGCACTGTCAACACACAGAATTCTTAGTCTATAACAACTGTGTCGACACACAGGACTTGTGTCGACACACAGCAGAGTTTCAACATAGTTGATTGTTGTAGAGTGAATAAGTGATTGTGTCGACACAAATAATCAGTGTCGACACATTCTCAAGATGCAGTGTCAAGAAGCTTTGTCGACATCAAGGCAGCTATGTCGACATCACCAAAGTCTATGTCAACACTTAAGTCACTTGTATCGACACATATTGACAGATTGTCTCGACACTTTAAGACAATCAATCTCGACGCTTTGCTGACAGAGACAAAGGCTCAAGAACTGTTTGAGGACTTGATAGCTGTGAGTTACAGCAGGTTTACTGAAGCTGTCAGACTTGTCAGAAGTTAGTTATAAACCGGATCAGCCGGTTACCATTAATGAAGTCTATAAATATAGATGGATTCAGAAGATGAAAGAAGATTGATCATACACACAACTAACACAACTATTGTGAGATTGATCTCTGATCAAGAAAGTGCAAGTCACAGAAGAAGATCTTCGTGAGAAGATCTAATAAGACATTCTGTAGTGTTCATCCACTCAGATTTTGTCTAAGGAGAATTCATTCCAGAATTCAGAAGAAATTCCAAAAGATTTGGGGAGAGAGAGCTATAGCTATTTTGAGGTCAAGAAGGAGACAATCACAAGTCTCTTAAGAAGTAGATCCTTAACTAATCTACTAAGAAGATTTAGATCCATATCTGGAATTCAAGAAGGAAGCTGGCAGTCAGTTAACTTCAAAGGAGATCAACCCAACTAAGTTCAGATTCAAGAATCTTTGAAGAAAGCTAAGCACAGGTTGATTTCAGTCATCAGTCTCATCAAGAAGCTGATCAAGAATCCTCTTATCCTTTCTCTCTCAATAAGGGTAAGAGACCATCAAATTACTTATCAAATTCCGTAGGATCTTTTCAAAGATCTGAGTTGTAAGCCTATGTTATAAAGGCTGAGTGTAGGAGATTTTGATCTCTGAGTTGTAGGCCTTGTGGCAAGGCTGAGGTAAGGCTGATTGAGCCTGAGTGTAGGAGAATTGGTTCTCTGAGTTGTAGGTCTTGTGGCAAGGCTGAGGTAGGGCTGTTAGCCTGAGTTGTAGGAACCTTATAGGGTTCTGAGTTGTAGGAACCTTTCAGGGTTCTGAGCTGTAAGATTTGTGGATCTGAGAAGAAGGAAGAAGTTAGGCTGAGTCTAGCACACTGCTAGATAGGTGAAGGGGGAAAGTGGATGTTCCCAGACCTTGGGGAACCACTATAAATCTATTTGCAATCTGTGATGCTTGTGTTATTTTAGATTTTGTGATTGCATGTGCTGTGTTAACTATAGGGATTTGAGATTTATCTTAAAGAATTGAAGCTATATTCTGCCTTAGTTTAAAATAAAGAAAAGAACCTATTCACCCCCCCTCTAGGTGTTTAGGTTGTCTTGAAGTTAAATCTATCAAGTGGTATCAGAGGGAGGTTACTTAAAGAAGGACTTAACAGTCTGAGTTAGATCCCTAAGGCAGAATCAAGAATCAAGAAAATGGGTTCTGTAGAAAATCACAAGGAACTAGGTTCTATGAAATTACCCATATGCAGGAAAGAGATATTTGGTATATGGAAAGAAAGAGTCAGATTGTTTATGGAGGCTTCTGACCCAAGGATCTATATTATAGTAAAAGAAGGTCCTTATATTCCAATGAATGTGTCTGTTCTAGATGCAAATCAAAGAACTCCTAAAGATTTTTCTAAGATGACTAAGGATGAGATCATCCTGGCAACTATGGATAAAAGAGCTCAGAATATCATAGTAAGTGCCATAGATGATTCAACCTTTCAGAATTTGATTCACTGCAAGACCTCTAGGGAAATGTGGGATACTTTGATTGTTTACATGGAGGGTTCTGAAGAAGTTAGACAAGATAGAAAGTCCATGCTAAATCAGGAATATGAAAGCTTCAGACAAGGGAAGTCAGACAGCATATCTGAGTGCTATAAGAAGTACTATAGAATTGTAAATGAACTGATGTCTTATGGAAGAGTCTTCAGTATATATGAACTGAATGATAAATTTCTAAGGTCCTTGACAAAGGATTGGGACACCAAGATTTGTGCCATTAGGGAAGTGGCCAAACTCGCAGATATTTCTCCTCCAACTTTATTTGGAAAGTTGCTGTCTTATGAAATGCAACTAATGACTAGAAAAGAGGAAGAAAGAAATGCTAAAGGGGAGCATAAAGAAAAGTCTGTGGCCTTCAAGGTTGAAGCCACTAGAAATAATAGGAGGATGTCTCCATCACCTCCTAGGGAAGTTGCTGAAATTACCTCAGATAATTCAGACAACCAAAATTCAGATAGTAGTGATTCAGATGTAGATTTTGCTGCCTTTACAAGACAGTTTCAGAGATTCTTAAAGAAGAAGTAGTGGAAATCTAGGCCCTCAAAATCACAGCCAGTTGATGACTATTATCAAAAGAGAAAGTCATCAAGGAAGGACAGGAGCAGGTCTAAGCCTAGCAAATCTACAACATCAAAGATTGTTTGCTACTGCTGTAATAAGCCTGAACATGTTGTAGCTGAGTTTCCAGACAAAAGAAAGGAGCCTGCTGATAAAAGGAAGACTCAACAAAAGAGCAAGAAGGAGAAATCCTTTGTTGCTAAGAAGGAGAAAAGCTTGACAGACCAATCAACTTCAGAGTCTGAATCTGAAGCTGAGGCATATATTGGTCTTTATGCAGTTGATGAAGAAGATGAGTTTATGCAATTGCTGGACTCCATCTATGAACAAGAAGACCATCAGTGCATTGGACTGATTGCTGTATCAGAAGAAGAGAAATGTCAGGATCAGCCTGGTCCTAGCAAGGTACAATGTTTGTCTAATAATTCAGTTTGTAGTACTGGCACAGAGTCAGCTATATCTGCATCAAGTGATGTGGATGGATCTGAGTCTGAAGGTGATATTCATCAGCTGATAGATGAATATGGGGACTTGTTGCAAGCATTAAAGAAAAGCAAGAACCTGGCCAAAACTCAGGCTAAGGAAATTACAGATCTTTAAGGTGGCTGCATCTGGTTTAGAGAAAGTGTTGGATCAAAAATTGAATGAGATTGCCAAGCTGAAAACTATAACTGTTATTCAGATGGGCACAATCACATAAAAAAATGATCTAATTAAAAGTCTGGAAGTCAGACTTCAAAAGGAGAAAGATTTGGTGGCTAGTTATTCCAAGACAAAATCAGTTTTACCCTTAATAGATGAGTTTGTGGCTCAAAAGGGTAAGGTTGGAATAAGCTTTAAGGGTAACACCAGGGCTGTCCAATTCAAGAGAAAGGGCAAAGCCTCAGTCCAGCCACTGAATTTTAAAGTCCCTATAGTTTTTAGAAAGGTACAAGATCCTTCTAACAAGTATGACCTTGAGAATACTCATGGTCATAATAAGACTGAAGTTATGAATGACAAGAGTGCTTATGTCAATAAGGCAGCCCATGTTCATAAACCTCATATTTGTGAGAATCCAGTGGGTGTAGCTGCAGCAGTACCAGCACAATGCAAGAGATTTGATGTCAATCAGACAATCAAGAATGTATCTAAAAATAGATACAACAAGTATGAATACTGGTGCTGTGGCAAGACAGGTCATTATGCTATAGATTGCTGGCACAACACTAGTGTCAGGAAGAACAACAGTCTACCTGTTAGAAGAGCTGCAGGTAGATTTGGTAAGCATGAAGCTAACCTGAAAAGTAATTCTTTGTTGCAGGTGAGTCCAAGTCACCATACCCCTATATGGTACTTGGACAGTGGATGTTCCAGGCACATGACTGGAACAAAGGGATTGCTGAAGGAGTACTTTCCTATTATAAATGGGCCTAAAGTAATCTTTGGTGGCTCTGAAAAAGGAATCATCAAAGGGTTTGGTAACATTTCTAGTAATAAGATTACTATCACTCAAGTGGCCTATGTGAAGGGTTTGAAACACAACCTTATAAGTATAAGTTAGCTGAGTGATTTAGGATATGACATTTCATTTGTTAAGAATGGATGTCATATCAAAAGGTCAAGTGATCAAAAGGTCATTCTGGCAAGATATAGAAAAAGGAATGTGTACTGTCTTAATTTTGAGTGTGAGAACCAAGGTTCTCCTATTTGTCTTGTAGCTGATGAGAAAGCCACTCATTGTGTCAAATGGCACAAGAGGTTGACCCATCTTAACTACAAAACAATTGGCCAACTCTTTAGCAAAGAGTTAGTGAGGAATGGTCCTCAAGTTAAGTGTATAGAGGAAGGGATATGTTCAGCTTGTTAAAAGGGCAAGCAGAAAAAATCCTCCTTTCATAGCCTTGAAAACAAGGATTCAGTGAGGTGTCTATACTTCTTACATATGGATCTTTTTGGTCCTATGCCAGTTCATAGTCCAGGTAGGAAGGTCTACACTTTTGTGGTGGTAGATGACTATTCTAGATATTCCTGGGTGTTCTTTTTGAGACAAAAATCAGAAACCCCAAGTGTTTTTCATAGTTTTGTCAAGCAAATCCAGAATGAACTTGACAGTACAGTGGTCAAAATCAGAAGTGACCATGACACTGAATTTCAGTCTGAAAGTATGACAAGACTGTCTGGAGAAGTTGGGATTTTTCAAGAGTTCTCCTCACCTAGAACACCACAGTAAAATGGTATTGCTGAAAGGAAGAATAGAACATTTATTGAGGCTGGTAGAACACAATTTAGTGACACTTCTCTCCCAGAATATTTCTGGGCTGAGGCAGTAAACACTGCATGTCATGTGCTCAACAGGTCTTCTATCACTAAGTGCCACAAAAAGACTTCCTATGAGATTATGAAAGGTAGAAAACCAAATTTATCCTATTTTAGGATCTTTGGTTGCAAGTGCTATATCCTTAGCAATGGCAAGTCTTATCTAACTAAGTTTGCTGCCAAATCCCAAGATGGGATATTTGTTGGGTACAACAATAATAGTAAGGCTTATAGGGTCTACAACTTGATTATACAGGTTGTAGAAGAATCTGTACATATTGTATTTGATGAAACTAGATTGATCAACAGTGAGTTGTCTTGTAGTTCATGCAGTCCAACAGGTATAAATGAGAGAATGGACAAGCTTTCCATTACAGAAGATTCAACTGCAGATATACAAATGGAAAATGGTGGCTACTGTCCAGGGGGAGTACAGGACTCTCTAGAAGCTGAAGAAAACCAAGAGGTGCAACACATTGAAGAAACAGAAGGTATTCAGCCTGAAGAGAGACTACCTCCAGCAGTTAGACACTTAAAAGATCATCCAGTAAATCAGATAATTGGTGATCCAAGACATAGAGTGCAAACCAGAAGCAGGAATTTGAACACAGTCCTGTATTCAATCTTCTATCTCAATTAGAGCCAAAGAAGTTTGAAGAAGCTATCCTAGACCCACACTGGATTAATGCCATGCAAGAAAAGCTAAATCAGTTCAGAAGGTGCAAGGTCTGGGAGTTAGTTCCTAAACCAAAAGACCACAATATTATTGGAACAAAGTGGATCTTTAGGAACAAATTGGATGAGAGTGGAATTATTGTGAAGAACAAAGCAAGACTTGTTGCAAAAGGGTACAGGCAGGAAGAGGGTATTGACTTTGATCAAACCTTTGCCCCAGTAGCAAGACTGGAAGCAATCAGAATGTTCCTTGCCTATGCAGCATATCAAGGATTCAAAGTATTCCAAATGGATGTAAAATCAGCATTCCTGAATGGAAATCTAAAAGAAGAAGTCTATGTAGAGCAGCCTTCAGGTTTTGTAGATTCTCTCAAACCTGATTATGTTTATAGACTTAGGAAAGCTTTGTATGAGTTAAAGCAAGCCTCAAGGGCTTGATATGAAACCCTGTCTACTTTCCTTATTGAGAACAAATTCTCAAGAGGGAAAATAGACAAAACTCTATTCCTAAGGGAGTCTAAAGGAAAGATAATCTTAGTCCAGATTTATGTAGAGACATAATATTTGGGTCTACAGAAAGCAACCTTTGCAAAAAGTTTGCTAAACTTATGTAAGGGAAGTTTGAAAACAGCAGTATGGGGGAACTTAAGTTCTTCTTGGGACTCCAAGTAAGACAGACTGATGATGGCTTGTCCATATCCCAGTCTAAGTTCACCAAGGAGTTAATTAAGAAGTATGGTATGGAATCATCCTCCACCATGAGAACTCCTATGGGAACAAGTATGCCTATATGCAAAGATGATGCAGGTAAACCTGTAGATGAGTCTTTGTATAGAGGTATAATTGGCTATCTACTATATCTCACTGCTAGTAGACCAGACATTATGTATGCAACATGCGTCTGTGCTAGGTACCAATCATGCCCTAAAGAATCTCATTATACTGTAGTAAAGAGAATTTTGAGATATCTAAAGGGCACACATAATCTAGGCCTTTGGTACCCTAGGAATGGAGATTTTCTACTAACAGGCTATTCAGATGCTGACTTTGCAGGTTGTAAAGAAGATAGGAAAAGCACTACATGCACCTGTCAATTTCTAGGAGGAAGATTGATATCTTGGACCAGTAAGAAGCAGACTAGTTTGGAAATATCCATAGCTGAGTCTGAATATGTGGCTGCAGGAAGTTGCTGTGCACAGCTGTTGTGGATTCAACACAGGCTAGAAGACTATGGTATTTAGGTAAGTAGAACACCTTTATTTTGTGATTCTACTAGTGTTATTTTTATTGCTAATAATCCTGTTTCACATAGTAGGACCAAACATATAAAAATAAGATATAATTTTCTTAGAGAACATGTAGAGAAAGAGGACATCTCACTAGAATTTGTTAAGACAGATTATCAAATTGCAGATGTATTTACTAAGCTTCTAGATGAAACTAAATTTAATAGATTTAAAATTGAATTAGGAATGTTGACCATATGTTAGACTAACATAAGTGGCTAAGTAAAATTGTGCCGACTCATTTAGTAATAATGTGTCGACACAGAGGAGTTGTGTCGACAATTCAGGAAAATTATGTCGACACAGTATCGTAGTGTCGACACCTAAGGGACAAAGTGTCGACACATCCAGAAAAGTAGTGTCGACATAACCAGAGTAATGGTGTCGACACCTCCAGAAATTGTGTCAACACTTGCAATAAGAGTCGACACAGAATTTCTGATGAACTACTAAGTATGTCCTATGTCGACATATCATTAATTGGTGTCGACACATAGTAGTCAGCGCCTTGGTGGAGACTATAGAAGTATGTGTCGACACTTTCCAACAGTGTTTACATATTTAGACAGTTTTTGCCCGCCTTTTGGCCTTTTTTGTTTAAAAGGATATAAATAGGTCGAGAACATATTCTGTCGACACGCTCACCAGATTTTCGAGACTAAATTCTTTTGTCGACAAACTCTCTTCTCTCAATTCAAGATTTCTCTCCATTCCAATGGCACCAAAGATTGAAGACAACATTAACGAAGGCTACGAGCTAGTACGCAATGCTTTTGATGATGCTGTGACAGAGATTAAAGGGGTCATTACCCTAGTTACTGATTCTTGGTTAGAGTTTCTTGTTTCTGAACCTACAAAGATCTGGAAGAAAGAAGTATGTGAATTCTATGCTGCTGCAATAGTGGACTCCACTGGACTAAAGATTAAATCGACAATTCATGGTAATAAAGTCAAACTTACTCTGAAGAGTTTAAGAAAGATTCTTCACCTTCCAAGAATCCAGGATGAAGAAGAGGTCCCAGCCTCAAATACAAGGGAGGCTCTCCAGTGGTGTGGATTGGATCCAACCATCAAGATTGGAACAGCAATAAACCGAAAAGGAATGAATCAACAAGGAAAATTTCTATCAGAAGTGGTCGGGAAGGTGATTTTGTGTAAACCAGGAGGCCATGATAGGATCTCTATTTTTATGTTCAATCTGATGACCAGGATCATCTATAAGATTAACACTGATTGGTCTGCGGTTTTGTTTGAAAAGATAAAGGAAGGAATCAAAAAGCCCAATTTGGCTAGATTAATAAGTCTCTACCTGGCTTGAGTAATTCCAGAGGTAATGAATCAGCTTCTAGGGTCTAAAATAAATCACATGAGAAGGATGGACATCAGAATAATATCCAGATGGGATAGGGTCCTCTCAAAGGACATACCTGATTTGGATACTCAAGATACTGCAACAAAATCACCAGTCCATGACATTACTGATCATGATTCTGTGCAGGAGGACACAATGAATGCACAAGTGCAGGGGGAGCAAGTTAGGGAACAGGTCCAGGACCTGGCTGATACTGCCCAAGTTCATGAGGAGACAGTTACTGTACAGTTGTAGGGGGAGCAACATTCTGCACAAGGATAAGGGGAAGAAAGCACTCACTTGGCAAGTGAAATGAGTTCACAATCTATTCTTGAAATACCTCATGTCAACAGTCCAGCACTAGATGTGATCATGGAGGATACATCTATGGTTGCTGATGATCCAGCAAAAATAGTCCACACTCAACAAGAGTTCACCCTGGAAGAGTTATTTCCTGACATTAAGGGAGCAGTTGAGGGGGAGCAAGTTAACCTTGAGAAGGTGGAGCATAGGGCTGACAAGGAGATGCCTCCTAGTCCCAAAGAAAGAGTAAATATTGACAGTTCCACTGATTCGTGGGATGAGGAGATAGCAAGTTTAAAGAGAAGAAAACTTATGGTTTTTAAAAGGAGAAGCCAGAACTATAAGAAGGCTTTGCAAGCTACTACTTCACAACCAGCCCCTGAGATTGATTACAACAAACTTTTGGTTGATTTACAAGTGAAATTTGATGAGCAGAGATTAGCTCTTGAAAAATATGTGGATGAAAGCCATAAGGCTCTTCAATTTGATCTAGCCCAAGATATAAAGTCAATCAGATTTGAGGTCAATCAAAATAAGAAAGAGATGACAGATTGCTTCCACAAGGGGGGCAATGCTGTGGTATTTCTAGCAAAACAACAAGCAAAAATAAAGAAACAAGTGGATGATATTGCTGTCAAACAAGGATATGTCCTTGAAAATCAAATAAGAATGAATGACAATCTGACTGAATCTCACAATGAGATAGTCACTGAAGTAAGAAAAATAGTTATTGAAATGACTGAAGCAAGAAATAAGGAGAAAGAAGAATTTGATAAGAAGCTACAGGAAGCTTTGGATTCCTTTAAAACAGCTATTACTACCTCTCAGCAAACAATTTATGATAAGCTTCAAAATTTAAAGCCATTCTTTAAAGATGGAATCAATTACTTGGATGGGCAAATCAGATTTTAAAAAGAGGATTTGAGAGATCATGTGACCAGAGAAGTCATAAAGGGGGAGAGGGTGTTAGTATATGCAGGATCTGATCATGCCAAATGGGTAACCAATAGTATTAGAGCCACTCTAGGATATCCACCCTTATGTGATGATGATAATATGGCTGAGTCAGGTGTGCAACCAGCTCTACTTGAAGGTGATCAACCTGAGGTTGCCAAGTTATTTACCCCCTGCAAATCTTGAAATGATACATCAATAAGTTCAGTCTATGTACATCCCTCCACAACATGTTACTAATGTTATTATTGAAAAGGTAGATAAGCCATAAGCTGGTGTGAAAGCTCAGCAAGATGCTCAATTATCAAAGAAGAGATTCAGAGAGCAGGCAGAGTTAAAACCTGATTTTGAGCAATGGAGCCCCACATCTAGAAATATCATATTAACTGCTTGGAAAGCTGTCAAAGACCAAGTTCATGAAAGGGGTAAATGGTATAATGAGCAGGAATGACAGAAGTATGAGGCAAGGCATGAGGGCATAGTTCAATATAGAAGAAATGCTAAGAGTGGGAAGCTACCTCCTGATGCTCAGGAGCCTAGCAAGTATTTCCCTAAGCCTTTTCATTATTTTGAAAGGCAAAGGATTAAGGCTGAAGCACAAAAGAAGGCTGAGTTGAAAGGCAAGAAGCCCATTGAAGATACAGAACCTTCTGTGCAGACTCAAATTAAATCAGGAAAAGGAATAGTCATCATGGAGCCAGTCCAGCCTTAGTCTAGTTTTACTAGCTTTTTCCAAGAACTATGTATTTCTTAGTTTTTTTAAAGAAGTCTTTGTAAATAGTGTTAAGAAACTTTTTGAGATAATAAACAAAACAATGTTTCATGTTCATTTAATTTGCATCCTTATTCTGTGATGATAGTTTATTATTTGTTTTGTTTATAAGTTATCCTATTAAAAATGCTTATAAACATAATCATGTTTATTTATCATAAGTGGTGTATATCATTGACAAAAGGGTTATGACTTCTCCAAATAGGGGGAGATTGTTGGGTACATTGAAAAATATGTACCTAATTTGGAGAATCCTCACTTAGCTTAATGATATACATCAAGGTGTATTTGATGTTATTTTGAGTTTATATGTGCAGGATAAGTATTGGCTAAAATGCAGGAAAAAGTTTCTAAGTCCATGTGTCGACACCAGAGGAAGCTGTGTCGACACCAGAGGAAGCTGTGTCGACACTTCAACAAGTTTGTGTCAACACTTGGAAAAGGCTGTGTCGACACACAGAATAGATAGTCGACATCAACTATGTCAACACCAGGAGACTGTGTCGACACACAGAAGCAGAGTCGACATCAACTGTGTCGATACCTGGAGGAAGTGTCGACACACAGAATTCTTAGTCTACAACAACAGTGTCGACACACAGGACTTGTGTCGATACACAGCAGAGTTTCAACGTAGTTGATTGCTGTAGAGTGAAGATGTGATTGTGTCGACACAAATAATCAGTGCCGACCCATTCTCAAGATGCAGTGTCAAGAAGCTGTGTCGACATCAAGGCAACTATGTCGACATCACCAAAGTCTGTGTCGACACTTAAGTCACTTGTGTCGACACATATTGACAGATTGTCTCAACACTTTAAGACAGTCAGTCTCGATGCTTTGCTGAAAGAGACAAAGGCTCAAGAACTGTTTGAGGACTTGATAGCTGTGAGTTATAACAGGTTTACTGAAGCTGTCAGACTTGTCAGAAGTTAGTTATAAACCGGATCAGCCGGTTACCATGGATGAAGTCTATAAATATAGATGGATTCAGAAGATGAAAGAAGATTGATCATACACACAACTATTATGAGATTGATCTCTGATCAAGAAAGTGCAAGTCACAGAAGAAGATCTTCGTGAGAAGATCTAAGAAGACATTTTGCAGTGTTCATCCACTCAGATTTTGTCTAAGGAGAATTCATCCCAGAATTTAGAAGAAACTTTTGAAGATTTGTGGAGAGAGAGCTCCAGCTATTTTGAGGTCAAGAAGGAGACAAACACAAGTCTCTTAAGAAGTAGATCCTGAACTAATCTACTAAGAAAATCCAGATCCATATCTGGATTCCAAGAAGGAAGCTGGCAGTCAGTCAACTTCAAAGGAGATCAACCCAACTAAGTTAAGATTCAAGAAGCTTTGAAGAAAGCTAAGCACAGGTTAATTTCAGTCATCAATCTCATCAAGAAGCTGATCAAGAATCCTCTTATCCTTTCTCTCTCAACAAGGGTAAGAGACCATCAAATTACTTATCAAATTCTGTAGGATATTTTCAAAGATCTGAGTTGTAAGCCTATGTTATAAAGGCTGAGTGTAGGAGATTTTGATCTCTGAGTTGTAGGCCTTGTGGCAAGGCTGAGGTAAGGCTGATTGAGCCTAAGTGTAGGAGAATTGGTTCTCTGAGTTGTAGGCCTTATGGCAAGGCTGAGGTAGGGCTGTTAGCCTGAGTTGTAGGAACCTTATAGGGTTCTGAGTTGTAGGAACCTTTCAGGGTTCTGAGCTGTAAGATCTGTGGATCTTAGAAGAAGGAAGAAGTTAGGCCGAATCTAGCACACTGCTAGATAGGTGAAGGGGGAAAGTGGATGTACCCATAACTTTGGGAACCACTATAAATCTATGTGCAATCTGTGATGCTTGTGTTATTTTAGATTCTGTGATTGCATGTGTTGTGTTAACGGTAGGGATTTGAGATTTGTCTTAAAGAATTGAAGCTATATTCTTCCTTAGTTTAAAACAAGGAAAAGAACCTATTCACGCCCCCTCTAGGTGTTTAGGTTATCTTGAAGTTAAATCTATCACACCCCAATCTCCAAGTGTGGGTTTTTTAACTGACCTTAAGGCTCTGTCCAAATTCCCATCTCCTTTGGGTGAGTATTTACCCTTCCATGCCCCAAGCACCCTTTTGCCCTAATTTACCCTTAAGGGTCCAAACTTTGGTCACACTAATACCTATTCAAATCAACCCCAAATTGGTTGATATTTTTACCAGTGACATATAATGACTCTAAGGACCATCCACCAAAATGTTGGAGGTATTTGAAGTCAATAGACCCTCTAATTAAACCATACACGATTTATTAAATATTTACAAAAACTATAGAAAAACGTTTTCCAAAAATTCCTATTTTTGGATATGTCAAATATATATGTAAGAGTGACCCCCAATCCAAATCTCAAGTCATTTGGATGGCTGGATTAATGAGGGCACTCAATTAAGTCTCTAGATCACCCTATCTATAGACTGCACCATTTTGAGTGTTGTGGTCAACCCGCTGACCCAAATGGGTTGAAATTAATTTTTAAAATAAAGTAGACTTCATGGGCTATAATTTTCATGTTGTCCACTTTTCACGGTTCAGCCCCTAAGGGCCTTGTTTTTCTGATTTACAAGAGTGCACAATAAGGGAATAAATAATACTTATTAATAATAATAATTATATCATAATGCAGAACAATCAGACGGTCCAGGAGTCGTCTTCCTCCTTCAGCCTATGGTTCTGATTGGCCGAACCTGGAGGTGTTTTCCAAGCCTTTTGCCGGTGATCCAGTCCCCTCCCCGGCCGGCTACAACTACCACCACCTCCGTTGAGGTGGTGGCTATCGCCAGAAGGCGGCATGACCGTCGGAGGGGCGGTTTCAGACGAACCTGCAAGGTATAAAAATCATGAAAATTCATGGAATCTGAAAGTGTAAATCAGCCAAATTGGGCTCAATTTCAAATCCTATTGATCTAGGATGCTAGCACAAGGGGAGAGGAGGAGAAGTGGACCTTGATTGGAGTCCAACGATGGCGATGGAGGAGGTTGGCCGTGGCTTTTTTCCTCACCGATGAGCTTGCCCGATTCCTTGATCCTCCACCAAAACCTTTGATCAAATATACCATTTCTACTGCCAAGGACGTTTTGAAGGTGATGAGTAATCCAAAATTGGGAATGGGGGCTGTATATGGGGATTTTATATTTTTTTTATGGAGGGGAGGTGAAGGGGTGTGGTCGGCCATGGTGGTTGGGCTTCCCCATAATGCTTGGCTAGTTGGATTCATTGGGAATTCATTCCCCGTGCACTAGGGAGATGAATGGAGCCATCGATATTGAAGATAGGAGGCACTTGGCCTTTCAAGCCATGAATGGCCCTCTTTCTCTTTCTTTCTCTCTCCTCCATTAAAGGGAAAATGAGATTTCTCTCTCTTAGGCACCATTTCTAGAAAATGAATGGAATTCCATGTAAATATCTTCCTCCTAAAGTTATTGGGCCACTCAAGTTGGGCTTAGCCCAAGTGGCTTGGGCTTGGTTAGGTCATTTAGGCTAGTTTGACCTATTTTAGGGTTGAGTTAATTTTGGTCAATTTGACCTTTTGGGTTGACCCCAATGGGTCTTTGGTGACCCATTGGCCTCCCCTAAGGTCTAGGGAGACTTGGATAGGGTTGGTTTGACACCTTGTAGGTCACTTGACCCTTAATTAGGGCACTTTGGCCACTTTAGGGTTAGAGTTGACTTTTGGTCAACATGACCTTTTGGGTTGACCCCAATGAGTCCTTAGTGGCCCAATGAACATACTAAAGGGTTAGGAAGGTTCAAGTGAGGTCAAGGAGTCAAGGTGAAGGTCCACTTGCTCTAGATAGACACTTTGACCATTTTAGGGTTAGGGTTGACTTTGGTCAACTTGACCACTTTAGTTGACCCCCAATGAGTTCTAGTGACCCTATGGACCTCCTAAAGGGTTAGGGGTGTTGTGGTGGGGTCCTGGAGTCAAGTTGAAGCCCTAAAGCCAAACCCTAGGGGTGATACTTTGAAATGAGCTATTTATAGGCCAAGGTGATTTCCCCCTTCTTGTCTTGGTTCAATTGGCCTTCTTGGGCTTCCTAGGGTTTTTTCATGACCTAGTCATGACAAAACCATCTTAGGGGTTTAGTTGGAAATGAGATGTTACAGGCGAAGGGTTAATGCTTCGATCTAGAGTAGTGTGAGGTCAAAGACACCTTGCCGTGGATTGTCCTTGGCTGTGGCAGGACCTACTGAGGGGGTGAAGGGAGGACCTTTGAGCCACAGTCGAGACATATGGGGATGAAACACTGACTATGTTGCAACCTACTACACGGGTGAAGGGTGGACTCTTCGTGCTGGGTAGTGAGAGGTTAAGGCCATCGTGTTGTAGGTTGTCTTGGCTGAGAAAGTGAAGGGAAGACCTTCAAACCTAGGCAAATATGTGTTGGGGGGGAGGCCCTAGCAGTGTTGTGACATACTACATGTGTGAAGGGAGGTCATTCAAGCCGTGCCAGTAGGAGGTCACTAGGGCGTGATCTCAGAGACACATTGAAGGCTAGATTTTACGAACAACTAACAAGCACGAGGGGGGAAGGTCCTGGCGATGTTGTGACTTACTGCGGGGTAAAAGGCTAGACCTTCGATCCGCATTAGTGGGAGGCCACTAGAGATTAAACCATGACAATGTCACAACCTACTACGCGGGCGGAGGCCGGACCTTTAAGATGTGGTAGTGAAGTCAAGGCGATCTTTCTATAGATTGCGTACAACTGGGGGGACTAGCCCCTAATAATGGTGTAACCTACTACGAGGGAGAAGGGCAAGCCCATCGAGCCGAGGTAGTGAAGTCAAGACCACCGTGCTGCATTCTGTGCATGACCGGGGGACCGACCTCTAACGATATCTTAACCTACTACGAGGGTGAGGGACAAGCCAATTGAGCCGAGGTAGCTATTTCAAGTCCACCGTGCTGCAGTATGGGCGAGAACGAGGGTACTGGACCCTAACGATGTCATAATCTACTATGAGGGCGAAGGGTGAGCCCTTTGAGCCGAGGTAGTGAAGTCAAGGTCATTGTGCTGTAGTTTGGGTGTGACCGGGGGACAGGCCTTTGACGATGTCGTAACCTACTATGAGGAGGAAGGGTGAGCCCTTCGAGCCGAGGTAGTGAAGTCATGTCTACTATGTTGTAGTCTGGGTGTGGCCAGGGACTAGCCCCAAGTATTCATATGTTGGCTGAGATAGGGCAAAAAAGCATATTAAATTAAAATAAATAGTAGCACATGTGCAAGTGTTGACTTGCGGCTTTATAGAATTCAGTGACTATTTTAAAATACAAAATAAATATAAGCAAATTAAACGAAGCTAGAATATGGTAGGGCTCTACTGCCTGATTCCTAGCATTTCTTCGAGGCACACTTTAGGTTCCTGTTGGGCCAGTGTATAGGGCTGCTCCTTGTCTGGGCTGCATATTCTATAGATAGAATGTATGTGTTGCTTCCTAATTCCCACGAATGACTCCAACCCTAGCTGAAGTGACAAACTTCATCGCAAGGTGCAGGATGGAAGAGATAGCTCTGAAAGCTGCTTGGAGTGGTCAGCCAAAGATCGCTTTGTAAGGCAAATTCAATTTGAGAATGATGGTCCCTTCAACTAAGACAGGTTCACCGTTAAAACCGTTGACTGGTCCGGAGGTTGGCTGGAGTTTTTTCCCTTAGGATTTTCATTTCTTGGAGAGCAGTCATGAACACGACGTTCACTGAGTTGTCGTTGTCTACTAGTACCCGTTTGATGCGGAAGCTGGGGTTGCCAATCTTCGCGCTGCTGACTAATGGTTCATGGTGTGGCACAAGCAGTCCCTTAAAATCTTCGTCCACAAAGCTAATTGTTTCCACTGGATACGTATTTTGATTCTTTAGTTTCCCCTCATGCTATGCAATAGAGTTGATAGTGGAGAAGGTGGAGTCAGAGATAGTCTCCACTATTCCTACTACTTGCCTGCCTCACTACACATCTTAGTGCACATATGGTTACAATATTCTTGCCTATGTCGGTTGGTTTCGAGTTTGATCTTGCTAGAAACTCCCAAAAATGCATTGTCGAATGAGCCACTTGATCTCATCCTTGATTTTCACACATTCCTTGGTGGTGTGTCATATTCCTTTGTGGAACTCTCAATACTTTGATTGATATCCTTTGTTTTACGGGAGCTCTCTCGGTCTTTGTAGTGTCTGATTATCTTATATTGCATAGATTAAATTTGCATGGGAGGTGTTGAGTAGTGTGTACTCTTAGTAGACTAAAGGGGTCTCTGATACGGTCCTACTGACACACATTGTTTCGGCATTCCACTTGTTGCAGTAAGGTTAGCTTTTCTCCCTTCCTCTTTACTCCTCCTTCAAATTGTCAGTGTTGGTCCTGGATTGCTTCACCTGCCCCGTTCTATGCTTCAAACTTGTGCATAAGATCCGAATAGTTAGGGACCATTACCCTCATTAGTTCGGAATAAAACCTGCAATGGGTGGAGTACTCCAAGGAAGACTCCTCGCAGGATTTCAGGATCCACTTCGTGGATCTATCGGGTGTAACACCCCAGGTTTCCTATGTTTGAAAATAACAATTTTCTAATTACTGGAAGCTATGGGCCAACAATTGCAAGATACCGCTAGTGATAATGGCTGTCGAGTTGATGGCGTTGAGAACAACCAGTGGCATTGAGTTGCTGCCGCCAGGCGATATCACTGGCAATAGCATGCCACATATCGAGTGATGCTGAGGCAGTCATTAAGAGATTAAGCAGTGTAGGATAAGACCATCGCCACTACCTAAGCTAGCGCCAGGCGATATGATGCTACCACACGACGGTAGTGAATTTAAAAGAGAATGGCTGATTGAATCGTGACCATTCATTTGTTTTGGCCTAAGGATCCTAAGGCTAGGATTGCTCTCGTATAGCTTAACCAGAGGAGTGTGAGAGATATTCATTTCTCTTTCACTCTCTCCCTCTCTCTCTCTCACACACTTTCTCCACTCTCTTCAACCTTAAGAAAAGAAATAGGGAAAAGAGAGGAAGAAGAAGGCCATTATCTGCTCTTTGTGAGAGCTGTTGGAGAAGTTCTTTGGATCGGAATCGCGGGACGAGGCTAGATATTTGGAGGGAAGGCGTTGTGAACATACAGATCACTTGCAATTTCATGGTTTCTAAGCGATCTATAAGGGTAACGATTCTACTCTTGAAATCCTTGTACATGCTAGTCCTTTGTTTTGGCATAATAGGAAAGATACTCCATGAATTAGTAGAGGCAAATCTCTCGACGGGTCGATCGGTTGTATCCCCGGTAAATTTGCATATAGAATCTGAAATCGAAGTAAGGAATATGCATGCTGTGTGAAGCCCATTTGGACAAGTTAGTCTGTATTGATGATGGTTATCTTGTTGGTTGCATGCCGGAAAAAACTCCGTGATGTGTATGCTGTTTTTAGGTTCTGAGTGTCGTAGTGCTGCAGGGAGTCCTGGAGGCTAATTCCAGGAAACAATTGGAAAAGTGGATGGAATGGTTGTTCTGTCTGATACCGCCCGACGGTAGCAGTACTACTGGGGGTAGCTCCGAGAGAGTTTTTGAATGTGGTACCAAGCCTATTTCCATTAGACAAGGTGGGTAGCATGTTGAGCTGAGAACCTGGAGTTCCTAGGTGTGGTGTTCGTGAGAGCCAACCTTATTACATAAAATCGATTATGTATGCGGTAAAAAGAAAGGGGAGGCTGACTTGCATCGTGCGTAGTATAAACGGCGATTTGAGCAACGGGATGTGGCTGAACTGTACCCGCACTGTCTTTCAGGCTAGATTCCTAAAGCACTTAGAATCATTGTTGGCATAGTTAGAGTCGTGGCTACGCACCTGACTAGCGAATGCTCAATGTTGAACAATCGTTCTAGGACTAAGGATGGTGGTGGGACTGGGGAATCCGGTACGTGGATAATGTGCCATGAGTACATGGGATATGTGGCCATGTGTGCCAACATCTGTGGTGGTTTAGATATAGATATATTGCCATTATGCTTGCTTACAGGGAAGGAGCACCGCCGCCCCGAGTGAGGGGTGGGGTCATTTTAAATTGGTCAGCTAAAGCCGATTGTTGCTTTGTCTTGGTGGATTGTCCCTTTGCAGGTGCTGGAGACCCAAGCGGGAAGTAGCGGGCTGAAGCCCTTTTTGCTATGTTGGTTGGCCCTCGAAGGCCCAAGTGCATAACGTTGATTGTTTTCATGTATGACTGACCTGCGTGCCGATGTATGTAAAATACTTATATGAATAAAATAGTTTGTATGTCTTTAAGACCAAACAGATTGTTTATTTATGTCATTCCTATGTTTGGTTAGTGGACATTCTTGGTGTTGGGTTCTTAAAGTAATTATAATACTTCCGATAGAATGCAACTCTGAGTTAGGATGCATGAATATTTTGGTTTCAATGCGTTACTCCACTGACTGTCCGTGGAATATGGTATGGGGCCCCAGCTGGACCTTCTGTTATATTCTCAGTGATGGATGAAGGTGTTACACTTGGCATCTGCGGAGAACCGACGAAAGAATTTCTTTAGGATTTCCACTTCGTTTTATTGGATTCCTAAGAGATGGGAGACGTTCTTCACTACTCGGTGGTTGACGATGATTTGGTCTGGAAATTCCTGAGTGAGCTCAACAAAGTTTCTGATAGTTCCTTCCTGAAGGGAGTGGAACCAAGTTCTTGCCTGACCATTCAGGGTGGCTGGAAACACTTGGTATTGTAATTGGTTGGGGCCTCGTATATTCAGAGGATGGCGATGAAATGGTTCACATGCTCTAGAGGGTCTTCTATCCCATCATAAGACTCAATGCTCGTGAGCTTGAATCCTACTGAGATCGGAAGTGCCAAGACCTCAGACGCTAGTGGAGAACCATTATGGTTGGGGCGATAGACGTGCATGGCTCGATGACCCACCTAGATGTACTCCTCTGTTATCAACACTCTTTTCTCGGGTTAACCTTCCTATGAGGTTCTTGGGGGCGCCCACCCTTTGGCGGTGATGCTGCGAGCCAGTTTCGATAGCCCTGGATAGACGGGCGGGAAGCGTAGTACTAGTTGCTTCAGAGAACTCAAAGTCCTCTTTCTGGTCATTCTCTAGGGTGATATCTAGAGGGGAAGGAGATAGATTGACTATTGCGGGGGGGGGGGGGGGGGGGGGGCACGGGAGCCTGAGCTGCTCCTAAGTTTGTTAGAAGAGACACCATTTCTGTCTCTCTCTTTTATCTGGACAACGCTCCCTACAAGTGCATTCACGGGTGTGATCACTGTCTCCTCCAGTCGATGTGCGTTAATGAAGGAGTGTGAAGTACTAGGGTCGACGCGTCCTTCACGGGCTGATCCTTGGGTTGCGTCTGTGATTCTTCTTGCTATAGAACCTAATCGCGAGTATCACTGTAGTCAGGATTCTGTCTTCTGATATTTAGAGTTTCGGGGAATTGGCTTCCCATAGATTGTGCAAACCGTTGTGGCTCACTCGAGACTCCTTAAAACTGGTCTAGATTGGACAGTATTTGCTTGGGAGCGGTCGAGCGTGTAATCAATCACAGAGACATGTGACAGCTGGCGAGAAGGGTTTTTACATGGAAAACCCCAACAAGGGGAGAAAAACAACGTGGCCTGGACTGTACCTACCAAACTTCCACTATCTATTGATTGTTGTACAAAGATTTTTGAGAATGTTAAGGCGGCAAGCCACTCCATGTTTCAACTTGAGGGGAGAGAGAGATACGTGTTTAGAGGGTGACAGACCACCACCCACGAAGCTGAATATTTTTCTTTGTTGCGGTGGAAGCATCGTACTATGGAGACTGGTGGTCTTCTACTTGCGCTCGGAAGTTGGAGAGACACGTCTTTGTGTGTGTCGCTTTCTTCCTACTGGCGCAATGGAGATAGGAGCGGGGAGAGCTTGCAGTTGATCGAAGGGTATTGAATGTTGAAAGCACTGAGCACATGTTGTTTGTTTCGTTGGGAAATGTGAGTATTGAGTGGAGCATTCGCGAGAGAGCACAAAGACAGATGAAGGTGGATGCAGATCTTTGTGGAGCGATGAAGATCCCTATAGGCTTAGAGGAGCTCTCAAGCGCGTAGGAGGAGAAGTGGAGGAGGAAAAAGATGGAAATGAAGGAGAGAATTGAGTCCTATTTATAGGTCCTAGAGGTGGTTACGGTGGTTATGCTGCTATCCACTGACCGTAATCACCTTAATTATTATTTGCAGGCCAATTTCATATAGTTCAATTTATGTATATTTCTACGTGCACATCCATACAAATATTCACACCCCCATATTGGGTGGTTATGTCAGTGGTTATGCAGGTGGTCACTCGTACATAAGATGGTGGAGAATGCGTGGTGACGATCAGGTGCTAGAGAATCGTCCGACGGCGGAGAGAGATTGACCAGGGATGGCGGCCAACGACGAGTCCCCGGTGGCGGGAGGACGTCTGCGGAGGAGGAAGCGGTGGCCGGTGGGGTGTGGTCGCGACCGGCCGGGAGGCCTACCAGGTCTTGTGGCCACAGGTAAGCTGCTGAGAGAAGTGGTCGCGACTGCGATACACATTCGTGGGCCTCCCAAACACACTCTTGTAGCCGCAAGGCACGCCGGTGGCCGCCCGGGAGGCTGGCTGTTGGATCTCATGGCCATACGTGCGACCGTGTAGGAAGGCGGCGGCCAGCCGCTGCCGGTTTGCCTGATGGCGAATTGGCGCGCTTATCATGTGTGGATCACACAGGTTGATCGTATGTGCGGTGTTTCTGGTGGTTTTCTCCATAAACCCCCACAAAGTTAGTGAGGGACATGAGAATTCTGTCTAATTGTAGCATGAAATTCCTATACATTGAGTGAGCTCCCATTAATTTCGATTTTAGAATTGAAATTTTAGATCTGCTATAAATAAAAATAGACGCTTAATTCCATTAATTTGAAGACTAAAACCAGAGAAGCTCGAGTTAATGTGAAGATAGTGCAGAAGGGCAATAAAAAGTACAAGCCATTTCATGTGATAGCTTTTAAGTTTGTTTAAACATAGGTATTTTGGTGGAAGCAGCACAAAAGAATACAAACACAGGAGAAAAATAAGAAGAACATGGAACATCAAATGGATAAGGACATACTTATAGCATTTTTTGTGCAGGAATTTCAAACGATCATATTAAAGACTGACGACATTAGTAATTCCAAAGGAAAAACTGCCTTGGATACAATCATAGCATAAATAAGCTAATAACTCCAGCCGCAAGGTTCAGGTTCCCAATACCCCCCTCTTGAACCTGAGAAGGGGAGAGCATTAGGTTTTTTTGGAGCTCGACAAAACGGCTCTATGCAATCTTGGTAAATATATCTGCAAGCTGAACTTCAGTTGGGCAGTGCTCAACCCATACTTCTCATCCATCAATCTTCTCACGGATGAAATGGTACTTGATTTCAATGTGTTTGCTTTTGTTATGAAATACGAGATTCTTTGATAGGGCGATTGCTGAAACATTATCACACTTGAGTAGTATAGTACCAGCCCTTTTTCAGTCAGCTCTTCTAACATCCTTTTCAACCAGATCCCTTCACAAATGAATAAACTCAGGGCCATATATTAAGCCTCTATAGTTGAGAGCGCCACTGTTTACTGCTTTCGTGAACTCCAAGCAATAGGGCTTGTTCCATAAAAGAAAACATAGTCACCCGTGCTTCTTCTATCATCAATTGACCCTCCCCAATCAGAATCAGTGAACCCATTGAGAATTGGGTTAGAGTCCTGAGTGAAGTGAGGACTATAATTCCTTGTTCCTTGTATATATCTAAGGATTCTCTTAGCTGCATTCAAATGTTATTTGTTAGGCTTACTAACAAACCTAGATACCATGTTTATGGCATGCTCCAGGTCAGGTCTGGTGTGAGTGAGGTAAATCAACGATCCCACCAAGCTTTTGTATTGTTCTTCATCAAACTGTTCATCATTCTCTTGAGTCTTGCAGAGCTTTCACTAGTACACATGGGAGTCATGCAAGGATTGCAATCACTCATGTTAAATTTCTTCAGGAGTTCCTTACCATATGCTTCTTAAGATAGAAAAATGTTGCCAACGGTTTGTTTTACCTGCATTCCCAATAAAAATATTAAAATGCCTAAGTCAGTCATCTCATACCTTGCTTCGATCTTTTTTTGAATTCAGTAATAGATCTGAGCCTCCAATTATGAGGAGATCATCGATGTAGAGGCAAATGATGAGATCAATTCCACTAGAGTCCCTTCTAATAAACAGTGAGGGCTCATTCTTACTGGCGGTGACTTCTTGATAAAAATATAAGGTGATATTAGAGTGCCAAGCAGGTGGGGCTTGTTTTAGCCCATACAAGGCCTTATGGAGACGGTAACCATAGTTCTCCTTCCACTTATTCTTGAACCCTTCTGGATGCTCAACAAAAATCTCCCCATCCAAAATCCCATTTAAAAATGCTGACTTCACAACTAGATGATGAATTGGCTAATGATTGTTAGCAGCAATTGTGATCACCAAACGTATTGTTTCCATATGGGCCACAGGGGCAAAGCTCTCGGTGAAGTCTTTTCTAGGCTGCTGGCTATATACTTTTGCAACAATTCAGGCCTTGTGTTTAACAACTTCTCCTTTCACATTGCATTTTAATTTAAATACCCATTTCAGGTCAATTACATCCATATGTGCAGGTTTTTGAACCAAGCTCCATGTACCTTTCTTCTCTACAAGGTTTATTTCCTCTGCCATAGCACTTTGCCATTCTTCTGACCTGGCAGCATCAATAAAACATGTAGGAGTGTTGTGAAACAAAGCAGCATTAGAATTTTCATATATATATATATATATATATATATATATATAAGCTAGAGATCTCATTTTTCTGGGCGATGATGACTCATCAGAGGTGTCATCATCATCTTCTTCTATTGATCCTGGTACCTCATATTCTAGCTGTAGCAAAGCCTCTCATGTTTCTTCTGGTATCTCTTAGAGGGGGTTTAAAGGTAACTCAACCAGAGAGCTAGAGCAAAAAGGTTCACCTTCAATGTCTGATGCCCATTTCCATATATCATCTTCATGAAACACTATATCTCTGGAGATAATCAGCTGGGGGTAACTGGATTCAAAAGTCTATAAGCTTTTTTATTTTCACTATACCCAATGAACACACACTTGACACTTGTGGGATCAAGTTTTTCTCTCTTCTCTTTAAGAATGTGGGCAAATGCTATACACCTAAAAGTTCTCAAGTGATCTAGCTTCAGTTTTTTCTTATATAGTCTCCATAAGGGGTAGTGTTTTTTAAGGCTTTGGTTGGTACTTTGTTTAAGAGATAGACTGCAGTGCTTGCAGCTTATGACCAGAGGTATTTAGGCATTTCTTTATATATGAGTAGTGACCTTCCCATCTCAGCAATGGTTCGGTTTATTCTCTCTACAACTCCGTTTTGCTATGGTGATCCAAGAACTTTAAATTCATGTCGAATGCCATTCAATTTGCAGAAATGCTTAAATGGGTGAGAGGTAAATTCCCCCTCCATTGTTACTTCTTATAGTTTTAATATGTTTCTCAAACCTCTTCTCTACTATAAATGTTTACTTTAGGATTGAGAGTGACCTAGAGGAGGGTGAATAGGTCCAATTTTAATCTTGGCTACCTTTGTTATACTTTCTTTGAATTATTTATCTCATTCAGATAAAATAATATAATCTTAACATTAATTTAAAATAGTCTCAGCATAACAATCACAACAGTCATACCACAATACACACAATTTTATAGTGGTTCCCCAATTTATGGGTACATCCACTTTCCCCCTTTGTCTATCTAGCAATGAACTAGATTCAGCCAAACTCCTTCTTCTTCTTTTACTCAGATCCTCAGATCTTACAATTTATAGCCCAGCTGGCTCCTACAACTCAGGCTATACAAGTCTTACCACTCAGATCACCAAGATCCTACACCTTAAGTTCTTCCTAAGAACTGTACTTCAGAGTGAATCCACACTCCTACTCCTCAGAAAAATCCTGCCCTATAACTCAGAGAAATATCCACTTCTCCTACCTCAGGCAATCTCAGCCCTACCTCAGCCTTTATAACTTAGGCTTAAAACTTAGAGAAAATAAATCCCTTACTCACAGATTTATAGGTAGATCTTTACAAGATTAATAAAGGTAAAAGAAATTGATTCAGAATTAATCACCCAACTAGAGAGAAATGGGTGACTGCTTCTTGATCTTATCCTGATGTGTTTGCTTCCTTTGATCTTATAGTGAAAGATTTGATCAAACCCTTCTTAGCTTTTCAAAGCTTCTTGGAGTTGAAATTAGGGTTGATCTAGGCTGGAGGATGTTGAAGAAGATTCTTGATCAGGCTTCTCTCCACCTTCTGAATTATAGCAGATGCTTCTTAGATCTGACTCCACCAAATTGTTCTTCTTTTTTTTGAAGAGTTGATCCCTGTAAATAGGCTCTGTTAGGAGTAACCGGCTGATAAGGTTAATAAATGACATTTGACAGTTTTGACAGTTGTCAGTACCCTTGGCTTGATTTATGTACTTAGAAAACAATTCTGCTTAAGTGTTGAAACTTGACTGTTGAATGTGTCGACACCAGTCCAGGGTGTCAACACTTCTCTTATAGTGATGTCGACACAATTCTGAATGTTTCGACACAACCTTTATCTTGTCTTGACATAACTGATGTAGAATGTGTCGACACAGCTTTCACCTTGTCTCGACACAGCTTGTGTTGTGTGTCGACACTTGTCCTTAGTGTCGACACATTTACTTCCTATCGACACAACTTGAGTAGTGTGTGTCGACACTAGTCCTGAGTGTCGGCATAGTTGCTTTCTTGTATCATAGTGTCGACCCAAGTCCTGGATGCCAACACAACTTTCTTTTTGACTCAGCACTTCTAGTTTAAGTGTGTCAACACTAGTCCTGAGTGTCGACACAACTTTCTCTTTATCTCAGCGCATCTTTGACAAAAGTGTCGACACTGCTCTTGTGTCTCGACGCTTTTGTACTTAGCTTTATTTGCCTGTACACATGAACTAAACATTCATCAAATATAACTGTGTATATCATTGAGCTGAAAGGATTTCTTCAAATCAAGTACATTGTGACCAATGTACCCAACAATCTCCCATGTTTGGAGAAGTCATAACCCCAATTCAATGATATACAACATGATACCGAAATATAATGATAAAGAAATTAAGAATACAGTGTAGTTCAATAAGTGAAATACAACAGATAAAAACACATATTTAAAATCAATAATACTGATCAGAAAATAAGGCAAACATTTGCAATCATAATTAATAGCACATGAAATGTTGAGTAAACCAAAATTTTCATTAATTGTTTATCACAAGGTTTACTGCTACAAGCTTTGGTTGCACAATGTATATAGAGGTAGATATTACAAAATTAAAATTCCTATGGCAACTCTGGGTCTTTGATGACAATGCCCTTTCCAGATTGGACTGTCACTTTTACTTCAGGTTCTTTATCATCAACAACTGAAGGATCAAGCGCATACCCAACTGCACCAAAGCCCGGACTATTGGAGAGGGCGCTACTTAATTTTTTATATAAGTAGCAGAGCGCCACGGGTCAAGTGAAGGAACGCCGGACCCAAAAATCCCTCCCCCGACGTCCAGCACAACCCGTCGGCTCAGAGGTGGGGTTACCACATGGCCCACATGGCTCAGAGGTGGGGTTACCACATGTCCACAGTTGCCTGACCCACCGGACCCACACAGGTAGAAGGGAAAAATCAGGATTTAATAGCGCTCCCCGATCTTGAACCCGTAACCTCCCTCTGATACTAATTGAAAGAAAAGGGATAGATACTACTCTAGAGGGGGGGTGAATAGAGTAATCAAAAATTGCACTAGCAAAGTTGACTGTCTACTCAACTCCCTTGGAGTTAAGTGCGGAATGAAGGTTATAGATATTTGAGAAGTAACCCTAAAGCCTAATACAAGTGTTGTGCACAAGAGGCAGCCAACTGTAATTACAGTTAAGGCTTGGGATCCTAAACAGCAACTAGCAAACCTAGTTAAAACTAATCACAGCCAACAGCACAAGTAATAAATCAAACAACCAGACGACACAAGGCAATTTATAGTGGTTCCCCAAACAACTTGGGTACGTCCACTCTTCTACCAACAAGGTAGGAATCCACTCAGGTTTTTGATCAGGTGCCCTGCCACCAACAAGATCTGCTTCAGGTAGATCTAGAAACCCTTTAGACTTTTGATCAGGTGTCTAAAAACTAAGCTTTACTTTTGAAGGGAGTAAACAACCCTTTACAGGAGGGTGAAGGAGAGTTAGATTGTCTTCTCTATTTTAAACAAGATTAGAGAAGCACAAGATCTCTTCAGAACTTCTGACAGCAAGCTATCTTGAAGTTCTGAAGGATAAAGATTGAAGAAGACTAGAGATCTGGAATAGATGTTCTTCTTCAGCTTCCTTCTTCTTCTTCTTCTTCAATATCTCTGAGTGTAAAATCTTCCTGGAACAGGAGCACTCAGGTTGAAGAAGAGCAGAAGAGATATCTTCTCAGTTGAATGTGAAATGGCTGAGAGAAGCTGTATTGCTGTACTGAATTTCTTCCTTCTTGTTACACCTTGTTCTTTCAAAAAAACTCTTTAAATAATAGCAGCATCAACGGCTCTAATATTTGAGTTAAGCTTTGTCTTTATCTGGAATCTGTAAACTGGGCTGCATTTAATATAAAGACAAAACAAGTCTAGCAGATATATATATTCTATATAAAGAATAAAGCTATAGCAGCTGCAATATCAAACTGATAAATAAAGTCACGTCAGAAAATACTCTTTAAAGCCATAGAGGACATTTGAGTCCAACGGCTATAAAGGACAGCTGCTGAATAAGGTCAGATAATAAGACAAAATACATGTCAGAAGGAATTGACTTAGCATAAAGATAGAAGCAAGGATTGCTTTGAGATATATGCAGTAAATCAATCTAATATATATTAATAATAATAATCAGATAACAGAATAATAACTAATATAATATTATCTAAAGGCAGACAAAAGATAGTCGAACGATCTTCAGAGATCATCGACCGACCTACTGAGATCGTCGACCTATCAAACAGATAGTCGACCGACTCAGAGCTAGACAGAAAGCGTCGACCTAAGAATACAGACAGATAGTCAAACTATCAATAGATAGTCGACCGGCAAACAGACAGCTAAACTATCAACAAGATAGTAGAGCTATCAGATAGTTAAACTATCAAGACAATCCGTCTTAACGAAAGAAGTCGAGCTGAGGTCGACGATCGTCGAGACAAAAACAGCAGAACGTCGAGCTGTCAAGAGACAAAGCTAGACGATCTAGAGACCGACGATAGTCGACCAACAGGAAGACGATCGTCGAACGACTGCTCAATGATAGTCGAGCGGCGTTCGACTATAGTCGAACCAAAAACTAGCTTAGCCAAATTTCACTGGATAAGTGACTACACTAAAACTAACCTTTGACCATAGATAAATCTTGGGTCAAGAGACTAAAAGGAAAGACTTAACTCAAATCCAAACTAGGGTACCAACAGCAACCTTCTTTCCTTTGTCATTCTTAGCTTTAGCCTTTGCAATTGCTTCTTCTTTTAGCCTTTTTCTTTCAAAATAATGATAAGGTTTTCGAAAATATTTACTGGGCTCAACTAACTTAGCAGAAATCTTTCCTTTCTTCAGATCATATCTGAACTTCTGGATAACTTGCTGCTGCTAAAGATGTTTGTCCTATTCCTGTTCATTGTACCATTTGCCCCTATCAATCATATTTGCATTTACAGCCTTCCATGTAGTGAGAATTATTGATCTGAAGGTTAGACTCCGCTGCTCAAATCTGGTCTAGTCTCAACTTGTTCTCTAAACCTTTTCTTTGATAGCCGAGCCTCTATCTCCTGAGTAGTAGAAGACTTGTCCACTTTCTCACAGATTACATTCTGATCTAACCCTTGAGGAGGATTGTACATGTGTTGGACAGTTGCTTGGATAGACTCAAATGTAGCTTGTGCTGCAGGATAAAACATGGTTTGCTTAGCAACATGAATTCCAGTAGCATGAGGTGCTTCAAGTTGAGCTGGTTGAAAACCAAACTAATCAGTTTGATCCCCATCATACTATAGGGGAGGATAGCCTAAAGTTTCTCTAATATTGTTTGATATCCAGGTATCATGTTCAGAACTGGCATTGATCATTACCCTCTCCCCCTTTATGACTTCTCTTTCAATATGACCCCTCAAATCATTTTTGTGAAATCTTACTTGACCATCTAGATAATTAATTCCTGATGTTACAGTGTTCTTAACTCTAAGTAAATTAATGTCCAAACACTTATCAGAATCCTTGATGCCCTTAAGTAGAGAATCTAAATGATTTATCAGTTTGGTGTTTATATCTTTGGCAGTTGAATCAAGTTTGGTCTCCAAAGCAGTAGTTTGATTCTTTATTTCTCCCAAGGTTGTATCATGCATAACTATCGTATTTTCATTCATTCTGTTTTGATTCTCAAGGACATAGCCTTGCTTGATTACCATATCAGCCTCTAGTTGTTTGGCTTCCTATTGTTGCTTGGCCAGGTAGACAACATCATTTGCTCCTTTCCCAAAGAAATCAGTTATATCTTTCTTTAATAAGTTTACTTCAAATCTTATTGACTTTATGTCTTGTGCCAGCTAAAATTACAACTCATTATTGCTTTCATCCACATACTTTTTTAGGTCTTGCCTTTGTTTATTAAGCATGATCTGTAGTTGAACTAGCAGGGAGCTAGAATCCATTGCAGGAGTTGATGGTGGTCCATATTGGAGATATTGCTTGTAACTCTTACTACCTTTTCTTAAATCAGATAATTTCATTTTCTTAAGCTGTGAGGCTTCCTCTTCCTCATAATCTGATTATCTGACCATATCAACAGAGTTTTGCTGCTCTATACCTTCAGTATTTGTATTAAGACTTTCCAAGGTAACATTTACATGCTGAATCTCAACATTAGGCACCTTAATCTGGGAATTTTCAGCTATCTCCCCCTGGATGTTAGATACTTTAGACAAAAGAATTTCTTCTTCAGTATCTTTTGGATTTTCTTCCTCCATCTCTTTTTCAGACATTTCATGTTCATGATCTTTGGATTTTTCTAGTTCTTGTACAACATCCATTATTATAGTAGTTGTATCCATTGGTAATTTATAGAGGTTCTCCCCCTCAATTGTTTCTCTTTCTGGAAAGCTCTCCCCCTGCACCTGTACACTAGTTCCAAGTGAGAACCTTAGAGATCTTCTTTGTTCTTCCTCAACATCCTTATCTGAACTGGATTTCACCTCTTCTTCAGAATCACTAATGGATTCAACTTCCTCTACCAGAGATTTCTTGCCTTTTACCTCCTTTGTCTTCTTAGGTTCTTGTGTCTCTTTAGACAAGACTCTGTCCCATCTAGACAGAATTCTCAGGTCCATTCTCCTCATATGATTTACCTTAAATCCATTATTTTGATTGATACTATCTGGAATTACCTTTACCATATACAAACTAACTATTCTGCCCATATTGGAATTCTGAATCCCTTTTATAATCTTATCAAAGGCTACCCTGTTCCATTCAGTCGCGATTCTAAAGATAATTCTTGTCATCAGGCTAAACATAAATATGGAAATCTTTTCATGTGCTCTAGTCTTGTAGAGGAGCACCTTTCCAACTATTTCAGATAGAAATTATCCCTGGGAATTCATTCCCTTCCTGTTAAAGGAACTGCCAAACCTAGTGGTTGGAGCTAGTCCACACCATTCTAAGGCCTCAGCAGTCTTGCTCGAATCCAGTTCATCTTCCTGTGCAGTTCTTGGATTCTGAAAGACTTTAGCCAGACTTTTGATTGTGACCTTTACTCTTGCTCCATTAACACTGAATTTGATCTTGCCTGACTTAGGGTTTAGTGAAGCATTAAAGTAGAATTCAGATACCTCTCTCTTTCATATCTTGGTTGGTTCTGAAAGGAGATACTCAAGACCTACCTCATTGACAAGGTAAATCACATTCATTATTTCTTCTAGAGCGGAAACGAAGGCATTTCACACAGGTTCGTAACCTTCATTGATATTATCGTCCATTTTTGGTGCCATTGAAATCGAGAGAATTTGAGATTTAGAGGAGTCGACTAAGGATTTCTAGGTCTCGACACTCTGAGAACAGTCGCTCAAGTTTTCTGGTAAGCGTAGTCGATAACTCCTTGCACCACCTATTTATAGTGACTGAATACGGAAGACGAGAAGGCGCGTTGCTTTTAGACTTTTCTGAAAATTTGGGAAATGTCTGGTGTCGACACTTGAAACTTACTCAGTCGAGATATGTCGACTTAAGTCGACACATGGTTCATGTCTCTCGACACAGCCCTCAGGGTCTCGACACTAATTTTTAATATCTCGACACATGACTATCTATTGTGTCGACACACATTATGGTGTTTTGACACAATACTGCCTATAGTGTCGACACACTGTGGTGTCTCGACACAATTCTTGGACTTTGATAAAATTTGTGTTCTGACTATAATTTCTTGACTTTATATCAAGTCTTTTTTATTTGTTTAGATTTGTTGACATGGTTTGGTGTCTTTTATTGTTACAAATAGAAAATGTTTACTCAATGTTCAACATACCTAGTTCAAATTTAAAGTAATTGAACTTGCTTTTATCTAGGGGTTTTGTAAAGATGTCAGCAACATGTCTTTCTGTTGGAGTATAATGTAATCTAATATTCTCTTTTTCAATATTCTCTCTAAGAAAGTGATATCTAATTTCTATATATTTAGGCTCTATTTGTTTGGGCATTTTGCTGTTCCATTTTGGGCAAACGCTGCCGGAAGGAGGGTAAAAAAATGAACCTCTGGCGGCGTTTGCTTCGTTTCCACCCGCCTGCCTTGAGAAATACCCCAAAAAGCTCCATTTGGAGCAACCACCTCCCCCCTCCGGTTCAAACACTCCGTTTCTACTCGTCGGATCAACCCGCCACCGCCGAACCAAATGGAGCCTTAGTTCTACTGTGTGAAATAGGATTATAAGCAATAGAAATTGCACTATTAGAATCACAAAACATAACAGATTTACTTAGCTGTACATTGTAGTGCAGTAGTTGATGCTGAATCCACAGCAACTGTGCACAACATCTTCCAGCAGATATGTACTCAGATTCTGCTATAGAAATTACAACACTTGTTTGCTTCTTGCTACTCCAACTTATGAGCCTTTTTCCTAGAAACTGGCAAGTTCCAGAAGTACTCTTTCTGTCTTCTTTGCACCCTATAAAATTAGCATTTGTGTACCCTGTGAGTTCAAAATCACTATCCCTAGGATACCAAAGCCCAAGATTCGGTGTGCTCTTAAGATATCTCAATATTCTCTTTACAATAGTATAATGAGACTCTTTGGGGGCATGCTTGGTACCTAGCACAGACACATGCTGAGAACATAATATATGGCCTACTGGCAGTCAAAAAGAGGAGTGATCCAATTATGCCTCAATGCAAGGATGCATCAACTGGTTTCCCAGATTCATCCTTGTGTAGTGACATAGAAGAACCCATTGGAGTTCTCATGGTAGAAGAATTCTCCAACCTATATTTTTTAATCAACTCCTTAGTGAACTTGGACTGAGAGATGGATATACCATCTTCTGATTGTCTAACTTGGAATCTCAAGAAGAATTTTAGCTCACCCATGCTGCTCATTTCAAACTTAACATGAATAAGCCGGGCAAATTTTCTACACAGCTTTTCATTAGTAGACCCAAAAATTATGTCATCTACATATATCTGGACAAGGATACTTGATCCTTTGATGTCCCGAAGGAATAGTGTCTTATCTATCTTTCCTCTGGAGAACTTGTTCTCTATAAGAAAGGTAGACAGGGTCTCATACCAGGCTCTGGGTCTCTGTTTTAACCCATGCAAAGCCTTGTGCAATTTGAAGACATGAGAGTTGAGTTTAGAGTTTACAAAACCTTGTGGCTGCTCTACATAGACTTCCTCCTTTAATATACCATATAGGAATGCTGACTTTACATCCATCTGGTAGACCTTG
The DNA here is from genome assembly GCA_039513925.1 of Platanthera zijinensis. Classification (NCBI taxonomy): domain Eukaryota; kingdom Viridiplantae; phylum Streptophyta; class Magnoliopsida; order Asparagales; family Orchidaceae; genus Platanthera; species Platanthera zijinensis. The sequence continues at coordinate 33,781,328 of CM077090.1, forward strand.
AATCCTTTGTATGCTGCATAAGCTAAGAACAACCTTATGGCTTCTAGCCTAGCTACAGGTGCAAAGGTTTGGTCAAAGTCTATCCATTCCTCTTTTCTATATCCTTTAGCCACTAATCTAGGTTTGTTCTTAACTATAACCCAATGCTCATCTAGTTTAATTCTATAAATCCAATTAGTGCCTATGACATTGTGATCACTAGGTCTAGGAACTAGACTCCAGACTTTACATCTCTCAAATTGATTGAGCTCTTCTTGCATAGCCATAATCTAGTTGGGGTCTGAATTGGATTCTTCAAACTTTTTAAGTTTTATTTGAGAGAGAAAACTAGAGTATATAACCTCCTTATGATGTCTACTCCTAGTCTGGCATCACTAATTATTTGATCAATTGGATGATCTCTAAGATACCTAACTGCTGCTGGGAGGTGCCTACCATCACCTAGTTCTGCAGGAGGATTAGGATGATTTTCCTCCTCCCCCTGGGCAGTTACAGTATCTTCTATAGGAATTTCTACATTATCTCAAGTGTGTACCTCTAGATCAGGTGAATCACCTATATTTAACTTTTCCATCCTAGAATCTATATCACCTAGAATAGTGTTTTTAGAAATCTCATTATAAAGAACAAAAGTTTCATCAAAAACTACATTAATAGATTCTTCTACACCTTGATATTTCAAGTTCTAGATCCTGTATGCTTTGCTATGTACACTATACCCTACAAGATTCCTTCATAGGATTTCTCAGAGAACATAGTTAGATAAGTTTTTCCATTGTCCAAAATATAACACTTACTACTAAAATTTTTGAAGTAGGACAGATTAGGTTTTCTGCCTTACATTAGTTCATAGGGAGTCTTATTGTGATTCTTGTTGATCAATACTCTATTCTGAACATAGCATGCTGTGTTCACATGTAATGCCCTGAAACTCAAAAGAGGAACAGATAGCGTTTTAAGACCTAGTTGAAGCCTGATTAGGTTCACACGGCCTGTGACACAGACATGTCCAGGGCTGTATCATGCTTTGGTTCGAAGAATTTTCCATATGGTCGACGAAATGTACTCGACGATCCTCGGAGACAAGGCACACGGCCTGTGGCACGGGCGTGTCAAGGGCCATGTTCTGCTCTGTGTTATGACGGGCTGTGTCGAGTGAGTTACACTTTCAGGGACACGGGTGTGCCCAAAGGCGTGTCTGGCATTCGGTCTGTGACACGGGCATATCACATGGTCGTGTCCTGTTAGAGATGTGATGGTTTCAGCATCGATTGGGGCACACGACCTATGATACAGGCGTGTCCATGGTTGACACGGGCGTGTCCCAAGCTGTGTTAGAGTCCGTGTCCTTTTCTGTATTTACTGGTTTACGGCGAGTGTGGAACACGACCTATGACACGGGCATGTCACAAGCTGTGTTCGGCCCAGAAAAGTGATTTTCAGGGCGAATCGTGGCCGTTCATTTCCTTCAAATAGGATCCGTCGGCTCAGCCTTTCCCCTACTAGTGTATGGCCGGGTGATGAGGGTTTAACCCTCATTTCTTTTCACCCATTCTCTTTCTAAAAGGTTAGAGAGAGGGGAGATCAAGGAAGAAGGTGTAGGAGGAATCCGGCCGCCGGTGGAGCCCCGATTCTCAAGCCTAGTCCAGATCTGTGGAGACGAGGCCGTTGCGGTGCTTTTCATCCGTCTAGTTTTCCATGGTCCCAAAGCGAACCGCTAGGGTAACAATTCTCTTCTTTGAAATGTGAATTCCTCTCCCTTTTTGCATAGGAAACTCCCTCCCGCGAGTGAGCAGTGAGTGCGAGGTATTCCTTCGGGTGGACATGAATAGTTCTTGGTTTTTTGCATATAGAGTCTGGAATCGAAGTACGGACATAGGCATGGTGTGTGAAGCCTACCCGGACAAGTTGGTCTGGATTGGTGATGTTTTCATTATGCTTGTAGTGTTGGAGAAGACTCCATACCATTTGCTTTTCAGGTTTTTGACGCGGTAGATTGCAACAGGGAGTCTTGGGGATTAACTCCAAGGTGCACCCAGAAATCTGGGAAGAAGCAAAGTTCTGCCATTTTGGTGGCCTGGGAGCCAGCCATGTACGTAGCCGGGCTATGTACTATTGTATGATCGATGTATTGGGATTTGGTGAAGCTTGTCTCGCACCGATGGATAAATGGCTGTGGCGAGGTGAACAACGGGCTGGTGGAACCTTACCCACTCCAAGTAGTTCGGTTAAAGCGACCTAAGGTACATGGGACATACCGTTGGCTTGGAGAGCGAGTCTATGCTTCGGCTGAAAGGATTTTAATGCTCACGATGTTGCTGTCCTGGGGGCGGTGGGGGACTGCAGAATGATCTAGGCTCGGACCGAGTTCACCGAGTAAGTGCCCTGAGAGCACGAGGTGTGTGGCCGTCCATGCCTACACCTGTTGTGAAGCTTGCTGTTATTGTACTTTCACTATATTGTTTGGCTATGCTACTAAATTGCAGGGAAGGAGCACCACCACCCAAAATTTTGGGTGGGGTCGTTATAATTTGGTCAGCTTTAGCTGACCGTTGTTTTTGTTTGCCACCGCTGCAGTGGAATGTTAATTACAGGTGCTGCGGAGCCTAGTGGAAAGTAGCGGGCTGAAGCCCTTATTGCTGAGCCGACCCTCGAAATCCAATGCAAACGTTTACTTTTATACTCATGTGTGACCGGCCTGCGTGCCGATGTTTGGAAGACACTTATTGTTTAAAGTAAACTCTTGTAAGGCCATAAGGTCAAGCTTTTGTTGTATTTTACTGACATTCCTACTTTGGGTTTAGTGGACATTCATGTTGTGTTTAGTTTCTTTTCTTTGCAACATTTAAAATGCTTCCGCTAAATGTGCTCTGTGTAGGACGCGTAATATTTGCTAGATGGTTTTATTTAGTAACCATTCGGTCTGTCTGTAGTATATGACGTCGGGCCCCGGCCGGACCTACTGCTATATGCTATGTGACGGATAGGGGTGTTATAATTTGGTATTAGACTACCGATTTCGTTCATGCTTAAATGAATTCGCGGATGAATTTTTTTAAGGGGTGGTGAACACATGTGTGTGCGTCATCGTTATAACATGAAAAGAACCCATGAATGTCCACTTAGGAATGAAAATACACATGTTTGAGAAACCTGCGTGTTCCTATAATTGCTTTTTGCAATTTTGTTCGGTCACTTAATGGTGTTTTGTACGTCTATAGGTGACCAGGAGTGGTGCAGAGCCTTCAAAACACCCGCATTCTGAGGCAAGTAGCGCACCAAATGATGTGCCTATAACCCCTCCTTCGGTAGAAACTATAAGATTGGTCGCTGAAGCGGTGTTTGCAATGATAAATGCCCAGCCAGGAAGGCAAATGCAGCAGCCTGCCCTTGTAGGGGAGCAGGTACCGCTTCAAGCGGAAGAACCTAAAAGGGTTGAACAAGTGGTGGTAGAGCCGTTGATACCTAAAAGAGCGACCGAAAAGCAGCTCAAACATGTTATGGGCTTTAACTCCGGTGTTCTCAGGAACTAGAAACCCATCCCAAGCTGAGGATTGGCTCTCCCGAGTAAAGAGAGTCTTAACAGCTATGGAAATGGAGGAGTGGCAGAAGACCACCATAGCCACTTTACTGTTGGTTGGAGAGGCAAGGTTGTGGTGGGAAGGTTTAGAGCTACATCACTTGGGTGGAAGGCAACTCATGGACGTCTTAATGGAGGAATTTTCGAGACAATTCTTGGTAAGGTACCTTCCCCCGACTCAAAGGATCGCAATGGAGAATGAGTTCCAGAGGTTGACGCAAGGAGACAGTAGCGTGGACAAGTACCTCCACAAATTTACACGGTTGGGTCGGTATGCTAGCTCAACGTTCGCTGACGAGGAGCGTATGACAAACTGGTTCTATGAGGGTCTGCGGGATGACCTAAGGCTACTACTCTCGGGGCCTATGACGCAGGGCTTCCTAACCCTGGTTAATACGACCCGGTCGTTGGAGAAAGATCTTAGGAATGTACAAGCGAAGAAAGACTCTAGTGCAAAGAGGATGGAGTTCAAGGAGCCGACCTCCTCGAAGCCTGGTTTCCGTAAGTTTAATAAGAAGGCTAGGACTTCGGGGACTACTCCTTCTGGTGCATCTGGGGCGACTACAGGCCGATCCCCAGACGCATGTTATAATTGTGGGAAGCCGGGACACTTTGCCCGAAATTATTGGAGTGGACGCCCAAAGTCCGAGAGAAAGCTTGGAGCAACTTATGAGGAGAAGGGCAAGACGGTGGAGTCAACCGCATCACACTATGCTCCACCACAACCTAGAGTTTACAACCTTGGCTAGCAGGAGGCCATAAATCAAGCTGACGTGGTGATAGGTACGGTTTAAATTTATAACAGTTTAGCTTTAAATACTTGTTACCTTGCACATGTTAGCTTATTACTGCTTGTGTTAGGCATTGTTTTGATTTTCGGTAATTCGGTGAGAGCACTATTTGATACGGGAGATTCGCACTCCTTTTTGTCTGAAGGATTTGTATCGCGCATTGGAGTACCTTCTTCGATGACTAATGACAAATTGGATGTGTTGTTGCGTAATGGGTGCTCAATGCGGGCGGATAGAGTTTGTTGCTTAAAGATACGGATTGAGAGTCAGGAGTTTAACTTGCAAGCGTCGTTACTACTGTTAGTGGAGTTCAACGTGATATTTGGTATGGACTGGATCTCAGAGCAGCAGGCATACATTGATTGCAACCGCAAGGAGGTCAAATTGGGGACTGATTGTGAGATGACATTTGCAAGCTTGAAAGGGTCGAGCACGACTTTGATGTATGCTCTTCATGTGGTTAAGGCATTTCATGCTAGTGCAGAGCTGTTCTTCATACTAGTAGTGGCTTCGAAGTCTAAGCCGAGTTTGGACATTATCCCAGTTGTATCCGAGTATCCTAATGTGTTCCCTGACGATCTCCCTAGAGCCCCACCTCAACGAGAGATCGACTTCTCTATTAAGCTAGTGCCAGGTGCCAAACCTGCGTCACGCTCTCCGTATCAGTTAGCTCATAAGGAGATGGCAGAACAGAAAGTTCAACTTCAAGAGCTGTTGGAACAGGGTTATGTGCGTCCAAGTTCGTCGCCTTGGAGCGCACCGGTCCTCTTTGTTAAGAAAAAGGACGGAAGCTTGCGACTCTGTATTGATTATCGAGGGTTGAATAAGTTTGTGAGAAACGAACTAAAACAAGCCGGAAATGGTTTAAACTAAAACTTTATTATCAGAAAAAGGTATCTATTACAAAGGTATGACCTCCCTTATATAGAATGGAGGAGAAAAGAGAGAATACAAATAAGAGATGTGGGACTAAAAAATTACATGACACAAGCGAACTGGACAGACACAAACCGCACAAGCCGCGCGGTTAGACAGAGGGGCTAACCGCTCGGCAACGGCCAGAGAGAGAGAGAGATCGCCATGTGAGACCGCCAGACCGCCCGGTCTCCAATTCGCCAGTGACAAGCCGCTAGACCGCTTGGACCTCAGACAGCAACACATAACAATCAACCCGCTGAAGGGAAACCGCCAGACCGCCCGGCCATCAACTCGCCAAGCCAGACCGCCAGACCGCCCGGTCACCACTTCAACACTCCCCCTCAAGCTGGAGCATATATATCGATCATGCCCAGCTTGTCACAAATATGAGAAAACGAGGCGGATACTGGTTTGGTGAAGATATCAGCCAGCTCTTTTTCATAAGTGACGAAGAGAGTGCAAATTTGTTCCTTCAAAATCTCTTCACGAATGAAATGACAGTCAACCTCAATGTGCTTGGTTCTTTCATGGAAGACTGGATTTTTGGAGATGTATATCGCAGCCTTGTTGTCACAGAACATAGGTAGAGGATGGTTGTAAACCTCTACCAAATCCAGCATGAGAGCTTGTAGCCATTTTAACTTACAAGTGGTCGATGCCATACTTCGATACTCTGCTTCAGCACTGGACCTGGAAACAACAGACTGCTTCTTGCTCTTCCAGCTTACAAGATTTCCCCCAACAATGGTGCAGAAACCGGAGGTAGACTTGTGATCCCCTTTGTCATCAGTGTAACTCGCATCTGAGTATACTTCAACCTTCAGATGGCAAATATTCTGAAATAGTAATCCTTTCCCAGGGGCTGCTTTGACATACTCCAAGATCCGTAAGGTGGACTGTAGATGGCACTCCCTAGGTGCTTGCATGAATTAACTTACCTTGCCCACAACATAGGAAATGTCGGGCCTGGTCACTGTGAGATATATGAGCTTACCAACTAGATGCCTGTACCGAGTAGTATCTGAAAGAAGAGGCGAATCATTTGTCCAGGTTTTGTCTTCTCCAATAGCCATAGGGCATCGGGCAGGTTTGGCTCCAGCCAATCCTGCTTCTTTTAGAAGATTAAGGGCATACTTACGTTGGGAGAGAACCAAGGAGTTGGGCTTCCGAGAGATCTCGATCCCCAAAAAGTACTTCAGAGAGCCTATATCTTTCGTGACCAGATGTTGATGAAGATGCTGCTTTGTCAGGGCTACCCCTTCCTGGTCATCGCTAGTGAGAAGAATATCATCAACATACACAACAAGAACAACCAGTCCCGAGGGGGTTTTGCAAATAAATAGAGAGTGATCGGCAGAGCTGCGCGCAAAACCAATGGTCGCCACGATGCCGCTGAACTTGTCAAACCAAGCTCGAGGGCTCTGCTTGAGGCCATAGATTGCCTTCTGTATTCGGTATACATGTGTCTCCCCCTGAGCAACATACCCAGGAGGTATCTCCATGTAGACGACCTCCTGAAGATCACCATAAAGGAAGGCATTCTTTACATCCAACTGAGAAATTGGCCAATCTTTATTGACCGCCACAGAGTGAAGGACCCGTATAGTGCTGAGATGAGCCACGGGAGAGAAGGTGTCAAAATAATCAACCTCATAGGTCTGAGTAAAGCCCTTAGCAACAAGACGAGCCTTATAACGGTCCATAGTGCCATCCGGGCAAAATTTGACCACAAAGACCCAGCGACAGCCAACAACATCAGTACTGAAGGGAGGAGGAACAAGAGTCCAGGTACCCCGCTCCGTTAGGGTTGCCATTTCCTCATCCATGGTCATCTTCCAGTGAGGAATAGCAAGGGCCTCCTAGTAGGAACGAGGTGTGGCAGTGGCAGAGATAGCCAGCGCAAAGGCTCTGCGAGAAGAGGTAAGACGATCATATGAAACAACAGCAGCAAGGGGGTGTAGGGTATATGTCTGCACCCCTTTGCGAAGAGCTATAGGAAGATCTAGGTCAGCGGGTTCCTCGGCATCCAGAACATTTGTGGCAGACAGAGATGGCCCGGGAGTGAGCGACGACACTTAGATGAGGTAGACGGAGGTGGAGATGAAGTAGGGGTGGATATCGCAGTAGGAGGCGAGGGAACGAATGGAATAACAGGAGAATTAGAGGCTGTGGGAAGAGAAGAGGAAGCTTGGGGAAGAGAAGAGGAGCGGTCCGAGAAGTAGGAGGCATTCTCGAAGAAGGTAACGTCAGCAGAGACGAACTGCTTACGAAGAACTGGTTTAAAGCAACAGTAGCCTTTCTGAGTGGTGGAGTACCCCAGAAAGACACATTTGGTGGAGCGAGGGGAAAGTTTATCTCGGGTAACGGAGGGAGCATGTACGAAGGCCGTACATCCAAATATACGTAGAGGAAGGGGGAAGGGTTCCTTGCCAGGATGGAGAATGGAGAATGGGGTTGGACCCTGGAGAACGGTGGATGGAATGCGATTGATGAGGAAACAGGAGATGAGAATGGCATAGCCCCAATAGGCACGAGGAACCTGCATCTGTGTCATCAGAGTGCGAGCGATATCAAGGAGGTGACGGTTTTTGCGTTCTGCCACACCATTTTGCTGTGAAGTATAGACACAACTAGTTTGATGAATAATCCCATGTTGTATACAGAAGGACGAAAAAGCATAACTGAGATATTCTTGGGCGTTATCAGATCGAAAAACTTTTATAAAAACTTCAAACTGAGTTTTGATCATGAGATAGAAAGATGTCCATACAGAGAATAATTCAGAGCGATCTTTTAAAAGATACACTCACGTACAACGAGAGAAATCATCAATAAACGTGATAAAATATGAACTTCCCCGACCAACGATAAGGGTAGGAAAAGGACCCTAAACATCAGAGTGGATGAGATCAAACGGTCGGGAAGATCCACGAACTTGCTTTGGTGGGAAGGAGGAGCGGTGATGCTTGCCAAGCTGACATGCCTCACAATTGAGGGGAGGACTTTGTGAAGGAAGATGGGGCAGAAGATGGCAGAGGAGCATAACCAAGGCAAAGATGCCATTGGAGTAGATCTGTGGAGGTGGTGGAGAAGGCGGATAGAGCGGAAACATTGTCGAGGAAGAATAAGCCGCCACTCTCAGTCCAAGTAGCAATCGTCCGCTAGGAGTCCGGATCCTGAAAAGAACAAGAAGTAGAAGTAAATGTGACGGAACACCGTAATTGCTTGCATAGAGAGGTAACAGATATTAAGTTGTACGGGAATTTGGGCACGTAGAGAGTATTTGCCAATTGAAGAGACAGAGTGACTTGAACCACTCTCGTCCCATGGACCGGGGATGGAGAGCCATCAGCGAGAATAACTGGGGGGCAACCGATCATGTGTTTCCAGGAGAGAAAAACACTGGGGAGAGCCGGTCATATGATTGGTAGCACCTGAGTCGATCAGCCATTTTCCTTGAGTAACGAAGTGGGCACTACCATAAGACGTGACCACCGAGGCAGAAAGCTTCGAAGAAGAGGAGAAAGTAGAGATATCGAAGAGAGCCATAGGAGCAGAAATAGGTCGCGCGAACAGAGAGACAGGTCATGCGAACTAATAAAGGAGCGAGAGAACAAGAAACAGGCCGCGCGAACAGAGAATAGGTCACGTGAACAGACAATCAGCGAACACAGCACGAACACAAGTAAGTTCGTGAGAACCAGAAGACCTCAGCGGACACAAAAAAGGAAACCGCAAAGGACACAACCAAGAAGCATACCAACGCAGGGAAAAGGCCGTGCGGTTAGAGAGAAGGCCGCACGAATAGAGAAGGAGCTGCGCGAATCAAGGAGATCGCGGGAAAAACAGAGGCAGAGAAACCGCAAAAATAGGTCGCGGTGTTCTATAGGCCGTGCGGTTAGGAAACAAGCCGCGCGGAAAGGAAGAAGAAGATCTGCAGCGTTCACAATGTCAGACACCAGCGGCCAGGAAAGCCACGACCAAACGGCAGAACCAAGCAGAGAGAAAGAAGTCGGGTGGCTAGAAGATAGACCGCGCGAACAGAAGTGGGGTTTGCTTTGAGGAGAAGGCCAAAACCGGTCGAGTCGACAAGGCGCGGCGACTAGAACAGGTCGCGAGAAAGAAGCAAGCAAATCGGGCGGAGAAACATGCCGCGAAAATAGGTCGCGAGAAGAAGAAACAAGTCGTGCGGATAGGTCGCGCGGTTAGAGAGTGGCACAGAATCAGGAGGAGAAAATCGAGTCCTCTGATACCATGTGAGAAACGAACTAAAACAAGCCGGAAACGGTTTAAACTGAAACTTTATTATCAGAAAAAGGTATCTATTACAAAGGTATGGCCTCCCTTATATAGAATGGAGGATAAAAGAGAGAATACAAATAAGAGATGTGAGACTAAAAAATTACATGACACAAGCAGACTGTACAGACATAAACCGCACAAGCCTCGCGGATAGACAGAGGGGCTAACCGCTCGGCAACGGCCAAAGAGAGAGAGAGAGAGAGATCGCCATGTGAGACCGCCAGACCGCCCGGTCTCCAATTCGCCAGTGACAAGCCGCTAGACCGCTTGGACCTCAGACAGAAACACATAACAATCAACCCGCTGAAGGGAAACCGCCAGACCGCCCGGTCATCAACTCGCCAAGCCAGACCGCCAGACCGCCCGGTCGCCACTTCAACAAATTAACGGAGAAGAATAAGTATCTTATCCCAAGGATTGATGATTTGTTCGATCAGTTTGTTTGGTCATCAGTGTACTCGAAATTGGATCTTAAATCCGAATATTACCAGTTGAGGATAAAAGAAAGTGACATCCCCAAAACATCTTTCAGCATGCGGTATGGGCATTATGAGTTCACCGTCATGCCGTTTGGGCTGATTAATGCATCGTCCGTGTTTATGGATCTGATGAACAGAATGTTCAGAGAATACCTGGACCACTTTGTGATAGTCTTTATAGACGATATACTGGTGTACTCGCAGTGTAAGGAGGATCACTTTAAGCATTTGTATTTGGAGTTGGAGACGTTGAGGAGGAACCAACTATATGCCAAGTTCTCCAAATTTGAGTTTTGGTTGTCCTCGGTAGCGTTCCTTGGTCACATAGTTAGTGGAGAGGGAATTACAGTGGATCCGGCTAAGATAGTTGCTATACGGGAGTGGCCTGTGTTGTCTACGATAGCGGAAGTCTGGAGTTTTCTGGGGCTTGCCGGCTATTACAGACGCTTCGTAGAGAACTTCTCACGGATAGCGTTACCCCTAACGACTTTGATGAGGAAGGACAAGAAGTTTTTTTGGACGCCTGAGCGCGCACAAGCGTTCGAAGAACTGAAAAGAAGGTTGACCACGACGCCTGTTCTATGTTCGCTGCGTGGGACCGGAGGATTTGAGATCTACAGTGATGCTTCCGGCAGTGGTTTGGGTTGTATTCTACTGCAGCATGGGAGTGTAATAGCTTATGGCTTGCATCAGCTGAAGGTACACGAGAGGAATTATCCGGTCCATGACTTGGAGTTAGCGGTCGTGATATTTGCCCTGAAGCTATGGAGGTACTACCTGTATGGTGTGAAGGTCGATATCTACACCGATCACAAGAGCCTGAAGTACTTGTTGGATCAAAAGGACCTAAACATGCGGCAGCAGAGGTGGATGAAGTTCCTGGGTGACTATACCTTCAAGATACATTATGTGCCTGGGAAAGGCAATGCGGTTGCTGATGCATTGAGTCGTAGGGCTCCTGCGCAAGCCAACTGGTTGTCGATACATGATAAGCATTTGATTCGTGACTTGAAGGCATTGGAGATCTCTTGTGTTGACAAGCAGACTAGTGCCGAAGTACAACTGAACTGGATAAAGGTGCAGTATGACCTTGCTGATAGGATTCAGCAAGCTCTGGATGAAGATAATAGCATGAAGCAGTTTATGGATGAGGCTTTGAATGGATCAAATTCCCAATTTTATGTTAAGGATGGACTGTTATGGAGAGCCAGTCGTCTGTGCGTCCCAAGTATGGGTAAATTATGGGAGGAATTGATGTACGAGGCTCATCATACCAAGAACTCGATTCACCCGGGGAGCACAAAGATGTTTAGAGATATGAAAAAGTTATTCTGGTGGCCAGGACTTAAAAAGGACGTAGCACTTTATGTGGCGAAGTGTCAAACGTGCGCTTTGGTGAAGGTGGAATGCCAGAAGCCTGGAGGTTTCTTGAAGTCCTTACCAATCCCAGAGTGGAAGTTCGATGATATTTCGATGGATTTCGTGCATGGGTTGCCAAGGTCACAGAAGGGAAACGATGCCATCTGGGTGATTGTAGATAGATTGACGAAGGTATCACACTTCATTCTGAATAGGAAGGATGATTCAGTGGATAAACTGGCAAAACTCTACGTAAATAACATCGTTCGACTGCACGGTGTACCCCACAGCATCATGAGTGACCGAGATGGATGTTTCACGTCCAATCACTGGAGGTTAGTGCATCAAATGTTGGGAACCAAGATGAGTTTCAGTACGACCTTTCATCTGTAGATGGATGGTCAGACCGAGAGGGTCAACAGGACAATGGAGGATATGCTTCGCATGCGCGTCTCTAATTTCGGAAAGCGGTGGGAAGATCACCTGTACTTGGTGGAGTTTGATTATAACAATAGCTACCAAGCATGAATTCTAATGACGCCCTTCGAGGCCCTATATGGTAGAAAATGTCGCACGCCATTGTCATGGTTGAAAACGGGTGAGTCGAAGCTGTACAAACGACAAGAGGTGGAAGACGCCACTTCGTTGGTACGAACTATACGAGAACGGTTGCTGATCGCTCAGGACAGGCATGCTAAATACTATAATGCCAAGCATAGGAGCATTGAGTTTGCTATTGGCGACTGGGTATATTTGAAAATTAAGCCATTCAAGGGAGTCTCATGGGTACGACACTTGAAGAAGCTGAGCCCGAGGTACCATGGACCGTTTGAGATTCTGGAGAGAATTGGTGAAGCAGATTATCGACTGAATCTATCAGTGGAATTGAGTAGTCTACATGACGTATTCCATATATCGGTGTTACGGAAGGCAGTGCAAGAGCTTTCACAATTTATTGCAGTCGATCAAGTACCTGTTGAGAATGGGTTGACGACGAAGGCCAAGCCCGTTCGCATTGAGGACTTTGAAGTCAAGCGACTTCGTAACAAGGACATAAGAATGGTCAAAGTCCGTTGGGACAACAACGGTCGGGAGGAGCTCTCATGGGAGCAAGAGCAAACCATGCTTGAGGAGTATCCCGAGTTATTCCACTCAAGTACCGTTTATTTTGTGTATCTTTTCCATTCTGTAATTTCGGGACAAAATTCATTTTAGGGGGGAAGAATTGTAACGCCCCGAAACTCAAAAGAGGAACGGATAGCGTTTTAAGGCCTAGTTGGAGCCTGATTAGGTTCATACGGCCTGTGACACGGGCGTGTCCAGGGCCGTGTCGTGTTCGAGTTCGACGAATTTTTCATATGATCGATGGAATGCACTCGATGATACTCGGAGACAGGGCACACGGCCTGTGATACGGGCGTATCAAGGGCTGTGTTTTGCTCTGTATTATTACGGGTTTTGTCGAGTGAGTTACACGGTCAGGGACACGGGCGTCTCCAAAGGCGTGTCTGGCACACGGCCTGCAACATGGGCGTATCACATGGTCGTGTCCTGTTCAGGATGCTACGGTTTCAGCGTCAATTGGGGCATACGACCTATGACACGGGCGTGTCCATGGTTGACAAGGGCGTGTCCCAAGCCGTGTTAGAGGCCATGTCCTGTTCTGTGTTTACTGGTTTACGGCGAGTGTGGAACACGACCTATGACACGGGCGTGTCACAAGCCGTGTTCGACCCAGGAAAGTGATTTTCAGGGCGAACCATGGCCATTCATTTCCTTCAAATAGGATCTAATGACTCAGCCTTTCCCCTGTTGGTATATGTCCTGGAGATGAAGGGTAACCCTCATTTCTTTTCACCCATTCTCTTTCTAAAGGGTTAGCAAGGAAGAAGGTGTAGGAGGAATCCGGCCACCGGTGGAGCTTTAGAGCCCCGATTCTCGAGCTGAGTCCAAATCTGTGGAGGCGAGGCCGTTGCAGTGCTTTTCATCCGTCTTGTTTTCCATGGCACTAAAGCGAACTACTAGGGTAATGATTCTCTTCTTGGACATGTGCAGTCCTCTCCCTTTTTGTATAAGAAACTCCCTCCCGCGATTTAGCGGTGAGTGCGAGGTATTCCTTCGGGTGGACATGAATAGTCCCCGTTGTTTTGCATATAGAGGCCGGAATCGAAGTACGGACATAGACATGGTATGTGAAGTCTACCCGAATAAGTTGGTTTGGATCGATAATGTTTTAATTATGCTTGTAGTGCCGGAGAAGACTCTGTGCCGTTTGCTCTTTGGGTTTTCTACGCGGTAGATTGCAATAGGGAGTATTGGGGATTAACTTGAAGGTGCACTCGGAAATCTTGGCAGAAGAGATGTTCTGCCGTTTTGGTGGCCTGGGAGCCAGCCATGTACATAGCTGGGCTATGTACTGTTGTATGATCGATACATTGGGATTTGGTGAAGCTTGTCCCGTGCCGTTGGCTAAATGGCCGTAGTGAGTTGAGCAACGGGCTGGTGGAACCATACCCACTCCAAGTAGTTCGGTTAAAGCGACCTAAGGTACATGGGACTTACCATTGGCTTGGAGAGCGAGTCTAGGCTTCAGCTGAAAGGACTTTTATGCTCACGATGTTGTCGTCCTAGGGGCGGTGGGGGACTGCGGAACGAGCTGGGCTTAGACCTAGTTCACCGAGTAAATGCCCTGAGAGCAAGAGGTGTGTGTCCGTCTGTGCCTACACCTGTGGTGAAGTGTGTTGTTATTGTACTTTCACTATATTGTTTGGCTATGCTACAAAAATACATGGAAGGAGCATAACCACCCCAAATCTGGGGTGGGGTCATATAATTTGGTTAGCTTTAGCTGACCGTTGCTTTTTTTGCCATCGCTGCACTGGAATGTTAATTGCAGGTGCTGCTGAGCCTAGTGGCAAGTAGCGTGCTGAAGCCCTTGTTGCTGAGCTGGCCCTCGAAAGCCAATGCGAACGTTTACTTTTATACTCATGTGTGACCGGCCTGCGTGCCTATGTTTGGAAGACACTTATTGTTTAATGTAAACTCTTGTAAGGCTATAAGGCCAAGCTTTTGGTGTATTTTACTGACATTCCTACTTTGGGTTTAGTGGACATTCATGATGTGTTTGGGTTCTTTTTTTTGCAACATTTAAAATGCTTCTGCTAGAATGTTCTCTTTGTAGGATGCGTAATATTGGCTGGATGTTTTCATTTAGTAACCCTTCGGTCTGTCTGTAGTATATGGCATCGGGCCCCGGTCGGACCTACTGTTATATGCTATGTTACGGATAGGGGTGTTACATCACAGCCTCAGCCCAGAAATATTCTGGGAGAGATGTATCACTCAGCATTGTTCTAGTTGCCTCAATGAGAGTTCTATTCTTCCTCTCAACAACTTTATTTTGCAATGGTGTTTTTGGAGAGGAGAACTCCTGAAAAATCCCTAGTTCCTTACAGAAATTTTTCATCTTTTCAGATTGAAATTCTATACCATGGTCACTTCTAGGCCTGACCACATAACATCCTATCTCATTCTGAACTTGTCTGACAAAATCAACAAGGATGTCTAGTGTTTCAGACTTTCTCCTTAAGAACAATACCCAAGCAAACCTAGAGTGACCATCCACAATCACATAGGTATTGGACTTCCTTCCAAAACTAAGAAATTGTATAGGACTAAGTAGATCCATATGAAGTAAGTACAGACACCTCTCAGTGTCTTTGGACTGAATTCTCTTAAAGAAAACTTTTGTCTGTTCGCATTTTTGACATGCAGGACATAAGCCTTCTTTAGAGCATTTGATTTGTGGACTATTTCTAACTAATTTCATAGAGAATAGTTTTCTCATTGCTTTATAGTTTAAGTGAGCCAGCCTCTTGTGTCATTTCACACATAATGATTCTTTCTCACTAACTACTAGGAATATAGGTGATTTTCCATTTATACTTAAGAAGTTTAGAAAATAAATGTTCCCACTCTCGGTGCCTGACAAGATGATCTCTTGATAACTTGAATTCTTTACCAGACACTTGTCATTGTGGAAAACAATTTCATAACCTATATCACAAAGCTGACTTATGTTTATCAGATTGTGTTTAAATCCTTCCACATAAGCCACTTTAGTGATGGTAACTAGGCCATTAGAAATGTTACCAATCCCTTGGTGAGTCCTTTCTCTGACCCTCCAAAGATGACTATTGGTCTATTCTTAATAGCATTGTAATCTCTTAGCAAACTCCTTGTTCCATTCATATTCCTGGAACAGCCATTATCCAAGCACCATATTGGCCTTCCTGTGGTATTTGGCTCCACCTGTAAACACAGATTTAGTTCACCTTAGGCACCCAAATAGTTTTGGGGCCTTGGTTCCTATTAGGCTTTGCTGTGTGAAACACAACATGCTTTCTAAACAAGGCTGGTTGAATCTTATATGAAGGTGCTGTTGGATTATACCAACAATCTAGGACAAAATGCCAAACCCTCTCACAACATCAACACTTAAATCAGTTGTATCTTTTCTTTGGTTGCACATTTGAATTCTTCTTTTGTGCAACACAGAATTGTCATCCAACTTCCAAGGTAGTGGTGCAAAATTCACACCCTTACCTTTCAAATTTAGGTGAGGTTCACTGGGACCAGCTCTAAGAATTCCTTGGCTTCTTGGATTGATCACCCTTTGTGGTGGTTTTTGGCCTATATTTACTTTAGATGTTTGTTCCTTCCAGCAAAGCTCTTTATTGACCTTGCTGGTAGAGCACTTAGACATCATGTGTCCAGGAACACATGATCTCAAGCATCTGTTAGAATGTAGATACTTGACTAGTTGCTTAACTAAACCCATTGGGGCTTTACCCTTAGGTACAATTTTCTTTTTGAACTTTTTTTCTTGACATACCCTACACCACTTCTAAATGGTGCAGAGAAGGTGTTTATGATAAGTAACACTAACTTGGGTTTTGAGAATTGGGTCTGGAGCTGTCTGTAATTACCCCATCCGTTAAATAACATATAATAGAAGGTCTGGCTGGGGCCCCACACTATATGCCACAAACAAGTGACGAAGTAACAGGTTAATACCAAAACAGATACGCATCCTAACATAGAGCATACTAGCGGAAGATTTTAACGTTAATATTGAACTCAAATCATGAATGTCCACTATATATAAACAACCATATTTATATATATACTCTCAAAGGAATGTACATCAAATACTCAAGAGTTTGGCCTTAAGGACTTACAGTTACGCTTTACAAGTGTGGATTACAAACATCGACGCGTAGGCCGGCCACACATGAACATAACAAAAGTTTTTGGTCAGCCTTTGAGGGCTAGCAGCAGAAGCAACAACAACAGCAGGGGCTTCAGCCCTCTATTTCCCGCTTGGCTCTCCACACCTACGCAGGGACAACCCACCATAATGGTTGCAAATAAAGCAACGGTCAGCATTCAGCTGACCAATTTATAACGACCTGAAAGTATCTAGTGTCGACTAAATCCACCTATGGGGGGATAGGTGTTGTGCAGTCTTTTGCGGAATTAAATTAACCTGCACAAATTAACAAACACAACACAGAAATACACAAAGAGTTATAGTGGTTCCCCGATTTGGGTACGTTTACTTCCCCCTTCGACCTACCTGCCACCAAGGGACGACTCGGTCACTTCTCCAAACGGATTGAAATCCAATCCTCACACTAAGGAAGGAACCCTTCCAACAAAGGAGCCACAACTCTACCACCACGGGTTGCACCCAACCCTTACAACTAGGAATTAAAATTCCTTTACAACAAATCAAAATTGAATGTAAAAGAAAATACAAACAAAGCTTTTAGAGATTCCGATGTCCTTCTTCGTTCGTTGAAGCTTTATTGAAAGTTTCGAAGAGTCCACAACATAAGTTCTCTCTTGGAGAGGATCTTGACAAGATCAGCGGCGGCAAGTGAATGCGGAGGCAATACTTTGTAGATTCAAACTTCTTGACGAAGCAAGCTAGGTCTACCAATAATCTCAGTCGGATCAATCGTCTCCACCGATTCGGAATTGAGAACAAGTCCCGTTCTACGAATCAGAAGACAAGAGATCTCAAGAGAGATACGTGAGACGCTCTGCTTGCCTCGGTAGTGTCGTCGGAAGATCAGAGATGATCGGAGATTATCGACAACGACTTCCTGGCGAGCAGCGACAAGCGATCGGCGGTTTCCGCGATCGGCTAGGTCACGCTCGGCCTCCTTTTTTTATTTCCGAGAATGGATTACCGTAGAAGTTCAAAATACGCGAGTATAAATACTAGAGCCAACCCTAATGACCGTTGTGGGGCCCACAAGGAGAAACCCTAGCCCCGGCCGAAACAGCCACGGCACCTTGGTTCGGTCCAGCGAGCGAGAAAAATTGCCTAAGGCAAAATCAGCGGGAATCGTTGGTGATTCCCGTCGAAGTCGGCGGGAATTATTCATGATTCCTGTCGATTCTGCCTTAGCAGAATCCTTGTCTGGAAAACTGTCAGCCGAAAGAGGTCGGCGGGAATGCAGACTGATTCTCGTCGAAGTCGGCGGGAATCACTTACGATTCCTATCGATTCTGCCTTGGCAGAATTCCTGTTGGATAATTGTCAGTTGGAAGGAAGTTGGCGGGAATGCAGACTGATTCTCGACGAATCGGCGAGAATCACAAGTGACTCCCGTCAAGGTCGGCGGGAATGACTTAGTGATTCCCGTCGATTTTGACTTAGAAGATTTTTCTCTTCCTTCCTTTAAAGACTTGGTATTTGACCCATCTTTTCTCCTTCTTCTGCTCTTGATCTACCTCGAACCTATACTTGAAAATAAGTACACTCCAATAGAGAGAGCACACGTGAGTCAACACACTGATCTACTCAACGAGGGATTACGTTGCGCAGACCCGTATATATTGACCCACTACACCCTGACATTGGTGTGTACTTAGCATGGAATAGCTGCAAGCACAACTTGATAGAAGATCATCAAATACATTGTCAATTCACCTTAGCTTGTTCAGGGTCTTCTTCAAATCAGGTACATTGTGGATACAATACCCAACAATCTCCCCCTATTTGAAGAAGCCTAAACCCTATAAGCTAAGGTGAATAGAACAGATGGGAATGAAAATCATAAAATGAAAATTCAGTTTAGAGTGAAATTCATTACCATTTTCCTGAGAGTATACTTAATATTGGCAGCCACCTTAGCCTTAGCCGAGAGGGTAATCTCCCCCTTTTCGGCTTCTGCAAATCTGGGACTTTACTTGGAGCATAATGCTCCCCCTCAGTTTTTACATCCGTGCCCGATCTTGAATTCATAGCAGATACTCCCCCTTGATCCAAGAGCCTTGAGCCCTTCAGTCTTCACTCTTCATAGTTCAGCATGCCGAGTTCAGTTTTAAAGAGACTGAACTTGGCCTCGTCTAGGGGCTTTGTGAAGATATCTGCAATCTGCTTATCTGTGGGGACATAGCAGAGAGATATATCTTTGTTTTCCATATGCTCCCGAATGAAGTGATAGCGCACTTCAATATGCTTTGTTCTGCTGTGCGACAATGGATTGTTCGTAATTGCTATTACGCTCGAGGAGTCGCAATACATAGGAACTTCTCTGAACTGCAAGTCATAATATTCGAGTTGATTTCTGATCCATAGAAGTTGTGCGCAACAGCTGCCTGCTGAGATGTACTCAGATTCAGCCATAGAGGTTGCGACACAGTTCTTCTTTTTTACTGTTCCATGAAAAAAGCCTTCTTCCGAGGAATTGGCATATCCCGGAAGTGCTTTTCTTATCATCCCTGCTTCCTGCAAAGTCAGCATCTGAAAAGCCTATCAGCTCGACATCATTGTTTCTTGGGTACCACTAGCCAAGATTTGGTGTACCTTTAAGGTATCTAAGAATTCGCTTTGCAGCGACATGATGAGATTCCTTAGTGTTCACCTGATATTTGGCACAAACGCATGTGGAAAACATAATATCCGGTCTACTAGCAGTAAGATAGAGCAGGGATCCAATTATGCTTCTGTATTTGGTTTCATCAAAAGGTTTCCCTTTCTCATCCTTGTCCAGAGACACAGTGGATCCCATTGGAGTCCTCATAGAGGTTGCATTCTCCATTCTGAATTTCTAGAGGAGTTCATTTTTGAACTTCGTTTGATAAATGAAAATTCCATCCTCAGACTCTTTCACTTGAAGTCCCAAGAAATACTTTTGCTCTCCCATGCTGCTCATTTCAAACTTTCCTTGCATAAGTTTAGAAAACTTCTTGCAAAGATTGTTGTCCGTTGAGCCGAATATTATGTCATCGACATAGATTTGCACCAGCAGAATCTTGCCTTTGACTTCCCTAAGAAACAATGTCTTATCTATTTTTCCTCTCGAGAACTTGTTCTCAAGAAGAAAACTAGACAGAGTCTCATACCAGGCTTGAGGAGCTTGTTTTAAGCCATATAATGCTTTATTAAGAAAGTAAACATGATTAGGGAATGATGGATTAACAAAACCTGGGGGTTGCGCGACATATACTTCCTCTTTAAAATTTCCATTTAAGAACGCAGATTTCACGTCCATCTGATAGACAGTGAATCCTTTGTGAGAGGCATACGCCAGGAACAATCTGATCGCCTCGAGCCTTGCAACTGGTGCAAAGGTTTGGTTAAAGTCAATCCCCTCCTCTTGTCTGTAACCTTGAGCCACCAGTCTGGCCTTGTTCTTGATGATGATCCCGTGTTCATCCAGTTTGTTTCTGAAGATCCACTAGGTGTCGATCACATTCTGTTTCTTTGGTCTGGGAACAAGCGTCCAGACGTTGCATCGTTCGAATTAATGCAGTTCATCTTGCATTGCCAATATCCATGACGCATCTTTGTTCGCTTCGTCGAACTTCTTTGGCTCAACCTGTGATAGAAAACTAAGGTGCAGAATCTCGTTAATTGTACCTCTGCGAGTTCTGACACCGTCACGAGGATCTCCTATGATCCGATCTCAAGGATGATCCCTCACGTGTCGGAGCTCTAAGAGTCTGGCATCTGGAGCTCTAACAGCTTCTCGGGCTCCTTCCTCTTCTGGGAGATTTTCTCCATCCTGATCGTCATCTTCTCCAGTTGTCGTTAAGGTGGAGACCTTGACGTACTTGGGAGTTGTATCTTTAGCAGTCTCATCGAGACTTAGCTATTCAAGCCTTGCACCTGCATCTTCAAGAATGCCACTGGAAGAATTACTATGAAGCAAGCTTCCTTCATCAAATACAATATTAATGGACTCCTCTACCACTAGGGTTTTCTTATTAAAAACCCTATATGCCCGACTATGGATACTATAGCCCATGAAGATGCCTTCGAAGCATTTTTCTCCAAATTTAGTACGTGGGTACTTCCCATTATTGAGTACATAGCATCTGCAGCCAAAAATCCTTAAATAGGACATGGTCGGTTTCCTGCCTTTCAATAGCTCATAAGGTGTCTTACGATGATTCTTGTTGATCAATGCTCGGTTCTGCACATGACAAGCCGTATTGACAACCTCTGCCCAGAAGTATTCTGGAAGAGAAGCGTCATTCAACATTGTCGTACATGCTTCAATGAGCGTTCTATTTCTCCTCTCCGCAACTCCATTTTGCTGAGGAGTACGAGAGGAGGAAAACTCATGAAATATACCATGTTCTTTACAGAATCTTGTCATAGCACCAGACTCGAATTCTGTTCCATGGTCACTTCTGATTTTGACCATGGAGCAGTTAAGTTCATTCTTAATCTGCTTGATAAAATTAGTGAAGATGTCAAACGTATCCGACTTTCGTTTCAAGAAGAACACCCACGTAAACCGAGAGTGATCATCAACAATCACTAGCGTATATGATTTGCCTCCTAAGCTATGAACTTGCACTGGACCGAACAAGTCCATATACAGAAGATAAAGACATCTGGAGGAGTCTTTGTCTGCAATGCCCTTAAAGGTAGCCCGAGTCTGTTTGCCCTTCTGGCATGCAGGACAAGGGCTATCTTTGATGCACTTAATAGTAGGGGCATCCCTTACTAAATTCTTGGAAAACAACATATTAATAGTCTTGAAATTAATATGTGCTAATCTCTTGTGCCATTGTTCACAGAGAGATGCACTGCTTTTTGCTACTAGGCACACGGGGGTAGAAGAGTCTAAGCTAAGAAAATCTAAGCAAAAGATATTCTTGCTCCTAATGCCAGTTAATACCGTCTCCAAAGAGGCACACGATATTATCAAGCACTTATCCTTGCAGAACTGAACGTCGTATCCTTTATCACACAACTGGCTTACACTGATCAGGTTATGGTTTAACCCTTCAACATAGGCCACGTCTGTGATAGAGAGTATACCGTTGGAAATCATACCATAACCCCTGGTGACTCCTCGATCAGATCCTCCAAAGATGACTTTGCGTCCATTTTCGACTGGGGAGTAATCACGCAACAGTCTTCTTGTCCCGGTCATATGCTGGGAACATCCACTGTCCAAGTACCAGATTGGCGTTTTGGTGGCCTTTGGACATACCTACAAAATAGAATTAGTTTCCCTTAGGAACCCAATCGAACTTGGGTCCTAGATTCCTTGTTAGCACACTCCCCCTCGGTTGGTTAACCCTACGAGTGGTCGGCCTCGCATTGCTAACAAAAGGAGTCTCATTGTATCTTGGATTAAACCAGCAATCTACGGCAAAGTGACCAACTTTGCCACAGCATCAACAGTCAAACCTGTTGTACCGCTTCCTAGGCTCCTGCTTCACCCATGGAATGGTGGGTCCAGCCGGGGCCTTGGATCTGGAGGTGGAGGCATCATGATGACAGCAGTCACACGACTTCTTCACTTCCTGTTCCTTCAGTATGACAGGCTTGGCCTTTGGTGCCTGCTTCCTATTATGGCCGCTAGAGAAATGGCCATAATTCTCCACTTGGATTTCCTCATAAGGTGTCTTGAAGACACTCTCACCGTAGTTGCGGGGGAAGGTCCAACCATCATACCGGCTCTTGGGCTTTTCAACCGAGGGCCGGAAGAAGTGGTCATAGGTTGACTCAAAGTCCTGCTCATTGCAAGGAAAGCCAAGCTTTCTGAATTAAACAGGACCGAGTGGGGCCTTTCCCTTTTTTGCAGTAGAGGCCTTCTTAGCAGCCTTATTTTTCCACTGATTTCTATTTCTCCTGGATGATTTGCCAGGCACAGCCACATGCCCTAAGCCAGCCCCCTTAGCCTGAGCAGAGAATTCATCAACCAGAGGAAGAAAGGTCTTGCGCATAGAGAAGCTTTTGATAATCTTCCTTTCTGCCGCAGGCTGTTCTTCCAGCTTGTTGATTTCTTCCTGTTTTTGGTCAAGGAGCCTTAGAGAATCTGAGTGCTAAGAAGTCAGGTCCAGGTGTTCCTGTCGGAGAGAAATCATGCTAGTGATCTCTTCTCTTAGGGAAACACCCTCAGCCTTAAGGAATTTGACTTCCTTTTTCTGAGCCCTCAACCTCTTTCGGCACTCATCGAAAGTATTGAGCAGAAGCTCATACTTTTCGAGGAGTTCAGCCTCACGGGAAGATGGACTGTCCTCGTGGTCATCTTCATGAGACTCAGAGTCAGATTCAGAGAGGGGGGTGCGATCTTTTACCTTCCCAGTAAATGGGGGACAGTCTCCATCTGAGTCGGAGCGACCCATTAGCCAAAAGTAGGCTTCCCCATCATCACTGGAGTCTGAAGAGTCAGACTCACTCAGTGTCTTTGGATTTTTAGCAATGTAGCTCCTCTCCTTCTTCTTATCTCTAGAGGACTTGTGCTCCTCTCCTTTCCCCTTATCTCTCTTGCTTTGGTGGCAGTCAGCAACGACGTGGCCTGGCTTATTACATCCAAAGCAGATAATGTCAATAGAATGATGTTTGTTCTGTTTAGACTCATATATGTCAGATGAGTAATTCTTCTTTTGATGTCTGAAGGAGGAGCCATCCCTTTTTCTTTGATTTCTCAACTTGAGGAACTTCTTGAACTCTCTTGTGATGAAGGAGAATTCTTCCTCAGATAGCTCTGAGCCGGATGAGCATGGCTCAGAGTCTTCTTCCTCAGCCTTTCTCCAAGAGCGGGAAGAGGTTGCACCCTTGCCTTTCCTTGAGTGACTAGCTTTCAGGGCCACAGTCTTTTCTTTGGTTGCGGCCTTATCGGCTTCTTCTTCAGCTTTTCTGGTGTTAAGCTGAAGTTTGTAGGACATTAGCTTTCCAAACAGAATCTAGGGATCAGTTTCTGCCAGCTTGCCAAATTCTCTGATGGCGCAGATCTTGGTGTCCCATTCCTTAGTAAGGGATCTAAGGAATTTGTCATTTAGTTCACCATCGGTAAACACTCTGCCATAACCCTTCAGGGCATTGACGATCTTCAGGAAGTTCTCGAATGTCACTCCGATTTCTTCCTTGGGACCTTGCCTGAAGGCCTCATACTTCTGGTTCAGAAGGGATCTTCGATCATCCCTTACTTCATCTGTGCCTTCCATTAGAATGATCAGGCAGTGACATATATCCTTGGCAGTCCTGCAATTGCTGAAATTCTGCATCATGGAATCATCGACGGTGCTTTCTAAGATGTTTTGAGCTTTCTTGTCTAGTCCGACAAGCACCATCTCATCCTTATCCATTTCGGAGAGCTTCTTGGGCACCATCTTGGTAGGATCAATGGTGGAGGCCTTAGTGGGAATATAAGATCCCTCCTCCACTATCATGAAGAGTCGGGGGTCGACTGCTTCCATGTAGAACCTGATCCTTTCCTTCCAGAGGGAAAAGTTCAGCTTGGTGAACACTGGGATCTTTCCTGAATACTTGAGTCCGTCCATTTCTGAGATCTTCTTTCTTCTTGACACTAGACACAGGATCTTACTCAAAGTGTTAACCTTATTGATGAGCAACCTCCCTCTGATACCACTTGAAAGTATCTAATATCGACTAAATCCACCTATGGGGCGGGATAGGTGTTGTGCAGTCTTTTGCGGAATTAAATTAACCTGCACAAATTAACAAACACAGCACAGAAAATACACAAAGAGTTATAGTGGTTCCCTGATTTGGGTACGTCCACTTCCCCCATCACCGAATACCAAAGTACTCGAGGCCAATCTGTAGGCACGGGTCGGTTTCACCTTTCCTGTTCGAGACTAAGCCTTTTTAATAGCACACAGCTCACAACAGCCACACTGTCCACCGAGGACTGGCTTCACAATCCAAAAAGGGAGTTAGTGTCAGCGTTCATCACGGTCGTTTGGTGGGTTCAGCAGAACTCTCTTTCTGTACCCAAACTTAACCCAAACATAGCATACAACACAAGAATCACGAGGGTATTTTCCTGGAATTCCACTCCAGTAGTTCCTCTTACTGCCCTTCACAGGCACAATCCATCGACTCCACAACATACACGTTTATATGCGAAGTCTTCTCCGGTGTTCAAAATGAAACATCACCAATCCAGACCAACCTGTCCAGATGGGCTTCACACAGCATGCATATTCTGTACTACACATTTCTGGATCTATATGCAAGACTGGGGATTTCAAGAATCAACCCAAGGAAATCCCTCAAAAGCCACCTTTTGGTGAGGGAAATCCATATACATGCCAAAACGAGGACTTCACATGTCCAAGGAAGAAAGATCGTTACCCTTGACGACCTCTTTGGAGTCATGGAAATCTAGCCAGATAAAAAGCACCGCAACGCTCTTGTCTCCACAAATCTGGACTGAGCTCTCAATTCAGAACTCTGAAGCTCGAACGGCGGTCGGATCCCTTCTCCTCTTCCTTCCTTGCTCTCCCTTCTCACTATCTCTTTTAAAAAGAGAATGGACAAGAGTGAATGAGAGTTATCTATCAACCCCTGGCCTTAAGATAGCAGGGAAAGCCCTGTGCCATTAGATCCTATGTAAAGGAAATGAACGGCCACAAATCGCCCTGAAACCTCTATTTTTGGGCTGACACGGCTTGTGACATGCCCGTGTCACAGGCCGTGTACCTTAAGCGGCACACAAACAGACTTAACCCAAACATGACACGACCATTTGACATGCCCATATCACAGGCTGTGTGTCTATACACGGCTTTGGACACGCCCGTGTTCACCAGGCATCATTGCCCTGGCCAAATCCAGAGAAGTACATGGCCTATAACACACCCGTATCATAGGCCGTGTACCCAACTCGACTTGCCTCTCGAGGATCATTGAGTGAAGTTCGTTGACCCATAGGAGGACATGACCTAGGATACGCCCGTGTCGCAGGCCATGTACCCTCTCGAGAAACGTTGAGAACATTTCATCGAGCACTCGAGACAACATAGAGCAGGACATGGCTTGGGACACGCCTGTGTCCCAGGCCGCGTTGCCCTCTCTACAAACGTTGAGTGCATTTTGTCGAGCACTCGACAGGTTGTGTGTCAACTCGACAACATAGAGCAAGACATGGCTTGGGACACTCCCGTGTCCCAGGCCGTGTTTCCCTCTCGACAAACATCGAGTGCTTTTCATCGAGCACTCAACAGGCTGTGTGTTAACTCGATAACACAGAGCAGGACATGGCTTGGGACACGTCGTGTCCCAGGCCGTGTTTCCCAGCCTGCACTAACTTTTGAGATTTGGGGTGTTACAACCCTCCCCTCCTTACATGAAATTTCATCCCGAAATTTGCACACAGTAAGAAAAACAACAATCAAGATGTTATAACTTCACAAAAGTTTGATACAACTTGACAGGTCCTGTACAACAGTTTACATAAATAGCTCGGGAAATTCATCTCGCATGGTCTGCTCTCGCTCCCATGTTATCTCCTCAAGGCCGCAATTGTCCTATCGGACCTTGACAATCCCGATTGTCTTGTTCTGCAATTGTTTATCAGCTTTATCCTCGATCCGAATGGGCCAAACCTTCGTTGTTAGCCCAAATTCGACTGGCACATTATCGTTCATAATTACTTTAGTTGGATCTTTGACTATTTTTTGAAGCACTGATATGTGGAATACATCATGCAATCCATTCAATTCTGCCAAAAGAGTTAGCCGATAGGCAGCTTCCCCAACTCATTCCACCACTTTAAACGGACCAAGATATCTCGGACTTAACTTTTTCAGACGCTGAATCCTAGACACATCTTTTAAAGGCTTGATTTTCAAGTATACCCAATCGCCCACCGTAAACTCCATGTTCCGATGCTTGGCGTTGTAGTATTTTTCTTGTCTATCCTGAGCTATCAATAGCCTCTCCCGAATAGAGCGTATCGTTGAATTAGCTTCTTCGACTTCCTTACGCTTATACAATTTAGATTCGTTTGTTTTTGCCCAAGCTAATGGTGTACGGCATTTCCGACCATACAAGACTTCAAACGGTGCCATACTTATGCTCACTTTGTAGCTATTATTATAGGCAAACTCTACCATATAGAGGTGATCTTCCCACCTCTTTCCCAAATCTAAGGCGCACATTTAGAGCATATCCTCTATCGTTCTGTTGGTTTTCGTCTGGCCATCTGTTTGGGGATGAAAGTCCGTACTGTATGTTAACTTTGTTCCCAACAATTGATGGATCCGCCTCGAATCATTCGAAATAAATCGTCCATCACGGTCACTTACGATGCTACGGGGAACACCGTGCAATCGTACAATTTGCTCAACACAAAATTTTGCCAAGACTTCCACTGAATCATCCCTCTTGTTTGGAAGGAAGTGAGCCACTTTCGTCAACCGGTCTACGATCACCCAAATCGAATCATTACTGCGTTGAGATCTCGACAAACCGTGCACAAAATCCATCGAAAAATCATCAAACTTCCATTCTGGAATAGGTAACGACTTCAAGAAACCTCCAGGCTTCTGGCATTCCGCTTTCACCAAGGCACATATTTGGCATTTAGCCACATAATGTGCTTTATATTTCTTTAATCCTGGCCACCAGAAAAACTTTCTCATGTCTTTATACATCTTTGTGCTCCCTGGGTGAATTGAGTATTTTGTAAAGTGAGCTTCATATATCAATTCTTCTCTTAGCTTACCCATACTTGGGACGCACAAACGACCCTCTTTCCGTCAAAGACTGTCATCCCAGGAGAAATGGCCATCTGAACCATCATTTGCATAGCATTGGATACTTTCATCAAGTTTCGTTGCTTGCCGAACCCTGTCTGCAAGATCATATTGTACCTCCGTCCAGTTCAAGCATGCATCGACTGTGGAATTCTTGTCAACACAAGAAATCTCTAACGCTTCCAACTCCTGGATAAGACGCTCATCATGCATCTGTAACCAATTTTCCCTTAACGGAGTCCTATGACTCAAGGCATCTGCGACCACGTTTCCCTTCCCGGGAGTATAGTGAATATCAAAGGTGTAGTCCCCGAGGAACTCCATACATCTTCATTATCGCATACTGAGATCCTTCTGATCCAATAGGTACTTTAGGCTCTTATGATCCGTAAAGATATCCACTTTTATGCCATATAGATAATGCCGCCAAAATTTAAGTGCAAAGATCACTGCCGCCAACTCCAAGTCGTGGACGGGATAATTCCGTTCATGCACTTTCAACTAGCGTGAGCCATAAGCAATCACCTTTCCAAATTGCAGAAGAATGCAGGCTAAGCCGCATCCTGACGCATCACTATAGATATCATAGCCGTCTGTACCACATGACATTGTTAAAATAGGCATCGTGGTCAAACGACCCTTTAGCTCTTCAAAAGCTCGCGCGCACTCCGACATCTAAACGAACTTCTGATCCTTTCTCGTTAATGTGGTAAGAGGCAAAGCGATCCGTGAGAAGTTTTCTACAAAATGTCTATAGTAGCCTGCCAATCTAAGGAAACTCCTGACTTCAGCCACCGAGGACAACACCGGCCACTCCTGTATGACTCTTATCTTTGACGGATCCACCGCAATGTCCTCTCCACTTACCACATGGCCAAGAAAAGCCACTGACGACAGCCAAAACTCACACTTTTAGAACTTTGCATAGAGCTTATTTCTCCGCAGGGTATGCAACACCAACCGTAAATGGTTCGCATGATCAGCTTCTGATTGAGAGTACATGCACTAAGATATCATCAATGAATACAATCACAAACAGGTCCAAGTACTCTCGGAACGTTCGGTGCATTAGATCCATGAACACCGATGGTGCATTACATAGCCAAAATGACATTACAGTGAACTCATAATGACCGTAGTGTGTTCCAAACGCTGTCTTGGGAATGTCACCTTCCCGAATCCTTAATTAGTAATATCCAGATTTTAAATCCAATTTAGATTAGACGGTTGATCCCACTAGCTGATCGAATAAGTAATCTATCCGTGGAATTGTATACTTGTTTTTATCTATCAACTTATTCAGCTCGCAATAATCAATACACAACCGCAGACTACCATCCTTCTTTTTCACAAAAAGAACAGGTGCGCTCCAAGGTGACATAATTGGGTGTATGTATCCCCGTTCTAGCAATTCTTACAATTGAACTTTCAGTTCAGCCATTTCCTTTGGCGCTACGCGATATGGAGAGCGGGCCATAGGTTTCACACCTAGCACCAGCTCAATAGTGAAGTCGATCTCCCGCTGGGGCGGCAACCCAGGAAGTTATTTAGGAAACACATCGGCAAACTACGATACAATCGGAACATCACTCATACTGTCCTTTGGCTCAACAACCTGAATAAGCGTGAAGAATAACTCTGCGCCCTTTCGAACAGCATTGACGACTTGGAGAGCAGACACCAAGATCTCGCTCACTCCTCGCATACCAGCAAACTTAGTCTCAAGCTGGTATTCTGACCTAGTGTGACCTCCTTTGAATTGCAATCAATAAAGGCACGCTGCTCCGAGAGCCAGTCCATACTAAAGATCACATCAAACTCCGATATTGGTAGCACAGATGCGTTCAAGCAGAAATCTCGACTTCCTATTTGCACTTCCACGTAGTAGGTCCTATCCTCAAGCATCACACATCCATTTGGTAATAACACCTTTACACTATCTGTCGTCATATGACTAGGTACTCCGATTCGTACTATGAAGTCCTTAGATAGAAATGAATGCGACGTACCCATACCAAATAGTGCTCTCGTTGGATTGTTCCGAATCAGGACAAAGCCTAAGAAAAACACATCATACACAAGCTACACATAAGGTATGCAATATGAAAAGCAATCAATAGCTTAAATCGTACCTGTGACGACGTCACTTTGCTTTATGGCCCCTGCTGGCCAAGGTTATATACTTGAGGCTGCGCCTGGGATGCAGAGGACTCCACTACTGCCTTTCCCTTATCACATAAGACACTCCCATCTTATTTTCCCCTTTTGACGGACCAACCCGACAGTTAAGGGCTATATATTCCACTTTGCCACATGTAAAGCAGGTATGAGACTCTGGTCTTTATGTTGCCCCCGACGCAACCGTAAAATGAGTCTGTCCAGAAGATTTGGATCTCTTGCCCCACATCTTTTGGTAGTACGATTTTCCAGAACGAGGCGCTTTAAACTCAGACTTTGTCACAACCAAGTACCTCTTTCCTTGCACTCGTTTCATATCCTTCTCCAGCGTACAAGCCGTATCGACAACCACCTGAAACCCTTGGTTCACCGAACTTGAGAGCAGAAATCTCAACTCATCCCGTAAACCTTCGTAGAACCGATTAGTTTTCCGTTGTTCATCAGCGAAGATAGACCCAGCATAACGTCCCAACCTTGTAAACTCATGCAAGTAAGTATCAACACTACTTTCTCCTTGCGTTAAACGTTAGAACTCATTTTCCATGGCGATGCGTTGTGCCGCTGGTAGGTGCTTCGCCAAGAATAGTCGCAAAAACTCCTCGATCGGGACTTATGTTAACTGTCTGTCCGCTAAGTGGTGTAACTCGATCTCGTCCCACCATAGCCGAGCCTCTCCTTCCAATAATAAGTTAGCCAAGGTGACCTTCTGTTGGAACACCCTATTACTAATTTGGGTAAGGATCACTATGTGCTTAGGAATTTGTTTTGACCTTGTTGTATAGTCTGATAGGTCAATTATAATGAGTCTTAGGGTTAGTACTTAGGTTTGAAAGCTGCCCTCAAGACCTTCTAAAGATCAGGATTCAAGTGTTGAAGACTAGGACAATTCTCGTCGAGCTCAGGTCGACGTAACGTCAAACTCAGTTCGACTATCTCTGAGCTCAGTTCAATGAGGTGTCGAACTCCGTTCGACGATCTTTGAGCTCAGATCGACGCTCTGTCCCTAGTTATTTTCCAAGTCTCTGAGCTCAAGTCGACGATAGTTGAGCTCAGGTCGACGTTTACTGTTTTCAGTCTAGTTCGATCTCTGAGCTCAGGTCGACGATTATTGAGCTCAGATCGACGCTTTTCTGAAGAGATCGACGATTTAAGGATTCAAATTCAAGACAGTTATGGAATTCATTCAAACTTATTTTCAGCATTTATGGCAAAGGATTTTGTAGCTGTTTCAATCAATCTGGAGCAAGTTTCAAGGAAGACTGATTGGAATGTTTCTCAAGGACTTTCCTCCAGAGGCAGATATCAGTTAAGGTAGTCATTTATGACTGATTAACGGCTATCAAGAAGTCAGAATCTGATATACTCTCTAGAGAATCATTCTGAAAGATAGAAGGAGAATAGACAAGATTTGAAAAAGGATACAGAAGAGAGAACAAGAAAAGTATTCATCAAGAATTCATCTTCTGGAATAGACTCAGTAGACAAAAGTTTACAAAATTACTGAGTCAGATGTTAACCCCAAAATCGGCAATCCTCTCTAAGGAGCCTATTTTTTCTGCTTTTCTCTTACAGGTTCCCACCCGTAAGGAGCAGGCTAACCCTAATGTCCATCGTGTCCGCGCAAGGCGGACTGCCGGGTCTGAAGTCGCCCAAGGACAGATGCTTCGCCAGCCGCCCGCCAGGGGCAGCCTCCGCCTGCTGGGCGGACTCCCCCCGGAGTCCGCCCAGGTTGCCCGCTAGGGGGCGACCTCCGCTTGCCGGGCGGACTCCCCCGGAGTCCGCCAAGGCCGCCCGCTAGGGGGCGGACTCCCCCTGGAGTCTGCCCAGGCCGCCCGCTAGGGGGCGGCCTCCCCGGCCGGGCGGAAACTCCCCCTGGAGTCTGCCCAGGCCGCCCGCTAGGGGGCGGCCTCAGCCTTGCCGAGCGGACTCCCCTGGAGTCCGCCCAGGCCGCCCGCTAGGGGGCGGCCTCAGCCTTGCTTCAAGAAGATTCTCCCCGGGCCTATAAATACCCCCCAAGACCTCTCATTCGGGGCGCGTGAGAGGAGAACTGCCACCTTGATCAAAGCCTGCGGACTCATTTTTCCAGGTCGTCAGAGTTGATCAGGCAAGGTCTGCGGCCTCAAATCTCCAGTCCGCCCAGGTCGTCAAGGGTTGTGGACTCAGCTTTTTCTGTCAGCAGCAGGCAGCTTGCGCAGCCTCCGATTTCCAGTTCTCCCAGGTCGTCAAGAGTTGTGGACTTAGTTTTTTCTGCCCTCAGCAGGCAGCTTGGGCAGCATCTGCAGCTTCAGTTCTCTAGTCCTCTGCAGCTTCTTTTACTTAGTTTCTGGCATCTCCTTCCTCAGCCGCCAGCTTCCCCCATTATACCCTCTACTACTCTTATATGTAATGGTGCAATAGCAAGTTGTAACTCTTCTTGAATAAAGGAAAAGCCCATCGCAAGAGTGGCATTCAAGCCGCGGCGGGCAAAGTCTGCTGTTGCCGCTGCTAGCGGCCTCCTCTCTTCTTCTCTCCTCTATCGGCATCAACCTGCAAAGCTAACCATTCAAGTAGCTGTTTGCTCGACAGTACCTGATCAAGCTCCCTCTCTGCTTGAGCAAGCTTCTCCTCTGCTCAAGCAAGCTTCTCCTCCATCCCCGCAACCCTTCTTCCTTCATCCTTAGCTTGTGAGATTGAACACCCGTTAACTGGTCGGTGTCGCATTTCGCGCATCAACATCAGAATTCTTCAAGAACACAAGGAACATTACTGTGAAGGAGATCATCTGCTATTCTACTCCTTCAAACATCAAGTGTTCAAAAGCTTCATCATCAAGGACTCCAGACATCACACATTTCAGCATCTGCTGAAATCATCTATTGCTGGAGATCTGAAGCAACTGAAGGCCTATCACCCTAAGTAAAGCTCATCTTCCTGAACCCTTACAGATCTCAGGGGGAGCTTTGACAACATCTTCCACTTATCTTCTCTAAGATTGTTGATAGAGAAGAACAACTCAACTCATTCTCTTTTTCCTTTCTCACCTGTAAAAGGGTTTCTCAAAACTCCCTTCAAAAGTTTTGTGGCTGGTTTCTGAAACCTTGTCAAAACTCAGTGGTGGCAAGACACCTTATCAAAAAATCTAGGTTTAGTTTTTGAGCACCTTATCAAAAGCTCATTGGTTCCCAGGACACCTGATCAACTATTCTTGCAGTGGATTCCTACCTAGGGTGGTAGAAGAGTGGATGTACTCAGGATTGTTGGGGAACCACTATAGCTCCTTGTGTCATCTGGTTTGCTGTGCTTTTTTCTTTGCTGTGTGTTGTGTGTTTCTGTTTTCTTACTGCTTTAGTGTTTACTTTTCTGCTAGCACATTACACATATAAGTAAATCAAGTCTTCCATTGCTTTACAGTTTTAAATTGTAAATTATTTTAATATACTCTTTTCACCCCCCCCCCCCTCTAGAGTAAGCTAGATCTTATCCTCACTTTCACCTTCTGATCTTCCTCCATCCTTATCGCCGTCAATATTCTCTCGACGCGCGACAACCAATTCTCTGCCTGTATTGGGGATCCCACTCCCATAAACGTAGGAGGATTGAAGCTCATAAACTGCTTCAACTGCTGTTTAGCTGCTCGAGGATCAACAACCTCAACGGGTTCTGGTCTTACACCAACCCGTTCTGGCACTAATGCCGGCTGCGCTTGCCAAGTAGGTTGTGCATGAATCATTATAAACAGCGCCTCAAAACCTAAGCAGACTGTTTTCGCCGAAGGAGGAGGTGTAGGCACCTCAGCTGGTGCCGCACTCTCATCAGAATGCTGGGGCTCAGACTGCCAAACACCACTACGAGTCACCTATAGGTGAATAAGATACACATTAGCGACCGAGCACAAGCAATAACAACAATTTAGAAACGCGCAGGTTCCTCAAATAAGTGTATTTGCATTACTTAGTGGACATTCAAGAGTTCATTAATGTTAAAGCGGGTCGCACTTACACGTGCTCGCCACCCCACAAAAGAATTCGATCATGAATTCGAAAGAGGAAGACCGAGACAAGATGATACCAAAATGTAATGACCCCATCCATTAAATAACATATAATAAAAGGCCTGGTCGGGGCCCCACACCATATGCCACAAATAGGCGGCGAGGTCAATGGTTAATACCAAAACTGATACGCATCCTAACACAGAGCATACTAGCGGAAGATTTTAACGTTAATATTGAACTCAAACCATGAATGTCCACTATGTATAAACAACCACATTTATATATATACTCTCAAAGGAATGTACATCAAATACTCAAGAGTTTGACATTAAGGCCTTACAGTTACGCTTTACAAGTGTGGATTACAAACATCGGCGCGCAGGTCGGCCACATATGAGCATAACAAAAGTCTTTGGTCAGCCTTCAAGGGCTAGCAACAGTAGCAACAATAGCAGCAAGGGCTTCAGCCCTCTATTTCCCGCTTGGCTCTCCAACACCTGCATATGGACAGCCCACCATAATGGTGGCAAACAAAGCAACGGTCAGCATTCAGATGACCAATTTATAACGACCCTAACCCTTTCCCGGGGTAGTGGTATTCCTTCCCTGCAGGCATAGCATTTCACAAGAAAATATATCACGCATTGTGCCCTTACGCACAACTAATACATCACAAACGCCGGCCACACGGCCTGACGCTCCGTGCACTCATGGCACATTCTTGGTGTACCAAAATACCAGGATCCCACCACCATTCATGGTCTGAAACCCAACGGTAAAGTTTGAGCAATTAGTCTTAATGGCGTGTAGGCCTAAGACTCATTATACCACTGACGAAAGCTCAATGCCATGATGCTCTCTTGTACAGTCGACATAACGCAGGTACAGATCTGCCACCCCCCCCGGTTGCTCAAGTCTCCTTGCCATCACCGAATACCAAAGTACTCGAGGCCAATCTGTAGGCACAGGTCGGTTTCACCTTTCCTGTTCGGCACTAAGCCTTTTTAATAGCACACAGCTCACAACAGCCATACTGTCCACCGAGGACTGGCTTCACAATCCAAAAAGGGAGTTAGTGCCAGCGTTCCTCGCGGTCGTTTGGTGAGTTCAGTAGAACTCTCTTTCTGCACCCAAACATAACCCAAACATAGCATACAACACAAGAATCACGGGGGTATTTTCCTGGAATTCCACTCCAGTACTTCCTGTTACTACCCTTCACAGGCACAACCCATCGACTCCACAACATACACGTTTATACGCGGAGTCTTCTCCGGTGCGCAAAATGAAACATCACCAATCCAGACCAACCTATCCAGATGGGTTTCACACATCATGCCTATTCCGTACTACACATTTCTGGATCTATATGCAAGACTGGGGATTTCAAGAATCAACGCAATGAAATCCCTCAAAAGCCACTTTTTGGTGGGGGAAATCCATATACATGCCAAAACGAGGACTTCACATGTCCAAGGAAGAAAGATCGTTACCCTTGACGACCTCTTTGGAGTCATGGAACTCCAGATATAAAGTACCGCAATGCTCTTGCCTCCACAAATCTGGAATCGGCTCTCAATTCAGAACTCTGAAGCTCTACTGGCGGTCGGATCCCTTCTCCTTTTCCTTCCTTGCTCTCCCTTCTCACTATCTCTTTTAGAAAGAGAATGGACAAGAGTGAATGAGAGTTATCTCTCAACCCCTGGTCTTAAGACAGCAGGGAAATCCCTGGGCTATTGGATCCTATGTGAAGGAAATGAACGGCCACAAATCACCCTGAAACCTCTGTTTTTGGGCTGACACGGCTTGTGACACGCCCGTATCACAGGCCGTGTACCTTAAGCGGCACACAAACCGACTTAACCTGAATAGGATATGGCCATGTGACACTCCTGTATCACAGGTCGTGTGTCCTGATATGGCTTTGGACATGCCCGTATCCATCTCGTGTTCACCAGGCCTCATTGCCCTGGCCAAATCAAGAGAAGGACACGGCCTCTGACACGCCCGTGTTATAGGCCGTATACCCAACTCGACTTGCCTCTCGAGGATCGTTAGTGAATTTTGTCGAGTGAAGTTAGTCAACCCATATGATGACACGACCTAGGACACACCCGTGTCGCAGGCCGTGTACCCTCTCGAGAAACGTCGAGAACATTTCCTCGAGCACTCGAGACAACACAGAGCAGGACACGGCTTGGGACATTCCTGTGTCCCAGGCCGTGTTGCCCTCTCGACAAACGTCGAGTGCATTTCATCAAGCACTCGATAGGCTATGTGTCAACTCAACAACACAGAGCAGGACACGGCTTGGGACACACTACTAGAAAACTGACTTTTAGCCACGGCAGATTGCCGTGGCAAAAAGTCCAAAACCGTGGCTAAAGACTTTTAGCCACGGGCTGCCCACGGAAAATGGGCGTGGGCAATACGAGCGTGGCTAAAAGTCCAAACCGTGGCTAAAAGTCCAAAACCGTGGCTAATAATGGACTTTTAGCCACGGTTCATTGTCGTGGCTAATAGTGGACTTTTAGCCACGGTTTAATTATCGTGGTTAAAAGGTCACTCATAACATAAAAAATTCAGGCCGCCGCCGCGGCCGCCCGGCCGCCGCGGCCGCCCGGCCGCCGCGGCCGCCGCAGCCGCCCGGCCGCCGCAGCCGCCGCCGCGGCCGCCCGGCCGCCGCAGCCGCCGCCCGGCAGCCGCCTCCATATTTATTTCAAAGGCTAATTGAAATAAATTCCTTATAAACCCAAAAATCTCATTTTGTTTTGGCGGTGCGGGACTAAACGATGCCACGACCTTTTGCCACGGTTCAGGCAAACCGTGGCTAATACTAGACTTTTAGCCACGGTTCAGGCAAACCGTGGCTAAAAGTCCAGTATTAGCCACGGAATAAAACCGTGGCTAATACTCACTATTAGCCACGATTTTTCCCCGTGGCAAAAGAAACCGTGGCTAAAAGCCATTTTTCTAGTAGTGACACGCTCGTGTCCCAGGCCGTGTTGCCCTCTCGATAAACGTCGAGTGCATTTCGTCGAGCACTCAACAGGCTGTGTGTCAACTCAACAACACAGAGCAGGATACGGCTTGGGACACACCTGTGTCCCAGGTCGTGTTGCCCAGCTTGCACTCACTCTTGATATTTGGGGTGTTATACTGTCTTTACTGGGTTAGCTTTGCTTCCAGGTCCTTGATAGTCTTGACCTGTTCTACTATTACCTCTGCCTGGCTATCTATCTTATTGGTTAGTGAATGTCTTGATTTCAAGAACAACAAATCACATAGAGGGGGGTGAATATGTTCAATTTTAAAACTTTGTCAACTTATCGATTAAAATCACAATCAATACCAGCACAGTACACAGCACAGTACACAGAGATTTATAGTGGTTCCCCAATTGATGGGTACATCCACTTCCCCCATTTGCATATCTAGCAGTATACTAGATTCGGCCAAACTTTCTTCTATCTTTATCAGATACTCAAATCTTACAGCTCAGAGCCCAACTGGCTGCTACAACTCAGGCGCAAGCCCTACCACTCAGATCACCAAGATACTACAACTCAAGTTCTTTCCAAGAACTTTATCTTTAAGTGACTCCACACTCCTACAGCTCAGGTAATCATGCCCTACCTCAGTGTGAATCCACACACCTACAAATCAGGCAACTCCTACCCTATCTCTGCCTTTATAACACAGGCTTACAACTCAGGCCTTAGCCTTACCACTCAGATTCAAAATGAATCTTACACAAAAATATTCAAGATAATGAATTATAGAAACCAGAGAAAATTCTCTGTGCATGTCTACTTGGACCGAGCAGATGTCATCCCTAACTTTGTCTTCACAACAATAAGATGATACAACGATCTTGAAATGATGCTTGGCTTGTTCTGGAATCAACTAATAGATGAATCTGCTTCTTCTTCTTCAGGAATATCTCCCGAACTGGACTGAGCATATTTCATTCCTTCCTTATTCTTTGATCTAGTGAATTGATCTTCAGATTCTGGCTCGGCTTGGATCAAGAAGATAACTCCAGCTAGAGCACGCCTAGGCTGATTCGTCTCTCTCAGAGAATAACTCTAAACCTGCTAGAGTGGATGTTGATTGTACCACCAAACTCAGAATCCCTTCAGATTTGAACTTAAGGTTCTTGGCTTATGCAACAATGGCGGATGAAGACGACGAACTCCTCTTCTCATTTTTTCAGAAAGTTAATCAGAAATTAATCCAATAATCATTCTTAGATCTCGATCTCTTCAGCTATTTATAATCCCGTCAAATTGGTGAGATGATCGACACGTGTCTCAGTTTTAATGGTGGTTAAAACCTCAGCTTTATTGACTTGAGATCCACTGTAGACTGACGGCGACGTTAATGTCGATTTGCATCAAATCTGAACTTTGTTGACTTATTGACTTTGCTGAGTCAACATCATTCTGGACTTAGCGAAAATCAACTAACTTTTCTGAAATCCTGCGTTCGAGGAATTTCAAGCTCAGCTCGATGAAATCTGAGCTCAGCTTGACGAAACAGTGAAGTTGAGATCGATGAATTCTCTCAGCTCAGTTCTTTCTTCAGGTGAAGGCTGAGGTCGATGAACTTCGATCTCAGTTCGACGAAACCTGAGCTTAGCTTGATGAAAATTGAAGCTGATATCGACGAATTCTCTCAACCCAGTTCTTACTTTAGGTGAAGGTTGAGGTCGACAAACTTCGAGCTCAGTTCGATGAAACATGAGCTCAGCTTGACAAAACAGTGAAGCTGAGATCGATGAATTCTCTCAGCACAGTTCTTTCTTCAGGTGAAGACTGAGTTCGACGAAATCTGAACTCCGGTTGACAAAATCTGAACTCTGGTCGACGAAATCTGAACTCCGGTCAATGATTCTGATAGCTGAATCCTTCTTATAGGTAAAAGCTGAGATCGACGAACTCTGAACTTCGGACGACGAAAGCTAAGCTCAGCTCGATGAATGGTAGACTCAGCGATTCTAGACTTAGAAATTTCTTCAGCTTTGCTTGATGGCGTTGAGAGCGTTGAGTTCACTCAACTCTTCTGGACTTAGCCTGATTTCTGCCTTTATAATACTGTCAGTTTTGACTGACTGCCTTCCCTCAGCACTATTAGCTAAATGGCGTTAAGTGTGCTTGCCTCACTCAATGCTTTTGGACTTAGGTAGTTTTCTGAGTTTACAGCTCCACCTTGAGTCCACCTGTCATTGTCTCTTGAACTATCTGTCCAATCATTGTGACAAAGACTAACTTGTATGCATGAACTTAACCATACATCAAATACAACTATGTCTATCTTATTGAAACGTTTGACATCATCAAATCAAGGCCATTGGGATCAATGGACCCAACAGTTAGTTCAATAAGCTTTAGTTTTTGCAGGTCCAACTTTATGTTGGCCCTTTCCAACTGAAAAGATACACCCCTCAGAGATTCTAATTCTCTGGCCTGATCCTTAGCAAGCTGTTTGCTTGCAATCAAGGCCATGAGTAACTTCCCATATCTGTTGATAAGGGAGTTAAAATCTGTTTCAATGTTTGAATCATGTTCTCTATTATTAGAGGAGTCTAAACATGATTCATTTTCTGATGTAGAAAAAGAATCTGAGGCTAAGCTATGAGAGATTGATTTTACCTTAGCAGGATCTGAACAATCCTGATCTCCTTCTCCTGACTGGGTCTCCTCAATAGCCATCAGTCCCATGAGAGCCTCCTCCTTTTCTGATTCTGATGAATCAAATTCACTGTCAGATAGTGTAGACTGTTTCTTTGCCAAGAGGCTTTTGTCAGCCCTCTTATGTTGTACATCCTTACACTTCTCTGACTATTTTTCCTTTCTTTTTGTTGGGAAATCAGCTATGACATGCCCTTTCCTGTTGCAACAATAACAAATAATATTAGTCTTAATATATTTGTTATGTGAAGAACCATACCTGTCCCTAGATTTCTTTTTTCTATGCTTATCTGGATGATTGGTCTTCTTGAGAGAAGAGTCTCCAGCTGTTCCCTTCCATTTGCCTTGCTTTCTTCTCCTCAACATCTTCTTGAATTGTCTAGAGAAGAGAGACAGTTCCTCCTCAGTTAGGTCTCCTTCTGATGAGGATGATTCTGAATACTCAGAAGCTGTTTCCTATCTTTCTGAGAGTGTTGAATTCTCTTTGACTTTCCTTGATGACTCAGCCTCTTTTATCTATTGTGTGCTCTAGCTGAATCTTCTTCAGACTTCCTGAGATTGAGTTGTAACTCATGGGACAACAGCTTGCCAAATAGAGCCTGAGGGTCTATATTGGCTAAGTTCCCCATTTCTATTATGACACAGATCTTGATGTCTCATTCCTTGTTCAGGGACCTCAAGAACTTGTCATTGAGTTCATAGTTAGTAAATTTCCTGCCATAAGTTCTCAGATTGTTTATAATTTTGAAGAAATTCTCAAAACAATCAGCCACTGAGTCTTTCTTATCCTGTCTGAAGGCTTTATACTATTGGTTTAACAGAGATTTTCTATCATCTCTAACCTCTTCAGTTCCTTCCATATAGATTATCAGTGACTCCCACATTTCTTTTGAAGTTTTACAATAAATCAGATTTTGAAAAGTGGAATCATCTATTGCACTGACTATAATATTTTGAGCCCTCTTATCCATAGAGGCCAGAATGATTTCTTCCTTATCCATCTCCATGTATGTCTTCGGTGTCCTGATGTTTGTATCAAGAACTGACACTTTCATGGGAATGAAAGGTCCTTAAATCACTGTGATGTATATTCTTCGATTTACTGCCTCCATGAATAATCTGACTCTCTCCTTCCATATTCAAAAATTTTCTTTGGAATAGACAGGAAGCTTGATGGAATTGTTTTTCCTCTAAGCCATGATGTATCTTTCTCTACAATCCTTTGGATTCTCACTAGGCTATTATGCCCTTTTTTTAGTGAACCTCCCTCTGATACCAATTGTAAATGTTTGCTTTAGGATTGAGAGTGACCTAGAGGGGGTGAATATGTCAAATTTTAATCTTGGCTACCTTTGTTATACTTTCTTTGAATTAATTATCTCAGTCAAATAAAATAATATAATCTTAACATTAATTTAAAATAGTCTCAGCACAGCAATCATAGCAATCACAACACAGTACACACAGTTTTATAGTGGTTCCCCAATTTATGGGTACATCCACTTTTCCCCTTTGCCTATCTAGAAATGAACTAGATTCGGCCAAACTCCTTCTTTTACTCAGATCCTCAGATCTTACAGCTCAGAGCCCAGCTAGCTCTTATAACTCAGACTATACAAGTCTTACCACTCAGATCACCAAAATATTATACCTCAAGTTCTTCCCAAGAACTCTACCTCAGAGTGAATCCACACTCGTACTCCTCAGGCAAATCCTGCCCTACAACTCAGAGAAATACCCACTTCTCCTACCTCAAGAAATCACAGCCCTACCTCAGCCTTTATAACTCAGGCTTGCAACTTAGAGAAAATAAATCCCTTACTCACAGATCTACAGGTAGATCTTTACAAGATTAACAAAGGTAAATGAAATTGATTCAGAATTAATCATCCATCTAGAGATAAATGGGTGACTGCTTCTTGATCTGATCCTGATGTGTTTGCTTCCTTTGATCTTGTAGTGAAAGATTTGATCCAACCCTTCTTAGCTTTTCAAAGCTTCTTGAAGTTGAAATTAGGGTTGATCTAGGTAGGAGGATGTTGAAAACGATTTTTGATCAGGCTTCTCTCCACCTTATGAATTATAGCAGATGCTTCTTAGATCCGGCTTCACCAAATTGTTCTTTTTTTTGAAGATTTGATCCCTTTAAATTGGCTCTGTTAGGGGTAACCGGCTGATCAGGTTAATAACTGACATCTGATAGTTCTGACAGTTCTGACAGTTATCAGTACCTCTGGCTTGATTTCTGTACTTAGAAAACAATTCTGCTTATGTCTCGACACAGCTGATGTAGAATATGTCGACACGGCTTTCACCTTGTCTTGACACAGCTTGTGTGGTGTGTCAATACTTGTCCTTAGTGTCGACACATTTACTTCCAGTAGTGTGTGTCGACACTAGTCCTGAGTGTCTACATAGTTTCTTTCTTTTATCATAGTGTCAACCATAGTCCTGTATGTCAACACAACTTTCTTTTTGACTAAGCACTTCTAGTTTAAGTGTGTCAACACTAGTCCTGAGTGTCGACACAACTTTCTCTTTTTCTCAGCACATCTTTGACAAAAGTGTCGACATTGATCTTGTGTCTCGACGCTTTTGTACTTAGCTTTATTTTCCTGCAAACATGAACTAAACATTTATCAAATACAATTATGTGTATATTATTGAGCTGAAAGGACTTCTTCAAATCAAGTACATTGTGACCAATGTACCCAACATCTACTTTAAAGTCACATAATAATTAAAAAGTTTTTGATTTATGTGTGAGGAAATAAATCCAAGAGTACCATGTATAGTCATCCACGTGTAGGAAGAAATATCTCATTCCACTAAGAGATAGAACAAAGGTTGGTCCCCAAAGGTCACAATGAATATACTCCAATGGTTGAGAGCTCTATTCTTGTGCTGCTAGGAATGGAAGCCTATGAGACTTTCTGAAAGAATTAGTTTCAAGAATGCCTAAACACCTAGAGGGGGGTGAATAGGTTCAATTCTTTTTAATTAGGCAGATAATAGATTATTCACAGTATAGCTAAATTCTAAAGCAATCACAACATACAACACATTAATCATAGCAGACACACAAGTTTATAGTGGTTCTCCCTTCGCCTATCTAACAATACACTAGATTCGGCCAAACTTCCTTCCATCTTCTCAGATCCTCAAATCTTACAACTCAGAACCCAAACTGGTTCCTACAACTCAGACTTCAACAACTCCTACACCTCAGGCTCTTCCCAAGAACCCAACCTCAGAGTGAATCAACACTCCTACCACTCAGACTATCATGCCCTACCTCAGCCCTTATCACCAGGCCTACAGCTCAGAGAACTTAATCTCTTACCTTAGGAAAACATCCCTACCTCAGCCTTTATAATTATATGCTTATAACTCAGAGATTGAAGTCTCTTACACTCAGATCTAAAAATAAATCTTACAAAATTTGTATAAAGAATTACTATTCTTCCTTCACCCAGATAGAGAGAAAAATGGGGTGAGGGAATCTTGATCAGATCTTGATTAATCTGCTTCCTTCAGATTATTGCTGCAATGAATCAGATTCAACCTTACTTAGCTTATTCAAAGCTTCTTGAAAGAGAGAACCAAGGTTGAATCTTCTTGAGAAGTTGATGTAGACTCAGCTTCTTCCTTCTTGCTGACTTAATTCTGCAAACATTGACGGATCCAAAGAGATG
Source organism: Platanthera zijinensis (assembly GCA_039513925.1). NCBI lineage: Eukaryota > Viridiplantae > Streptophyta > Magnoliopsida > Asparagales > Orchidaceae > Platanthera > Platanthera zijinensis. The sequence goes on from CM077090.1 coordinate 33,824,343, forward strand.
CTGTCTCCTTCTCTCATTTAGAATCAGAACCTTCTTGCTGTATAGAATTCTGTGAATTCTTCTTGGAGTATTCCTCCTTCTTTTTGGCTTCCCTCTAAATTTTCTCTTTTTCTCACTGTGTGTCTCTATTTTTCTTCTTATTGCTTGGCCCTATTTATAGTCAGAGGCAACCGGCTGATCCGTTGGATGACTGACATCTGACAGTTCTTACATGTCTAACAGGTCTTGACAATTCTGGCAGCTGTCAAGTCTTCTGTCTGGAGATCTGACACTTAAAGTTATTTAACTCAATTGAATGTATCGAGACACAAGGATAGTATGAGTCGACACAGATGAAGTATGTGTCGACACAATTACCCAGGTACTGACACACTTCCTCTGGTGTTATCGATAAACTTCATAAACTATCGACACAACTTTTATACAATGTGTCGACACAACTCCTTTGATGTTGTCGACACTCTTCAGAAATTGTCGACACAGCTCTTCATCCAGTCTCTACACTCCCTTTATATAATGTGTCGACAAACTTCAGAAACTTGTCAACATAGCTGAAGTAGACCCAAACTCTGTATGTCGATACAAGTTCTGTGTGTCGACACAGCTGATGTAGACTTAACCTCTGTATATCAACACAAGTCCTGTGTGTCGATACAGCTGATATAGACTTAAACTCTTTATGTCAACACAAGTCCTGTTGTCGACAATGCCCTTCTACTCATGTCAGCACTTCAAATCTAAGTGTATCGACACTAGTCTTGAGTGTCGACACAACTGTTGTCGACTCAAATTTCATGTGTCGAGACAAGTCCTCTGTGTCGACACAACTTTGCTTCTGATCTCGACGCTGCTCCTTCAAAGATGTCGACACATTATAAATGTCTCGACACTTTTGTACTTAGAATATTTTCTTCATTTTTCTGCCTGCACAAAAAAACTCAATACACCATCAAATACACCCTGATGTATATTATTGAGTTAGGTGAGGCTTTTCGAAATCAGGTACACAATCTCCAATATACCCAATAATCTCCCCCTATTTGGAGAAGTCATAACCCATAGTCAATGATATATACCAATATATAAAGAAAATTTAAGCATGATGTAATTAGTAATTTCAAATTAATTCAATAGCAGTTCTAGCATATCATACACAAATATTCAACATGAAATATCATAAGAAACTATGCAACTCTGAGACATAGGTATATAAACAATTGGCAATCAATAATTTCTTCATCATAAAAGCAAAGTAGGATTACTATGTTTATGTGTTACAACAAAACAACAAAAGATGTACATAGTTCTCCTAGAACCAAGTCAGTCTAAAATTAGAGTTTATCTGGTTCCCTGATTATAATCCCTTTTCCTGACTAAACAGTAGCTTTGACTTCAGCTTCAGTATCAGCAACAGTCTTCTTCCCCTTGATGTTTTTGGCCTTAAGTTGAGTTGCTTTCATCTTTTGCCTCTCAAAGTAATGGAATGGTTTAGGGAAATACTTGCAAGGCTCTATGAAGTTTGCAGGAATTCTACCAGCCTTCAAGTCCTTCCTGAATTTGTAGATTATGTCTTATTGTGCAAGATATTTATCCCATTCCTATTTGGAGTACTACTTTCCCCTGTCATCCTGATTTTCAGCCACTGTATTCCATATAGTTAGGATGATGCTTCTAGAGGTTGGACTTCATTTCTCAAAGTCAGGCCTAGCCTTAGCCTGTTTTCTGAATCTCTTCTTAGATATTTGAGCCTCTTGCTCTTTAATTAAAATTGGATCAACCATTTCTACTTCTTCAGAAATTAAAGGCACTTTATCCAGTGGAGGACTGTATATATCCTGGACTGCTTGATGAATTCCTTCATACTTAGGAGGGGGATATATGACTTGAGCCACTTCAGGTTGCATTCCCTCCAAGATTGTAGGTTGACATCCAGATTCAGCAGTGTTATTTTCATCACATAAGGGTGGATATCCCAAGGTAGCTCTGATAGTATTGGATACCATTTAGCATGATAGCTTTGACAAGCACTCTCTCCCCCTTTATGACTTCTCGGGCAATATGATCTCTGAGGTCATTTTTTTGAAATCTGACTTGATATACTACATGATAGCTTTAAATTTCTTTATTTGAGCTGAAATAGCAGACTCATAAGTTTTAATGGCAGTATCAACAACTTCCAAATCAAGTTTCATCTATGCTTCTATAGCAGATACTCTATAGCTGTGGTCTGTTCAGTCAATTTGGTCAAATTGATGGAATATGTGTCATGCAAGTTGTCATTCAGTCTTTTCTGATTTTCTAGAACACATCCTTGCTGAACAGCCAGTTCAGCTACCTAAGTTTTTATTCCCTCCTGCTACTTGGCAATAAATATCACAACATTACCTCCCTTATGAAAGTAGTCTGTCATCTCCTTCTTGAGCAAATTTACTTCAAATATTATAGATTTGATGTCTTGTGCCAGATTAACTTGGAGTTCCTTGTGGCTTTAATCCACATATTTTTCAAGTGCATGCCTTTGGTCATCAAGTTTTTCTTACAGTTTCACCAGTAGTGAACTGAAGTCTACTTCTGGAGCAAGAGATGTCTTCCCAGCCTGTAATGCCTTCTTGTAGCCTGAACTCTTCTTCCTTAGCTCCATTATCTTCCTTTTCTTAAGTACTGAGGCTTCTTCCTCACTTTAAGAATCAGATGATATCTCTAGTTCCATTATTGTGCCTGGAACATCTATATCTAGTCTTGGGGCTAGGTCTGACACCTCCCCCTCTACCCTTACAGCAGTGTGTTTATCAGCAGAAATATCTTCCTTGCGTACCTCATCTTACTCCCCCTGGAAGTCATTCTCTAATCCATAGATTACATCAGTCTCAGGAGCCTGAGGTTTCTCTGGCAGATCTGGAATATGCACATCTTGTGACTCTTTTTCAGAAGTTTCTGCAGCTGTGTTGATGTCCTGAACCACTTCCATAACAGTGAGGTTTGCAGTCTCACTATCTAGATCAGCTATAGTAATATCTCCCCTGGGTTTGATATCTCCTAATTATTTGTCAGATGAGCAGTCTCCCCCTGGATATGAGCTTCAGTTCCAAGTGTGTGAGTGGGAGACTTCCTGGGTAGTTCAGTGTTGTCTTCATCAGTGCTGAATTCAACCCTTTCTTCTGATTCACTGGAGGACTCCTCAGCTTGCACTGTATCTTTCTTATATTTTCTTACCTGTTTGGGCTTCTGCTTAGGTGCAGGGTCTTCTTTGGACAATACTCTATCCCTAGAATTCTTATATCCATTCTCCTCATGTGATTAATCTTTGAGCCTGCAATTTTGTTTAGTACCTCAAGTATATTAGCAGCCAGATACAAAACTCAGTATTCTGCCTAGGTTAGGCTTCTTAATGCTTTCCTTAATCTTATTGAAGAAAACAGTACTCCAGTCATTCTTTACCTTAAATATGATTCTGGTCATTAGGATGAACATGTAGGAGGAAATCCTATCATGCCCCCCAGTTTTGCAAAGGACAACTTTCCCAACAACTTCAGACAAAAACTTTCCCTTGGAGTTCATCCCTTTATTAGTCATGGATGATCCAATGTTTATGGTTGAGGTCAGCCCACAGCATTTGAGGGCTTCTACAGTCAGTGTATAATCAATCTCCATTTCTTCTTTAACCCTTGGTAGTTGAAGGGATTTGCTCAGATTTTTGAAAGTTATTTTTATTGTTTCTCCATGAACAATTGATTTAATCTTGTTCCCCTTCGAGTTCATTGTAGCATTGGAATAGAATTCTAAAACTTTTTTCTTCCATATCCTTATTGGTCCTGAAACGAAATAATCCAGTCCTGCTTCCTGGATTAGGTCGACCATCGATTTGATATCTTGTTCTGCTTCATCAAACGTTCCTCGAACAAGCTCATAACCCTCTTTTATGTTATTTTCCATCTTGGGTGCCATTGGAGATGAGATGTGTAGATGTTGAAGAGAGAGAAGAAGAATTTCTTGTCGACACTAATGATTTAGTTTCGAGTTTTCTGAGAGCGTAGTCGACAAGGTCTTGTTTCCTCCTATTTATACTTTTCTAAATAGGGAAGGTTAAAAGGCAGGCTGAAATTAGAGTTTCGTATGTCGACACAATTTTGATTGTGTCGACACAAACTACTAAAATCACGACAGGGGGTTTATAGTCTCGACCACCCTATCTGTCAATACTAATTTCTGTGTGTTGACACTGACGACTGTATGTGTCGACACCAACGTCTGAGTGTCAACAACTCTATGTGTCGACACCCACTACTGAGTGTCGACATAGACTACTTTATGTGTCGACACCAAATACTGTGTGTCGACCAACTGTTGTCGACACATAACTTGTGTCGACACAAAACCACTTAAAAGAATATTATTATTTTTATAAATTTTTTTATTCTACCATCCTATTCCAGGTTCAACATGCCTAATTCAATTTTAAAATAATTGAATCTACTTTTATCTGGAGATTTGGTGAATATGTCTGTTACTTGTTTATTAGTAGAAACAAATTCTAGACTTATGTTCTCTTTCTCAACATGTTCTATAATAAAATGGTATCTAATTTCAATGGACCTTGTTCTGCTATGTGAAATAGGGTTTCTAGTAATTAATATATCACTAGTTGAATCACAATATGAAGGTGTTTTATTTATCTTGATGTCATAATCTTTAAGTTGATGTTGTATCCAAAGCAACTGAGCACAGCAACTTCCAGCTGCTATGTATTCTGACTTTGTTGTGGATATAACAACACTTGTTTGCTTTTTGCAGCTCTATGACACCAATCTTCCACCTAAAAATTGGCATATACCTGTGGTACTTTTCCTGTCTTTCTTGCAGCCTGCAAAGTCTGCATCTGAAAACCTGTTAGTAGAAAATCTCTATTCTTAGGGTACCATAGAGCAAGATCTGGTGTTCTCTTAAGATATCTTAAAATTCTCTTTGCAGCAGAATAATGATACTTTTTAGGGCATGCCTAGTATCTAGCACAGACACATGTAGCATACATGATGTCAAGCCTACTTGCAGTCAAGTATAGTAAGGAGCCAAATATCCCTCTATACAAAGACTCATCAACAGGTTTCCCTGCCTCATCTTTGCCCATATGCATACTTGATCATATTGGAGTTTTCATGGTGGAGGCAGTCTCCATGCCATATTTTTTAAGCAACTCCCTGGTGAACTTAGACTGGGATATGGACAGTCCATCATCAGTCTGTCTTACTTGGAGTCCCAAGAAGAATTTTAGCGCACCCATGCTGCTCATCTCAAACTTTCCTTGCATAAGTTTTGCAAACTTCTTATAAATGTTGTTTTCAGTATATCTAAAGATTATGTCATCAACATATATCTGAACTAGGATGATTTTGCCCTTTGATTCCCTTAGGAATAGGGTCTTCTCTATTTTCCCCATTTAGAATTTGTTCTCAATGAGAAAAGTAGACAATGTCTCATACCATGCTCTAGGGGCTTGTTTCAACCCATATAGAGCTTTCCTAAGACTGTAAACATGATCAGGAAAGTGTGGATCTACAAAACCTGATGGCTGATCCACATATACTTCCTCTTTTAGATCTCTATTCAGGAATGCTGACTTGACATCCATCTGGAAGACCTTGAATTCTTTATGGGCTGCATAGGAAAGGAATAGTCTTATTGCTTCCAGCATTGCTACTGGGGAAAAGGTCTGATCAAAGTTTATTCCTTCTTCCTGCTTGTAGCCTTTTGCCACCAATCTGGCTTTATTCTTGACAATAATGCCATTTTCATCTAACTTATTCATGTAGATCCATTTAGTCCCTATGACATTATGTCCCTTAGGTCTGGGAACCATTTTCCAGACTTTGTATCTCTTGAATTGGTTCAGCTCTTCTTGTATAGCACCAATCTAGTGTGAGTCTTGGATAGCCTCTTAAAACTTCTTTGGTTCCATTTGAGACAGGAAGCTTGAGCATAGTGTTGAATTCAAGCACTTGCTTCTGGTCATCACACCATGACTTGCTTCACCAATAATTTAGTGAGGTGGATGATCTCTTAAATGTCTCATAGCTAGTGGAAATCTTTGTTCATCTTGGTGTTCTTCATTTTCTTCAGCTTGCTGATCCTCAATGTCTTCAACTAGTTGTTCTTCATTCTCAGTTTGTAAGTCTTGAGCTCCCCTGAACAACATCCATCATCTTCAATCTCTTGGCCTGCTGGTTTATCTTCCCTGATGGTCAGATTTTTCATCTTATCTTTTAAACCTGCAGAACTTAAAGAAGTACTTAGCAGCTCACAGTTAATCAACTTAGATTCATCAAAGACAACATGGACTGATTCTTCTATAACTTGTGTAGTCAAGTTATAGATTCTATATGCTCTACTATTGTTGTTGTACCCAACAAATATCCCTTCTTGGGACTTAGCAGCAAACTTTGTCAAATGAGACTTACCATTGTTTAGTATATAACACTTGCTACCAAAAATCCTAAAATAGGATAAATTTGGTTTTCTATCTTTCAGAATCTCATAGGGAGTCTTTTTGTGGCTTTTGGTGATGGAAGCTCTATTGAGAACATGACAAGCAGTATTTACTGCCTCTGCCCAGAAATATTCTAGGAGGGAAGTGTTATTTAACAAGGTCCTACCTGACTCAATTAGAGTTCTATTCTTCCTTTCAACAATTCCATTTTTCTGTGGAGTTCTAAGTGAGGAGAATTCTTGATGAATCTCAAGCCCTTCACAGAACTTTGTCATGCATTTAGACTGAAAATCAGTTCCATGGTCACTTCTGATTTTGACCACAGAACTATTAAGTTCATTCTAAATTTGCTTGACAAAAGTTTGGAAGATATCTGGGATTTTAGATTTTCTCCTTAGGAAGAATACCCAAGCAAACCTGGAAAAATCATCAACCACCATAAGAGTATAGACTTTCCTACCTAGACTATGAACTAGCAAAGGACCAAATAGATCCATATGCAGGAGGTATAAACACCTCACTGAGTCTTTGGTATCAATACTATGGAAGGAATACCTGGTCTGCTTGCCCTTTTGACAAGCTGAGCAAATTCCCTCCTTAATGTACTTAGCTTCAGTACCATTCCTTACAAACTCTTCACTAAAGATTCTACCTATGGTCTTGTAGTTCAGGTGAGCTAGCCTCTTGTGCCATTTGACACAATAAGAAACTTTCTCATCTACAACTAGGCATATAGGAGTGTCCTCACTCTCACACTCAAAGTCTAGACAATAAATATTTCCTCTCCTAGTGCCTGTCAAGATAATCTCTTGGTCAATTGAACTTCTAATTTGGCACTCATCATTGAGGAAAGAAATGTCATAGCCCAGATCACAAAGTTGACTTATGCTTATAAGGTTATGTTTCAAACCTTTTACATAAACTACTTGTGATATAGTTACTATACCATTTATTATCTTACCCAAACCTTTAGTTACCCCTTTTTCTGATCCCCCAAAGATAACTTTGGGACCATTCTCAATAGGAGTGAATTCCTTTAGCATGCTTCTTGTTCCAGTCATGTGTCTGAAACATCCACTATCCAAGTACCATGTAGGAGTATGACCACTTGGACTAACCTGCAACAAATATATTATCTAACCTTAGGACCCCAAATTTTATTGGGCCCTAGGTGCAAGTTAGATCTAAACTAAACATGTCTGCCTTCAGATCTTCTGACAGATAGACTACCATAACTTCTCTGGACACTCTTATTATGCCAGCAATCAATGGCATAGTGGCCCACTTTGCCACAGCACTATCACTCATGCACATTGTACCTTCTTTTAAGAACTGGCTTAACAACAATGTTGTTTGCAGCTCTTAAATCAGCTGGTACATCAGCTCCTTTCTTAAGTCTTTAAATCAGGGCATGCTTAGGGACTTGTCTGGCAGTAGAAGTACTTGGGATATCTTGAACCCTATATACAGCTGTCTTCTTTTCAGAATGCATACTTATGATAGCTTCAAATATTCCTAAGTATTCTTTGCTAACAGATTTTCCCTTAGCTTGATGATAAACTGGCATACTTTTTGAGTCAGCTGATACCTTGTCTTTGAGTGTTGGGGCTGGTACACCAAACACAAATGGTCCATTATGGGCCATTTGGGTTTTCTCATGGACTGCCCAATAAGCACTAACACCCTTTCCATTTCTACTGTCTTGCTCATAGTGACCATATATACTATCATGATCATATCTGTTAGAAGGTTGATCCACCTTTTTAAAAGAAATTGGAGGCTTGGAAGAAAGTGGCTGAGCTGGAGCTTTTCCTTTCCTGTTGGAATTGACAGCTCTTGTTCTTCCTTTGAAACCTAAACCCTTCTTACCCTTTTAGGAAGAGAAGGAATCTATTAAAGGTAAAACTGAACTAGGTTTTGAGAACTTGGCCACCAACTCCCTCTCCTTTTTGTGTCTACTTTCAAAAAGGGAAGAAGTAGGAGGCATTTTCAAAGAAGGTGACGTCCACAGAGACAAACTGCTTGCGGGTAACCGGGTCAAAGCAACAATAGCCTTTCTGAGTGGTAGAGTATCCCAGAAAGACACACTTGGTGGCACGTGGTGAGAGTTTGTCACGGGTGGCAGAGGGAGAGTGCACAAAGGCTGTGCATCCAAAGGTACGTAGGGGAAGAGGAAACTGATCCCTCCCAGGATATAGAATAGAAAAGGGGGTTTTGCCGTGAAGAACGGTGGAGGGAAGGCGATTGATAAGATAGCAGGAGATACGAATAGCATAGCCCCAATAGGAGCGAGGAACGTGCATTTGAGTCAACAGAGTGCGAGCGACATCAAGGAGGTGACGGTTTTTGCGTTCGGCCACCCCATTTTGCTGTGAAGTATAGACACAACTAGTTTGATAAATAATCTCATTTTGCATACAGAAGGAAGAAAAGTCATGACTGATATATTCTTTGGCATTATCAGATCGAAAGACTTTAATAGATACATTAAACTGGGTTTTTATCATAAGATAGAAGGACGTCCATACAGAAAATAATTCGGAGCGATCTTTTAACAGATACACCCACGTACAACGAGAGAAATCATTAATAAAGGTGACAAAATATAAACTCCCCCGACCAACGTTTAGGGTAGGAGACGGACCCCAAACATCGAAGTGGACGAGATCAAACAGACGGGTAGATCTACGAACTTGCTTTGGAGGGAAGGACGAGTGGTGATTCTTTCCAAGCTGACAGGAATCACAAATGAGGGGAGGACTTTGGGAAGGAAGTTGGGGCAGAAGAAGATGAAGAAGTCGTGGAGGAGCATGACCAAAGCGAAGATGCCATTGGAGAAGATCTGTAGAGGTGTTAGAAAAGGTGGATAGAGCGGAAATGTTGTCAAGGAAGTATAGGCTGCCATTCTTAGTCCCAGTAGCAATCGTCCGTCGGGAGTTCGGATCCTGAAAAGAACAAGAAGTAGAAGTAAATGTGACAGAAAACTGTAACTGCTTGCATAAAGAGGTCACAGATAATAAGTTGCACGTAAAATTGGGCATGTAGAGAGTATCCGCCAAGAGAAGAGACGGAGTGACAGGAATCACTATTGTCCCATCTACGGGTGAAGGAGAGCCGTCAGTGAGAATAACTGGGGGCAACCGATCATGTGTTTCTAGGAGAGAAAAACACTGGGGATTGCCGGTCATATGATTGGTAGCACCGGTGTCAATCAGCCATTTTCCTTGAGTAACAACGTGGGCACTACCAGATGATGTGACCACGGATGTGAAAGCCATGAAGGGAGGAAAATAAACCGCGCGAGAAGACATAACAAGCCGCGCGAATAGCAGGAAGACGTACGACAAGGAAGGCCGTAACCAAGAAGCAGAGGGAAAGAGGTCGCACAGCTAGAAAGAACAAGCCGCGCGAACAGCAAGCAGGAGAGCAACAAAGAAGGCCGCAGCGGACAGGGAGAGGAGTCTGCAGTGGTCATGGTGACAACACACAAGCGGCAAGGAAGGCCACGACTAAGATGTAGAGCAAGGCAAAGGGTAAGAAGTCGGGTGGCTAGAAGACAGACCGCGCGAACAGAAGAGGGGGTTGCTGGGAGGTGAAAGGAGAACAAGGCAAAAACAGGTCGCGACAACAGGTCGCGGCGACTGAAGAGGAGGAGGAGGGCGTGGCGACTAGAACAGGTCGCAAGACATAAGCAAGCAAAAGACACAGGCCGCACAAATAGGGCGCAAGCAAACAGGCCGCGCAAACAGGGCGCAAGCAAAAGAAACAGACTGTGCGAACAGGGCACGCGATCAGGGCGCAAGCAAACAGGTCGCGCGAACAGGGCGCAAGCAAAAGAAACAGGCTGCGTGAACAGGGCTCAAGCCAACAGGCGGAAGAAACATGGTGTGAAAAATAGGTCGCGCGAACAGGAAGCAAGCCGCGCGGACAGGTCGCGCGCTCAGAGAAGGCATAAAGAATCAGGAGGAGTAAATCGAGTCCTCTGATACCATGTTAGAACCGAACAAAAAACAAACCGCAAGTAGTATAACTGAAATTTTATTATCTGAAAAAGGTATCTATTACAAAGGTATGACCTCCCTTTTATAGAAAGGAGGAGAGAAGAGAGATTACAAATAAGCAATGTGGGACTAATAATTATAAGAACCTGAAACTATACAACCCGCATAAGCCGCACAAACCGCCAGACAAGCCGTCAGACTTCCCGGTCTCATCCGACAGACCGCTCGGTACTGCCAAACCGCTCAGACCGCCAGACAAACCGCCAGACCGCCCGGTCTCATCCGACAGACCACTCGGTCTCAACACTCTGGGCTAGTAACATAATTTGACACTGAAGGTGATGACTGTACCTTACTAGGACCAGGCTGCTCCTAGTTATGTCTATCCTCAGCTATGGTCATCATCCATATGCATTGTATGTCTTTTTCTTTATTGATATCATTCAGCAACTGCAAGAATTCTATTTCTACAGAATCTTCCTCAGTTGAGAACAGCCCAATATAGGCCTCAGCATCCTCTTCATTTTCTGACTCTGATGAAGAAGAGTCAATCCAGCTTTTCTGCTTCTTGGCTACAAAGGATTTCTCTTTCTTGTTTTTATGCTGGTGTTTATTTTTCTCACCAGACTCATTTCTTTTTACTGGTCAGTCTGCTATAACATGTCCTGGCTTGCAGCAATAATAACAAACAATTTTAGAAGAAGTTTGTTTACCAGGTTTAGAACCATATCTTTCCTCTTTTGAGGTTTTCTTCTTTCCCTTATAGTAATCATCCTTGGAGCAAGAAGAAGATGGCCTGCTCCTCTGGTTTTTTTTCTTCCGGAACCTCTAGAATTGCCTAGAAAATGCAGCAAAATCCTCATCAGAGTTATGACAATCTAATGTACTTGAGTCTGAACTTTCTGAATCAGTATCAACAACTTTTCTGGGAGGAGAAGGAGTCTTTCTCGTGCCCTTCTTTGTAGCTTCAACTTTGAAAGCCACAAATTTATCTTTGTTATAAGACCTGCTATCCTTTTCCTCTTCCTTTCTAGCAATCAACTGCATTTCATAGAATAACAATTTTCCAAACAAGGTTGGTGGAGGAGTATCTGCAAGTCTGGCCACTTCTCTGATGGTACAGACCTTGGTATCCCAGTCTTTGGTTAATGACCTGAGTAATTTGTCATTCAGTTCATAAGTGTTGAAGACTCTTCCATAAGTCATCAGCTCATTGACAAATTTGAAGAACTTTTCATAGCACGTAGCTATGTTATATGTCTTGGCTTGTTTGAAGCTTTCGTACTCTTGATTGAGCATGGACTTCCTATCCTCTCTTACTTTTGTTGTCCCCTCCATGTAGGCAATTAAAGTGTCCCACATTTCCTTTGAAGTTTTACAGTGAACTAAATTCTGAAATGTAGAATCATCTATGGCACTGATAATTATGCTATGTTTCCTCTTGTCCAAAGTTGCTAAGATGATCTTATCTTTTGTCATCTCAGAATAATTCTTTGGAGTTTGTAAATTTGCATCAAGAACTAATGTTTTCATTGGGATGAATGGACCTTCCAGAACTGTGATGTAAATTCTTGGATTAGATGCCTCCATGAATAATCACTCTCTCTTTCCATATGCCAAAACTTTTGTTTATACATATAGGAAGCTTCATGGATCCAAGTTCCTTATGATTTTCACCTGAACCCATCTTGGCTATCTTATTACTGCCTTGGAGATATACTCAGACTGTTAAGTCTAATTTTGAGCAACCTCCCTTTGATACCACTTGAAAGAATTAGTTTCAAAAATGTCTAAACACCTAGAAGGGGGGTGAATAGGTTTAATTCTTTTTAATTAGGCAAATAATAGATTATTCACAGTATAGCTAAATTCTAAAGCAATCACAGCATACAACACATCAATATCAACAGACACACAGTTTTATAGTGGTTCCCCCTTCGCCTATCTAGCAATACACTAGATTCGTCCAAACTTCCTTCCACCTTCTCAGATCCTCAGATCTTACAACTAAGAACCCAAACTGGTTCCTACAACTCAGACTTCAATAAGTCCTACACCTCAGGCTCTTCCCAAGAACCCTACCTCAGAGTGAATCCACACTCCTACCACTCAGCTATCAAGCCCTTATCATCAGGCCTACAACTCAGAGAACTTAATCTCCCACCTCAGGCAAATAGTCCTACCTCAGCGAGTATAATTATAAGCTTACAACTCAGAGATTGAAATCTCTTACACTCAGATCTAAAAATAGATCTTACAGAAATTGTATAAAGAATTACTGTTCTTCCCTCACCCAAATAGAGAGAAAATAGGGGTGAGGGAATCTTGATCAGATCTTGATTAATTTGCTTCATTCAGATCATTGCCGCAATGAATCAGATTCAACCTTACTTAGCTTATTCAAAGCTTCTTGAAAGAAAGAACCTAGGTTGAATCTTCTTGAGAAGTTGATGTAGACTCAGCTTCTTCCTTCTTGCTGACTTGATTCAGTAAACATTGACAGATCCAAAGAGATGATGTCTCCTTATCTGATTTAGAATCAGAACCTTCTTGTTGTTTAGAATTCTGTGAATTCTTCTTGGAGTATTCCACCTTCTTTTTGGCTTCCCTCTAAATTTTCTCTTTTTCTCACTGTGTGTATCTCTTTTTCCTCTTATTGCTTGGCTCTATTTATAGATCACATCAGAGGCAACCGGATGATCCGGTGGATGACTGACATCTGATAATTCTGACATGTCTAACAGTCTTGACAATTCTGGCAGCTGTCAAGTCTTTTGTCTGGAGATCTGGCACTTAGAGTTATTTAACTCAGCTGAATATGTTGAGACACAAGGATAATATGTGTCGACACAGATGAAGTATGTGTCGACACAATTACCCGGATGTTGACACACTTCCTCTGGTATTGTCGACAAACTTCAGAAACTGTCGTCACAGCTTTTATACAATGTGTCGACACAACTCCTTTGATGTTGTCGACACTCTTCAGAAACTATCGACACAGCTCTTCATCCAGTCTCTACACTCCCTTTGTAGATTGTGTCGACAAACTTCAGAAATTTGTCAACATATCTGATGTAGGCCCAAACTCTGTATGTCTACACAAGTCCTGTGTGTCAACACAGCTGATGTAGACTTAACCTCTGTATGTCGACACAAGTCCGTTGTGTCGACACAGCTGATGTAGACTTAAACTCTTTATGTCGACACAAGTCTTGTGTGTCGGCAAAGCCCTTCTACTCATGTCAGCACTTCAAATCTAAGTGTGTCGACACTAGTCCTGAGTGTCGACACAACTGTTGTCGACTCAAATTTCATGTGCCGACACAAGTCCCGTGTGTCGACACAACTTTGCTTCTGATCTCGACGCTGCTCCTTCAAAGATGTCGATACATTATAAATGTCTCGACACTTTTGTACTTAGAATATTTTCTTCATTCTTCAGCCTGTACAAACAAACTCAATACACCATCAAATACACCCTGATGTATATTATTGAGTCAAGTGAGACTTCTCCAAATCAGGTACACAATCTCCAATGTACCCAACACTTTCCAAGGGCACAAGTCTCACATTGGTGATGATGAACTTGAACTTGAATTAGTGGTACTCCAAGTGCAAGGTTATCATCTATTAAATTCTTCATTAAACTGAAATTTAAGTGTCCCAATCTACTGTGTCAAGTGGTTACCAGGTCAGTGCGGTAGCCCATAGAGGAGAGGGCATCCTGGTTTGATGGTTCCAGTTGGAGAGGAAAAATCTGGTTCTTAGTCATTGTTCCTTCAGCTATTTGGTTGTTGAAAGAGTCATGAATGAAACAAGCATTTGACTTGAAGATAACCGAGTACCCTTTGGTCAGAAATTGGCCGACACTAAGCAGGTTCTGAGCCAAACTAGGAACAAACTGCACATCTTGCAGCACCCTGAGATTCCCATCAGTGCTTCTTACAGTAATGTTCCCATTACCTTCAATGACTTCACTTTTTCATCACCAAGGAACACTCTTGATTTATATGACTAATCCAGTGAGTCAAAGAGGTTCATGTCATTTGTCATATGGCACGAACAGCCTGAGTCCAAATACCATTGAGTGGACTTTACTTCTCCAATATCCTTTGGAGACTAGGTCAACAATAGCCTTTCTTCATGGTCCTTTTCAGTTGCTAGTTTTGCTTCCTCTTTTTCTTTATTTTTAAACCAACAATCTTTATCAAAATGCGTTGGTTTTTTGCATCGTTTACACTTGTAGTAATACTTTTTGGTATCATGCGCGTTTCGTTTGCAAAGCGTGCAAAACAGGGATGAAGCACTTCCTCCTTCAGGGGTTTTGTCGGGTACAGGTTTGTTTTGTTGATTGAGAAATCCTCCTTTAGATTGGACATTTTTTGGAAGGTCTTATGTCTTTTTTTCAAAAACAGACTTTCCAAGATTTAATTTCATTTGGAGAGCTTGATCAAAGGTAGTGTTGCGGTCTAACTCGATGCTCCGGTCGGGCCGGATATTCTTGGGCCGCCTTAGCTAGCTCTCGGAGCGGTCGAGCGCGCACACAGTCAATTGAAGAGTGAGGGATGGACACGGGAAGTTTTAACGTGGAAAACCCTTCAACCGGGTGAAAAACCACGTGACCGGGTCGGTGCCGATCAAAATCCACTAATTTGTCGGAGTTTTACAGTTTGATGGGGGAAATCGGGGCGACAGGCCGCTCCCGTTACAACCTTGAGGAGAGAGAGAGTGTATGCGCTCGTCGGTGGGCAACAGACTGCCTCGCCGACGGGACTTGGATGGTGGAATGCGCGGGATGCTTCAGTTGCGTGCGCTCAGAGGCGACGCGTGTCCAGAGGTTGTCACTGCTTCCTTTGTGCGTCTTTCTCGGTCCTTGGAGTGTTTCCTTGGTAACTGAGCTCTGGTGGAGTGCAAATAGCCGATGATAGGTTCTGGTAGCTGATGGCAGGAGCTGATAGCCACTGGGGGCCGCTGGAGGCCTCGGGCGGCGGCCGGTGGTTGGCGGCGAGAGGCGGCCGCTGGTGGTTGGCGACGAGGGGTGGCCGCCGGCGGAGAAGAACGGGAAAGCTCCCACCTGAGGAAGAAGAAGAAGAAGAAGCGTAGGAGGAGAAAGTTAGGAAATGAGAAGCCCCTGGGGTCCTTTTATAGGCTCCAGGGGGAAGTTATGGCGGGCCCCACCACTAACATAGTGGGTTAGTGGGTGGTTTTGCCCCGATCGGACGGCCGGTAGAGCCTCCCCTTTGATCGGACGGTGGGGAGGTCCTCCCGTGGCGGGGCCGCCCGGACGACGCTGGCGGCGAGGAGGCGGCCGGGTACGGCGGCGGCCGGCCCTGGCTGCGGTCGGCCATGGCCGAGGCCGGCCGGCCATGGCCGAGGCCGGCCATGGCCGAGGCCGGCCATGGCCGAGCCCGGCCATGGCCGCGAGCCTGCCATGGCCGGGGCCGGCCATGGCCGCGAGCCGGCCATGGCCGGGGCCGGCCATGGCCGCGGGCCGGCCATGGCCGGGGCCGGCCATGGCCGCGGGCCGGCCATGGCCGGGGCCGGCCATGGCCGCGGCCGGCCATGGCCGGGGCCGGCCATGGCTGCGAGCCGGCCATGGCCGCGGCCGGCCATGGCCGCGCGCCGGCCATGGCCGCGGCCGGCCATGGCCGCGCGCCGGCCATGGCCGCGGCCGGCCATGGCCGCGCGCCGGCCATGGCCGCGGCCGGCCATGGCCGCGCGCCGGCCATGGCCGCGGCCGGCCATGGCCGCGGCCGGCCATGGCCGCGGCCGGCCATGGCCGCGGCCGGCCATGGCCGCGCGCCGGCCATGGCCGCGAGGCGGCCATGGCCGCGAGCCGGCCATGGCCGCGGCCGGCCATGGCCGCGAGCCGGCCATGGCCGCGGCCGGCCATGGCGGCGAGCCGGCCATGGCCGCGGCCGGCCATGGCCGCGGCCGGCCATGGCCGCGGCCGGCCATGGCCGCGGCCGGCCATGGCCGCGGCCGGCCATGGCCGCGGGCCATGGCCGTGGCCGGCCGGGGGGAGCCGCCGGCGGCGGTTCCCTCCGCGGGAGAGGGGAGGAGATGGGGCCCACCCCCCATGATCTCCATGAGAGATCATGGGGGCAAGGTGGGCCCTCCCATGATCTCCCTTGGTGGGGATCATGGGGGGTCTCTTTCATCCTTATAAATTAAGGTGGAGCCTATCAGGTAGAAATTTACCTTTTCATTCATTCTTCATAAGATTGAATTTTGCAGATAAGAATGGGTATGGAGAGCAGCTCAACATGGTTGCTGTCTTCTATGGCAGCAACCACATGCTCATATCAGTTGGGAAGGCTTCTTAAAATCTTGAGAACTATCTCAGCATCTGGGATTGGAGCACCCAGGTTGCTGCGTTGATTTGTTAGATTAGCGACCCGTGGGAGATAATCAAAAAATATTTCATTCTCCTTCATATTTAGATCATCAAATTGGCATCGTAGGTTTTGACGCCGAATGGAAATCATCTTCCTGTCCCCTTGATAACATTCTTTGAGCATGTCCCAAGCATCTTTGGCAGTCTTGGCTCCCATAATGCGAGGGAATATATTTGAAGTAACATCGTTTTGGATGATGTACAGTGCCAGAGAGTTTTTCTTCTTTTCTCCCTAGGGTATTTCTGCAACACCTCCTGTTATTGCTGCTTTGGCCTTAGGGTCGTGTGCAGGACCATTCAGAACAACCTCCCAGAGCTCCTGAGACTCAAATAAGGTCTCCATCTTAATTGCCCAATGCTCGTACACCTCCCCGTTGAACATGGGGGCAGCATTAAGAGATGGAGAAAAATGCGGGGTAGATGATGAAGCCTTGAGATCCAAACAGGAAGGATGCATGACTCAACCTTGGCTCTGATACCACTGATAGCTTTTAAGTTTGTTTTAACAAAAGTATTTTGGTGGAAGGCACGGAAGAATACAAACACAGGAGGAAAAAAAAAAGAACACGGAACATCAAATGGATAAGGAGCTTTCATTCATCCATCCATACATAATCTTCTATTACATCAAAGACATACTTATAGTATTTTTTATGCAGGAATTTCAAATGTCATATTAAAGACTGACGGCATTATCAATTCAAAAGGGAAAAAATGCATTGGATACAATCATAGCATAAATAAGCTAAATAACTCCAGCCGCAAGGTTCAGGTTCCCAATATCATGTGCCACCTCATTCTCATCTCGGCAGCTACCTAGGAGAGCATCTGCAGGATATCAAGAATAATAGAAGACCGCTCTCAATTTCCCTCAAATAATCAGCAAATAAATGAAGTTTTTTGGGGGGGAATTAGTATAAAGAATTAAAATTCCCAACAACTAAGAAATTCATTGGCGCTGCTGTAACCATCACACCTAATATAGTTTTTTTTTAAATTTTCTAAGCGAATGTTACATGCAGAAGGAATGTAGCTTTCTGAGAGAGATTCGTGTTTGGTTTCTTCAAGCATCTACTGTCTGTCTCTATTGACTTTCTATTCATCCAAATATAATTCACACTGTTTAAAAAAAATGTTTATGAACATTGGGGTAGGGGGTGTTAAATTGTCGTTCGTTAAAACCCATCTAAGGAACTTCATCCACTTTTTATGTTCAAATGGATGATGTTTGTTAGGTGATCCTTAATAAATGATGGTTTAACCCATGCGTTTATGACCGTCACCACCGTGCCAAACGGAGCCAAAATCCCTGCACAAAATATATCTTTGGAGTAAATCTTCAATGAGATTTTTTTGTTCATGAACGTTACGAGATGTAAATATACAGCGATTTTTTTGTATTTTCAAGAATAAGGCTCCGTCTGGGGGGGGGGCTTATTTTCGCTGGTCAAGCGGTTATGACCGCATGAATCAGATCTTAATTAAGATTCGGTTTATGCGGTCGTAACTGTTTGACCGGTAAAAATAAGTCCCCCCAGACGAAGCCTAAGAAGAGTGCAGTCTATAATTTAGCAAATTTAAGAGTCTCGCCCATGTCGATTATAGAATAATCCAACTTGGATTATATGTGCATATCATATTGATGTTGTGATATAATATGATTGATCATGTAATATAATAATATTGATGTTGTACAAACTTCGACAATACTAATAGAATTTTTTAAAGGGAGAAAGCCTTAAAAAGAAGCCACAAATATTGTTCTTGCTTTTTTTTCTTGAAGCGATTGTTTGCTAAGAAGGAAGCATGAGTTGAATTGTGTTGCCTTAATAGGTCAACAACATTAACAACGGGTGAGCTTAACTCAATGGATAATATAAAGTTTTCTGCCAAATAGAATTGACCAACAACAAGAACAACACCCAAGCCTTTATCCCGCTATAGTGAGATAGTTTATATTGATCCTTTGTCATCATTGTGTCTTATCTTTAGTCATAATCTCACTAATGCCTAAATACATCATGTCTTTCCTTATAGTCTCATTTCAAGTCTTAATTGGTCTACTCCTCCCTTGTTTAACTTGCCTAGTGACCAGACTCTCACAACGCCTAACAGGTGCTCTAATGGCCTCCTTTAATTTGTATGTGTTCAAACCTGTTGACGTATATTTATATAAGTGTGAATGAGCTCCTTAACGGGTCGGTTAGGATCTGATAGACATCCAAACCTGTAGTCAGGGATTTAGGGTTTCGCCTATAAATACCCTAGCTAGGGGAAACGGGGAGACCATTCCAAACTTGATGGTCACGCGGATGCATCTACGTTGAGCACACTAAAGTATTTCAGATGTTATCTGATGAAAGTTAGAGGTGAGATAGTTGTCAGTCATTCCAAACTTGATGACTTACGTAATTATTCTTTGCCAAAGGCTGAATTGAGTATCATTCTAAAGCGAGTCTAATTTTAGCATCAATTTGAAATAATTTTCTGATACCTTGTAAATTGTTTGAAAATATGCCCCTCGTTGACATAATATCAAGAAGTTTTAACAAAATAGGCATATGAGTTGTTCCCCATGCTAAGTTGACTAAGACACCCTACGAGCTTCGGTTTAAGAGGCCTCCTAGATTTGACAATCTAAAGACCTGGGGATGTATCGCTTATGTTAGGATACCAGACTCTAGAAGAGCGAAGATTGGACCCAGGACAAATACCTGCGTCTACCTAGGATGTGCAGATGATAGTGTTGCAGACAAGTTTCTGGATCTCACAACTAATATTGTAATAGAATCAAGAGACTGTTGAAATTTCTCAAGTTGATCAGCAACGTAGTCCAAACACCAAATCAATATCTTCGGAGCTACCCAGATCACAACTTGAACTTGCGGAAAGCAGGAAGCAACTTAGATAACAAAAAACACAGAAAGAAGCAAGCAGATCAAAGTTTCATTAATCTTCTTTACAGGGCGAGGTATACATGGCGAGACATGATTTCGCTAGTACATGAAAAAATAGAAACACAAAACAACTCGGGCGGATTGACCACAGAGACCGCCAAGATCGCCGAGACCGCTGATAGTCGTCGAGACCGCCCGAGCCAAGCTGAAACCAAACAGAACACGGAGTCCGCCGAGACCGGGAGGTCGCGCGGACACGCCGTTATTCGCCAACTGCTGCTGAACAGAGGAACAAGCCGCCTACCCGCCAAGACTGCGAGGTCGCGCGGACAGGTTATTGAACTTGAGAGAAGATGCTAAAACAGGTAACCGCTGGAAATAGTCCGCTAACTCCACTGAGGTCAGAACTAAACCCCTGGTTTCACAGTATTAGCCGCGCCACCTGCACACGGCAACCGGTCAAGCAAGCAACCCGTGCGAATACAAAAATCGAGTCCGCAGACGAAACTCAAGCCCAACTTATTGTTCACTCTGTTGTAAATGGCTTGCCGGGGGGTCCTATTTATAGGCCAGGTGAGGAGTGTGGTCACCACCCTATGAGATAGAGACACCGCCCCTTGGTCGCAGCTAATAAATTTAATCTGTTGAGTCCGCTCGCACGAGGCAAACCAGACCGCCAAGTCCAGGCGAGATGGCGAACTGCTCAAGGCAGTCAGCCCAGTCCACAGAAACAAAGCAGGACAAGCCGAGACGCAAGAGCCACTAGCCGAGTACAATGCCAGTCCGCCGAAGAGACGACACCGCATCTGTCCGCAACACCAGTCCACGACCACAGGCAAACCGCCTGGTCACAGCGGACTCTGCGGATACCAACCCAGCTCGCAATGTCCACGACCACAGGAAGATCACTCGGTCACAGCAGACACTGCGAAAACAACTCCACCTCGCACTGTCCGCGAACACAGGCACAAATGCCCGGTCACAGCGGATACTGCGGAAACCCTGAACTTCATAGAAGTGCAAGTCCAGAAAAGAAAGCGCGAGCTCGGCGGATACCAAGCTAGTCCGCCAGCTCCAAGGCCAGACCGCTGCTCACCGCAACTCCAAAGAAGATGCGCGGACTCCAAGCCCAGTCCGCACAGGCCGCACACACCACCTTGCAGAGCTCAGCTCACTGCCGGACTAAACCAGTCCGCGCAGTCCGCAAAACCTGACCGCAGCAAACTACGCAGGTCGTCAACCACCAACCCGCCGGACTAGATACCAGTCCACGCGGTCAGCCCGCCCAGGCCGCCCGGACTGCCCGACCACCCACTTCCACTTCATTAATTTCAACACTCCCCCTTGAAGTGAGAAGTGGTGATCAAGCCAAGAAGACCTCGTAGCCGCTGAAAATGACCCTTTGACAGCGGCTTAGTGAAGATGTCAGCAAGGTTATCTTCACTCCGAACATGACCGACCACAAGAGATCCTTTCAGCACCTTCTCCCTTATGAAGTGGTGATCGATCTAAATATGCTTTGTCCTGGCATGACAAACTGGATTGTTTACTAGCTTGAGAGCACTTTCATTATCCCCTCGGAGCAAAGTTTGACCTTGCACTTCCTCATGGACATCCTCTACTAGCCTCCTTAGACAAACGGCTTCCCGAGCTGCCAAGGCCGAAGCCTTGTACTCTGCTTCCATAGTAGAGACGGATACCGAGTCCTGCTTCTTGATACACCACGAAATGCCCGCTAATCCACAAGTGAACACATAACCAGAAGTTGACCTTCGGTCATCCGAGTCACCACCATAATCAGCATCCGTGTACCCTAGCAAAGAGAACTCGCATCCCTTCTGTAAAGAAGTCCCATGTCAGAAGTTGCTTTGACATACTTCAGAATGTTCTTTGCCGCTACAAGATGAGACTTCCTTGGCTCTTCCATAAACCGACTTACTCGACAACCAGCATAAGTTATATCTGGTCTAGTATTCATCAGGTAGATCAAGCTCCCAACAAGAGCTCTGAACACCAAAGTATCAGGAAGAACCCTTCCTTCATCTCGACGAAGCTTTAGTCCTTGATCCAGAGGAGTAGAGCAAGTCTTCCCTTCAATCAAGCCAAACTGGTTCACAATGCGTTCAGCATATCCCTTTTGGAAAATGAGTAACCCACTCTTCTTCCTCTCCACTTCGAGACCAAGAAAGTGATGAAGCTCTCCCAGGTCTTTCATCTCGAAGCGAATAGCTAGCTCAGCTCTGAGCCTAGCTACCTCCTCCTCCAAATTCCCTGTGATGATCATATCATCAACATACAGCAGGACCAAGACTCGAAGCTCCCCCTTCTTCTTGATAAACAAGCTTGAGTCTGAGTTTGAATAAAGGTATCCGTAGAATTGCAGATATTCTGCTATCTTCCCATACCAAGCTCTAAGAGCTTGCTTCAACCCGTAGAGAGCCTTACTGAGCTTGTAGACGTAGTCCGGATGAACTTCAGAAACGAATCCAAGTGGCTGATCCATGAAGATGCCCTTGTCAATCTCTCTGTAGAGAAAGGCATTCTTTACATCAAGCTGCCACATCTTCCATCCTTAGCAAGCAGCCAAAGCAATCACTATCCGAACTGAAGTCATCTTTGCAACTGGACTAAACGTCTCCTCAAAGTCTTCTCCATACTTCTGAGAGAATCCCCGAGCAACCAGGCGAGCCTTGTATCTCTCAATGCTCCCATCAGCCTTCTTCTTCAACTTAAACACCCACTTGCAAGTTACCGGAGTAATGCCATCAACTTTGGGCACAAGAACCCAAGTTTCATTCTTCTTGAGAGCATCCATCTCCTCTCTCATGGCATCTTCCCACTCCTTGACTCAAGTGGCCTCATTGAAGCTAGCAAGCTCCCGCTCATCAAGAGGACCTGCAAAGAAACATGAGACATAGCTCACAGTGTTTCCTTCGCAGTAGCGAGCTGGAGGCTTGATAACCCTCTTTGATCTCTGAAGAGGCTGCTCCTTGCTGACCACCTCCGCTGCTTCTTCTGGTTCACCTCTATTCTCTGGCAAGCTTGGAGCAATGCTCCCCCTGCTTCCTGACCCAGAAGCTTCTCCCCCAGAACTTGAAGCAACTGGAGCTGCTGGTGACACAGCTAGCTCCTCTTGATCAACAACCTCAGCCACCTCCTGATCTTCATCAACCTTACTCTTCGGTAGCTCAACCGAGCTTCCTCCATATGACGTTAGTTCGTCAAAGACAACATCTCTTGACACCACGAACTTCTTCATCACCGGATTAATGCATCTCCATCCCTTCTTCTGCTCATCATAGCCAACAAAGACAAGCTTCCTTGCCTTTGCATCAAGCTTAGTCCTCAGAGCATCAGAAATATGCACATAGCAAGTTGATCCAAACACCCAAAGGTGTTCAACACTCGGCTTCTCCTTCAGCAACATCTCGAAGGGAGACTTCATGTTGATCGGACTGAGAGGAATCCGATTGATGACATATACTGCACAAGACATTCCCTCCGCCCAGAAGGACCTTGGGATACTCTTGGCATGAAGCAAACATTTACAAGTCTCCGTCAGATGACAGATCTTCCTCTCCGCTACTCCGTTTTGTTTTGGAGTATGAGCACAAGTGAGCTTCCTCTGGATTCCATGCTTCCTGTAAAAATTAGAAAACTCGGAGGAGACAAATTCTCCGCCGTTGTCAGTTCTAAGCTTTTTGATCCTCAGGTTAAGCCGACCCTCCACCAGCTCCTTAAACTCCACAAACAATCTGAAGGCTTCAGACTTCTCCTTCAAGAAATACACCCAAGTGTATCTTGAGTAGTCATCAATCAAGACTAGCATGTACCTGCTCCCGCCAAGGCTAGCAGTAACGGTTGGTCCCATCAGATCACCATTGATAACCTCCAGTGGTGCTTTGCTTCTCGTTTAGGACTTATCAAATGAAAGACGGTGAGACTTTCCATACGAACATCCAGCACAAACGTGACCATCACTGAAGGAAGATAGCTAAGGCAAGCCTCTCACCAGGCTCCTATTTACCATAGCCTTCAGCTTATCCATCTCTACATGCCCCAACCTCTCATGCCACATAGCAGCGCTATCATTGGCCATTATGCGATCGACATAGAAACTTGTTGATAAAACAAACAAGTCCTTCTGATAGTTTACTTTCAAGACAACCTAAACACCTAGAGGATGGGGGGGTGAATATGTTCTAATTTCTTGTTTATAAATCTAGGCAGAATTCAATTGCAAATTAAATTATCTAGCACAGCATTCACAGACAACTAAGCATCACAGATTGCACAATGTTTTATAGTGGTTCCCCAAGATCTGGGTACATCCACTTCCCCCTTCACCTATCTAGCAATATGCTAGATTCGGCCAAACTTCCACTATACTCAGATCCTCAGATCCTACAGCTCAGAACTAGGATAGGTTACTACAACTCAGGCTCAACAGCCCTACCTCAGCCTTGCCTCAAGGCCTACCACTCAGAGAATAACCTTCTCCTACACTCAGGCAAATAGCCCTACCACTCAGAGATCACCTCTCCTACACTCAGCCTTTATAACACAGGCTTACAACTCAGATCTGTGTAAACAGATCCTACAGAAATTTAGAAAAGATATTTTGATGTCTTGCCTTTGTTGAGAGAGAAGAGGACAAGACACTTCTTGATCAGCTGATGAAATCAACTGAATCTGAGCTTTCTTCAAAGCTTCTTGAATCTGAACTTAGCTGAGTTGATTTCCAAACAGCTTCTTGAGAAACCACTGATGGCTTCCTTCTTCTTCTTCAAGATGACTGGATCTCCCTCTATCCAACACCTTTACGATACTTCAGACTTCTTCTTCTTAGACCTTCTGATGAAGATCTTCTTTTTCACTTTCTTGAATTGAAACTTCAACAGGATCGTAATCCTTCTGTTTCTTCTTCTTAGATCTTCTTCTATTGTTTTTCTTAGCTTAGCTGCCTTTTAATTCCTTCTGAATGTGTCTATTTATAGACTTTCTTCATGGTAACCGGCTGATCCGGTTTCTAACTGTTTTCTGACAGGTCTGACAGCTTCAGTTAAACGGTGGCAACCCATAGCTGTCAAGTCTTCAAATAGTTCTTGTACCTTAGCCTTGGACAGCAAAATGTCGAGACAGTCAGTTAGAAAGTGTCGAGACCAATCTGTCTATCTGTGTCGACACAAGTGACTTTGGTGTCGACACAGTCTTTGATGATGTCAACTAAGTTGCCTTTAAGTCGACACAGCTTCTTCAGAAAATAACTTGGTCTAGACTCTGCAGTGTGTCGACACAAGTCCTGTGTGTCGACACAGTTGTTGTAGATTCAGAACTTAGTATGTGTCGACTCAGCCTTCTGGTGTCGACACAAGCATAGTCAACTTCTGCCAATATGTTGACTCAGTCTTCTGGTGTCGACACAAGCATAGTCGACTTCTGCCAATATGTGTCGACTCAATCTTCTGGTGTCGACACATCCACCCAGTGTCGACACAGTTGAGGTCGACTATCCTCTTTTGTGAGTCGACTATTTTTCTCTGGTCGACTATCTTTCTCTGGTCGACTATCTTCTTCTGTGTCGACTATCTTTCACTAGTCGACTATCTTCTTCTGTGTCGACTATCTTTCACTAGTCGACTATCTTCTTCTGTGTCGACTATCTTTCACTAGTCGACTATCTTCTTCTGTGTCGACTATCTTTCACTAGTCGACTATCTTCTTCTGTGTCGACACTGCTTCCCAGTGCTGAGGTCGATGATTTTCTTTATGTGTCGACACTGCTTCCCAGTGTCGACATAAATGTGGTCGACCATCTTTCTCTGTGTCGACACTGATTTTCTGAAGTGTCGACACAATTTCTTCAGGTGTCGACATGTGGACTTAGAATATTTTTCTGCATTCTTTAATACTTCTTCACCTGCACATGTCAACTCAAAACAACATCAAATACACCTTGATGTATATCATTGAGCTAAGTTGGGCTTCTTCAAATCAGGTACACATTTTTCAATGTACCCAACAATCTCCCCCTATTTGGAGAAGTCATAACCCTTATAGCCAATGATATACACCATTTATAAAAAGTATAAACTGATGATATATGACATAACAGGAATACTTAATATAAACAAAACATAAAAACAATCCATCACAGAATGAACATAATATGATACCAAACAACATTTTGTTTATAACTTGATAATGTTTGAATACAGAGATTTACATTTAATGATTTAATCAAAACATTACAAAATACTTTGAAAGAACTAAAAATTAAGACTGATCAGTCTCTTTAATGACAATCCCTTTGCCAGATAGAACTTGAGCCTTCACAGGAGCTTCAAAATCTTCAGCTGGCTTCTTGCCTTTTAGATCAGCCTTCTTCTTTGCTTCTTCCTTGAGCCTTTGCCTTTCAAAATAATGAAAGGGCTTTGGGAAGTACTTGCTTGGCTCCTGAGCATCTGGAGGCAGCCTACCCAGCTTGGCTTTTCTTCTAAACTGTACAATGGCCTCTTGCCTGGCTTCATACTTCTGCCATTCCATCTCATTGTACCACTTGCCTCTTTCCTGCACTTGGTCTTTGACAGCCTTCCATGCAGTGAGTATTATATTTCTGGAAGTAGGACTCCACTGCTCAAAGTCTGGCTTAAGTTCAGCCTGCTCTCTAAACCTTTTCTTAGATAGAAGAGCATCTTGCTGGTCTTTCAAAGTAGCCTCAGGCTTATCAACCTTCCCAATAACAATATTAGTAACCTCCTTTGGAGGACTATACATCCCTTGAACCTGCTGATCAATCATATCATAATCTGGAGGGGGGTAAATGACTTGGGCAACCTCAGGTTGATTGCCTTCAAGTAGACTTGTTTGTATTCCTGACTCAGCCACCATAGCATTATCACACAATGGGGGATATCCCAATGTGGCTCGAATACTATTGGTCACCCATTTGGTGTGCTCTGAGCCTGCATGAACTAGCATCCTCTCCCCCTTTATGGCTTCTCTAGAAACATGATCTCTGAGATCTTCCTTTTGAAATCTGATTTGGCCATCCAGATAATTCACACCCTCTTTAAAAAATGGTTTTAACTTTTGAAGCTTGTCAGATATTTCCTTTTGAGAGGTTGTGATAGCAGTTTTAACAGAATCAATAGCAGCTTGAAAGTTCTTATCAAATTCTTCCATTCCCTTTGTTCTAGTTGCAGGCAGACTTGGAACAATCTTTTTCAATTCCTCAATGATCTCATGATGAGATTCAGTTAAATTGTCATTCATCCTTAGCTGATTTTCCAAGACATAGCTTTGCTTTAAAGCAATATCATCCACCTTAGGGATGATAGACTGCTGTTGTTTTGCCAAATATACCACAGCATTGCCTCCCTTATGGAAGCAATCTGTCATCTCCTTCTTATGCATATTGACCTCAAATCTAATAGATTTTATATCTTGGGCTAAGTCAAATTGCAGGGACTTGTTGTTCTCATCAACATATTTTTCTATAGCCACTCTGTGTTCATCCAATTTCACTTGTAAATCTACCAAGAACTTGTTATAATCAAAGTCAGAAGGAGTGTGATGTGCTGTAGACTGTAGAGTCTGCTTATAGCTCTTGCTCCTTCTCTGGAAGACCATAAGTTTTCTCTTTTTAGCCACCCTGGCTTCTTCAGTCTCTGAATCAGAAGTACTATCAATTTGAACTCTTTCTTTGGGAGGAGGAGAAACAGCTGCTTCAGTGCCATGTTGTACAGTCTCAACATGCACTGGCTCCCCCTCAATTTCTTGCTCCACTTCCAGACTATCAGTAATTATTTCATCATTTGGAAATAACTCCTCCAGAGTATATTCCTTCTGGGCTTGATCATTTACAGTATTCAAATTTGGAGATTGATCAATTTGAGCATCTTCTTGCACTTGCTCCCCCTGGACCTGTGCAGAAATAGAAATATTAGAAATCTCTTTTGTAGGAAAATGCACCAGCTCTCCCTGCACCTGTACCTGGTCATGAGTAGATACAGTTTGTGTAGGTGAATAAACTTGCTGAGCTGGTATACTTACTTCTTCTTCTTGAACTGCAGGTATTGTGGCATCCTGAACTTGTGTAGATGCAGGCTGATCTTCAACCTCTAGTCTTACTTGCTCTTCTTGTGGATGCCCAGTACTGGTAGCATGACCTGGGGATTTCTCAGGTGAATCCTGCCTTTCCACTTCAGGCATCTCTTTGGTCAGTACCCTATCCCATCTGGAGAACAATCTCATGTCCATCCTTCTCATGTGATTAATTTTAGTTCCAGGTTGTTGTTGCATAACCTCAGGAATCTCCTTACTTAGGTATATACTCATTATCCTAGCCAGATTTAGCTTCTTGATTCCTTCCTTAATCTTCTCAAAGATTACAGATGACCAATCCGTAGGAATTGTAAAAACAATCCTGGTCATTAGGCTGAACATATAGGCAGAAATCCTATCATGTCCACCTGGCTTGCACAGAATAACTTTTCCAACTACTTCTGACAGAAACTTGCCTTGTTGATTCATTCCTTTCCGATTGAACGCAGCTCCAATTTTCATGGTGGATTCCAATCCACACCATTGAAGAGCCTCCCTAGATTTAGAAGCAGGGACATCCTCTTCATTCGCAATTGTAGGTAATTACAGAATTGTTCTTATCTTTCTTGGTGTAATCTCCACAGGTGACCCATGAACTGTGGATTTTATCTCATGACGTTCAGAGTTTACAGATGCAGAGGTAAAGAACTCGTGCACCTCCTTCTTCCATATCTTTGATGGTTCGGAGACCAGAAACTCTAAACCTGAGTCGGAGAGGAGAGAGATAACCCCAAGAACATCTGGAGGGGCAGCTGCAAAGGCCTGGCGCACCAACTCATATCCTTCATTCACATTGTCTTCAATCTTCGGCGTCATTGATCAGTCGAGAAAGCTTGAAAGATGAGAGAAAGAGAGAGAGAGGGAGAATGTCGATACAGGGTTTCGAAAACCTTGTAAGCGTGTCGACAGAATGAGTTTTTGACCTATTTATACCTTCTGTTTAAAGAAGATCAAAAGTCACCAAAAACAGACTATAAGTGTCGACACAGATGGATTGTGTCGACACAAGCTTCTATTGACTCGACTACAAGTTCGTCTACTATGTGTCGACACCAATTTGCGGTTATGTCGACACCAGAGATATATAGTAGAGTATCAGAAATTCTGTGTCGACTCTTAGTATAAGTGTCGACACAAAATCTGTAAGTGTCGACACCACTATCCTGGTGAAGTCGACACTACATTCCTGGATAAGTCGACAATAAGATTCTTAAGTGTCGACACATATTTTCTGTGTCGACACAATATCTTTGACTTGTCGACATTACTACCCTGAGTCGACACATTATTACTGAATGTGTCGACACCATCTTACTTAGCCAATTTCTGTTTGTTCATCACAACTTATAAGTACAACAAAGTACTTTATACTACTTCAATGTGTCTTAATATCACTTGAATGTCTTGTTACCACTTCAACTGTATTGTTGATGATTTTGTGATTACACTAATCAATAGTTAACATACCTAATTCAATTTTGAATTTATTGAATTTTGTCTCATCTAGGGGCTTAGTAAACACATCTGCTATTTGATAATCTGTTTTCACAAATTCCAATGAGATGTCTTCTTTTTCTACATGTTCTCTAAGAAAATGGTATTTTATTTCTATATACTTAGTTCTACTATGAGAAACAGGATTATTAGCAATAGAAATTGCACTCTTAGAATCACACAGAAGAGGTGTTCTACTTACTTGAATACCATAATCCTTAAGCTGATGCTGCATCCATAATAGCTGTGCACAGCAGCTTCCAGCAGCAACATACTCTGACTCAGCTGTGGAAATTGCCACACTAGTCTGCTTCTTACTACTCCATGATATTAGTCTTCCTCCCAGGAATTGACAAGTACCTGTAGTACTCTTCCTATCCTCTCTACATCCTGCAAAATCTGCATCTGAATAGCCTGTTAGTTGAAAATCTCTATTCCTAGGGTACCAAAGACCTAGATTAGGTGTGCCCTTAAGATATCTCAGAATCCTTTTGACTGCAGTATAATGAGATTCTTTAGGGCAGGCTTGGTACCTAGCACATACACATGTAGCATACATAATATCTGGTCTACTAGCAGTGAGATATAGTAGTGAGCCAACTATCCCTCTATACAAAGTCTCATCAACAGGTTTACCTGCATCATCTTTGCATATAGGCATACTTGTTCCCATAGGAGTTCTCATGGTGGAGGATGACTCCATACCATATTTCTTAATCAATTCTTTGGTGAACTTAGACTGTGATATGGACGAGCCATCATCAGTCTGTCTTACTTGGAGTCCCAAGAAGAATTTTAGTTCCCCCATACTGCTCATCTCAAACTTCCCTTGCATAAGTTTGGCAAACTTTTTACAAAGATTGTTTTCAGTAGATCCAAAGATTATGTCATCAACATAGATCTGTACTAAGATGATCTTGCCTTTGGATTCCCTAAGGAATAGAGTTTTGTCAATTTTTCCTCTTGAGAATTTATTCTCAATAAGGAAAGTAGACAGGGTTTCATACCAAGCCCTTGGGGCTTGCTTTAACCCATACAGAGCTTTCCTAAGCTTATAAACAAAATCAGGTTTAAGAGGATCTACAAAACCTGATGGCTGCTCTACATATACTTCTTCTTTAAGATCACCATTCAGAAATGCTGACTTCACATCCATCTGGTATACTTTGAAGTCTTGATAGGCTGCATAGGCAAGGAATATTCTGATTGCCTCCAGCCTTGCTACTGGAGCAAAGGTTTGATCAAAGTCAATCCCTTCTTCCTGCCTGTATCCTTTTGCAACCAATCTTGCTTTATTCTTTACTATTATCCCACTTTCATCTAGCTTGTTCCTATAGATCCATTTTGTGCCAATTATGTTGTGGCCTCTTGGTTTAGGAACAAGCTCCCAGACATTGCACCTTCTGAATTGATTCAGCTCCTCTTGCATAGCATCAATCCAGTGCTGGTCTTGGATAGCTTCTTCAAACTTCTTAGGCTCCATTTGTGACAGGAAACTTGAATGTAGAACTGTGTTTTGATTTCTGCTTCTAGTTTGCACCCCTTGTCTTGGATCACCTATTATCTGATCAGCTGGATGATCTCTTAAATGTCTTGTAGCTGGAGGAAGATTTCCTTCTGGTTGAACATCTCCAGCTCCTTCATTTAACTGATTCTCTTGATTTTCATCAGCTTCTATAGTGTCTTGTTCTCCCCCTGGACTGAAGCCTTCATTTTCCAATGCCCCATCTTCCTTTGATACTTCAGTAATGGAAAGCTTGTCCATACTTTTGCTTATACCTGTTGAGTCATTTGATCTACAAGACAACTCACAGTTGATTAATCTTGTTTCATCAAACACAACATGCACAGATTCTTCAACAACTTGAGTAGTCAAGTTGAAGACTCTATAGGCCTTACTATTTGTGCTGTACCCAACAAATATCCCATCCTGGGATTTGGCAGCAAACTTAGTCAAATATGACTTGCCATTGTTAAGTATATAACACTTGCAACCAAAGATCTTAAAGTAAGATAGATTTGGTTTTCTGCCTTTCACAATCTCATAGGGAGTCATTTTGTGGCTTTTGGTGATAGTAGCCCTATTGATTACATGACAAGCAGTGTTAACTGCCTCAGCCCAAAAATATTCTGGGAGAGAGGTGTCACTCAATAAAGTTCTACCAGCTTCAATTAATGTTCTATTCTTTCTTTCAGCAATTCCATTTTGCTGAGGTGTTCTAGGTGAGGAGAACTCTTGGAAAATCTCAAAGTCTTTACACAAGTTTGTTATGCTTTCAGATTGAAACTCAGTACCATGGTCACTTCTGATTTTGACCACTGTACTATTCAGTTCATTCTGAATTTGCTTTACAAAATTAAGTAATACACTTGGGGTTTCAGATTTTTGTCTCAGAAAGAACACCCATGTAAATCTAGAATAGTCATCTACAACCACAAAAGTGTAGACCTTCCTACCTAGACTATGAACTGGCATAGGACCAAAAAGATCTATATGCAAGAGGTATAAGCACCTCACAGAATCCTTGTTTTCAAGGCTTTGAAAGGAGGATTTTGTCTGCTTGCCCTTTTGACAAGCTGAGCATATCCCTTCCTTTATACACTTAATTTGAGGTCCATTCCTCACTAACTCTTTGCTAAAGAGTTGGCCAATTGTCTTGTAGTTTAGATGAGCCAATCTCTTGTGCCACTTAACACAATGAGAAGCATTGTCATCAGCTACAAGACAGATGGGAGAAGCCTTATTCTCACATTCAAAATTAAGACAATATACATTTCTCTTCCTATACCCAGTCAATATGATCTTTTGATCACTTGACCTCTTGATATGACATCCATCTTTAACAAATGAAATGTCATATCCTAAATCACTTAGCTGGCTTATGCTTATTAGATTATGTTTCAAACCTTTTACATAAGCCACTTGAGTGATAGTAATTAGGTTAGAAGAAATGTTACCAAACCCTTTGATGACTCCTTTTTCAGATCCACCAAAGATCACTTTAGGTCCATCTTTGACAGATGAATACTCCTTCAGCAGCCCCTTTGTTCCAGTCATGTGCCTGGAACAACCACTATCCAAGTACCATATAGGGGCATGGTAACTTGGATTCACCTGCAACACAGAATTACTTACCCTTAGAACCCAAGTAAGTCTTGGGTCCTTGGTTCAGGTTAGCATTAATAAAGCTACCATAACCTCTTCTAACAGGTAGACTTTTGTTCTTTATAACACTTGTGTTATACCAGCAGTCTAGTGCAAAATGGCCTCTCTTGCCACAGCACCAACATTCAAACTTATTGTATCTAGATCTAGATACATCCTTATCAGAAGAATTTCTGTTCATTGCTGGTGCTGCAGCAACTTCACCTACTGATTTCTTAAAACCATTGGGTTTATGACCATAGGTAGGCCTGCTTGCATTTACACCCTTGTTCTTCAGAACATTAGTCTTAATATAACCTTGAATATCTTCATGATCATATTTGTTAGAAGGCACTTTCACCTTACTAAACTTTATGGGGACTGAAAGATTTAGTGGCTGAACAGGAGCTTTGCCTTTCCTCTTGAATCTGCCAGCCCTGGAGTTACCTTTAAATCCTAATCCAGCCTTACCCTTTTGAGTGACAAATTCATCTATCAAGGGTAAGACAGATTTTGGCTTAGAGTAACTAGCCACTAAATCCCTTTCAATTCTAAGTCTGGCCTCCAGACTCTTCACTTGATCATTAGTATAATTAATTGTGCCCATCTGAATAATAGTTATATTCTTCAGCTTGGCAATTTCATTTAATTTTTGATCAATAACTTTCTCTAACTCAGTTGTAGCAACCCTTAGTTCAGCAATTTCCTGAGCCTGAGATTTAACCAGGTTCTTGCTTTTCTTAAGGGCCTGCAATAAATCCCCATACTTGTCTATCAATTGATAGACATCTCCTTCAGATTCAGATGCATCTACATCACTTGATGCAGATGTAGCTGATTCTTCACTTATACAACAAACATATGTAATAGAAGGACATTGTACCTTATTATGACCAGACTGATTCTGGCATATGTCCTCTTCTGATCCTTCCATCAGCCCCATACACTGATGATCCTTTTGTTCATTGATGGAGTCTAGCAACTGCAGAAACTCCTCTTCTTCAGATGCAGCATATAGTCCAATATATGCTTCAGCTTCAGATTCTGACTCTGAAGTTGACTGGTCTGTTAGACTCTTATCTTTCTTTGCAACAAAGGATTTCTCCTTCTTGCCTTTCTGATAAGTCTTCTTTTTGTCTGAAGATTCCTTTCTCTTATCAGGACAGTCAGCCACTACATGTCCAGGCCTATTGCAACAATAGCAGACAATCTTTGAAGTAGTGGCTTTGCTGGGCTTTGATCTGCTCTTCTCTTTCCTTGATGACCTTTTCTTCTGATAATAGTCATCAACTTGCTGTGATGTGGAAGGCCTAGACTTCCATTGTTTCTTTTTCAAAAACCTCTGGAATTGCCTTGTGAATGCAGCAAAGTCTGCATCTGAATCACAGCTTTCTGAACCCTTATCTGAATTTTCAGAACTAACTTCTGCAACTTCCTTAGGAGGAGATGGTGATTTCCTCCTATTCTTTCTAGTGGCTTCTGCATTGAATGCCACAGTCTTTTCTCTATGCTCTCCTCTTGAATTCTTTTCCTCCTCCTTCCTCATCATAAGTTGCATTTCATAGGATAGCAACTTTCCAAACAAGGTGGGAGGAGATATCTCTGCCAATTTAGCCACTTCTCTTATGGCACAGATCTTTGTGTCCCAATCCTTTGTTAAGGATCTCAAGAATTTGTCATTCAGTTCATAAGTACTGAAGACTCTTCCATAGGACATAAGCTCATTCACAATTCTATAGAATTTCTTGTAGCACTCAGTTATGCTATCAGATTTTCCTTGTCTAAAACTTTCATACTCCTGATTGAGCATAGACTTCCTGTCCTACCTTACTTCTTCAGATCCCTCCATGTAGACAATCAATGTGTCCCATATCTCTTTGGAGGTCTTGCAGTGAATCAGATTCTGAAATGTTGAATCATCTATGGCACTAACAATAATGTTCTGAGCTCTTTTATCCATGGTTGCCAAGATGATTTCATCCTTGGTCATCTCTGAATAACTCTTTGGAGTTTGGATATTTGCATCAAGAACTGATACCTTCATTGGTATGAAGGGGCCTTCCTGTACTGTGATGTAAATCCTTGGATCAGATGCCTCCATAAACAATCTGACTCTTTCTTTCCAAATTCCAAAAATTTCTTTCTTGTATATGGGTAATTTCATAGACCCTAGCTCCTTATGATTCTCACCAGAACCCATCTTTTTGAATCTTGATTCTGCCTATCAGATCTACCTCAGACTGTTAAGTCCTTTTTTTGAGGAACCTCCCTCTGATACCACTTGACAGTTTTACTTTCAAGACAACCTAAACACCTAGAGGGGGGTGAATAGGTTCTAATTTCTTGTTTATAAATCTAGGCAGAATTCAATTGCAAATTAAATTATCTAGCACAGCATTCACAGATAACTAAGCATCACAGATTGCACAATGTTTTATAGTGGTTCCCCAAGATCTGGGTACATCCACTTTCCCCCTTCACCTATCTAGCAATATGCTAGATTCGGCCAAACTTCCACTATACTCAGATCCTCAGATCCTACAGCTCAGAACCAGGATAGGTTCCTACAACTCAGGCTCAACAGCCCTACCTCAGCCTTGCCTCAAGGCCTACCACTCAGAGAATAACCTTCTCCTACACTCAGGCAAATAGCCCTACCACTCAGAGATCACCTCTCCTACACTCAGCCTTTATAACACAGGCTTACAACTCAGATCTGTGTAAACAGATCCTACAGAAATTTAGAAAAGATATTTTGATGTCTTGCCTTTGTTGAGAGAGAAGAGGACAAGACACTTCTTGATCAGCTGATGAAATCAACTGAATCTGAGCTTTCTTCAAAGCTTCTTGAATCTGAACTTAGCTGAGTTGATTTCCAAACAGCTTCTTGAGAAACCACTGATGG
Organism: Platanthera zijinensis; assembly: GCA_039513925.1. Taxonomy (NCBI): domain Eukaryota; kingdom Viridiplantae; phylum Streptophyta; class Magnoliopsida; order Asparagales; family Orchidaceae; genus Platanthera; species Platanthera zijinensis. Next base: position 33,859,772 of record CM077090.1, read on the forward strand.
CTTCCTTCTTCTTCTTCAAGATGACTGGATCTCCCTCTATCCAACACCTTTACTGATACTTCAGACTTCTTCTTCTTAGACCTTCTGATGAAGATCTTCTTTTTCACTTTCTTGAATTGAAACTTCAACAGGATCGTAATCCTTCTGTTTCTTCTTCTTAGATCTTCTTCTATTGTTTTTCTTAGCTTAGCTGCCTTTTAATTCCTTCTGAATGTGTCTATTTATAGACTTTCTTCATGGTAACCGGCTGATCCGGTTTCTAACTGTTTTCTGACAGGTCTGACAGCTTCAGTTAAACGGTGGCAACCCATAGCTGTCAAGTCTTCAAACAGTTCTTGTACCTTAGCCTTGGACAGCAAAATGTCGAGACAGTTAGTTAGAAAGTGTCGAGACCAATCTGTCTATCTGTGTCGACACAAGTGACTTTGGTGTCGACACAGTCTTTGATGATGTCGACTAAGTTGCCTTTAAGTCGACACAGCTTCTTCAGAAAATAACTTGGTCTAGACTCTGCAGTGTGTCGACACAAGTCCTGTGTGTCGACACAGTTGTTGTAGATTCAGAACTTAGTATGTGTCGACTCAGCCTTCTGGTGTCGACACAAGCATAGTCAACTTCTGCCAATATGTGTCGACTCAGTCTTCTGGTGTCGACACAAGCATAGTCGACTTCTGCCAATATGTGTCGACTCAATCTTCTGGTATCGACACATCCACCCAGTGTCGACACAGTTGAGGTCGACTATCCTCTTTTGTGAGTCGACTATTTTTCTCTGGTCGACTATCTTTCTCTGGTCGACTATCTTCTTCTGTGTCGACTATCTTTCACTAGTCGACTATCTTCTTCTGTATCGACTATCTTTCACTAGTCGACTATCTTCTTCTGTGTCGACTATCTTTCACTAGTCGACTATCTTCTTCTGTGTCGACTATCTTTCACTAGTCGACTATCTTCTTCTGTGTCGACACTGCTTCCCAGTGCTGAGGTCGACGATTTTCTTTGTGTCGACACTGCTTCCCAGTGTCGACATAAATGTGGTCGATCATCTTTCTCTGCGTCGACACTGATTTTCTGAAGTGTCGACACAATTTCTTCAGGTGTCGACATGTGGACTTAGAATATTTTTCTGCATTCTTTAATACTTCTTCACCTGCACATGTCAACTCAAAACAACATCAAATACACCTTGATGTATATCATTGAGCTAAGTTGGGCTTCTTCAAATCAGGTACACATTTTTCAATGTACCCAACACCTTCACTCTCCTTCCAATGTGAGCAACATCAGCCTTAACCGCTGATATGTTGCGAAGGAACTTCACTTCTGTTGGCCCAAACAGAACGTGATAGCCGGCGTCGACAGCATTGGTCACAGAGAAGAGGTTCTTCTTCATGCCCAGTACGTGATAAACACTCCTTAATGTGAGTGGCCCCTTATCACTCCCCAATGTTACTATACCCTCCTTCTCTACTGCATGAATAGTATTATCAGCAGTTATAATAGCTTCGTTACCTGAGTATGCATGTAGCTTGGAGAACTTTGACATATCTCCAGTGAGGTGATGACCACACCCAGAGTCAACGATCCAATCGTCCTCCATGTCAACGGTGGACAAAGCTCGGACATAAGTGCCCGTCATGAATGCTCCACCCCAACTGACCTCCTCCTTGCTAGAGGAAGCTTCCTCCTTGCCTGCAGCATGCCCAGGCTGCAGCTTGACCTTGCAGTCTCGCTTGAAGTGACCTGGTTGATGACACCTGTAGCATTTCATATTCTTCTTCCAGTCATTCTTAGGAGCAAAGCTCCCCTCCTGCTATTTAGAAGATGAAGGTTCATCTCCAGCCGCAGTCTGTTTTTTCTTCCCTTCCCATCTCTTCTTCTTCTTCTTCTCAGTGAAAAGAGATTCACTAGCTCCTTCAGAGACAGTCACCCCAGCCATCTGCCTTGCCAGGCTCTCCTGCGAGGCAAGCAGATTTTCCAGCTCCAAAAGAGAGGGATGAGTAGCCCAGCCTTGAACAGAAGTAACAAAGGACACATACTCCTTCCGCAGACCGCGGATTATGTGTCTCTTCAGCTTGGCCTCGGAGATCGGCTAATCAGGATCAAGAGCTGAAAGCTCAGCACACAAGCTTTTCATCTTCAAGAAGTAGTTGGAGATGGAAAGGTCTCCCTGAGTTGCCTTAGCCAACTCATTCTACAATAACTATAGCCTTGCTACATTCTTCCTATTGAACAACCCATCAAGGGAAGTCCATATCTCAGCAGCAGATTCACATCCTAAGATGTGATCAAATATCTCAGGTGACACCGCCCGCTTGAGAGCAAACTCAGCCTTGGAATTTTTCTTCCTCCACACTCTCACCTATTCGGCTATTCCAAACTCAGTAGTGATTTCAACTTGATCATTGCCACCGACGACCTCCCATAGCTCCTCGCCCAGAAGATAGCTCTTCATGCACGACTTCCACTTCTTGAAGTTAGTCGGCGTCAGAAGCTCAATTCCCAGACCTCTTGCAAACCCTCCGTCCATTACACTAACTTGGTTATCCTTCATAAGCACACAGAGCAACAACAAGGCTTGTTGATCACAGCTCAAGATACTGAACCTTCCTCTTATATCATGTTGAAATTTCTCAAGTTGATCAGCAAGGTAGTCCAAACACCAAATCAATATCTTCGGAGCTACCCAGATCACAACTTGAACTTGCGGAAAGCAGGAAGCAACTTAGATAGCCAAAAACACAGACAGAAGCAAGTAGATAAAAATTTCATTAATCTTCTTTACAGGGCGAGGTATACATGGCGAGACATGATTTCGCCAGTACATGAAAAAATAGAAACACAAAACAACTCGGGTGGATAGACCACAGAGACCGCCGAGATCGCCGAGACCGCTAATAGTCGTCGAGATCGCCCGAGCCAAGCTGAAACCAAACACAACACGGAGTCCGCCGAGAACGCGAGGTCGCGCGGACACGCTGTTATTCGCCAACTACTACTGAAAAGAGGAAAAAGCCGCCTACCCGCCAAGACCGCGAGGTCGCGCGGACAGGTTATTGAACTTGAGAGAAGATGCTAAAACAGGTAACCATTGGAAACAGTCCGCTAACTCCACTGAGGTCAGAACCAAACTCTTGGTTTCACAGTGTTAGCCGCGCCACCTGCACACAACAACCGGTTAAGCAAGCAACCCGTGTGGATACAAAAATCGAGTCCGCAGCCGAAACTCAAGCCCAACTTACTGTTCACTCTGTTTTAAATGGCTCGTTGGGGGTCCTATTTATAGGCCATGTGAGGAGTGTGGTCACCACCCAATGAGATAGAGACATCGCCCCTTGGTCGTAGCTAACAAAGTTAATCCGCTGAGTCCGCCCGCACGAGGCAAACCAAACCGCCAAGTCCAGGCGAGATGGCGAACTGCTCAAGGAAGTCAGCCTAGTCCGCAGAAACAAAGCAGGACTAGCCAAGACGCAAGAGCCACTAGCCGAGTACAATGCCAGTCCGCCGAAGAGATGACACAGCATCTGTCCGCAACACCAGTCCACGACCACAGGCAAACCGCCTGGTCACAGCGGAATTTGCGGATACCAACCCAGCTCGCAATGTCCATGACCACAGGAAGATCACCCGGTCACAGCGAACACTGCGGAAACAACTCCACCTCGCACTGTCCACAACCACAGGCACAAATTCCCGGTCACAGCGGATACTGCGGTAACCCTGAACTTCACCGAAGTGTAAGTCCAGAAAAGAAAGCGCGAGCTAGGCGGATACCAAGCCAGTCCGCTAGCTCCAAGGCCAGACCGCTGCTCACCGCAACTCCAAAGAAGATGCGCGGACTCCAAGCCCAGTCCGCACACACCACCTTGCAGAGCTCAGCTCACTGCCGGACTAAACCAATCCGCACAGTCCGCAAAACCTGACCGCAGCAAACTACGCAGGTCGCCAACCACCAACCCGCCGGACTAGATACCAATCTGCGCGGTCAGTCTGCCCAGGCCGCCCGGACTGCCCGACCGCCCACTTCCACTTCACCAATTTCAACAGAGACACTGTCTTCTTTGAGGATAAGTTCCTTAAGGACAAGAATCTGACATTGTCAGGTCTGCCAGCCATTAGTTCTGAGCCTTTAGTTGAGCCAGGACAACGTAAATCTGACACTGAGCCTGTAGACACGAGTGGTTTAGATACCAGAAGGATATCTAGTAGAGAGAAAATGCCTAAAAGCTTCGTTACAGACTTCGTGACTTACCAAGTTGAAGCTGATCCATCCACTTATAAGGAAGCGATGCGATCTAGAGACTCTCTATTATGGAAAGAAGCCATAGACAAAGAGATGAACTCTCTCATTCAGAACAACACATGGACTTTGGTCGATTTGCCCAAAGGGGCTAAAACCATCGGCAATAAGTGGGTTCTGAGGATGAAGCTTAATCCTAATGGGAGTATTGCTAAATACAAAGCACGTCTAGTTGCCAAAGGCTTCACTCAAGTGAGTGGTATAGACTACTTTGATATATACTCACCTGTATGTCACTATACGACAATTAGGATTCTTCTCGCCCTAGCATCTATTGAACACTACACTGTTCATCAGATGGATGTCAAGACTGCATTTCTTAATGGCGATCTGACTGAGGAGATCTACATGCACCAGCCTAAAGGGTTCGTCATAGAAGGTCTAGAAAATAAGGCTTGTAAGTTGATTAAGTCATTATAAGGATTGAAACAAACACCTAAAATATGGCATGAAAAATTTGACACCTGTGTAAAAAGCTTGGGTTTCAAATCCAGTCTATCAGATAAATGTCTGTACGTAAGAACAAGTGCAAATAAAGTAGCCATCATATGCTTGTACGTTGATGACATGCTAATTCTGGGCATTGATCAGTCTGAGGTGAAAGACGTGAAAGTTGCCTTGACGACACAATTTAGCATGAAAGACCTAGGTGAGGTGAAAATCATCCTAAGAATGGAAGTGAACGTCACAAAAAAGGGTATTACCCTAAGTCAGAGTCACTACATTAGGATTCTACTGGAAAAATGGGGTTACGATAAGAGCAAAAAGGCTGAGACTCCATACGATTATAACAGTAGACTTAAACCGAATAAAGGTTCAGCTATTAGACAGTTGGATTATTCCAAACTCATAGGAAGTCACATGTACGCTACTACCTGTACTAGACCTGACATAGCCTTTACGGTCGGCATGTTGAGTAGATTCACCAGTAACCCTGGTAAGGACCACTGGGACGCCTTAGACAGACTAATGAGATACTTAAAGTATACTGAGAAGTATGCTTTAGGTTACAGTGGGCATCCTCCAGTGCTTGAAGGGTATTCCGACGCATCTTGGTGCTCGAAAATAGCTGATTGTCGATCCACTAGTGGTTTTGTGTTTACACTAGGAGGAGCTACAGTAGCTTGGAAATCTAAGAGGCAAACGTGCATTGCACTATCCTCTATGGAATCAGAACTCTATGCTCTCGCTTCAGCTGGAGAAGAAGTAGAATAGATAAGAGATCTGATATTGGATATTCCAATGACGAGTCTAAAATGAACTCTATTTCGATTTATTGCGACAATCAAGCTACAAAGACCATTGCTACAAATACGTTGTTCAATAGAAAGCGAAGACAACTAAGGATAAAACAGGCCCGGTTGACCTATCTCACCAGTCAGGGGATAATCTCCCTATTAGACGTGAGATCAAAAGATAATGTAGCAGATGTCCTTACTAAGAGCTTATGTAAGGTTCTCACATCTAAAACATCGGGGGAGATGGGATTAACGTCAATTTAAGAGGACTTAATACCTAGCTTATGTTTTAAATTTAAGAACCATTGTCTGCTTACATTCAAGAATCTACGTTGAGCACACTAAAGTATTTCAGATGTTATTTGATGAAAGCTAGAAGTGAGATAGTTGTCAATCATTCCAAACTTGATGACTTACGCAATTATTCTTTGCCAAAGGCTGAATTGGGTATCATTCCAAAAAGGAATACTGAGATTGCTGATATGTGCCCTGATATTATGATTATTAGTTATATCATTCCAAACTTGATGATATAATAGTCACAGCTTGTTGTATCATTCCAAATTTGATGATACAACACATTTGTGGAACGTTAATAATAATCTTAATAATCGAAGGAATATGATTTGATTCTATAAAATCAATTAATCTAATTTTGTGTAAATTAGATAGAGATGCTGATTTGGGATTCTTTCCTCCCAATCAGAGTATTAATTTCATCCGTTGTTAGAACTAATCACTTTATTTCTGCAAATGTTTGAATTCATAGAGATTTGTCTCATGTCATTCTTGTTGTAATTGTTTGCAGGCAAAATGGAGATTGGAGGAGAGACAGTTGATTTTGACCCAGATGATTATGATCTGCTGTTCTCTTAGATCAATTATCAGTTTGAGCTTTCCAGTTTTTGTTTTATTTCATGTTTGGAACATTTGGTTTGAGTTTAGCATTTTGTTATCTAAAACTCATATTTATAATTCTGTAAAAACTCTTTTGTTTTGGTCATTATTAACTATTGGATAAGTAGCTCATTTTCTTATGCTAACACTTATATACAATATAGGATGAGATTGTTGAGGTATATTTATATAAGTGCGAATGAGCTCCTTAACGGGTCGGTTAGGATCTGATAGACATCCAAACCCATAGTCGGGTATTTAGGGTTTTGCCTATAAATACCCTAGCTAGGGGCAACGGGGAGACCATTCCAAACTTGATGGTCATGCGAATGCTTCGAGCACTCTAACAAAACCATCTTAGTCGAGCTTCTTGCATCTTCTCTGTAATTGGTGCTACTCCTGTCTTATCCCTAATATATTCATTCTACCAAAAAGAATTGACCAAATCAAAAAATAATTCGCAAATTGACCAAATCAAAAAATAACTCGCAGCATGATTAAACATATGTATCTGTAAAAACATGATTATGCATGTGCAAAAAGTATTCAAGAACAAAAACACAATCATTTCATAAGAAAACTTATGCCTAGCATTTCATAATGAAACATTTTGTAACATTAGTTGAAACTTGTTGAAATTTATTTTGTTAATATTTTTATGTTTGCAAACATACACCCCAACCCTTCTCCATTTTATTCATGACGGGTTGTTGAGGTCGGGCCTCTATCCCTTTGTTGGAGCTAAAATTGACCTCAACGAATGTTCAAAACAGGGGTGCAGCTAACACCTACTTCTCTCAAGCCCTGCCCCTTGACTGGTTGCTAACGACCTAGGACTTACCCAAAGCCTCAACAGGGAGGTCCCACCTCACACCCGGAAGATCTCTGAGAGCTTCCCCTCCAAAGCAAAAAGCTGGGCTAGGAGCTCCTCAGAAAGCACTAGAGATTCAGAGAAAAAATGAGAGTCTGCTTTCTAAGGAGCCCTTATGGGTCTATTTATAGCCTTCTGCTGACCTGAAATTACTGAAATACCCCTGGCCAGTCTGCCAATAGCCAAATCTCGCTGTCCGGAAAGCATTAAACGCAGCCCCTAGGGGTACAAAGGTAATTTTACCCAAGGGTAATTAAGTCATTTTACCCCAGACCCTGGGCCCCACTCGGCAAGAACTCTATGCCGAGAACCCTCTCGCCTTCATTTTGCGGGAGCTAAAAAGGAGTGTCAAAAGTCTCAAGCTGAGTCGGCTCCCGCCTACTACGAGACGCAATCCTTCTACGATGAACGCTCTCGCCCATTTCCAGGCGGGAGCTTCTCTAATCTTGACGCTGTCACTGTTGGACGCGACGTTGAGTGAGTGGAGCTCACCCAACGCCCTTGCTGCTTACCACGGCGTTGAGTGAGTGGAGCTCACCCAACGCCCTTGTTGCTTACCACGGCATTGAGTGAGTGGAGCTCACCCAACCCCCTTACTGCTGGCTACGGCGTTGAGACCACTCAACGCCTTCTCGCCCGCTTCTGGCCACGGGCGGGATCTCTCCTGCTCCTAGGCGGGAGCTCCTCCGGCGCGAGAGCTCTTCTTGTCTTCAGGCCCAAGCTAGCCCGACGGTGGTCCAACCCCGACCATTGATGCCTCCGGGTCCTACCCAGCGAATATGGGTTGTACACAATCCCTTTTGAGCTAGCTCTGCCCTCGAAAAGACACGTCCAACCCATGAATATTCGCTGGGCACGTGTCACTTCCTGCAAAGAGAATCTATTGGTGGGCCCTGCCGTAGTTATATATATGCGTTGATAGACGGCTGTAAATCTGCCCCTAGTCGTTGTTGCTCTCCTGGTATTTCGCGCGACCTCGCGATGCGCCCTAAACAAGCTGGCAAGCCACTCTCGCAGAACCTTCAGGACCGCATAAAAGCGGCTCAGGAGCGAGCCCTCGCCAATAGCGCCCTAGTGGCTCCTTGGCTAGTGAGAGAGGCAGCCGCTGTGGAACCTCTGTCGTCGTCGAAAGAGAAGAAGAAGAAGAAGAAGAAGGCGAAAAAGATCCATCGGGACCCCTCGCGAGAACACTGAGCCTCTCCCACTCCATCCCCAAGCCATGCGGCCAATCCTCTTCTGCTGCAGAGGGTATGTCTCGCGGATTAGCAGACTGCTGTACTTAAGAGTTGGTCACTAATCCATTATTGGCGGGTGGTCCCAGAAGGTGGTGTTAGGCTCCCGTCGGTGCCGCCGAACCCATCGACGTCTCGCCTACCTGAGGATCAGCCACAGGATCCGGAATGGGATCCTGCCGATGGTTCAGGACCTCCAGGTAGCCCCTCCCCTCTTTTTGCCCATTTTTTGGTCACTCTAACCCTTTGGTGGGACTCTCGTAGCGCCTGCTTCCGCCCGCCTGGGTCTTACCTTGCAAGTAACTGACGTAGGGGTTGCCCCCCATGACGATCCAGCAGCCAATCCCCATACATTTGTAGAGGAGGCGCCTATCGACTTATCCTTGACGCCGGAGGCCGACCATTCTATGAGGGAGCACAACCCTCCTCAGACTTTGGGCTCGGCGGAGGTCACGGCGCGCGAGATCTTCCGTCCGGGCCGTGGAAAGCCACTCCATCTCCTGTTCGGGAGGGACGTCGAGGGAGAGCCCGGGCCTTCCCGCCTTCCACCGACTGACGGCTCTCGCCATGCTGCAGATATGTCACACACCGCTACTGCTTTTACCCTGTTCTCGCATTGACCGCCAGATTGTCTTCTCAGGAGATCCGTACTTGCAATCGGGAGCTGACGAGGATGAGGATGATGACGTATATCGGGAGGAGGAGGACGGAGACAGCTCCCCCTTCCCTTCTTCATACAAAATGGAAGGAATCCTGATCGGCGCAGGAAGCGCGAGAAGGCGGGGTAAGAGGGTCGCGGCCATCCTCTCCAAACTTGCACGGCGGGAGAAGTCCCAGGCCTACACGACGAGAGAGTTTCGCAGGTCGGTGGAGCAAAGGTTGGAGGCCCTGGAGCGAGATTACTTCCTAAGCAAGACGGAGCGGTCGGGCGGCCCTACTGCGGGATCTTCTCCCGGGAGGTGCCTTGCGCGGATACGAGACCAAGCTCTCCGGATTAATCTAGGGTGCACTGTACTCTCCTCCTACTTCAACCCGCTGGCGCCTCCGAGGACCTGACTGCGAGAGCGAGGACGCTGGCACTGGGAGCCTTATTGATTCCTAATATCCCGCCCCTTCTTGCCTCTGGCCGTCCCTTCTCGTCATGTACCCTGTCTTTTAATTTTATCTTGAACCTTGGACTGCTTGCAACCTTGTGAACTACTTTCATTAGTTAATTTTTATTGTTACTACTATTATCTTAGGTCTCGCCTAGCGAGAACATTCTTTGCTTCCGCGTCTGTCATGCTAGTCGATTCTAATAGCTAGCTTGCGCGAACTAGGGTTGTCTATCAGTCACTGTCAATTCGGTCGGGGAACTGAGGTATCGCGGATCTAGGGCGTGACAGCTGTACCTCCGCCGCCCTTTTTGGGAAAATCATCATTTATCATGGCTTCCTATAAATAGGTGGATCCACCCACCACATTTATTTCCCTGGTTCGGAACCTTCACTTTTCTTCTTTTTACTCTCGCGTTCTGCCGAGAACATCTTTCTTTCACCTCCCTTCCCTTTCTTCCTGGCTGGTCTTGCCCTCTCGCCCCCTCACTTGCGACTTCGCCTTCGAATACTTAAGATACAATGTCGGGCGAGAACGAGGGACGTTCTAATTGCGCGGAAGCTTTCCGAAGCCCAAATTTTCATCGTGCCATCTGACCCTAGAGGAGTATCAGCTGATTACCTACCGATACATTCCTGCCAGCTTCGCCACGAGAAACCCAGGCAATAACGACAGGGTTAACACCGCACGAGAGGGGGAGCTCGCGATCCCCCTCGAATACTTCGAGGTGGGCTTTCGCCTCCCTCTTTGGCCGGAGATGCGTCTGGCCCTCCGCTACTACGAAGTCATTCTCACGCAGCTGAATCCAAACTCGGTCGCCATCCTTTTAGTGTTCATCTGCTACATGCGATTCGAGAGGATGGAGTTCAACCTTTCGATCTTCCGGAAGCTGTTTACCTTCCGTGCGAAGGGAGGAGTCGTCTTCTTCTCCGGGCAGCTGCTCAAGACAACCAGCCTCACCAACAAGCATCATCACTGGGGAGAGAAGCTTGTCTTCGTCTCTAGTTACTTGGGAACGTTCCGCTTGCGCTGATCCAGTATGTGGATGCCGCCTACAAGCCGCCAGCCCTCGGGTCCTGCGAGACGTGACCTGGCTTATTATAGCAATAACAAACAATGTCAGTCGAATAATGTTTATTCGGTTTAGAACCATACCTATCGTGGCTGCTTGAGCCTTTTCTATGGCGATCACCATCATTGTGTGATCTTCTATAGGAGGCATCCTTACCTCTCCATTCCTTCTTCTTGTTCAAGAATTTCTTGAACTGCCTTGAGAGTAGAGAGAACTCTCCATCAGATAGCTCTGAGCCAGAGGAGCTTGGCTCAGATGATTCTTCTTCATCAGCTTCAGGAGCTAGGGTAGGAGAGCTAGACTTTGTCTTCCTTGAGCTGTCCGCCTTCAGAGCGACAGACTTCTCCTTGGATACAGACCTGCTCATCTCTTCTTCAGCTTTTCTTGAGTTGATTTGGAGCTCGTAAGACATAAGCTTTCCGAATAGATTATGCGGGTCCGTCTCGGCTAACCTTCCGAACTCCCGAATGACGCATACCTTATTATCCCATTCCTTGGTCAGGGATCTTAAGAATTTGTCATTCAGTTCCCCATTTGTGAAGACTCGGCCATAAACTCTTAGGCCATTAACTATCTTGAAGAAGTTCTCAAAGGTATCAGCTATGGCTTCCTTGTGACCTTGCCTGAAGGCTTCATACTTCTGATTTAGAAGGGATCTCCAATCATCCATAACTTCTTCATTGCCTTCCATCAGAGTCACCAAGGATTGCCACATCTCCTTGGCAGACTGGCAATGAATGATATTTTGCAGCATCAAGTCATTGACTGCACTTGCTATAATATTTTTAGCTTTCTTGTCCAGGGAGACAAGTGCAATCTCGTCCTTATCCAAGTCCATCAACTTATTTGGGACTTATTTGGTTGGATCTATTGTAGATGCAATCATAGGAACATGCGGACCTTCTTACACAATCATGAAGATCTGAGGGTCCACTGCTTCCATGAAGAGTTTAACTCTTTCCTTCCACATAGGAAAATTTTTCTTGGTGCATATAGGGAGCTTGACAAAATCCTTAGTCTTACTCATGCTTGATACTTCTCTAAAGACAACTTGGGAAGGATTAGATCAAGGTGTTAACCTTTTAACGATCAACCTCCCTCTGATACAAATTGAAAGTTGTACGTTGTCTACCTAAATCACCTAAAGGGGGTGAATAGGTGAGATGTGCGTCTAATGCGGAATAAAAAATTTGACAACTAGTACAAGAAAGTAATCAAGAAATCACACTGACGATAAGAGATTTATAGTGGTTCCCCGATCTTGGGTACGCCCACTTTCCTCACCGATCTAGCAAACCACTAGACTCGGCTACTCCACTATCTCGGATTACAAACCAATCCTACACCTCGGAACCACGTTCCTACAAAACTTGATCCAAACGGATCTACACTCGGAAGAAACAAACTTCCTACCACTCGGAGCACAACGCTCCTACAGTCGGAGAATAATCTCCTACAAGATTTACAAATAGATATGAAAATACAAACAAAAACTTTCTCAGATCTGCAAGAAATAAGTCTTTAGATCTTCTTCTTTAAGTTGCGGCCCTTTCGGATTTGTTGAAGAAGACTAGTAGATCTGACCTGAGAAATTCTTGAATCTACTCGATCAAGGAAGAAAGAACGTTTCCTAAATCAGTAGATCTTCTAGATCGAAAGGATGAAGAACGATCTTGACGAGAGCAGTGGCGGCGGCTTCAAGACGTCGAGCTTTAGAAGAGATCGGCTGAACCAGAGCTTTTTGGAAAGTGCGAGATCCGCTCAATAGTTTTTCTTAATCCTTCTTAGGGTTATGTCTTAGTGACAAGACCTTATATAGGATATCTCTTAACGGTTGGAAATATCATTAATAATGATACGTGGACCAATCCTGTTGGGTTATTTGAAATTCCGGCCATTCTGGACTTAGAAGAAATTTTCTGGAAAAATCTGACTTAGTTCTCGAGAAGTGATCATAGTTCTCGAGAACTATGAACTAAGTTTTCGAGAACTGTAGAGACTTCTCAATAACTAATCTCTTTAGAAGGGTTTGGACTTCTCGAGAACACCAGAGTATAGTTCTCGAGAACTAATTTACTTCTCGAGAAATAATAGAGGACTTTTCGAGAACTTGAGCTTAGAGAAATTTTGTTTCTGAACTTCTCGAGAACCAAGGGAATACTTCTCGAGAACTAAATTTAGTTCTCGATAACTTATAGAAGGCTTCTCGAAAACTTTACTGAATTCTCGAGAACTTAACTTAGAGAAATTCTTGAATTGTCCTGAATTCTCGAGAAGTAGAGTCTGAGCTTCTCGAGAACTATATCATACTTCTCGAGAACTCTGAGATTACTTCTCGAGAACTGGACTTAGAAAGTTTTTCAAGAACTTCAGAGAAGATTTCCTTCTGGCCCTATCTCCATCCTTTGCTCCCAATGTTTGAACATGAAGTGTATCTCAATTGAGAGGCTACACATGAGTCAACACTTTGGATCACCCAGTGAGGGATTACACTGAATGGTCCTGTGTTCCTGACCCACTGTAGACTGACATTATTCTACACTTAGCACTGAGAATCTGCAAACATTCAACTAGAACAAGGATATCAAATACAACTTAATTCATCTTAGTTCAAGGGTGACTTCATGCAAATCTGAGTTATTGTGGATGCAATACCCAACAGGCGCGATCGAACAAAGGTTCTCTGCCACCCTACTTGGACGAACCCCAGTTCTCCTAAGACGCGAACGAACAAAGGTTCTCTTCCACCTCTACTTGGACGATTCCCAGTTCTCCTATGTCGTGAATGAACAAAGGTTCTTCGCCACCTCTGCCCGGACAGACCCCTGTCCTTCTGAGGCGCAAACAAATAAATGTTCTTCGCCACCTCTACCCGAATGGACCCCGGTTCTCTCAAGGCGCGAACGAACAAAGGTTCCTCTCCCCCTCCGTGTGGACGAACCCCGGTTATCTAAAATGCATGAACAAAGGTTCTCCATCATCCCCGCTCAAGACACGAGCAAGTGGGGACACATCGCCTCCAAACCCTCAGGGTTCCTTGACTTTCCTAGAAGCACGTGTGACAAACAACCCTCAAGCAAGACGCTACTCTGCCAAAAAGAATACACATGCCAAAGTATAATAGAGCCAAAAGAAAAAAAGCATCTCCACTCAAATGAAGGTGCTTCTGAGGCTACATTATCATAAAAAGTAAAAGCATGCAACGACGCAAAAATACACCTACTACACAAAAACAGGCAAATCAAAAGAAACTTGGGAAGAAGCCCCAAGGATCATCCCTCCACGACAGTTTCAACATTGTCGTCTGAGGCATCCTCCACGCCTATGGTATCGTGCTCCGAAAACCTCCGAGTTGCTCGAAATTTCTTACTGAAACCCAAGAAGTACGCGACTTTATGCTCATCCTCTATGAGTGGATCAACCTCCTTTGCCATCATCTCAGAGCGCGCCTCCCCCGTGATTCAAGACCGCTCCACCTCAAAGTTTTGGGAGGATCTATACTTGGCCACCGCAGCCGCATGCACGGACTCGACCTCCTCCTGCTCAGAAATTAGACGAGCGTTCTCTTTATTCAGTTACTCGACCTCCCCCTCCTACCGGTACTTCGCAACGTCAACCGCCTCGATATGACGGACCTCCTTTACAATGGTCATCTCAGCAGAAGCCATCCTCCCGCAAAGAGCCCCGATCTCGGAGTCGACAATGCTCAACATGGCTTGAAGAGACTCCACCTCGGACTGAGAAGAGGACAACTGGGATTTCTCATTAACCAACCAAGAAAAGACCTCTTATTCTTCCTCCGGACCTCTTCCAACGAGTCCTCAAATGCGATCAGCTTTGCCTGTAGAGAAAGAAAATCTTCCTTCGTGGTTACATAGGTACCGTTCCACGAGAGCGTAATATCGCGACCCTCATCAAGATGCAAGCACCGAAAACAAACTATTCTCATGCACAATGCAAGACAAAAGAAGAAAAATATTGGGGCAACCAACATACCTTCCAGAGAAGTGGTTGGTAAGAAGAGCATTCCTGCTCCTTCCCCCTCCCTATCACCAACGACGACTCAGGGACTGCTTGATAAGCCGGCGTAATCGCAGGAATCTATGGTACATCCTCAATCTTAGCGGGCGGCGGATCAACAACTAGATCACCTGGGAAGTCATCGGCAACGTCAATAATGACCTCACAGACAACAGATGGCGACACGCCTCCTCCCAACCGCTGCAAAAATTCAAGCTTCCTCCTTTTGCCTCTCTCTAGTGGCACGATTCAGCTCCGCTCCACATCCGTCGAAAGGCCCACAATAACTAATCACTTCTCAACAATGAATGCACTGATCATATAAAGAACAGCCCCCATCTCGTACGGATCCTCAAGCCCAGTAACAGAGTAAAGTCATGCTCCTTCCCCGTAAGGCGGTGATAACGGACTGGAGGATCCCTCTATGTCTTGGGCAGCTCCCACGGGTTCTTGACGAACCCATACAACGTGTCTCCATTGTGATAGTAAGTCTTGCCCTCAAACGACAACCACCTCTTGTAGCTCTGAACTTCGACCAGGTCGCCGGAGCTAAGGCAGACCTTGCACCATTCGTGAAAGAGGCAAACGTCATCCGAGAGCTGTGCTCCCAAAAAACAAAGCATTCTCATGATCCTCGTCAGCCCCACTAAAGAAAACCGCGTCACCGGAACGTCGCAAATCGAAGTACGGCGATTGCCTCCTCCAAAAGCCCCTTAAGAACCCCAGTAATCACAAAATGGGAGGTATCCAAAAGCCCGCTTCTAAGAACCCCACCGTAATCACAAAATGGCCCGTTGAAGGGTGATGATGGCGCTTTAACGGAGATGGAATTACAATCTCGACATCCTTCAAAATCCCATAGAGCTTCCTCCAACTGCCCACGCGGGCAGAGGTCAAGGACGATACAAGGCGCATCGATGGCTGTGAAACATCACCTTTCGACACTTGCAAAAGAAAACGACGTCAACACCAAAGCAAGCCAAAGGAAGAGGATCAACGCGCATGGCGAACGGAGCGACCACGAAAGCGGCCCCCGGGCATGAGCGAAGGCGAAACTGCGCGCACGAGCAGCCCCCGCGCGAGCCCGCGGGTCAACCCCGCGCGCGCTTACGCTCTCGCGTAGGCTACCCAGCAGCTCGACCACATTCTTCCGTGTGGGCCGCCCTGCGCATGCGGCCGCACCCGCACGTGAGCAGCCCTGCATGAGCGACCGTGCCCGTGCGCGGACACCCCCGTGTGTGACCAACCTCGCATGTGGGTGTCCCCCTCTGCGCGCCACCATGTCCGCCACCTCCGCGCTCTCCGCCACTTCTGTCATCCCCACACCGGCTCCCTTCTGCACGAAACCACCGACGGTGCCCTCCCACACTCGCCTCACTCCTCACTCTCGAGTCAAGAAAAATAGTAACCTTCTTTAAGGGAGACATGACGACCACAGAAGCTCTGCGAACTCCAAAATTTCTACAACAACGTGAGAAAATAGCGAAATGACTCACTCTAATTTATAAGTGTTAGAGGGGGGCTTATAATGGAAGGCCACCAAATTTGTAAGATATTTCTTGCCAGATTTTCTTGTCTCAAAACAGGCAGCGAATAAGCACCAATGCTTGACCGATATCTCGCAAAGAATGACAGATAATTTCCTAACAATTGGAGTGCGACAGAAGATGCAGAAAATTTCCGTGCTCATCGCTTCGCGGATCATGGCTCGCAAAAATTTAGGAGCATTTGATGGGCCCCCCCTGAAATTTCTAAGTCAAACCGGCAAGACTCGGACCGAGTACACATGGGCTTGACTGAACCAATTACGCGTGTCAAAGTTGCAAGCCCAGGATCCCTCAAAGGAGAAGTTAAACCTGCACATGTGCACTGAAGGGCCGCGCAGGAGCACTCGGCCTGCGCGTTGGTACGTGTAACCAGCATGCATGCGGTCGCACCCCACGCAGCCTGTGCGCGCAGGCCTCACACGGCCAACCCGTGTGTCCACACTCTGCGCTGCTGCACGTGGCTAGCCTGCGTGACCGCGAACCATCCCCCCCCCCCCCCCCACGTACGTGCACCGGTGTCGGTAGCCGCCGCTAACGGCCTCCGCTGGTCGTCGCCGACCGCCGCCGCCTCCAAACACCTTGCCCGGGCCGCCCGAACTGCTCGGGGGGCACTCCCGTCATTTCAGCAAAAATGGTGATCTAGGTGATCTAAACGGAGCGACACGCCCCAAGTCACGTAAACCACCTTCTCAAGAGCGCTCCACATCAACGAGTGCTCTCCTTCTAGAAGCTTCGTTAACTTTGAGAATTTTTCAGCCGGAACGTTCCCACCCAGGTTCCGCAGGCTCAACAATATTCCAAGGTCGGAGCGCTTCCATCGAGGCTCCGATGACTTGGTTGTTTTCCTCATTTTCTGCACCTGTAACGGAGTAGTGACCTGTCGCCCTCCGAGATCAAACAAAACCCTGTAAAACTCCAAGAAGTTGGTGGATTTTGGCTCAGCACAGTTTCAGTCACGTGGTTTTTCACCCTTTCCAGGGTTTCCACGTAAAAAAACACATCTTGTCATTTGTTGCAATTCATTTTGACTGTTTGCGCGTCCGGTCCGATTCCGAGCTAAGCTGGTCCGATTTTCTCCGGACCGGGGAAAGACCTGGCAACCCGCAACAGGCCTTCAACGATCCCCAACCTCCTCCATTGTTCTCAGCAACCAATAAGGTCAATTCAGATCACATATTTCTAGGTCCAAAAACTGCGCTTCTTTGAAGTCCGCGAACATCGAAATTTTGGGATCTACTCCAGCGTTTGGGTTTGAAGAAGTGAACATATGTTGAAAGCCTTATCGAATGATGACATAATCTCCTTAGGACAGTGACCACACATGCGCCTTACCCATACTTAGGCTCCGTTTAACACAGTGGTGTCTGTCATGAACATGAGGATTAAATTGTCATTCGAACACCTACCTAAGGAACTACATCCACTTTTATGTTCAAACGAATGATGTTTGTTAGATGATCATTAACAAATAACGGATTAATCCTTGCGTTTATGACCACCACCACCGTGCCAAGCGGAGCCTTAATTTCTCAATCTCTTATTACCGCATCTTTTGATTTATTTTAATGCAGATATTGTCATTTTATAAACGAAAACATTACATAGTTTTCAATGAATATTTTATAAATAATCCAATAGAAGCAACTTTCAACTGCAATGAATGCCACAGCCTATCTGTATGTCAATCATTTGGAATCCACTAAGTATTTTCTTCATTTCAAGCAAGCCACACATGTAACCCTCGCCTTACAAAAACGAACTATTACCGTTGAATTGATTAAATTATTAATGACATTATTTTAACTTAAAACAATTGAAATAAGTTTAATTATTTACATAGCCAATTTTATGAAACTCCACATCGATTGTTTAAATAAATATCTAGCAAGTCAACATAAATATCTGTAAGTATGTTAAATTACACACTGCACATCTCTATCTATTGAAATTGCAAAAAATCTCTCTGTAAGTTTACATTTAGTGGATAGTTTTGTGCATGTATGTTATGAAATGTGAATTTATAGGTGAGATTTTTATAATTTCCTATAATTATGCTAACTCTTGTGCAAGGCATATGCTCTGAATGCTGAATGAAGCATGGTTATGGGCACATATATCAAAATGGATTATTGGGTCTGCCCTCTCTGATGTCTTTGGCTTTGATTTGATGGCATGATTCCACAACAAACGTGTCGGTATAGGGGGCCACTATATCAGTGGTATCTGTGAGCAGCCATTTTGTGCATTTATTGTCAAAGGTTAGGTCTTTCTCCTCTGAGAGAAGCCACTTTGTGCATAGTGCCAAAGGTTAGGTCTATTTCCAATCTTCCCCCGCCCATACCCCCAATGATTGGGGACTATATGGGTTTTGTTGTGGTATGCTAACTCCCAGGAGAAGCTCGGGAAATTAATTGTAATTATGTTTATTTTAAAGAATGATGTAGCTAGTCTGTCTATTTTGTAATATTTTGATGTAACAAGTGTGGTTGCATAAGCCACAAAGCTGTTTGTTTGTATGTGTCGCTACAAAGAAATAAAGGAATTTGATCGCGAATTGGTCATGCTAGTGGGTGGGAGGTCGGGGTCATGACAATATCAATCAAAAGAATTGAATTTGATTGTCATGGTGGGCTGAATACACTGTTAAATATCTAGAAATACTGGCTTTATCAAAGCACTCAAAGTATAGCATTTTTTCAGGTAAACTATCTAAATCAGACCTTAAGATTTTGACAGAATTGAAATTAGGTGGTCTACAAAGATTTATTTATGTGAAATTGGTCTAAAAATTTTGGATTGGTTTGATATAACTTTAACATTTTTGATGGTTTACATTGATATGGCTCTTTCAGAGCAATTATGTGAAAATTCCATATTTTTATTAAAAATATTAAAAAATGAGAAAAGGACTTGATTAAAAAAAATTAATGATATTTTAAGTTTTATGTTTGTTACTTTTCCAATGGATGTGCGCTATTCAAATTGCTCGTGAAACAGAGAATACATGTTGTGATCTTCCACACCAATCCTCTATCCTCTCCCAAATTGTTATGTGACCTGGGTCTTGCATATGTAGTAAAGAAGCCGAGTCGCGGCAAGAATGCCACGATGAAGAAAGCTATGAACTGGCCATCAATACTGAAAGCTAGGGCTAGAGCTGAATATTTTTGAGTGAAGAGGATAGTAGTCTCCATGAATCACACTAGTTAAATTTAGTAAAAGAGAAGCAAATTTATCACATAAAAGAAAAGGAAAATTAGAAAGAGGAAAAATGAAAAAAAAAACATCACAAATGACACAGTTCTTATAAAAGTTCCCCTAAAATAACACATGTTTGGGAAGTTATCTCTTCCACAAATATGTGAAACACTATCAGCAACTTTTTAGAATCACTTACACTGGGGATTCATGAGCGTACCACATCAAATTTTTGAAAAGAGATTCGATCAATAGCCCTTACTGAAACGTTTTAGTTAGAAAGCTCAAAAACTTTCAAATATCTTTTATGAAAATCATGTAACATTTACAGAGTGTGAAAGAGAGAAGGTTGGGAGAGGGAAAAATATTGGAAGAGGTGAGAATATAAATAGTTGTCTTAACAAATGAAATCACGGTTTACATTAGAGAAGAGGAATAGTGTGAAGTTGGGTGAGTTCTTGCAGCACTTTGATCTGCAAACAAAGTTGTACCATCAACATAAATTTCTATGATCATTAAATTTGAATCACTATGCTTTACAAACAAAGTAATATCCGCACTTCCCATCCTAAACCCATGCGTGACAAGAAAAACCGTTATTCGGATTAAAGCAAGCAAATGCGGGCGATTACTATTTTAAATCTGGGTGGTTGTCCTACATACACTTCGTATTTAATATAATCATTTAAAAACGCACTCTTTACGTTCATTTGATACAATTTTATACTCTTAAAGCTAGCAAATGCTAAGAACATCCTAATGGACTCAAGGCAAACAACGGGTTCAAAAGACTCCTCAAAATCCACCCCTTCGATCTGAGAGTATCCCTGAGCAACCAACCTAACTTTATTTCTCGTTATTCTAGACTCACCACCAAGTTTATTTTTGAAGATCTGCTTGGCACCTATAATTGGATGGTTACTAGGGCGCTCCATTAATGTTCATACTCTATTTCTTTCAAATTGATTAAGTTCCTCGTTCATGGCCAAAAACCAAGACTCATCATTTAGTGCTTCAGAAATGTTCTTAGGTTCAATTTCAGATACAAAACATAAGGTTGTAAATGATTCATGCACAGATGAACGAGTTCTAATCCCATGTGAAGACTCTCCAATTACTAGTTCCCTAGGATGATTTTTTGAAAAATTTAGTTCATTCGGAGGCTTATATCCTTCTGAATCACCTAATTCTTCACCTCCTACTTCTACATCTTTTTTCACACTCTCCTCTTCTTGAAAAATGATGTCATCATCAGCTACATTTATCTTAGGGTCTTCTTTTGAAGTAATTTCTTCAAAGTGAACATGAATTGATTCTTCTACACTCAAGATTCTTTTATTATAGACCCTATAGACACGACTCATGGAGAAATATCCTAAGAAGATACCTA
Organism: Platanthera zijinensis; assembly: GCA_039513925.1. Taxonomy (NCBI): domain Eukaryota; kingdom Viridiplantae; phylum Streptophyta; class Magnoliopsida; order Asparagales; family Orchidaceae; genus Platanthera; species Platanthera zijinensis. Next base: position 33,880,632 of record CM077090.1, read on the forward strand.
TGTCAGATTTTTCATCAAATTTTCCTAAATTATCCTTGGTATTAAGAATGAAACATGTGCAGCCAAAGACTCTAAAATAGGATGCAGATGACTTTATATCATAGTATAGCTCATATAGGGTGCGTTTTAGAATAGGGAGAAGCATGGTCTAGTTCATCACATAACATGCAGTGTTGACCGCTTCAGTCCAAATATATCGAGGCAAGCTGAACTTGGCCAGCATTGTGCGTGCTAATTCTTAGAGTGTTCGTTTCTTTCTTTCTACTACTGCATTTTGCTGTGAAGTGCGTGGGGCTGAAAACTCGTGCCAAATTCCTAAATTGTTACAAAAAATTGCAAAATTTTCATTCTCAAATTCTACCCCATGATCGGATCTTATGCATTTTATTTTTAGTTCCATTTCATTTTGCAATTTAGTGCACAAGTTAGAGAATTCAAAGAATGAGTCAGATTTATTAACAAGAAAAATGGTCCAACAAAAACGTGAGTAATCGTCTATAATCACAAATGTGTATCGTTTTCCCCTAGACTATATATGCTAAGAAGACCAAACAGATCCATGTGAATTAATTGCAGCGGCCTACACGTGGAAATATCTTTTTTGTTTTTAAAGGAAATTTTTTTGAATTTTCCCTTTTGGCAAGGAGCACATAAAGAAGTCAAACTACTGCTTAGTTGTGAAAGTCCACATTAGTTTTTTTCGATAATTTGACTATTAGTTTACTCGCGGAATGACCGAGTCTTCTATGTCAAAGTTCCAATTCTTCATTTTTAGCAACTAAGCATTTTAAATTAGATGGAGATATGTACTCAAACCTAATTGTATAGACATTATGATTTGTATATGCAGTGAGCAACACTTTGTTCGATTTAACATCTATAATATTGCATGTATTTGAAAAGGTTTTAAATTGTTGGAACCAGAGTTCGGGTGATTAGCCGAACTAGTCGAAGCGGCCTGTCTGGTAAGCGATCTGGCGGTTTGGGCCAGCGGACTGTATGGTCAGCAATCTGATGGTTTGGACCAGCAGCCTGTCTGGTCAACAATATGAAGGTTTGGGCCAGCGACCTGTCTGTTCAGCGATCTGACGGTTTGGACCAGCGGCCTGTCTGGTCAGCGATCTGGTGGTTTGGATCAACAGTCTGTTTGTTAACTTCACCAGCGGATTGGTTAGAGGTCGCAATAGTGGATCAGATGTTAGCTGCAGTGGTCTGGAGGTTAGCCGCTGTGGTCTGGAGGAAGTTGTAGCTGCAATCTTGGTGTTAGCCTCCATAAGGATTCAAAGGCTTTATTTTTTATGTATTGTATCTTGGCAGTTTGACTATGTCAAACCGCACAGCCCGCGCGGCTTGTATATAGTCCCATATCGCTTATTGTATTCTCTCATCTCTCCCATTTTCTATAAATAATGGGGCATACATATGTAATAATTATCTTTTTGGAGCAATAAAATTACCGTTATTTAGCTCCTTTTTACTTAGTATCAGAGCTAATCGGTCCTTTGCTCCGGCTAGAACGTGATTTCCTTATTTAACCGCTTCCGGCTTCTTTTCTGTCCGCACGTCTTCTTCTTTTCTGTTCGTCCGGCTTCTTCTTCTCTGCTCGCGCGGCTTCTTCTCTGTTCTCGCGGTTTCTTTTTTGTTCCCTTCCTGCCCTCCCTTGCTTGTTGCTTTTCTGCGACTTGCCTTCTCCTGTTCGCGCGGCTTGTTTCCTTTGCTCGTGTGGTCTTTCTGGTTTTTTGTTTTGCACAGTTTGTCTGGTTAACCGTGCGACTAGCTGTTTTTCTCCATGGACACTCTGCCTTCTTCTGCCACTTTCTCCGCTCCTCTCTCTTTCTTCTACTTCTACTTATGGTAATTTGGGTACTGCATCTAAGCTCACCTGTCCAAATTACCCGGACTGGAGTGTGTCCTTTATTTTCCTTTTATGTTCTCAGGGTAAGTGCCATCATTTGACTGATGATTCCCCTCCCATTACATCAGCTTCTTATGATGATTAGGATGTTGCTGATGCCTTGGTTCATACTTAGTTGGCCAACAGTTTGTCTGAAGAGTGTCTTCCTGTCATTATACATTACCAAACAGTCAAGGATGCTTGGAATCATCTTGTTGCATTGTACTCTAATGGAGCACAGACTTCGCGCATCTATACTCTGTATGCGGATCTTTTTGCTCGCCCTGTCATGACTCCTGCTACTGCTTATCAGGAGGCTCAAACTCTTGGTGTTGAACTTCTTCAGCATCATCCTTTCTTTATTGATATTGTTGAGCAACAAAAACACTTTCAGGAGCTTTTGATCGTTTGCTACTTGCTTCGTCTTTCTGACTTGTATGACATGATTCGTCAACAAATTTTAGGAGAAGTGGATACTCCGAATCTAGATGCTACTACTGCTCGCATTTCCTCTATTACAACGCTGCTTCAGCGTCCTTTGCTTCCTTCTCCTTCTCCTGATATTATTGCTCATCCTGCTCGTCATGACAACTCTGGTGGTCGAGGTGGCCGTACTGGAGGTCGTGTTTATTCTAAGTTTCTCTCCTCTCATTGTGGCAGAGTTGATCACTTGGTTGATCATTGTTGGGCCAAACATCCTCACCTCCGTCCTGATTCAGTTGATTCCACCAAGAAATCTACTACTTCCCTTGCTACCTCTAGTTCTTATTATTGATGGTTCTCCGTCCCCGGTTCATGGGTCTGGTGTAAGACCCTAGTTTTCTAGTTGATCCTCTGGAAGCTATCGCGTGACATTAGATAGATACTGATCGGCGGTACCCTGACGTTGAGTGCGTTGAGTAGCAGGCATTGAGTGTAGGCGTTGAGTGGTAGGCGTTGAGTGCGTCAAATGCTAGCGCGCAGTGTTAGCTAGTTATCGCTTGGAGTTAGCCTTCTTGCGTTGAGACGCAAGCGTTGAGTGAGCTACTGTGCAGCGGTATTTCTACCGTCGGAGGTAGCGCGACATTATTTTCTTGACCGAGGGCTCGGGAAGCTACCGCGGTGCGGTAGGTAGTTACCGTCTGGCGGTAACGGACGGAGCAGTTCCGTAGATCTATGTTCTGACCATCTGATTTTGCTTCGGTTTTGATCATATTGTCTAGGACACTCCATACAAGAGGCATAAGTAGGGTTGAGAGGCTCTTTCCTCTCATTTTTTTCTCCGTTGAGTGAGATTTAGGGTTTGGGAGAAAGAGTTTGGAGGAGAAATAAGAAGGGTTTTCTCCGCCATTGACGAATCTTCCAGGTTCCGATCATCAATCCAAGGCTAGATCCGTGGAGAGGACTTGAAGGTGCCCACTTTCATCAGTGCAAATCAAGTTTTCCATGGCTAGGAAGAGGAGTTGTAAGGTAACGACACTTCTCCTCTCGGTCTTTAGAATGCATGCATAGCATCCGATTTATCTTGTTTTTCTTTTAAGCATTTTGGCACCGGATCTCTCAAATTATAGGGGTTCGGGTTGTCATGGTTCAAGAGGAACCACCGGGTCGATTGTGTCCGGCCCCGACATGATGTTGCACTAGAAATCCGCTCTGTTAGTGGATTTGACATTGTTGGTGAAGCCGTAGTCGCGACCGTTAGTCTGACTCGGTGATGTTGCATAACGAGCCTTAAGGATTTTACTAGAAATCCGTTTGCGCCAAGAAGCTGTTTGTGATGTTTGTCCCCCATTTATTTCGTGCGAGAACGAATGGTGGATTAGGGAGGGAAAGACTATTGATTGTGATGTGCTAAGGTGTAGTTTTTCTCTGTGGTCGATTGGCTAGCCCATGATGTGCAAGTCATGTGTGGAGAGTGTCCCGACGAGACAAGTCCCCTACTATGAAACTGACGAGAATGCCAAGCTTTTAACAAGCCCAGGTGATGAAGCCCATGAGCAGGTGGGGTCAAGCAAGGGTTCTTAGCATCGGTTTATTGTTTGTGAGACGGAATCCTGATATGAGAAGTCAGAGCTTGCAGGCAAGCCCGGGTTTTGAGACCCATGAGCGGGTGGGCCTTGGTAAGAGTTTCGTGTGGCGGCTTGAATGTTGTTAGGGGAAATGGAAGTATCTATGTGATGTGATGTGTTGATGTGTGATGATATACTAGTTTCATGAACTATAGGGTGCCTTGGAGGAAACCCAAGTTTGCATACATGATGCATAGTTGGCAATTTTTTATTAACTGCTCAAACTAGAAACATGTTTGATGTATATGACATCCTAACCTGTTTCTTTACTTTATATATTTATATACATTTGCATACAAAGTGCTGACCTGCATGGTGATGGAGTGTCCTGGGGTCTGCTAGGGACAACTAGGAGGAGATGTGTTAGTTACACAGTTAAGGTCAGCCTTTGCTGACCCACGTTACAATAAATTTTTATAGGGCAAGGGTCGCATGAGGGAGCAAGCTCGCCAGACAAAAAAGCCTAAGCCTCGTGAAGTGGACTTTTTGTTTAGAAGCATTGTTTTGTTGAGTGCTATACTTAGTGTATTATGTTTCCGGCTTGCATGCCGAGGTATCCTAGGAGTGCCAAGGCACGTTGCTCTATTTGTGGTTGTTTTTTTAGTTTTTGGACAATTGGATATTGTAAGGCCTTAAGGACGGTTCGAACTCCTTTAGTAGTGGATAACTTCTGGTTGGTTGGTTGTTTCCGCAGTTTATTTCTGAGTTTTGAGTTGGCTAATTTTATATCATCTTATAATGCTTAAGCTGTGAAGTCTACATATTGTGGGGCTCCGACCGGACCCATATTATACGGTCATTATAGGGGAGGTGTTATAATTTGGTATCTGAGCGAGTTTAGTGCCCAAGGTAAGGTTTAGTGGTCGATTTGACATAATCGTATCGCGTAAAGAAGTTATCCACATAGGCATATTGCAGGACCGTGAGTGTCCTAGTGTCTAAGTTTTACGAATAAAAACTGATTCTTGTTTTGTCTTGCTTTTGATAAGGGTGCAAGAGACAATACAGGGACATCGAGATCGCAAGAGGAGCCTTCGACGAGCAGTGCTACTGCTCTGGGTCCTATGGGCATGGGTGTAACCCCGACTGATTTCTATCACATTCTTGTAGAGGCAATGGTAGCGGCCCAAGCTGCAGCGATAACGCAAGTTGTGACCCCTATTGCACAGGTAACGACTCTCGTTACCCCGGATGCAATACCAGTCATACTGGGCAGAGGAGCCAGGTCGGCAGAGCCGTTGGCTGAGGGAGTGGTTGTTTGACAGGGAGACCGACAGATGAAGTATTTTCTAAGTTTCCATCCTCCAACATTCAAGGGAGTCGACACGCCGACCGATGCGGAGGACTGGTGGGCGAGGATTCAGGAACTTCTAAGGGCGGCAGAGACGCCATAGGAGAAGTAGTCTCAGTATGCGGCCTTCATGTTAGAAGGTGACACTAAGTTATAGTGGGTGAGACATAACGGCCGCTAGTTTCTTGGATGCACCCCGTCCATAAGAGAGTTCGGGAATGCCTTCTTAAAGAAGTATATCCCTTCGTCAATAAGGTTAGCCCTTCAGAGGCAGTTTCTGCACTTGGTGCAGCGGGATAAGACTATAGATGTGTACGTTCAGGAGTTTACTCGATTGGGTCGTTATGCTGGAACGACCATGACTGATGATGAGGAGAGGGACAATCTTTTCTACCATGGGTTGAGGGAGAACTTGAGACAACCCCTTATAGCTATGAAGAATGTGGGTTTCAACGATTTGATAGAGGCCGCCAGGACGTTGGAAAGTGATATGGAACGAACCCAACGTCGAAAGGGACTGACAGACAAGTAGGGGGAAGGAAAGCCTTCTCAATCGCAAGGGAAGCCTGAAGGGAGTAAATGGAGGAAGAAGCCCCATCCCTTCAAGTCATGGGAGAAGAGCAGTATAATGTCAGGGGGATTTCGCTTCAAGGGATTACCAACATGCTACAAGTGTGGCAAGTCAGGCCACATAACTTGTTTTTGTACTGAGGGTGATGCTGAGAAAGAGCCAAGGCAGGAACAGTCAGTGTGTTTCGGTCCCAGCGTCGTGGAGAAAGGGAAGATATATGGCAGAGTCGAGCACTTTACGGTTCCAACCTGTGCAGACAAGGGCTTACAACCTTGGGAAATAGGAAGCAATTTGACAACCCGATGTAGTGACATGTATGGGAAAGTTTAAGTTTGTTTATTGGCTTTAGAATTTCGAGACTTTTATGTGTATTGCCTGTGTTTTAGGCTTCATGCTAGTTTCCGGTTACCCCGCTATGGTACTATTTGATATGGGAGCGTCACATTCTTTTCTTGTGGAGAGCTTTATCCGGAGAATTGGAGTCGAGCCTTTTTTGACAAACACAGAGCTTAGAATGTGCATGCCCATTTAGTCTTTCATGACCACCGGGATGAAGGGGCGCATTGGTTGGAGTTTAGACGGAGTTGATTTCATGTTGATAGCAGCGGTTCTACTATTAGCCGAGAATGATGTGATCTTGGGGAAGCACTGGCCGGTAGAGCAGCATGCCAGTATTGACTGTCTATCTAAGGTGGTGACCCTGAGAAGCGAAGGAAAGGAAGAAGTAAAATTTGAGGGCATTGGTGGAGTGGCATGTTCCCTGATTTCGACCATACAGTTGGTGCAGGTAGTTAACCAGGGAGGATTAGCTTTTGTAGCGTTGTTGGAAGTTCAAATTTCCAAGCTATCAATTGGAGAAGTGTCGGTAGTAGCAAAACTTGAGGAAGTGTTTCCTGAGAAACTTTCTAGAGCACCTCCTCGACGGGAGATTGATTCCTCGATTGGGTTAGTGCCAGAATCTAGGTCGGTGTCACACACTCCTTTTAAGATGGCACCGAAGGAATTGGTCGAGCTCAAGGAACAATTGCAAGAACTATTGGAGTAGGGGTACATTAGACCTTGCTCTTCGCCATGGAGCGCGCAAGTGCTATTTGTGAAGAAGAAAGATGGTAGTATGCGGTTGTGCATAAACTACTGGGAGTTGAATAAACTAACCGTCAAGAATAAGTATCTAATCCCACGGATAGATGACCTGTTCGACCATTTGATATGGTCGGTGGTATACTCTAAGTTGGACCTGAAGTCAAGATACTACCATTTACGGATTCAAGACGTGAACATACCCAAGATAGAGTTTGGTATGAGGTATGGTCACTTCGAGTTCTCGGTAATGTCGTTTGGGTTGACGAACATGTCATTGGTATTCATGGATTTGATGAATCGAGTGTTTCAGGATTACTTAGAATCGTTTGTGGTGCTCTTAATCGATGATATTTTGGTATATTCCAAATCAGAGTTGGAGCATGAGGTTTATTTGAGAGTAGTCTTGCAGACTCTGAGAGAGAACCAGCTTTATGCAAAGTTCTCAAAGTGCGAGTTCTGGTTGGATAAGGTGGCATTTATGGTCATGTGATTAGTGGTGATGGGGTGGCGGTGGATCCAACGAAAGTTGAGCCCATCAGGGATTGTCCAGTGCTAAGCACCATAGCGAAAGTCAGGAGTTTCCTTGGACTAGTCGGGTACTATAAAAGATTTGTGGAAAACTTTTCGTTGATAGCTCTGCCCCACACTACTCTGACTCGTAAGGACCAGAAGTTTGTGTGGACTGAAAGTCTTTAATTTCAAGGATAGCTAAATCACCAAGAGGGGGTGAATAGGTTTCTTAGTCTCTTGTGACTATCTTTAATTTTCTTTGTGTTTTAGGTGTGTTGAGTTAACTTAGTTAGCTTGCTTTCAAGAACACAACACACAATGTTTATAGTAGTTTCCCAGATTATGGGTACGTCCACTTTCTCTCCCACCTTTCTAATAGCTTGTTATACAAGACACGTCTCCAATCTCGGCTTCTAAGAGCTTACAGCACAATCCTGCAGGACCACTCAGTCTCTTCCAAGACTTATAGCTTAGGCACAAAGCCCTACAATTTAGTGATCCAAAGATCACCTACCTCAGGCCCAAAGGCCCTACAACTCGGGCTGGGAGGACAGCCCTACCTCAGAGAGAATGACTCTCCTACAGCTCAGGCACAAAGGCCCTACCTCAGATCCAAAGGATCCTACAACTCAGGCACAAGTTCCCTGCAACTTAGAGAGAATGACTCTCCTACCTTAGGCTCAAAATACCTACCTCATATCCAAACTAGATCCTACTCTCAGGACAAATCCCTACCTCAGATCTACAATAGGGATCCTACAATCTCAGGCACAAAGGCCCTATAACTCAGATCCAAGACTGGATCCTACAGAGAAAGTGGTTGGTTGTTGATGATTTGACTCCAGAGTATATGTTCTCTAAGCCTGCCTTCCTGATCTGAGACAAGCTCAGCCCTACCTTCTTCACATCAACAAGTAACTGATCTTCAGGTTGACTTGTCTTGTGCTGGAAGTAACTTGCAGAACAGCTGCTCTGCTTCTTCTTCCCTTCCTGGACTTAGAAGATTCATCTCTAACTTTGACTCCAGAGAAATATTCCTCTGAGACTACTTTCAGATCACTGCTTCTTCAAGCTTTCCTCTTCACATCTTCCAAAAAATGTTCTTCAGAAATGATCAGCTAGAACAGTGAAGGACTCCAACTAGGGTTAGCCTTTTTCTACTACCTCTTTCTCTCTCAGAAATTACTCTGATCTTGTTGTTGATGGTGAAGATGTCAACAGTTAACTTTTATTTGAATTCAGTTCCTGCAGCTAGGGTAAAACCTTGCTTCTTCTTATTTTACCTCAGAAATATCTTCTGAACTTGCTGTAGCAGGTGAAGATAGCTACAGCTAACTTGTATCAGATTTCAGATCAGCTACAGCTAGGGTTTTGCCTTGGCCGCTTCTTCTTCCTCAGAGATTACTCTGATCTTGTTGTTGTATATTAATATCGCAACAGCTAGCTTGCTGAACTTTAAATCAGCGACTTTGACCAGACCTTCAACCTCTACAACAATGACTGAGGAATAAGATGAAGTCCAGCTGTTTTCCAAAAGATAATTTCTTTGATCTGATCTCCGTCATTTCTATTCTGCCGATCAATGGCTATTTTGACTCGTGGGCCCCACTGAAATTGACAGCAACAACTTTGCTTTAATAGCCAAAATTCGTACAGTAGGCTTGCGGCGCTGTTTTTCGCGTATCGTATCCATCCCGCAACATTTTTAATTCTGTTGACTTTTGTTGAATTTTGCTGACGTCAGCATCTGTGGACTTAGTCAAATTCAAGCTCTTTAGTATAGGTTTTGAGTGAACAAGCTTCACTCAACGCCAAAACACTGAAACAGATTTCTGTCTTACTCAGGCGTTGAGAGCATTGAGTGAACAAGCTTCACTTAATGCTTTTGGCCTTAGTCAATCTTTTTGTACCAGTAGGCATTGAGTGCGTTGAGTGAACAAGCTTCACTCAATGCTTTTCGCCTTAGCCAATCTTTCTTCATCTCAGGCATTGAGAGCGTTGAGTGAGTCTTCATCACTCAACGCCAAAGTACTTAGACAGGTTTCTATCATTAGGTGTTGAGTGAGCCTTCATCACTCAATGCCAAAACCCTTAGTCACATTCTTGAATGAAAGCATTGAGTGTAGCATCTTCACTCAATGCTTTCTGCTTTAGCACATTATCTTGATGAGACGTTGAGTGAATAACCTTCACTCAATGCTTCTGTACTTAGATAGATTTTCTATCGGCTTAGGCGTTGAGTGTGTCTTCATCACTTTATGCCATCTAGACTTTTGTAGTCTTAACTACTTATGTGTTGAGTGAACAAGATTTCATTACTGTCAAAGATAAAGTTTTGACCATCTGAGCTTTACTCAACGCTTTTTGTAGTATGGTGTTGATTGAACTGCCTTCACTCAATGCCTGTGGACTTAACCAATTTTCTACCTTGCAAATAGTCAGGCTTTGACTGACTTGTCTTCTCTCAGCACTTTTTGGCATCTGACATTGAGTGAGTTTGCTTCACCCAATGCCCGTGGACTTAACCACATTTGTTTGCATTTGGCGTTGAGTGAGCTTGATTCACTCAACACCTGTGGACTTAGCCACATTTCTTTACATCTGGCGTTGAGTGAGCTGACCTCACTCAACGCCTATGGACTTGGATAGATTTTTTGTCTCTCCACCTACCTACCTTGCGACCACCTGTCACCATGACTTAGACAACCTATCTAACCTTATTCCAAGGAATATCCTGCACATGATGAGCTTAACCAACATCAAATACAACTATGCTCTTAGTGTTAATGGTGATGCCTCTTCAAATCAAATCTAGGAAATATTGAGGGTAATATTCCCAACATGGACTCAAGAGTGCAATCAAGCTTTTGATACCTTGAATGAAAGGTTAATGTCGGCTCCAAACCTATGTCTCCCTAAAGGAACTGAAGGATTTCAAATCTTCAATGACGCGTTAGGTTGCGGTTTGGATTGCGTGCTAGTGCAACATGGCAATGTGATATCCTTTGGATCTAGACATATAAAAACTCATGAGAGAAATTACCCCGTTCATGACATGGAGTTGGCGGCGGTAATCTTCGCGTTGAAGTTGTGGTGGCACTATGTATACGGTATGAAAGTGGAGATCTTCACGGATCACAAAAGCCTGAAGTTTCTTCTAGATCAAAAAGACTTGAACATGCGGCAACGCAGGTGGGTCGAGTTCCTTGGGGACTACAGCGTGGAAATTCAGTATACGTCAGGCAAGGCCAACGAGGTGGTTGATTCCTTGAGTAGGAAGTATTCAGGACATGGGAATTGGATTGAAGCTCATAATGAGCGGTTGGTGCGGGATTTTGAGTCCCTTGGCATTGAGTGTGTAGCAAGAGGCGAGTCTAGCATGGCTCGGTTGAACTAGATAGAGTTGCAGAATGACTTATCTGATCGTATCCGGGAAGCGACCAATGTGGATGTAGAGTTCCAGCCATTATTGGTGGAAGCTCAAAAAGGTGAGGGTAGTACCTGGGAGATGATTGATGGAATCTTAAGGAAGAACGGAAGGGTATGTATACCGCAGTTCGGCAAGCTCCGTGAGAAGTTAATTTTGAGGCACATTTCACGAAGTACTCTATTCACTCAGGTTAGACAAAAATGTACTTGGATATGAAGAAATCCTTATGGTGGCCTGGTTCTAAGCGGGATGTAGTTTTATACGTGAGTCAGTGCCAAACTTGTGCCTTAGTGAAGGCTGAGTGTCAAAAGTCAGGCGGGGGGTGAAGCCTTTTCTTATCCCCGAGTGGAAATTTGATGACATCTCCATGGACTTTGTGCATGGATTACCTCAGTCACAGCAGGGTAACAATGCGGTTTGGGTGATCATTGATTGCTTGACCAAAGTGGCTCACTTCATCCCAAATCAAAAGGAGGACATCGTGGAGAAGCTGTAGAATTATATGTTCGCAATATTTTGTGATTGCACGGAGTTCCAAAGAGTATCGTTAGTGATCGCGATGGGAGGTTCACGATAAAAGACTGGAGGGGTACAAAAGAGTCTAGGCACAATGCTCAAGTTTAGTACGACATTCCATCCTAAAACCGATGATCAAACCGAAAGGACGAACCGTACTATAGAGGATATGCTGAGAATGTGTACCCTTGATTTTGGCAAGAGGTGGGAAGATCATCTTTTCATGGTGGAGCTTTCCTACAATAACATTTTCCAGGCGAGTATCAAGATGGTGTCATACAAGACTTTGTATGGAAGGCGGTGTCGAACACCGATGTTATGGATAGAGACGGGGGACACCAAACTTTTGGGAAAAGAGATGGTGGTCAATGCTTGTGAGTTGGTGCGAATAATTCAAGAGCGCATGAAGGTTGCTCAGGATCGACAGACGAAGTATTTCAATGTGCGCCATAGGAATGTGGAGTTCGCGGTAGGCAACTGGGTATATCTAAAGATTAAGTCGTTCATAGGTGTTTTGCGGATTCGCCGACTCAAGAAGTTGAGTCCGAGGTTTTTGGGACCGTTCGAAGTTGTGGAACGAATTGGAGAAGCAGCCTATCGGTTGGCATTGCCCCAAGATCTGAGTGGATTACACAATGTCTTCCATTTCCAGTTTTAAGGAAAGCCTTGGGGGAGGCAAGTGTTGTGGTTGAGTCAACGACAGTGCTGGTAGAAGAGGACTTGAGGACAAAAGTCTGTCTGGTTGGCATAGAGGATTCAGAAGTTCCGCAGTTGCGTAATAAAGAGGTTAAGCTCGTGAAAGAGCGTTGGGATAACTGCGGGCAAGACGAATTCTCTTGGGAGTGCGAGCAAGCAATGCGGGAGGACTTCCTAGAACTTTTTTTCTTCAGGTATGCTTTTTGTTTGAGTACATGCTAAATTTCGAGGACGAAATTCTTCTAAGGGGGGAGGAGTTGTAACACCCCAATTTTCTAGTACTTGATCCTCTGGAAGCTATCGCATGGCGTTTGATAGATACTACTCGGCGGTAGCCTGGCGTTGAGTGCGTTGAGTACCAGGCGTTGAGTGGAGGCGTTGAGTGCATCGAGTGCTAGCACACAGCGCTAGCTAGTTACCGCTTGGCATTTGCCTTCTTGCGTTGAGATAGAAACGTTGAGTGAGCTACCGCGCAGTGGTATTTCTACCGCCGGTTGAATCGCGTCATTAGTTTTTTGACCAAGGTCTCGAGAAGCTACTGCGGCGCGGTAGGTAGTTACTGCCCGGCGGTAGCGGACGGGAGCAGTTCCGTAGATCTGTGTTTTGACCGTCAAATTTCTCTTCCGTTTTGATTCTATGGCTCAGTGCACTCCATCCAAGAGGCATAAGTAGGGATGAGAGGCTCTTTCCTCTCAATTTCTTCTCCGTTGAGTGAGATTTAGGGTTTGGGAGAAAGAGTTTGGAGGAGAAAGAAGAAGGGTTTTCTCCTCCATTGACAAAGCTTCGGGGTTCCGATCGTTGATCCAAGGCCAGATCCGTTGAGAAGACTTGAAGGAGCACACTTTCATCCGTGCAAATCATGTTTTCCATGGATAGGAAGAGGAGTCGTAAGGTAACGACACTTCTCCTCTTGGTCTTTAGGATGCGTGCATATCATCTGATTTATGTTGTTTTTCTTTCAAGCATTTAGGTATCGGATCTCTCAAATGAGAGGGATTCGGGTTACCATGTTTCAAGAGGAACCACCAGGTCGATTGTGTCCATCCCCGACAAGATGTTGCACTAGAAATCCACTTCATTAGTGGATTAGGCATTGTGGCTGAAGTCGTAGTTGCGACCGTTAGTCTGAATTGGTGATGTTGCATAACGATCCTTAAGGATTTTGCTAGAAATCCATTTACGGCAAGAAGCCGTTTTTGATGTTTGTCCCCCCTTTATTTCGTGTGAGAACGAATGATGGATTATAGGGTGGGTGGGAAAGGCTATTGATTATGATGTGTTATGACGTGGTTTGTCTTTGTGGTTGGCTGGCTAGCCCGTAACGTGCAAGTCATGTATGGAGAGTGTCCCGGCGAGACAAGTCTCCTTCTGTGAAACTGACAAGAATGCCAAGCTTTTGATAAGACCGGGCGATGAAGCCAATGAGCGGGTGGGGTCAAGCAAGGGTTCTTAGTATCGATTTTTTATTTGTGAGACGGAATCCTGACGTGATAAGTCATATATTGCAGGCAAGCTCGGGTTTTGAGACCCACGAGCGGGTGGGGCCTTTGCAAGAGTTTCGTGTAGCGGTTTGAATGCCATTTGGTGAAATAGAAGTACCAGTGTGATGTGATGTGTTGATGTGTTATGATATACTAGTTTCATGTGTTATAGGGTGCTTTGGGTGAAACCCAGGTTTGCATATATGCTGCATAGTAGGCCCCTTTTTATTAACTGCTCAACCTAGAAACGTGTTTGATGTATGTGACATCCTAACATGTTTCTTTACTTTATATGTTTATATACATTTGCATACGAAGTGCTGACCTGCAGGATGATGGAGTGCCCCGTGGTCCACTAGGGATGGCCGGGAGGAGATGTGTTGGTTACACAGTTGAGGTCAGTCTTTGCTGACACACGTTACAACAAATTTTTACATGGCAAAGGTCGCATGCGGGAGCAAGCTCGACGGCCAAAAAGGAATAAGTCTCATGAAGTGGACTTTTTGTTTAGCAGCTTTATTTTGTTGAGTGTTATGCTTAGTGCATTATGTTTTTGGCTTGCATGCCGAGATATCCTAGGTGTGTCAAGGCATGTTGCTCTGTTTGTGGTTGTTGTTTCAATTTCTGGACAATTGGATATCGTAAGGCCTTAAGGCCGGTTCGAACTCCTTTAGTAGTGGATAACTTTTGATTGGTTGTTTGTTTCCGCTATTTATTTCTGAGTTTTGAGTTGGGTGGTTTTATATCATTTTATAATGCTTAAGCTGTGGAGTCTGTATGTTGTGAGGCCCCGGCCGGGCTCATATTATACGGTCATTACAGGAGAGGTGTTACATCTGACACAGTGCATGTTACTCATTCTCTTCAGCTTCAGGACACTCTCTATGTCCCGAAATTTCCATGCAATCTTCTTTCTATCACTGCCCTTTGTAAACAGTTGAAATGTGAAGCTATTTTTACTGCTTCTACTTGTTCTTTCCAGGTTCCTCAATCCAAGGAGACGATTGCTACTGGGACTGAAAGCGGCGGCTTGTTCTATCTTGATACTTCTGCTTTTTCTGCCTCCTCTTCTTTACTTCGATGACATCTTCAGCTTGGACATCCTCCTCCTCGGATTCTTTATCAGCTTCTGCCTGATTTACCTCAAGGAGACTCTTCTCTTCATTGTGAGGCTTGTCAATTTGGCAAACATCACCGGTCTACTTTTCCTGCTAAGCATGGACGTACTTCTTCTTGTCCTTTTGAACTTGTACATTCCAATATATGGTGCCCTGCTCCTACTCAGACTGTTGGTAGAGGTAGTTTGTATTTTGTGACTTTTATTGATGATTTTTCCTGATGTGCGTGGTTATATTTGCTCCACGACCACTCTAAAATTTTTCTATTTTCACTGCATTTTATGATGAGATTCGTACATAGTTTGATACTCCTATTAAAATTCTTTGCTCTAATTATGTTAAAGAGTATCTTAGTCATCAATTTACATAATTATGTATGCATCATGACATTGTTCATCAAACTACCTGTCCTTACACATCACAATAGAATGGCATTGCTGGATGAAAGAATCGTCATCTTCTGGATGTGACTCATAGTCTTCTCACTCATATGCATGTTCCCAAATCTTATTGGGGTCATGCTGTTCTTCTCTCGTTTTTTCTCATTAATCGAGTTCCGTCGTCAGTTCTCGGTGGACAGACTCCTTATTCTATCCTTCATCCTGGTGGGAATCCTTTTCCTTTACCTCTTCATGTCTTTGGGTGCACAATATTTGTTCGCTCTCCTTCTTCTGGTCGTGACAAACTATCTCCTCGCTCAATTAAGTGCATCTTTCTGATTTATTGTTCAACACAAAATGGATATAGGTGTTATGATCTGAAGGATCAAGCGCATACTCAACTGCACCAAGGGCCACGGGTCAAGTGAAGGAACGCCTGACCCAACATTATCTTGTTCTCTGACGATAGTATGTTTCTGCAGATGTCACTTTCTTTGAGGATGCTCCTTTCTTTTCATCTTCCTCTATTCTCCCTTCTTCTAGTGATTCAGTTTCTTTTCCTCTTGTGTCCTCACCTTTTTTAGAGCCTGCACTCCCTTCTTCTCTTTCTGTTTCTCCTGTTGTCTCTAATCTTCTGCTGAGCTGCTGTCAACAACTCCTAGTCCAGTAGTCTCTCCTTCGGATAGAACTGAGCTAGTAGACAGGACTGACCTTGATCTTCCGATTACTCTTCGGAAAGGTGTTCGTTCATGTACTCAATATCCACTTTGTGATGTGGTCTCTTATGCGCAACAGTCTCCTCTGTCTCAGAGTTTTGATCTTGCTCTCTCGACAACTATTCTTCCTGCGTCTTATCATGATGCCCTGGTTATTCCTTATTGGAAAGCTGTTATGGATGACGAGATGAAAATTTTGACTGAACAGGGTACTTGGTCTCTTGTTTCTACCCCTCCTAGTGTTGATGTGGTTGGGTGTCACTGGGTCTTTGTCATCAAATTTCTTCCTGATGGTACTGTTGATTGATATAAAGGTCGGCTTGTTGTCAAAGGGTTTACGCAAACCTATGGTGTGGATTTCTTCGACACATTCTCTCCTGTTGCTAGGATTTTTACGATCCGTGTGCTTTTCTCTGTAGCAGTAAATAGAGAGTGGGAAATGTCTCAATTGGATGTCAAGAATGCCTTTCTTTATGGTGATTTGATTGAGACAGTTTATATGGAGCAACCTCCTGGATATGTTGCTCATGGGGAGTCTTAGGTGTGTGAAAGTCAAGCCTATGGGTAGAAAGTCACCTAGGGGGTGAATATGTGATCTAATAAAATTCTTTGCAGTTCTTTTAACTCTAGCACTGCACCCTAATGCAATTCAGAATATAAGTTGTACCCAGCATAAACAATAGAACAACAAGAACTTATCACAACATACACAGCAAAGAACACATCACACAGCACAAGGGACACAACAATTTTATAGTGGTTCCCCTATCTAGGGTACATCCACTTTTCCCCTACTTCCTCACTAGCAATGTGCTAGATAAGGTTATAGCTCCTCCTTCACAACTCAGATTCTACAAGGCTCGGTTTCTCTCCAAGAAACCTACACTCAGACCCACTGGTCCTACCTCAGAGATATCTCAATCTCCTAACTCAGAGATCTCCTCAATCTCCTACCTCAGCCTTTATAGATTAGGCCAACAATCACAGTGATTTACCCCAAATCACCTACCTCAGATTCACCAAGAATCCTACCTCAGCCTTTATAGATTAGGCTTACAAAACTCAGAGAATAAGATCTCTTACCTACTTAGATCTCTAGGAGATCTTATAATGAAATTTGATAAAACAAATTATAGAAAAACAGAAAACCTATTATCTGTTGGATCTGTGTGTACAGATCTTTTCACTCAGCTGCAGGTTGATTTCTTCTTGATAGATCAGCAGGCTGAATTGAATTTCTTCTAAATCAACAACTTCTTGATGAAGACCAGATTGAATGGTTTGAAGATACTGATGAACAAATCACTTAATCCCCATATCAACCTAAGAAAAGGGATTTGAAGACTTTCTTGAAGATCAACTTCAACTTCTCTTTCTACTTCTTGATTTGTCTTTTAGAATAGAATCGAGTTTGATATATGTATATATCTTCTGAAGGCAGTACCTCTTATTTATAGAAATCTCAGACGGCTTGGACTGGTATTGATGACATCAGCAACTGCCATCAAATCCTTCCTTGAACTGTCTTTAAAGAAGTGAAGCCTTCCTATGTCGACCAGAATGATCTGACCAGTCTTGACCTAATTGATGTTGACTCAGCACATTCTGTCATATAAGCGTTGAAGTAGCCAAGTTGTCTCGAAATCTGTGTTGAGACATCCTTGACAGACCCAACACTTCCATACTTAGAATAGTCTCCATCTCAGAACAGAAAGTGTTGAAATAGTATAGTTGTGTCGACACATCTGTTATTTGTGTCGACACACCTGTTGTCTGTGTCGACACATCTTAGTTCTGCCTTGTGTCGAGACAGAAGTATTTTCTCGACATATCTGTTATTTGTGTTGACACATCTGTTATCTGTGTCAACATATCTTAGTTCTGCCTTGTGTAGAGACAGAAGTATTGTCTCGACACAACTTCTGTCCTCTGTGTTGACTGATGATCTTCCTAGTGTCGACACATCTTAGTTCTGCCTTATGTTGAGACAGTTATGTAGTCTCGACACACTCTGTCTTCTGTGTCGACTACTGATCTGCCTTGTGTCGACACATCTTAGTTCTGCCTTGTGTCGAGACAGTTAGGTATTCTCTACATACTTTGTCTTCTGCGTCGACTACTGATCTGTCTTGTGTCGAGATAGTTAGGTAGTCTCGACACATGCTGTCTCAACACTTTGACTTAGAATAATTTCTTCAATTTTGAACCTACACATGTAAACTTAACATACATCAAATACACCTTTGGGTATATCATTGAGTTGTCAAGGGCACTTCTCCAGATCAGGTATATTGTTCTCAATGTACCCAATAATCTCCCCCTATATGGAGAAGTCATAACCCAAATCAATGATATTCACCAACATAATAATCTTGATGATTATATCATAAAATATTTAACATTCAACCAGATGAACTTTTACAGCAGAAAATAAAAATTGTCATAAAACAGATGAACATTTACAACAGAAAAATAAAAATTGCCATAAAAACATTCTTATCCTAAAAAGTTATCAGTCTTAAAATTACAATAAGCTTATATAGAATTACATTAATTCTAAGCAAAGTAAATACATCCTAAGACTGATCAGGTTCTGTAATCACAATGCCTTTCCCTGGCTGCACTTTGGCCTGAATAGATGGAATACTTTCATCAATAACGTGCTTGCCCTTCTTGTCTTTAATGCTGGAAAGCTGTTCAGACTTAATTATTTATCTTTCAAAATAATGAAAGAGCTTGGAAAAGTATTTGCATGGTTCAATAGTAGTAGCAGGAATTAAACCTTCCTTCTGCTCCCTTCTGAATTTATAAATAGCACTTTGTTGCTCTTCATGCTTCCTCCATTCCTGCTCTGAATACCACTTACCCCTGTCATGTTTGTTGGCCATGACTGATTTTCATGAAGTAAGAATGATGTTCCTTGATGTTGGACTCCATTGTTCAAAGTCAGGCCTTTCCTCAGCCTGTTATCTAAATCTTTTCTTTGACAATTTGACCTCTTTCTCCCTTTGTAGAGCAGCTTCATATATTTCCACCTCTTCAGAATTAAATCTATGTTTATACTGAGGTGGACTATACATAAGTTGAACTTGATTATGAATGTCCTCAAACTGTGAAGGAGGGTATATGATTCTGTTTGGCTCCTGAGCAATTCCTTCAATCAGAGCTGGTTAGCAACCAGACTCTGCAACTTGATCATCATCACACAGAGGAGGGTATCCTAGTGTGGCTCTTATGCTATTAGAAGTCCATTTAGCATGTTCTGAGCTAGCCTTGACCATCACTCTCTACCCCTTTATGACTTCTCTCTCGATATGATCTCTCAGATCATCCTTTTGAAATTTCACTTGATCCACCACATGACGGTTCCCTGTGGTGAGGTAATTCTTGAACTTTGTCATTTGATCAGAGAGAGCCTTTGATGGATCCTTTATAGCTTGCAGCATTGCAGCTGAATCCACTGTAAGCTTAGTTTGTAACTCAGTTAGTTGAGTATTTACTTTATCCTCTATGGAAGTGGATTGATCATCTATATTCTTCAGAGTGATCGAATGAATTTCCACCAAATTTTCATTCAGTCTCTTCTGATTCTCCAGACTAAAGCCTTGTTTTTGCACTATATCATCTATCTTAACTTTTAACTCTTGCTGTTGATTGGCAAGATAAACCACTGCATTGCCTCCTTTATGAAAACAATCAGTCATTTCTTTCTTCATCAGATTCACTTCAAATCTGATTGACTTTATGTCTTAAGCTAGGTGGAACTTCATATCCTTCCTATTCTCATTCACATACTTTTTTAGGTCAGTTCTTTGTTTGTCTAGCATTACCTGCAGCTAAACCATGAGAGAACTCTCATCTATTGAAGCAGATGGAGTGGACTGGAGTGACTATAAAGCTTTCTTGTAGCTCTGACTCTTCTTTCTCCTTTCATATATTCTGGTTTGTTTTTGCCTTATGTCCTCTCCCTTATCAGAGTCAGATGAACTGGTAATTTCAACAGCTGTGTCTACATCAGCTGGTGCTTTACTACTAGTCTTAAGAGACTTGGCTGATTGTTCCCCCCCCCCAACTGTTGTACCTGTTGATCAAGGTGTATTTCTACTAAACTTGGTTCAGGTTGTTGAACTTCTACAGGAGCTACATTTTCCCTAGAAGCATCTGTTATCTCCCCCTAGATGTGGGCATCCATCCCTGTTGTGTCATCAGGATCTTTTTCAGGAGATTTTTCATCCATAATATCAGGCATATTCTAATCTTGTTGTGTATTCAGATCTTTGAGAACATCCTGTACTATGTCAGTGAAAGTTTCACAATCTAACACAGTTATTTTATCCATGGTTTTCTCTGCATTGAGTGTTGCAGAGGATTTTAACTCCCCCTGGACCTGATCCCCAGTTCCAGTTGTAATACTTGGAGTTTTCCTTTGGATTCTTTCGTCAGCTCCATCTGAACTTAAATTGATCTGTTCTTCTGAATCGCTTGAGGATTCACATTCTTCTTGTAATGGTTTCTTATTCTTGATATCCTTAGACTTCTGTGATTCTGGTGTATCTTTGGCCAAGACTCTCTCCCATCTAGACAAAATCCTCATATCCATCTGTCTCATGTGATTTATCTTTGAACCCAATTTTGGATTGAGTTCACCAGGAATCACTTTATTCATATACAAACTCAGTATTCTACCCAGGTTGGGTTTTTGGACACATTCAGCAATTAAGTCAAACAACAGTCTGCTCCAGTCTATCTAAAGTTTGAAAATGATCCTAGTCATTATCTCAAACATGTGAATTGAGATTCTGTCATGTGCACCTGTCTTGCACAATAGAACCTTCCAAACAATTTCAGATAGAAATTTTCCTTGGCTGTTCATACCTTCCTATTCAGTGAACTCCCAGTCTTGGAAACCGAATCCAAACCACACCATTAAAGTCCAGCAGTAGTCTTGGTGGAGTCGACTATATCTTCTTTTTTAACTCTAGGTAATTGAAATACCTGGGCCAACCGTTTGCCTGTGATCTTGACCTTCTGTTCATTTACGGTTGATTTGATCTTTGTGGCACGAGAATCGATCGAGGCATTTATCAGAAGTTCTGTTACTTCTCTTTTACATATGATCATCGGCTCTGATAATAGATACTCAAGTCCAGCTTCTTGGATTAGGCCAATGACATTTGTAATCTCTTTGTCTGTCGATTTGAATCCATGGCGCACCAGTTCATATCCCTCATTGATATTATCATCCTTCCTTGGAGCCATTGTTGTTGATTTAGAAATTATCAAACCGAAAAATTGACGAGAGTCGACAATAGAAAATCTAGGTTTCAACACTAAGTAAGATAGAAGGATCTGGTAGAGAATTTCTACAGTTTATGTCCTTTTTATAGGCCGTTCTACAGAGAAGGTGAAAGGGCGCGTCGCCTAAAGACATATTCATAAGTTTGGAAAAATCCCTTAGGTCAACACTCGGAACTTGTCGACAGAGAAAATGTGTCAACTTGTGTCGACACACCTCCAACCATCTTGACAAGCAGCGTCGACACACTTCCTTGTGTCGACACAGAACAGTGTAGATTGTGTCGACACATATACATACATTGTGTCGACAACCCTAGTTTGTGTCGACGCACTTGATTTGTCTCGACACAAAACATACTTAGCCAGATTTCTGACTCCTAAATTGTTGACTCCTGATCCTGATGATGTCCATATCTTGATGTGACAGCTGGATAATAGGCTTGCATTTTGTTGACTTAGTCTAAATTTAGGCTCATTCAAGACTTAACATGCCTAGCTCAAATTTGAAGAAATTAAACTTTTCTTCTACTAGTGGTTTTGTAAATATGTCAGATATTTGCTTATCAGTAGGAACATATTATAAACTGATGTCTTTGTTTTCTACATGTTCCCTAATAAAATGGTATCTGATTTCAATGTGCTTAGTTTTACTGTGAGATACAAGGTTATTTGTAATTTAATAGCACTAGTAGAGTCACAAAATAATGTAGATTTACTTATCTGCAACTGATAATCTTGTAGCTGATGCTGAATCCACAGAAGTTGAGCACAGCAATTCCCAGCTGAGATGTACTCAGATTCAGCTATTGATATGGCCACACTTGTCTGCTTTTTACAACTCTACGAGACTAGCCTTCTACCCAGGAATTGACATGATCCTGAGGTGCTTTTCCTGTCTTCTTTACAACCTGCATAATCTGCATCTGAAAATCCTATCAGTTCAAAATCACTACTCCTAGGATACCAAAGTCCAAGATTTGGTGTGCCCTTTAGATATATCAGAATTCTTTTGATTGCTGTATAATGAGATTCTTTAGGGCAAGCTTGATATCTAGCATAGATATAAGTAGCATACATTATATCTGGTCTACTGGCAGTTAGATAAAGTAGAGATCCAACTATCCCTCTGTACAAGGTAATATCAACTGGCTTTTCAGTAATATCCTTGTCCAAAGACATGGTTGATCCCATAGGAGTTCTCATAGTAGTGGAAGTTTCCATTCCATACTTTTTGATTAACTCCTTGGTGAACTTTGATTGACTTATGAAAAGTCCATCTTGGGATTGTTTAACTTGAAGACCCAGGAAAAACTTAAGTTCACTCATGCTACCTCAAATTTACTTTGCATTAGCTTAGCAAATCTAGTGCAAAGTGAATCATCAGTAGAACCAAATATTATGTCATCAACTTATATTTGTACTAAAATTGTCCTACCATTGACTTCCCTTAGAAATAGTATCTTGTCAATCTTTCCTCTTGAGAATTTATTCTCTAGAAGGAATTCTGACAGAGTCTCATACCAAGCCCTTGGAGCTTGTTTTAATCCATAGAGAGCTCTAGAAAGTAAATAGACATGAGAAGGTTTGGTTGGATCAACAAAACCTGAGGGTTGTTCTACATATACTCTTTCCTTGAGGTTGCCATTCAGAAAAGCTGACTTAACATTCATTTGGTATACTTTGAAACCTTTGTAAGCTGCATAGGCTAGGAAGAGTCTTATAGATTCCAACCTAGCTACTGGTGCAAAGGTCTGGTCAAAGTCTATTCCCTCTTCTTTTCTATAACCCTTTGCAACCAGTATAGTCTTATTTCTTATTACTACTCCATTTTCATCTAGTTTGTTTCTATAAATCCATTTTGTTCCAATGATATTGTAATCATCAGGTTTTGGAACCAACTTCCAGACCTTGCACCTCTTGAATTGGTTCAATTCTTCTTGCATTGCACCAATCCAAAATGGATCCATATTTGCTTCTTCAAACTTCTTAGGTTCTGTTTGTGATAGAAAACTTGAATACATCACTTTGTTATGATGTCTGCTTCTTGTGGTAACTCCTTGAGCAGCATCACCTATGATCAATTCTATTAGATGATCTTTTAGGTTGCTGACAGCTACTGGTAGTATCACTTCATCTCCTAGACCATCTTGATCATGATGTTGAGTTATTTCTCCAAGTTCTTCTTGTCCCAGTACTTCTTCAACAATGTGGATTTCCTCTAGCAAATTATGCTTGCCTGTTTTTGTATCTTCCATGGCCAGTTATTTTTGCCCCAAGTCCACTTGTGTTGTGTTTGAAGTACCATAACCTTTGGTGATGCCTTTGTCAGCTCCTCCAAAGATCACTTTTGGTCCATTTTCCACAGGAATATATTCCCTCAGATTTCTTCTTGTTCCAGTCATATATTTGGAGCATCCACTATCCAAGTACTAGATTGGTCTGGAGCTTAGACATTCCCGCAAAATAAGAAATTACTTTTCCTTAGGACCATAAATAGTTGTGGGTCCTAGGTTATTGTTAGTTGTGACTCTATCAAAGCCACCAGTTGATCTCTTGAAAGGAATTATCTTTAGACTATGAGGCACTATTGGATTGAACCAGCAATCTAGGGCAAAGTGTCCTATCTTTCCATAGCACCAGCATTCAAATCTATTATATCTCCTTTTAGGAGGAATAAAAGAATCTTTGTGCTAACACCCCAATGGACAGGAGTTAGCACATTTGGCTTTATCTTGATTGTGAACACAAGATGGGTCTTGTCTCATAGCCTTAAGATGTTCTCTTGAATTCTTAGATTATACAGCTGATTGTGGAATGGTCAGACCCTTTGACTCCTTTTGCTTTTTGCCCCTCCTTCTCTTGGGTTTAATAAACCCCAGACCACCTCTAGGTTTTCCTGAGAAGGTGTCTATAATAGGCAAAATAGTCTTTGGTTTTGAGAACTTCTCAACCAATTTCTTTTTATTTAGGAGTTTTGTTTCTAGCTCCTTAATGATTGCATCCTTTTTCTTAATTTCAGTTATTTGGTCATCAATGATCTTGGTTAACATTGTTAACTTAGACCCCTGAAGACCAAGTTTCTGAGTATCCATCTTGTGATGATACTCAAGACTTTTTAGTGATGCAATTTCTATAGCTTGTTCTTTAACAAGCTTCTTGCTTTTGACTAAAGCAGCTAGCAGTTTACCAAACCTAAGTATGAGTTACTTCTGGTCAGTCCCTGAGTTGATCTCATGTGGATCAACCAGTAATTCACTTGAGTTTGCCTCATCTCCAGTCTCATAGACAGAAGTCTTACTGCAGGAAGAGTTATCATAAATTACCTGAGAATTCTCACTGATGTGAGTTCCAATTTCTGGATCATGAGTTATGGCCATCAGATTGATTTCCATGTCTTCTTCAGAGTCACCATAGGATGATGAAGTTTTGGAGTTATTTCCTTTGTAGATGGCTTTTCTGATGAACTCCTCCTCATATGAATACAACTCCACATGTTCTTCTTCTGACTCGGTTGAATTAGAATCACTGTCAGACAAGGATTTGTCTTCTTAGCCATCAAACCTTTTTCTGATTTCTTATCCTTGAAGAACTTCCTTTCTTTTGAATTTCTGTTATCCTTTCTCTTTACTGGGCAATCAGCAATGACATGCCCAGGCCTGTTACAACAAAAACAAATAACATTAGTCTTAGATTATTTGTAACATCTCATTTCCGGCTAGGCCCCTAGGAGTCGGTGGGTCGTGATGGAACCCTAGGAAGCCCAAAAACCGAAATAAATCGACCAGGATCTCGGGTCACGGGTTGGTCACGCCCGTGACCGACCCGTCACGCCCGTGACCTGGGGCGTGACTCATTCGACGATCGTCGATCTCAGGGAGACGATCGTCAGGCGCAGAATTTTCAACCCGGCCATGTCACGCCCGTGACCCAGGAGTCACGCCCGTGACCAAGGGCGTGACCCCTTCGGCGATCGGCGATCTCAACGCGACGATCGCCGAGC
Source organism: Platanthera zijinensis (assembly GCA_039513925.1). NCBI lineage: Eukaryota > Viridiplantae > Streptophyta > Magnoliopsida > Asparagales > Orchidaceae > Platanthera > Platanthera zijinensis. Next base: position 33,905,664 of record CM077090.1, read on the forward strand.
GCGGAAATTACCTTGACCCTGTCACGCCCGTGACCAACAATGTCACGCCCGTGACATAGGGCGTGACACGCTCGACGATCGTCGATTTCAGTTCGACGTCGTCGAGCCAGAATTATTCACTAGGCATGTCATGCCCGTGACCCACAATGTCACGCCCGTGACATTGGGCGTGACCACCCTCGACGATCGTCGATTTCAGTTCGACGATCGTCGAACCAGAATTGGCCGCGCGGGCCTGTCACGCCCGTGACCCAGGTGTCACGCCCGTGACCACCCTTCGACGATCGTCGATCTCGATTCGACGATCGTCGAACCCAGAACTGGCTAACCGGGCCTGTCACGCCCGTGACCTATGTGTCACGTCCGTGACCAAGGCCGAAACGTCAGCCAGACTGGAAATTTCGGTAACCGACGTCGAAATAAATTCTGATTATGGGAATGAAAATCAAGAGTATTTATGGGTCGTTTCAGTCCCTAATTAGTTAATAAATAATTAGGGAAATGTTGGTCAAATAAGAAATCGCCACCTGGCAACACCTCTTCATCTCCAACGTTTCAACTGCCATACGCCATAACCGAAATGTCATTAAGGGATTATTAATGGCCGCCAACGTTTCATCTTTTCCCCTCCCCATTTGCTGATCTATAAAAGACTCCTAAGAGCAAGAGGAAAAGGTTACACTCCCTCAAACCGTTTCAGACTTCCCCCTTGCTGTTGAAGAATTTCCGACGACGCCATCACCGCGCCATGACAGTCCAACGTCCGTCTCGCCGTCAAACTATGAATAAGGTCCTCCCCTCCCTCTTCTTCTGCGGATAGATCTTAGGAATCGTTAGGAGAGATATCGGGCTCAAAAGAGCCAGATCGGGTGAGCGTATTCGTGGTTTTCCGAAAATTTCATGGTGGCGGGTTCGTCGGAAACCGCCTCTCCGGCGGCTGTGCCGCCGCCCGACGATAGCCCTCGCCTCAACGGAGGTGGTGGCGGTGGTGGCCGGCCAGGGAGATGGCTGGATGGTCGGGATATAGCTTGGAAAAGCTACAGGATATTAGTTTTTTTTTAGGCCTCTGGTTCGGGCTGTTGAAGAAGATGAACAGTGCATGAGGAATAAATTCTATTTTTTTTAAAATAATTTCTGAATGAAAAATCTGTCTTGTTAAATAAATTGGGAAAAATACCTAGAGGCTCCTACAGGAAAAATGATCAACATAGGAAGTGTAGCCCTTGAAGTCTACTTTAATTCAAAATTAATTTCACTCGATTTGGAATGCTGGTTAGACCACAGCACCCTTTTTGGTGAGGTCTATCCAGAGGGCTGCCTTGACCTTAGAAAACTTCCCCACTCCAATTCAGTCATCCAAATGACTTGAAATTTGGGGTGTGGTCTAATCTTACATATATCTAGGTGCTATCCAAAAATGAGAATTTTTGGAGAATATTTTTCTATAGTTTTTTAGAAAAATTCAATAATCCTAGCCGAATTTAATTAGATAGTCAAATAATTTCCAAACCCTCCCAAACTTTAGTGAGAGGTCCCTGGGGTCACCATAAAGTTCTGTATAATTTTCCATCTCATTTGTAGATGGTTTGGACTAGAAATGATCAATCCTAAGTTTTGCCCTAATAAGGGGTCTTAGGATAAAAGTGCACTTTTGAAGTTTGAGTGGTGAGATCGCCTCAACAGAGGCTGAGATTTTTACCACTGGCTAGTAATATTCTCTAGCACCCCCCCCCCCCCCCCTCATGGAGTTTGAGGTGGATCGGGGTAAGTTTACCCTAAGGACCAAGGCCAATCCCTAAGGATGGATCTTGGAGGTTTGTGAAGGTCATGTGGTCAAATGACCTTGGATTGACCCGAGATTGGGTGAAGAGGTCCATAGGGCTAATATAGCGCTCTGGATGAAATCTTAGTAGATTTGGAGACCGTTTGGATACTTAAAAATCTAACCCTAGTTTAGGGCGCGAAACTAATAGAGATAGGAAATGACACCAAATCACATTGAAAAGTGATGAAATCTGAGGAGAGTGAATTATAGGGATGGTACAAGCTCTGGATATTTTTCTATGAATTATATGTTCATTATTTTGGGTACTTCTTTAATGATTTAGTAATTGTATGATTTGCTTAGAAAATTTATTATGGGGTACAAACTTCCTGGAAACTGATGAAATTTAGGCTGAGAACCTTTATTATGATTTTAAAGCTCTGTGAATTTTTATGGTATTTTCAGAAGCTTAATTCTAAGGCTTGCTTCATTAAGTATTATTTATCATGGATATTGGATTAAATCTATTTTGGTGGTTAGCAAGCTAGTAAAATTATGATTCTCTACACAAAGATCTTTTATATATCATACTACTGGCTAGTGATTTTTCCATAATTTTTAGATGAATAATTTCAGTACTTCCTTCACTACGTAGAATTAATATGGTTATACTAAATAAATTATTTAGAGGTTAAATACTTTCTATAAAATTCTGAAAATCTGTATTTGATGTTATTTTGCTGTTATTTAATGATCATGATTTTTGAGTAGCCATTACTTAGGAGGATCATGTAGTTCATGTTTAAAATGACCCATGACCCGTTCTTTGGGAAAATTAAATAAATATCGGATTAATTAGGAAAATTATAAGTTTCTGGATTTAGACAAATTATGATATGGTAGACCTCCAGTAAATATTATAGGAGATTTGGAAGATAATTTGGCGTACCTCCACTTTTGTACCTCATATAGCTTAGGGTGGTCTACATATAGTAAGTCATGGAATTTTGGTAGTTGATGGTTGGTAGGGATAATAAATTAAAAGAGCAACTAGTATAACTAGGGTTGCACACACTCACTCCCCGATAGCTAGGAAAGTAGAATTATAGGATTACTTGCCATTCAGACAGTAGCTCTGAAGGTAGATGCACGGACAGGACTGTCCGGGGGGCCGCGGGCTCGAGGGTTGGAGTACAGAATAAAAGTGGTGGGTCATCGGTACTAGGCGATCGATCACACCGACAGCGGTACGATGACTCGGCGAAAAGTCTGGAGGGTACATCCAGCAGCAGTACGCGGATACTCTAGGTTGTGTTCTTCTAGGGGCGTACGGAAGGGCTAGGCCTGGTAGTGTGGTTACCCGCCTAGGAGTGTGGGGCCCGACTCACTGTCTCCGTTTGCCACAACGGAGGTTCCTGGGGGTGAAGCTAGCCTCCCGAATAGGGGGAACTAAAGGTCTGTGCGCATAGAGTCGTGTGCGTGAGTTGCACTTGCATGAATCATGGCATAGCATATCACCACACTCATATTTGCATACAACCGACACCCCAACGTATAAATTGGTATGGGACTTTTTATACGATGGGAGCCTTGCAGAAGATCCCTTAACTTATAAGTTTGTATGGGCATTCATATAAGTTAAGGTTACATACTTTCTACTTGCTTGTTTACTTGCTGTTCTCTAGCTGCCATTTTATATAAATTGCTACTCATTAACTGCTTTTCTTATTACAACATTTAAACTGTTCACCTATTATAACTTGCTAGCATAGGTCCGCTGTCACCTGTTTATTTGGTTTAATCTCCACCTTCATGTCCTTCCCTTTCTTCCTCTCCGCTCGGTACTTAGGAGCCATGGGGGAAGGGGTAGGGGATGATAGGGCTTAGTCTTTATGACTAACGGTTTTCGAACCACAACATTTTAGGTGTACCATTTGGAAGGGTCACGGCTTTTGCAGTTCCTGACAGAGTCGACCCCGCGACCGTGTTACCATTGTCACCAGCCGGGACATACACGGGTTGAATGCCCCTTGATGGGTGGGACTCCACCAGCTCAGCAACCAGGAGGCCGAAGACGTAGACGTAGACGTGGATCGCGAGGCGGCGACGGCATGCCGAAAAGGAAGAAGCACTCAGAGATGCAGCAACAGCGGAGTACAGAGTCTGTGGAGATGGGCCAGTCCAGCTTGGGTGCTCTCAGTTCAGTGTCGGTTACGGTGACTCTTAGTTTTAGCTTTGCTTCCGCGAGTGGCTTGTAGTGAGGATTACATGTACCAGGCATAAGCCTGTAGTTTCAGTACTCTGATATATTGTGGACACTCCCTTCGTGGAGACTTAATTATATACATGTGATTATTGTGGACTTGCTCTTACTTTATTATGCTACTATTCTGCGATCGAAAAGGGCCGGCAGTATTGGCGTTTTGTAGTGGCAACCTTCCCGTGAGTCGGAGCCACCGCAAAGCGGCAATTCTGGGCTAAGACCCCGGTGGTTGAAAAGAAAAAAAAAGGGGTCTTACAAGTGGTATCAGAGGAAACCTCGATCGGAAAAGTAGCAGTCCACTAACCCTGGGTCACCCCCGCTCGAGTTTAGTTTGGGGACAAACTAAGCAGCGGAAGCAGTGGTGTGCCCATAAGGGAAATCACATGTGAAAATCCACTTCATCGTTAATTGGAATCCTTCTTTGTAGCCTGTGGCCTACCCTGCCCCAGCAGGGAACACCTCCGGCGGCAGAGAACATTTCACATAATTCTCTAGTCTACGATTTAGACTCAACCAACTAGGACTCGTGACTAACCATGATAATTTATAGTGTTCCCTGGTTCAAAATAGACCTTGGGTATGAATTTGGTTAAGGTAAGGAGATACCCAAAGAGAATGAAGGAGGAGTTTAGCACGAGAATGACTACCTAAGACGTAAAACTCTGGTGTCCCTACTATTCCAATCAACGATTTTTCGAAGCGGTAGACTACCTTAAGGAGAATTGAGACCAGTAATACATTAGTAGAATGGTAAAATACAAGTAGTCTTAACCCTCAACACCAATAGCAAAATTACCTAGAGGCAACCACCGAGACAAACACTGAGGGTCGGATAGGGATGCAAGTTCGGAAGATACCCATGTGAGATTGGGAACATTTTGACCCGGATAAAGTTGTCGTAAATGTGACTTAGAGAGTTTAGAGTATGGAGTATATCAACGAGTTTCAGGGTGGAACCCCAAGTCGAAGATTGATGCCCTAGGGATTGTGCACCCAACTGGGACGGAGATAACATGGTAATATAAAAGACGCTTAGCCCAAGGTAGGTAGGGGCTTATCTTTTGTTTATTGGGGGCTAAACTTTTGTTTATTGGGCAAATAGGATTGACTTAGGTTTTCTTAGCCCGAATTTAGGAATAGTGAGATTGAATTTGACAGAATTCGACGTTGTTCGGGCAAGATAAGACTAGATCGCTATATTATATCATCGGAAGTACAATGACTCTAGGAAACTACCCGATGTGAGCAAACAATATATTGAAAGACGGATACCTTAAATATAACCCGTAAGGTTGAATTGATTGATTTCGGGCGTACTCGAAGGAATAGGACAATCATCGTGTGGAGATTTTATAGATCTGTTGCCTACACACACAAATGAGAAATTAAACTACCGGAAGTGTGGTGTATCTCAGAACATCTACCCCCTGGAGTGAATAAAAGTGTCACGAATTTGGTGATGCACGGGAGATCCTTCAGTTGTTGAAGGCTAGGTGAAAGAATTTTTTTTTTTTTTGGGAAACTATTACAGCCACTGCCCGAGATATAATGGAAGTACGAAGGTATAATTAGAGATTTCATGCACAGGATTCGTCGTCCCCACCCCAGGCACAATGGTAAAGGGAGCGTCGAGGATAGACTGGACGGGGTAGTGGTGTCACCTCGACCCGAAAGAAAACTCTTGTGAGTGTTTCATAAGAATGGTGAGTAGCTGTTCGTTAGCACGGGATGCCAAAGACGATTGTGTTGAATCGGTCAGTCAACTTGGAACCTATCAAGATCGATGACACGACAGTGCGGGTCTTGCGGCGGAAGAAGGTTCCGTTAGTCATGGTTCTGAGGAACAATCATGGGCAGGAGGAGCATACATGGGAGCCACAGGACTTGATGCGACAGAAGTATCTAGAACTTTTCGGTCATATATACCCCCACAACCCCTCTGGACAACCAATTTGTGTTCCTGTTTTAAGCCAGTAGGACTGAAATTTTCGAGGATAGGGGCTGATCTTTTGTTTATTGGGATATATACCTAGTCAATTGGACGAATGGTTCTTCGAACCAAAACTGCACACTGCAAACGTAACGCAGAGATATAGATCTTTCGACTTTCATGGGATGTTACAAGCTTCCTTTTCCCAATCAGAGTCCCGTAGGCTTAACCTTGATTTCGGGGACGAAATCTTTGTTTTGTTTATTGGGATTTGTAACATCCCATTTCCGGCTAGGCCCCTAGGAGTCGGTGTGTCGTGATGGAACCCTAGGAAGCCCAAAAACCGAAATAAATCGACCAGGATCTCGGGTCACGGGTTGGTCACGCCCGTGACCGACCCGTCACGCCCGTGACCTGGGTCGTGACTCATTCGACGATCGTCGATCTCAGGGAGACGATCGTCGGGCGCAGAATTTTCAACCCGGCCATGTCACGCCCATGACCCAGGAGTCACGCCCGTGACCAAGGGCGTGACCCCTTCGGCGATCGTCGATCTCAACGCGACGATCACTGAGCGCGGAAATTACCTTGACCCTGTCACGCCCGTGACCAACAATGTCACGCCCGTGACATAGGGCGTGACACGCTCGACGATCGTCGATTTCAGTTCGACGTCGTCGAGCCAGAATTAGTCACCAGGCATGTCACGCCCGTGACCCACAATGTCACGCCTGTGACATTGGGCGTGACCACCCTCGACGATCGTCGATTTCAGTTCGACGATCGTCGAACCAGAATTGGCCGCGCGGGCCTGTCACGCCCGTGACCCAGGTGTCACGCCCGTGACCACCCTTCGACGATCGTCGATCTCGATTCGACGATCGTCGAACCCAGAACTGGCTAACCGGGCCTGTCACGCCCGTGACCTATGTGTCACGCCCGTGACCAAGGCCGAAACGTCAGCCAGACTGGAAATTTCGGTAACCGACGTCGAAATAAATTCTGATTATGGGAATGAAAATCAAGAGTATTTATGGGCCGTTTCAGTCCCTAATTAGTTAATAAATAATTAGGGAAATGTTGGTCAAATAAGAAATCGCCACCTGGCAACACCTCTTCATCTCCAACGTTTCAACTGCCATACGCCATAACCGAAATGTCATTAAGGGATTATTAATGGCCGCCAACGTTTCATCTTTTCCCCTCCCCATTTGCTGATCTATAAAAGACTCCTAAGAGCAAGAGGAAAAGGTTACACTCCCTCAAACCGTTTCAGACTTCCCCCTTGCTGTTGAAGAATTTCCGACGACGCCATCACCGCGCCATGACAGTCCAACGTCCGTCTCGCCGTCAAACTATGAATAAGGTCCTCCCCTCCCTCTTCTTCTACGGATAGATCTTAGGAATCGTTAGGAGAGATATCGGGCTCAAAAGAGCCAGATCGGGTGAGCGTATTCGTGGTTTTCCGAAAATTTCATGGTGGCGGGTTCGCCGGAAACCGCCTCTCCGGCGGCTGTGCCGCCGCCCGACGATAGCCCTCGCCTCAACGGAGGTGGTGGTGGTGGTGGCCGGCCAGGGAGATGGCTGGATGGTCGGGATATAGCTTGGAAAAGCTACAGGATATTAGTTTTTTTTTAGGCCTCTGGTTCGGGTTGTTGAAGAAGATGAACAGTGCATGAGGAATAAATTCTATTTTTTTTTAAATAATTTCTGAATGAAAAATCAGTCTTGTTAAATAAATTGGGAAAAATACCTAGAAGCTCCTACAGGAAAAATGATCAACATAGGAAGTGTAGCCCTTGAAGTCTACTTTAATTCAAAATTAATTTCACTCGATTTGGAATCCTGGTTAGACCACAGCACCCTTTTTGGTGAGGTCTATCCAGAGGGCTGCCTTGACCTTAGAAAAATTCCCCACTCCAATTCAGTCATCCAAATGACTTGAAATTTGGGGTGTGGTCTAATCTTACATATATCTAGGTGCTATCCAAAAATGAGAATTTTTGGAGAATATTTTTCTATAGTTTTTTAGAAAAATTCAATAATCCTAGCCGAATTTAATTAGATAGTCAAATAATTTCCAAACCCTCCCAAACTTTGGTGAGAGGTCCCTGGGGTCACCATAAAGTTCTGTATAATTTTCCATCTCATTTGTAGATGGTTTGGACTAGAAATGATCAATCCTAAGTTTTGCCCTAATAAGGGGTCTTAGGATAAAAGTGCACTTTTGAAGTTTGAGTGGTGAGATCGCCTCAACAGAGGCTGAGATTTTTACCACTGGCTAGTAATATTCTCTAGCACCCCCCCTCATGGAGTTTGAGGTGGATCGAGGTAATTTTACCCTAAGGACCAAGGCCAATCCCTAAGGATGGATCTTGGAGGTTTGTGAAGGTCATGTGGTCAAATGACCTTGGATTGACCCGAGATTGGGTGAAGAGGTCCATAGGGCCAATATAGCACTCTGGATGAAATCTTAGTAGATTTGGAGACCGTTTGGATACTTAAAAATCTAACCCTAGTTTAGGGCGCGAAACTAATAGAGATAGAAAATGACACCAAATCACATTGAAAAGTGATGAAATCTGAGGAGAGTGAATTATAGGGATGGTACAAGCTCTGGATATTTTTCTATGAATTTTATGTTCATTATTTTGGGTACTTCTTTAATGATTTAGTAATTGTATGATTTGCTTAGAAAATTTATTATGGGGTACAAACTTCCTGGAAACTGATGAAATTTAGGCTGAGAACCTTTATTATGATTTTAAAGCTCTGTGAATTTTTATGGTATTTTTCAAGGTTTTAAGAACCGGACCGGAGATTGAACCGGTGAGATCAAAGGTTCAAGGTCCGACCGGTTGGACCGGTTCAACCGGGGTTGAACCGTAATATAATAATAAATAATAAAAACATATAAAAAAAATATTTATAACTATATAAGAATAATAAATTGTATACTTTTATGCATAAATATTGGATTCAATTTTACCTAAATATTAAATACATGTTATAATATTTTTAAACTAAATAATATGAATAGAAATATAATATATAAATTATATTTTGAAAGTATTCAACAGAATTAAGTTAGTCTAGTGGAGTGAGCCTTAGGCCTCTACCCAGGTGGTCTGGGATCGAATCCCACCCAAAGCAAAATTTAAAAAATTTTGCGTGGGTCCGCTATTTAGCAGACCCGCCCGGTTACGGGGAACCGGTCACGGTTCCCGGTTTTCCGGTTAACCCGCCCGGTTCCCCGGTTTTCGGGCGGTTCTTGGGTGGGGCGGTCCTCATACCGTGACCGGACCGGCCAGGGGCCCGATCCGCGGTCGGACCGGTCGGACCGGCCGGTCCGGTCCGGTTTTCAAAAGCTTGGTATTTTTAGAAGCTTAATTCTAAGGCTTGCTTCATTAAGTATTATTTATCATCGATATTGGATTAAATCTATTTTGGTGGTTAGCAAGCTAGTAAAATTATGATTCTCTGCACAAAGATCTTTTATATATCATACTACTGGCTAGTGATTTTTCCATAATTTTTAGATGAATAATTTCAGTACTTCCTTCACTACGTAGAATTAATATGGTTATACTAAATAAATTATTTAGAGGTTAAATACTTTCTATAAAATTCTGAAAATCTGTATTTGAGGTTATTTTGCTGTTATTTAATGATCATGATTTTTGAGTAGCCATTACTTAGGAGGATCATGTAGTTCATGTTTAAAATGACCCATGACCCGTTCTTTGGGAAAATTAAATAAATATCGGATTAATTAGGAAAATTATAAGTTTCTGGATTTAGACAAATTATGATATGGTAGACCTCCAGTAAATATTATAGGAGATTTGGAAGATAATTTGGTGTACCTCCACTTTTGTACCTCATATAGCTTAGGGTGGTCTGCATATAGTAAGTCATGGAATTTTGGTAGTTGATGGTTGGTAGGGATAATAAATTAAAAGAGCAACTAGTATAACTAGGGTTGCACACACTCACTCCCCGATAGCTAGGAAAGTAGAATTATAGGATTACTTGCCATTCAGACAGTAGCTCTGAAGGTAGATGCACGGACAGGACTGTCCGGGGGGCCGCGGGCTCGAGGGTTGGAGTACAGAATAAAAGTGGTGGGTCATCGGTACTAGATGATCGATCACACCGACAGCGGTACGATGACTCGGCGAAAAGTCTGGAGGGTACATCCAGCAGCAGTACGCGGATACTCTAGGTTGTATTCTTCTAGGGGCGTACGGAAGGGCTAGGCCTGGTAGTGTGGTTACCCGCCTAGGAGTGTGGGGCCCGACTCACTGTCTCCGTTTGCCACAACGGAGGTTCCTGGGGGTGAAGCTAGCCTCCCGAACAGGGGGAACTAAAGGTCTGTGCGCATAGAGTCGTGTGCGTGAGTTGCACTTGCATGAATCATGGCATAGCATATCACCACACTCATATTTGCATACAACCGACACCCCAACGTATAAATTGGTATGGGACTTTTTATACGATGGGAGCCTTGCAGAAGATCCCTTAACTTATAAGTTTGTATGGGCATTCATATAAGTTAAGGTTACATACTTTCTACTTGCTTGTTTACTTGCTGTTCTCTAGCTGCCATTTTATATAAATTGCTACTCATTAACTGCTTTTCTTATTACAACATTTAAACTGTTCACCTATTATAACTTGCTAGCATAGGTCCGCTGTCACCTGTTTATTTGGTTTAATCTCCACCTTCATGTCCTTCCCTTTCTTCCTCTCCGCTCGGTACTTAGGAGCCATGGGGGAAGGGGTAGGGGATGATAGGGCTTAGTCTTTATGACTAACGGTTTTCGAACCACAACATTTTAGGTGTACCATTTGGAAGGGTCACGGCTTTTGCAGTTCCTGACAGAGTCGACCCCGCGACCGTATTACCATTGTCACCAGCCGGGACATACACGGGTTGAATGCCCCTTGATGGGTGGGACTCCACCAGCTCAGCAACCAGGAGGCCGAAGACGTAGACGTAGACGTGGATCGCGAGGCGGCGACGGCATGCCGAAAAGGAAGAAGCACCCAGAGATGCAGCAACAGCGGAGTACAGAGTCTGTGGAGATGGGCCAGTCCAGCTTGGGTGCTCTCAGTTCAGTGTCGGTTACGGTGACTCTTAGTTTTAGCTTTGCTTCCGCGAGTGGCTTGTAGTGAGGATTACATGTACCAGGCATAAGCCTGTAGTTTCAGTACTCTGATATATTGTGGACACTCCCTTCGTGGAGACTTAATTATATACATGTGATTATTGTGGACTTGCTCTTACTTTATTATGCTACTATTCTGCGATCGAAAAGGGCCGGCAGTATTGGCGTTTTGTAGTGGCAACCTTCCCGTGAGTCGGAGCCACCGCAAAGCGGCAATTCTGGGCTAAGACCCCGGTGGTTGAAAAGGAAAAAAAAGGGGTCTTACATTATTTGTTCTGATTGGAGTCATATCTGATCACAAATTTGTCTCTGTGTTTGTCTTTGCTTTTGTGAGAACTAGAACAAGAAGGATTCCTATTATTCCACTGTTTTCTCCTTCTTAACATCTTCTTGAACTGGCTTGTAAATAAGGCAAGTTCATCATCTGATATCTCTTCTAAAGAAGAGAAAGGTCCAGTGTTATCTGTCTCTTCATCTCTTTTATGTGATGATGAAATTTCCCTTCTAGTTTTCTTGGAAGAGTCAGCTTTGAAGGTCAATGATTTAAACCGGGATGATTGTCTGGTAGTTTCTGCTTCAGTTTTTCTTGAATTGAGTTGAAGCTCATGTGACATTAATTTCCCAAATAAGTCTTGGGGAAACAGATTTCTCAGATTTCCCATTTCCCTTACTGCACAAATCTTGATATCCCATTCTTTATTTAGGGATCTCAGGAACTTGTCATTCAGTTCATAGTTTGAGAAGTTTCTCTCATAGTTTCTCAAGTCATTGACTATTCAAAATAACTTTTCATATGTTTGTTCAATAGAATCTATCTTTCCTTGTCTAAATGCTTCATATTGCTGGTTAAGGAGTGACCTTCTATCATCTCTCACCTCTATTGTACCTTCCATATACACTATCAAGGTATCCCACATTTCCTTAGAAGAATTACAGTGGACCAGATTCTGAAATTTGGAGTTGTCAATAGCACTCATTATTATGTTCTGTGCTCTTTTGTCCATAGTAGCAAGTATGACATCATCCTTTGTCATTTCTGACAATGTCTTGGGAGTTTGAATATTTGCATCTAGGACAGATGATTTCATGGGCACATAGCGTCCATCTTGAATTGTAATAAAGATTCTTGGGTCTGAAGCTTCCATGAACAGTCTTACTCTTTGTTTCCATATAACAAAATTGTCCTTAGTGCAGATGGGCAATTTCATGGAACTGAGTTCTCTATTTGATTCAGAAGCAATAGGTCAGATAACCTTCAACTACTCTTAGGATCTTTTCCAAACTGTTAGGTCTATCTTTGGATAACCTCCCTCTGATACCACTTGAAAGTCAAGCCTATGGGTAGAAAGTCACCTAGGGGGTGAATAGGTGACAAATTAAAATTCTTTGCAGTTCTTTTAACTCTAACACTGTGCCCTAATGTAATTTAGAATATAAGCTGTACCCAGCATAAACAATAGAACAACAAGAACTGATCACAACATACACAGCAAAGAATACAACACACAACACAAGGGACACATGTTTTTATAGTGGTTCCCCTATCTAGGGTACATCCACTTCCCCCTACTTCCTCACTAGCAATGTGCTAGATAAGGTTATAGCTCCTCCTTCATAACTCAAATCCTCAGATCCTACAAGGCTAAGTTTCTCTCCAAGAAACCTACACTCAGACCCACTGGTCCTACCTTAGAGATATCTCAATCTCCTACCTCAGAGATCTCCTCAATCTCCTACCTCAGCCTTTATAGATTAGACCTACAATCTTAGTGATTTACCCCAAATCACCTACCTCAGATTCACCGAGAATCCTACCTCAGCCTTTATAGATTAGGCTTACAAAACTCAGAGAACAAGATCTCCTACCCACTCAGATATCTAGGAGATCTTACAATGAAATTTGATAAAACAAATTACAGAAAAATAGAAAACCTGTTATATTTTGGATCTGTGTGTACAGATCTTTTCACTCAGCTGCAGGTTGATTTCTTCTTAATAGATCAGTAGGCTGAATTGATTTTCTTCTAAATCAGCAACTTCTTGATGAAGATCAGATTGAATGATTTGAAGATACTGATGAACAAATCACTTAATCCCCATATCAACCTAAGAAAAGGGATCTGAAGACTTTCTTGAAGATCAACTTCTACTTCTCTTTCTACTTCTTGATTTGTCTTTTAGAATAGAATCGGGTTTGATATATGTATATATCTTCTGAAGGCAGCACCTCCTATTTATAGAAATCTCAGATGGCTTGGACTGGTATTGATGATATCAGCAACTACCAACAAATCCTTCCTTGAACTGTCTTTAAAGAAGTGAAGCCTTCTTGTGTCGACCAGAATGATCTGACTAGTCTTTACCTGATTGATGTTGACTCAGCACATTCTGTCATATAAGCATTGAAGTAGACAAGTTGTCTCGAAATCTGTGTTGAGACATCCTTGATAGACCCAATACTTCCATACTTAGAATAGTCTTCATCTCAGAACAGAAAGTGTTGAAATAGTATAGTTGTGTCGACACATCTGTTATTTGTGTCGACACACTTGTTGTATGTGTCGACAAATCTTAGTTCTGCCTTGTGCCGAGATAGATGTATTGTCTTGACACATCTGTTATTTGTGTCGACACATCTGTTATCTGTGTCGACATATCTTAGTTCTGCCTTGTGTAGAGACAGAAGTATTATCTCGACACATCTTATGTCTTCTATGTTGACTGTTGATCTGCCTTGTGTCGACACATCTTAGTTCTACCTTGTGTCGAGACAGTTAGGTAGTCTCAACATACTCTGTCTTTTGTGTCGACTACTGATCTGCCTTGTGTCGACACATCTTAGTTCTGCCTTGTATCGAGACAGTTAGTTAGTCTCGACACACTCTGTCTTCTGTGTCGACTACTGATTTGTCTTGTGTCGAGACAGTTAGGTAGTCTCGACACAAGCTGTCTCAACACTTTGACTTTGAATAATTTCTTCAACTTTGAACCTGCACATGTAAACTTAGCATACATCAAATACACCTTTGGGTATATTATTGAGTTGTTAAGGGGACTTCTCCAAATCAGGTATACTATTCTAAATGTACCCAACAGTGTGCAAATTGAAGAAGGCCATCTATGGACTTAAGCAAAGCCCGGGGGTCTAGTTTGATAAGTTCAACGAAGTTATTTTTGTGGTTGGATTTGTTCAGAGCGCTGCAGATTACTCTTTGTTTATTCTGAAAACCTCGGTTGGTTTTGTTGTTCTTGTAGTGTATGTGGATGACATTCGTCTTACAAGAGATGATAAGAAAGGTATTGAAATGACAAAGAAGCATCTGCTTCAATATTTTGTTACCAAGGATATGAAATCTCTTAAGTACTTTCTGGGGATTGAGATATCTCGGAAACCTGGTTCTATTGTTCTTATACAGTGGAAGTATGTCTTGGATCTTTTACAGGAAACAGGTCTTCTTAGGCCTAAACTTGCTCGGTCTCATATGAATATTGGCGATGAAAAATGTTGGAGTGAGACTTCTTCTCTTCTTGAAGATGTCACTAGGTATAGACATCTTGTTAGTAAATTCATTTATCCAATAGTCACAAGACCAGATATTTGATATGCAGTAGGGAGAGTGAACTTATTTATGCAAGCCCCCGGAGAATCTCATATGCAGTCGGCTCTAAAGATCCTAGAGTATGTAAAAGATGCACAAGGAAAAGAGCTCTTGTTTCAGCGAAGGGGACATTTAAAGGTAAAGGCTTATTCTAATGCAAGCTATGCAGATGACAAGGGAGACAGGAAGTCTACATCTGGTTTTTGTATCTTTGTTGGAGGTAATCTGGTCAGTTGGAAGAGTAAGAAACAGAATGTAGTTGCCAGATCGAGTGCAGAAGTAGAATATAGAAGCATGACTTTGACTGCTTGCGAGCTAAAGTGGCTACAAATACTCTTGCTAGATCTGAGAGAGATTTATGATCATCTCCTACCGATGTTCTGTGACAATAAAGCAACTATATACATTTTAAAGAATCTGGTATTTCATGAGAGAATGAAGCATATTGAAGTAGATTCCCATTTTATTAGAGTAGAGATTTTAAAGAATCAAATATGTACTCTGTTTGTTACCTCTGATAAGGAGCTAGCTGATTTCTTCACGAAGCCGGTTACTTCGTTCTCGGAAGTTTTTAGCAAGCTGGGCATGGTTGACATATATGCTTCAGCTTGAGGGGGAGTGTTGAAACTAGAGTTTGGGCAGTTAGCCGAACTAGTCGGAGCGGTCTGTCTGGTAAGCGATCAGGAGGTTTAGGCACGCAGCCTGTCTGGTCAGCGATCTGGCAGTTTGGACCAGCGGCCTGCCTGGCCAACGATCTGAAGGTTTGGGCCAGCGGCCTGCCTAGTCAGCGATCTGGCAGTTTGGACCAGCGGCCTGTCTGGTCAGCGATCTGGTGGTTTGCATCAGCGGTCTGTTTGTTAGCTTCTCCAGCAGATTGGTTAGAGGCCGCAATAGTGGATCGGATGTTAACCGCATCGGTCTGGAGCCTGTGTGGTCTAGAGGAAGTCGTAGATGTGGTCTTGGTGTTAGTAGCCACAATAATTCAGAGACTTTGCTGTTTATGTATTGTATCCTGGCGGTTTGACTATGTCAAAGCGCACAGCCCGCGTGGCTTGTATATAATCCCACATCGCTTATTGTATTCTCTCATCTTCCCCCATTTTCTATAAATTAGGGGGCATACCTATGTTATAATTATCCTTTTGGAGCGATAAATTTTACCATTATTTAGCTCTTTTTTTCTTAAACAACACATTCAAGTCCTTATCGCAAAGTTTATTAATAGAAATTAAATTGTGCTTTAAACCTTCTACTAGCAGTACATTTAAAATAGAAAATATTTTATTACCTATGGTGTCGATACCAAGAATGTCCTTTCTTGTTGCCTCCAAAAGTCATCATGCCTCTTTTCTTCTTCTCCAGGCTAAGGAACTTGTCTTCATCGCCAGCCATGTGCTTGGAACACCCCGAGTCCAAGTACCACAACTTCTCCCTGTTCTTAGCCTGCCAACACATCTAAAAAATATGATGAGAGTAAAGATCTGGTTACCCAAGTTGTTCCACCAATAATATAGGTATTCGACTTTGACATCCAGATTTGAGCAATTTTCATTAATCCTTTCTTCAAGAACAAGCCAAAAGTATTATTATATTTGACACACTTGACATAGGCGGTGGATATCACCTTTTGCGCTTTATTTGGGCTCATGCTGGAAGATGAGCATAGGCTTCCAGCTTTACCATGATTCACTTTTTGTTTCTGAAGCTTATTGCTTGGATTTGCTGGAGGAGAACTATCATCAGCGGTAGTGATACCGTTGGGCAGTAGCTTCACATGTTTGTATCCCAGCCCAAACTTTCCAGATCCCTAACACTGATATCCCAACCGCATATTAAGAGATTTTTGGCCTATTTCAAACTTTTTGATGACACGGTTCAGGTCATGAATCTTCACCTTTAACGCAGTATTTTCCGTGACAAACATCACACACCGGTATGAGAATTGCTTCTTTCCGTTCTCAATATAGCTAAGAGAAGTTTGTAGCTTCCTTTCCACTGATACTCGCCACTGCTTATTGCTCGGTGCTCTCCTGGCTGGTAGGACCATCTATGCTCGCCCGCGCAGTTGGGTAGTCGCCCAACCTACCGACTATGATACTCACCCGTGCCAAAGGATTACCTTGCGGCCCACTGCTGATCGTTGATCGACCTGGTCTTCAAGTGTTGGCGTTGCTCACTAGCAATTGACTGTTGACCCTTGACTTATATGAGTTGTACAACTAGTACCTATCTCAACTACAACACTAGAAAAAGTTTTTCTACAATGAATATTATCAAGCTGGCCCGGATGAATATAGGGGCGAGTGTGGGCAGCTGCCCACACAAAATTTCAAAATTTTCTATAATTATATTTACAAATTTTATATAATTTTTGTCAAATTAATGTACTTATTTTATATTTTTCAATTTATATATTTTTGCAATTTTTAAGTCTCTAAACAATGAACAAAAGTGATACAAATACATATTTATTCTAAAAATATTTAGAAGTTTTCCTCTGCATGATACTTTTTTTGCATGTATGTAATGAGGCTTTGTGAACCTTCATTTCCCAAGTCTGCGGCCGGAAATCCTCATTTTATTAATAATAACAGAGTGTCTTCCTCTGTTATAGACTATATAGAAAAGGACGATCACAGGAGTAGTCAAGCAACCGACTATGAACACCTTTCCACGGCTCCTCTCCCTGATACTTTTCCGGCCGTCGCCGCCGGTCATCATCTTCCTCATCTTCTTCCTAGCCGTCATCCTCTTCCTTCACACAGCAATCCATATTCTCTGGTTAAAACCCAAGAGAACAGAGCGCATCTTCTGGAATCAAGGCCTCCGCGGCCCTCCCTACCGCTTTCTCATCGGCAACCTCGGCGAGATGGCCTCCTTAATGCTCGCCGCTGCCGCCGAGCCCATGAACCCTCCCGTCTCCCACCACATCCTCCCGCGCGTCCTCTCCTTCTATAACCACTGGAAGAAGACGCACGGTTCGTGTATATATATAGCTCTCTCAGAACATATAGTTCTTCGATATCTCGATCAATCTAAGATTAAAAATGCATTGCTTTATTAGGCTCCGCGTTTCTCCTCTGGTTCGGAACAACCCCACGGCTCGCCGTCGCCGATCCAGAACTCATCCGCAACATCTTCGTCACGCAGGCGGCGCTTTTCGAACGCTACAACGCTCATCCTCTCATCCGGCAGTTGGAGGGTGAGGGCTTGGTTAACCTCCACGGCAGTAAATGGGCTCTGCACCGCAAACTCATCTCCCCTGTTTTTCACATCGACAATCTTAAAGTATATATATATAATATATATATACTATTCATGTAAACACATCTCCCCTGTTTTAAAGGTCGTTGTTTTACAGCTATTATTGCCTGCCGTCGGGGAGAAGATGATGGAACTTACAGAAAAGGTTGCGGCGGCGGCGGCTGCTGCCGCCGGCGGTGATATGGAGGTGGAGATCGACGTGGCAGAGTGGTATCAAAGGATGACAGAGGAAGCTGTGAATCGCACGACGTTCGGGCGTTGCTGCCAAGAGGGAAAAGTTGTGCTCAAATTGCAGAAAGAACTCATGGTTTTATCCGCCGAGGCTTTCAACAGACTCTACTTTCCTGGTTATAGGCGAGAAATTGATCCTTCAATTCTCAACCAATCTTGAGAAATTTGGCTAAAAATGTGATTTTTTTTTTATGATGGGAAATGATAGATTTTTGCCCACGGAGAAGAACCGGAGAAGATGGAAGCTGCGGAAGGAGATAGAGGACAAGCTATTGGAGTTGGTTACTCGCCGGAGAGAAAAGGGGGCGGCGGTGGCGGCCGGAGAGGTGAAGGACTTGATTGGGCAAATGTCTTTGTCGACGAAAATTGCCGTCAATGACGTCGTGGAGGAGTGCAAGACATTCCTTTTCGCCGGTAAGCAGACAACGACAAACCTGCTGACGTGGACTACCGTGCTGCTCGCCATGCATCCTGAATGGCAAGACCGAGCACGTGACGAGCTCCTCCATGTTTGCGGCTCACGTGACTTCCCCTCAAACGAAGACCTCCCCAAGCTGAAAACGGTAATTATCAAAATGTGCCTTAAATAGGAATTAGGCGTGACAAATCCGAATGAGTAACTGACGTAAACGAAGGTAAGGAAGAATTTTGGGCCGTCCGATCAAAGATTTGACGGCTCACAAATTTTGACTGTGTACTAAAAAAGAAGAAAGAAAAATCAAACAAAAAAATCAGAATTCTGTAGGAGTAACCGACGTAGAGAAAGATAAGAAAGAATCATGAACCGTTCGATCAACGATCCGACGGTTCATTAGATCTCACTAAATTTACTAAAAGGATGAAAAATAAGTCAAAGCAAAAAAATTCGTAAAGAATAATCCGATCATGTTTTATGAATCGTCCGATCATACGATCGGATGCATGGATCACGAGTCTTCCCAACCTTCCTCTATGTTGGTTACTTCTGCCTAAAAACTTTTGGGGACAAAAGTCCTGAAAGATAATGTGTTTTTTTCTGTATTGTGACAGCTGGGGATGATAGTGAAGGAGACGTTACGGCTGTACCCTCCAGCGGTGGCGACGATTCGGCGTTCGAAGGCTGACATCGCATTGGGATGCTATCGTGTCCCGCAGGGCATCGAGATACTGGTTCCCATCATCGCGGTTCACCATGACCCGGTCATATGGGGCTCGGATGTGGAGCGGTTCAACCCGGCCCGGTTTGCGGAAGGGGTGAGTAGAGCTGCCAAACACCCGTACGCGTTCATGCCGTTTGGGCACGGGGAGCGAACGTGCGTGGGGCGGGGGCTCGCCATGCTGGAGGCCAAGCTGGCACTCGCCGCCGTGCTCAGGCGATTTGAGCTCCGTGTATCGCCCAATTATATTCATGCACCTACGGTGCTGATGATGTTGTATCCTCAATACGGTGCGCCCGTGATCTTCCGCCTCATTTCCTAGCATAAAATAAGATTTTAGCTATAGTAGCACTAAAGTTCAACAAAGAAAATATGTTTCAATGAGAAGTCGGACAGAGCTATACAAACATACAAGCTTCATCACAATTACAATGATTAATAATGCATTTTATTGATTTGGAAGAGCTCCTATTTGAATTTTCAACAAATGCAATGGTATTGAAGTTGCACATATAAAGATAGAAGTATGTACATATATATACAAGCAGTCGTGCACGGGGGACCCCGTGCGGGGTGATATTTGTTGTGGGGGCAACATTTGTCGTGGGGGCGACATTTGTCGTGGGGGCGACATTTGTCGTGGGGGTGACATTTGTCGTGGGGGCGACATTTGTCGTGGGGGCGACATTTTTCGTGGGGGCGATATTGGTCGAGGGCGGCGCCATTGGTCGGGGGGGGGGGGGGGGGGGGGACAGTGTTCGTGGGCGCCAAAATTGGACGTGAACGACGACATTACTCGACAATGCACTCAATCTCTTATAAAAAGTGAAGCAGATGCTTATTGCACGTGGGTGCTTGGGTCAAAGCAGTTGCTGTAATTGTTTTTTGTGTGATTATGGGATGCTATTAGTAATGGGTTGAAGCTGCACAGTTTAGACAGGGAAATGACATTGTGTCAAAGCAGATGAAGTGCTATGAAAATAGACATATATGTTTGACAGCCGGCAAATCAATAATTTTTCACTGTAAAATACCATGTAAAAGTCGGGAAACAAATTTTTTTTTGACAAACATGCTAATAAAATGGAGACGCATGTTGAAAATTGTGGTCGAGGAGCTAAGAAAAATAGAAGATGCCCTGATAGATTGTAAAAGCGAAACGTTAAAAAAACACTAACTCGAAAGGATGCTATCGTCGAAGAGGCGTTGTTGAGGAGTCGATGTTGAGGTTTTGTGGTCGAGAAAACTTGCGAGGGGGTTGAGTAATCTACCTGCAGTTGTAACCAAGAGCTTGACTGACAAATGAATATAAAATAAAAATCTGAAATAGAAAAACTGAAATTTGAACTATGATCATTGCATTGCTGCACAATGTTAATACTCGAGAACCAACCTGAAAGCAGTTTGTCGAAATGTTAGACTTATACAGTCGAGTTAGATTTTAAAAGCTAATTTATAATTGAGGATGCACAGCTTAGAAAACTGAATGGAAGAAATTCTAGAAATTTTTGTTTCAAAATCATGTACAACATTTGGTGTTTTTTTGTTGGAGATCTGGAATGCGACTTGACCGACAAACAAATATAAATTGGAAATTTGAAATATAAAAACTGATTTCTGCAATATGATCATTGCACACACACAAAATTTGAAGGAAGCAAAGACTAAAATCAGCCAGCGGCCCAAAGAAGCAAACACCTATTCAGTAACCTATAACTCATTCATTATGTGTAATACTATTTTGGAGGATTCAAAGTTAAACAAAATAGAAGATGCGCTGGTAGATTTTAAAAGCGGAACGCTAAATAAACACTAACCCGAAAGGACGCTATCGTCAAAGAGGCACTGTCGAGAAGTCGATGTTGAGGTTTTGCGGTTGAGGAAGCTTGCGAGATGGTTGAGTAATCTACCTGCAGTCGTGCAAAGAGTTTAATTATCATTTTGCAGGTTAATTATATCATCACAAAGAGATGGTTGATTCTAGTAATCTAAGACATATATAATTATAATTTGAAATTACAGATGCATGTGTGGGAGCATGGATCCAAGTACATCAAAGGCTCAGCATCACTGAAAGGGCACAACAAATCGGAATGTTGAAGCTCCCCTGCTATTGTTGTTACAATGGTTGCAATAACAACATCAACTATTCCTGAGCAAAAAAAAATTTCAAATATCTTAACTCTTTTTAATACAAAAAAGATCAATCAAACTTATCAATTTTGATTGGATTAATTAGTCGGGTCCGCAACATTGAAATGCCAAACTGTTCAAGCAAAAAATAGCACGTGCTACTCCAATGTGAATTTGATGTTTTCAACCTCAAAATATATTGTATAAAAACAGATTGTAATTTGTAAGCAACTAAAGCATCATGCAATAACTAATTTAGCAACACTATTAAACTCCAGAGAAAGAAAGAACCTTGCCAAATTCTTGTTGTTTCCCCTCATGCTCCACCAAAGCAACAGGAAAACCTTTCTTTTTCATGGCTTTTCATGGTCATGTATGTCATTCGAGCTTAATCTGGATGAGCAACCTTCATAGAAAAGCATGTTAGTTCAATTCCATCAACTAATATATAATACTACAAAGCAACAATGATGCATCAGCCACTCTCTTATGTTAGAAGCTGCATATTGAAGAGGAACGTACAGATGTCTGCTAATGGAAAAAATAGGCAGACGCTTGCATTTATGGATGAGAACTTTTTAATCGATATCAATCTTAAGTCTGCAAAATGAGGCAGTAGCAGTTATGACTAAAACAACTTAAAATTAAACAATGTAGACTAATTACCTAATGAGTAGAGAAAAAGAACAAAAAATTTCTAACCCTCAATTCCACAAAGAATTAGAACAAATTAGAGATAATAATATTGGTTAACTCATGACAGCATTTTAAACCTTGCCAAATGTTGAAAAAATGTCTCCTCTAAAAAACTACACTAAAACTGCAGAAGCTTAAAAAAAAGCTCTAAAACAGCAAAAACATCAAAAAAACTACTCTAAAAAATTACTCAGATGAGATGATGGCTACAACAAAGCTCAGAGAAACTTCAGTTGATATGTGATATCCTGCACACATCGCAAAAATATGAACACATTCAAACATAGAATCATACTGCTATAAAATTCCAAAAATTAAAAATTTATTTGCAAAGAATAGATCTTCTTTTTGCTTTGATTAGCGAGTTAAATGTTAACACTTTGAAAAATCAGAAAACTTTAGAAAATCTGAGAAATTTGAAAAATAAAAAAGCGGGGATTCTGCCTTTGCAAACAAAGAGTAAGAAAAATCTGAGAAGAAGCAAACAATAAAAAAACTGAGACACTGTGGAGGAGAAAGGAGGAAGGAAGAGAGATCGAAGGCAGGGCTTGTGATTGCGACGGTCTTGCGACGGCGACGGGCTTGCGACGACGACGGGCTTGCGATGGCGAAACCCCTAATGCGATAGGCTTGCGACTGGCATGCAATGGGAGGAGGAGATGTTGCGACGGGAGGAGGAGGAGCTGCCCTAGCTGCGCAGAAGAAGAAGAGGGGTATCGGGAAAATGAGGCCGGTGAACCATGCCATTTTATATTAATTAAGTGGTAATCCAGCCAAAAGACCAAAATACCCTCAAATTAACTCACCAAAACAGTTTTTATGAGGGCATTTTTGTATTAAAATGTTACACAATGTAACACCACCCCTCATTAGGTCCCCCTTATAGTATAAAGATTAATATATGGGATATATGTATATGAACATATAGCTCATACACTATATAAGCTATTGCATTATTACCTTACCTTTTTAATAAAAGTGTGGCAAGGTCAGTACGACAAAGCCTATCGGCAAAGCCCAATGTTGCTCTTATTTAATTTGTATAGACTGAAAATGATGGGCTAAAGAAAGTAGACATAATTATTTAATTCTTTTTTATTTTTTAATGGAGTTGATGTTTATATATTTCCTTTACTAGTGTTTGTGGCGCTGCTTCTTTAAATAGGCGTTGCTTCTTTAAATAGGCACTACTTCTTTAAATAAGCAGTACCTATTTTCTAAGTTTTTTTGCTTTTAAACGGCAACAGTCCATATATTGGGCAGTGGAAATCATATATTACCTCGTCCATCAAGAAAATAAGAAATTAAATAAAGAGCAACAATCAAGAAAATAAGGAAGCAATAATAATTATGCCTATAAATGGTCCGCACTGCCCAAATTAATATATATGGTCCGCACTGCTCAAATTAATATATATGGTCCGCACTGCTACTAATCAGATCTGAACCGTCACTGCTACTGTTGCTCTCGTCCAAGTAAAAACGGCTCATGATTCTTCTGCTTTGCTTGGGAGTGACTGCTTTTGTTGCTCTAACAACAAAATAGTTTGATCAAAATAGTTTGATCAGTATATTTTAATAGACTAGTAAATGAAAGTAAATGAGAATGCATAAATTAAGAAAAGTTTAACTTAGGTTTTATTTGGACATGTTATATAATGACCTTTATCACCACATGCACCACATCTTAATTTTTTTAGAAGCAATTGGGACACCTCTATTCCTGATGGAATCCGTGATGCTAGCTTCGGCCGCCCTTTTGTTTTAACTGTAGGAGGGTCTCTAATAAAAATTTTAGGAATCTCACATAAATATCGAGAGCTTTCAACTTGACTTTCAGCAATGGGAACATCACAACTCTCACAATTGGTTAACTTCAACTCATCAATTTTATCACTTATTAAAGAAACTACATCTTCGTATGATGTAATTGACTTAGATGCTTCAGCAACTAAAGTATTAGTAAGTGATGAGAGCCTCCATTTCATAATCAGCGTGCCACCCTCTTCATTTGATTCGGATGCAGACACTCCCCTGTCCTTTAAATATCTAGCCTCAATAAATGAAGGAACAATCCATTGACCTTCTTTGGATTTACGAGCTTTTAATTTTGCCATACAACCAATCCTCGTATCACAACGACGTGCAATATCAACACTAGCATTAGTGGATATAATCTTGAAAACTTCTTTGTCACACACAAATCTTTTCCTTATCAAATCTCCTGAACCATGGGACTTAAAAGTAGATGATTTTCTGATGCCAAAACCTTTTTGCAATGCATACCCATTGTAAAAGATATATACATCATCTAAGGAATCAAAAACTTGGCCAATATATGGTATTTGATTAATCATTAAACCATCTATTTCTTCAATAATATCTTGATTAATTTCCATAGGATCAATAATACCTTGATTAATTTTCATAGAGTGTAACATTGAGATCAAAATCCTTTGATGATTGAAAATTAACTTGGGTCGTCATAGGAGATGAGTAGAAAGGATCTTGACTTCTCGAAGTCATCGTACAGAAATCCTATGTGTTGGGTACATTGGAAAATGTGTACCTGATTTGAAGAAGCCTAACTTAGCATAATGATATACATCAATGTGTATTTGATGTTGTTTAAGTTGAATGTGTGCAGGTTAAAAGTATGGAAAAATTTCTAAGTCCATGTGTCGACACCAGAAGAAGATGTGTCGACACTTCAGGAAGATTGTGTCGACACTTGAAGAAGGCTGTGTCGACACAGAGATAATGAGTCGACATCAATTGTGTCGACACCAGGAGGCTGTGTCGACACACAGAGGCAGAGTCGACAATACTTGTGTCGACACCAGAAGACTGAGTCGACACATATAGGCAGAGTTGACAAAAGCTGTGTCGACACCTGAAGGCAGTGTCGACACATACTATGTTCTGAATCTACATCAACTGTGTCGACACACAAGACTTGTGTCGACACACTGCCAAGTCTAGATCAAGTCATTTACTAAAGAATGATAAAGTGTTTGAGTCGACACAAATACTCAGTATCGACTCACTCTCAAGTTGTAGTATGCAGAAGTTGAGTCGACTTAAAGGCAAACTTGTCGACTTCTCCAGAGGCAATGTCGACACCAAAGTTACTTGTGTCGACACATATAGACAGATGGTCTCGACACTTTCTGACAGACAGTCTCGACACTTTGCTGTCCAAGACAAAGACACAAGATCTGTTTGAAGACTTGACAGTTGTGGGTTACAACAGGTTAACTGAAGCTGTCAGACTTGTCAGAAGACAGTTAGAAACCTGATCAGCCGGTCACCAAAAAGGTCTATAAATAGACAGATTCAGAAGTAGAATGGAATTGTTTTTTTGAGAAGCAACACACATAAAAACTGCTTAAGGAATCAAATCAAGAAAGTGCAAGGCACTGAAGAAGATCTTCATCTGAAGATCTAAGAAGACATTCTGAAGGGTTCAACCTCTCAGGATCAGTCTTGTTGAAGTGGTGACCGGGAGGTCTGGCTTGGCGAGTTGATGACCGGGCGGTCTGGCGGTCTCACATGGTGATCTCTCTCTCTGGCAGTTGCCGAGCGGTTAGCCCCTCTGTCTAACCGCGCGGCTTGTGTGGTTTGTGTCTGTACAGTCCGCGTGTGTCATGTAAATTT
Source organism: Platanthera zijinensis (assembly GCA_039513925.1). Classification (NCBI taxonomy): domain Eukaryota; kingdom Viridiplantae; phylum Streptophyta; class Magnoliopsida; order Asparagales; family Orchidaceae; genus Platanthera; species Platanthera zijinensis. The sequence goes on from CM077090.1 coordinate 33,931,509, forward strand.
TTAGTCCCACATCTCTTATTTGTATTCTCTCTTCTCTCCTCCATTCTATATAAGGGAGGTCATACCTTTGTAATAGATACCTTTTACTGATAATAAAGTTTCAGTTTAAACCGTTTTCGGCTTATTTTAGTTCGATTCTAACATGGTATCAGAGGAATCCGTTTTCTCCGCCTGATTCTGTGCGCCCTCTTTGACCGCGCGACCTGTCCGCGCGGCTTGCTTCTTCTCGCAGCCTGTTCTCGCAACTTGTTTCTTCCGGTCTGTGCCCTATTCGCACGGCTTCTTTTCTCCTTGTCGTTGCCATTTGTGTGCACGACCTCTTTGTTTCTCCTTATTCTCGCCGCGACCTGTGCTTAGTCGCCGCGCCCTCCGTTCTAGCTGCTCCTCTTCTCTGGTCGCCCCGGCCTGTTGTCGCGGCCTGTTTGCCTTGTTCGCCGTTTTTCGCCTCCCAGCGAGCTTCTTCTGTTCGCGCGGTTTGTCATCTAGCCGCTCGACTTCTTTCCCTCTGCTCGTTTCTGCGGCTTGGTCATGGCTTTTCTGGCCGCTATTGTCCCCCCTCATGACCGATGCAGATCCTTTTCTAACCGCTGCGATTTCCCTCTGTTCGCACGGTTTCTTCCTTGTTTTGGCAGCCTCTCTGCCCTGCTTCCTTAGCCGCTCTCTATCTTAGTTCCCGCGACCTGTCTCTAAGTCGCAGCTGCCTGATCTCCTCTGTGCGGTTCTTCTTTTAGCCGCTCCTGCTTGTTAGTCGCCGTGACCTCTGCTTTAGTCGCGCGGCTTGTGCTTCCCTCTTCTTCCACTTTGTCTTGCTCTGCACCTTGGTCGTGGCCCTTCTTGCCGCTGGTGTGCGCTCACCGTGACCGCTGTAGCTTTTTGGTTCCTCCCTTCATGGATTGCATATACTCCTCAAAGCCATTCTCCTCGGTGGTCACGTCTTCTGGTAGTGCCCACGTTATTACTCAAGGAAAATGGCTGATCGACACTGGTGCTACTAATCATATGACCGGCAATCTCCTGTGTTTTTCTCTCCTAGAAACACATGATCGGTCGCCCCCGGTTATTCTCGTTGACGGCTCTTCATCATCGGTCCATGGGACGGGGATTGTTCATGTCACTCCGTCTCTTCGCTTGGCGGATACTCTCTACGTGCCCAAGTTCCCGTGCAACTTGTTATCTGTTACCTCTCTGTGCAAGAAATTACAATGTTCCGTCACATTTACTTCTACTTCTTGCTCTTTTTAGGATCCGGACTCCCAACGGACGATTGCTACTGGGACTGAGAGTGGCGGGCTATACTTCTTGGATAACATTTCCGCTTTCTCCACCTTCTCCTCCACCTCCACAGATCTTCTCCAATGACATCTCCACCTTGGTCATGCTCCTCCACGTCTTCTTCGTCAACTTCTGCCCCACCTTCCTCCACAAAGTCCTCCGCTCAACTGTGAGGCCTGTCAGCTTGGCAAGCATCACCGCTCCTCCTTTCCTCCAAAACACGTTCGTGGCTCTACCCGTCTGTTTGATCTCATCCACTCCGATGTTTGGGGTCCTTCTCCTACTCTTACCGTTGGTCGGGGTAGTTCATATTTTGTCACGTTCATTGATGATTTCTCTCGCTGTACGTGGGTGTATCTGTTAAAAGATCGCTCCGAATTATTCTCTGTATGAACGTCCTTCTACCTCATGATCAAAACTCAGTTTAATGTTTCTATTAAAGTTTTTCGATCTGATAATGCCAAAGAATATGTCAGTCATGATTTTTCTGTCTTCTGTATGCAAAATGGGATTATTCATCAAACTAGTTGTGTCTATACTTCACAACAAAATGGTGTGGCAGAACGCAAAAATCGTCACCTCCTCGATGTCGCTCGCACTTTGATGACCCAGATGCATGTTCCTCGCTCCTATTGGGGCTATGCTGTTCTCCTTGTCTGCTACCTTATCAATCGCATTCCCTCCACGGTTCTCCACGGAAAAACCCCATTCTCCATTCTGTATCCGGGCAAGGAACCGTTTCCTCTCCCTCTCCAAATCTTTGGATGCACTGCATTTGTGCATGCCCCTTCTGCCACCCGTGATAAGCTCTACCCTCGCTCCACCAAATGTGTCTTTCTGGGGTACTCCACCACTCAGAAAGGCTATTGTTGCTTTGATCCCGTCCTTCGTAAGCAGTTCGTCTCTGCTGACGTCACCTTCTTCGAGAATACCTCCTACTTCTCGGCTGACTCCTCTCCTCGTCTCCCAGCTTCTGATTCTCCTACTGTTTCCTTCGTTCTCTCGTCTCCTACTGTGATCTCCACCCCTACACCATCTCCGTCCACTCCTCTCACTCCGACTCTTTCTCCGCCACCATCTCCCTTCTCTCCACCGCTGTCGCTCTCTACTCCCGGGCCAGCTCTCTCTGCCACAGATGCGCCGGATGCCGAGGGACCCGCTGACCTGGATCTTCTTATAGCTCTTCGCAAAGGGGTGCGGACGTGTACCCTACACCCCCTTGCTGATGTTGTTTCATATGATCGTCTTACCCCTTCTCGCAGGGCTTTTGCACTGGCTATTTCTGCCACTGCCACACCCCGATCTTACCAGGAGGCCCTTGCTATTCCTCATTGGAAGATGGCCATGGATGAGGAAATGGCGACCCTAACTGAGCGGGGTACCCGGACTCTTGTTCCTCCTCCCTTTGACACTGATGTTGTTGGCTGTCGCTGGGTCTTTGTGGTCAAATTTGGCCCAGACGGCACTGTGGATCGTTATAAGGCTCGCCTGGTTGCTAAGGGCTTTACTCAGACCTATGGGGTTGATTACTTTGACACCTTCTCCCCCGTGGCTCGTCTCAGTACTATCCGGGTCCTTCTCTCTGTGGCGGTAAATAGGGATTGGCCGATTTCCCAGCTGGATGTCAAGAATGCCTTCCTTTATGGTGATCTTCAGGAGGCTGTCTACATGGAGCAACCTCCTGGGTATGTTGCTCAGGGGGAGACTCGAGTATGCCGGCTAAAGAAGGCAATCTATGGCCACAAGCAGAGCCCCCGAGCATGGTTTGACAAGTTCAGCGGCATCGTGGCGGCCGTTGGTTTTGTGCGAAGCTCCGCCGATCACTCTCTCTTTATTCGCAAAACCCCCTCTAGGCTGGTTGTTCTTGCTGTCTACGTCGATGATATTCTTCTCACTGGCGATGACCAGGAAGGGGTAGCCCTGACAAAGCGACATCTTCGTCAACATCTGGTCACAAAATATATGGGCTCTCCAAAGTACTTTCTGGGGATCGAAATCTCTCGGAAGCCCGGCTCATTAGTTCTCTCCCAGCATAAGTATGCCCTTGATCTTTTAAAAGAGGCAGGATTGTCTGGAGCAAAACCTGCCAGATGCCCCATGGCAACTGGAGAAGACAAAACCTGGACAGATGATTCGCCTCCTCTTTCAGATAGTTTGCGGTACAGGCGTCTGGTTAGTAAGCTCATATATCTCACAGTGACTAGGCCCGACATTTCCTATGTTGTGGGCAAGGTAAGTCAATTCATGCAAGCACCTAGGGAGTGCCATCTACAGTCCGCATTGCGGATCTTGGAGTATGTCAAAGCAGCCCCTGAGAAAGGATTACTATTTCAGAAGAATGGACATCTGAAGGTTGAAGCATACTCAGATGCGAGTTACGCTGATGACAAAATGGATCGCAAGTCTACATCTGGTTTCTGCACCTTTGTTGGGGGAAATCTGGTAAGCTGGAAAAGCAAGAAGCAGTCTGTTGTTTCTAGGTTCAGTGCTAAAGCAGATTATCGAAGTATGACATCAACCACTTGTGAGTTAAAATGGCTACGGGCTCTTATGCTGGATTTGGGAGAGGTCTACAACCATCCTCTACCTATGTTTTGTGACAACAAGGCTGCGATACACATCTCCAAAAATCCAGTCTTCCATGAAAGAACCAAGCACATTGAGGTTGACTGTCATTTCATTCGTGAAGAGATCTTAAAAGAACAAATTTGCACTCCCTTTGTCACTTCTGAAAAAGAGCTAGCTGACATCTTCACCAAGCCAGTATCCGCCTCGTTTTCTCATATTTGTGACAAGCTAGGCATGATCGACATATATGCTCCAGCTTGAGGGGGAGTGTTGAAGTGGTGACCGGGCGGTCTGGCGGTCTGGCGGTCTGGCTTGGCGAGTTGATGACCGGGCGGTCTGGCGGTCTCACATGGCGATCTCTCTCTCTCTGGCAGTTGCCGAGCGGTTAGCCCCTCTGTCTAACCGCGCGGCTTGTGCGGTTTGTGTCTGTACAGTCCGCGTGTGTCATGTAAATTTTTAGTCCCACATCTCTTATTTGTATTCTCTTTTCTCTCCTCCATTCTATATAAGGGAGTCCATACCTTTGTAATAGATACCTTTTACTGATAATAAAGTTTCAGTTTAAACCGTTTCCAGCTTATTTTAGTTCGATTCTAACAAGTCTAAGGAGAATTCGTCCTAGAATTCTGAAGAATTTCCAAAGGGATTGGATAGAGAGGGATCCAGCCGTTTGAAGATCAAGAAGGAAGCTGTTACAGGTTTCTCAAGAAGCTGTTTGAAAATCAACTTGGCTAGTTCAGATTCAAGAAGCTTTGAAGAAAGCTAAGTTTCAGCTGATTTCATCCATCAGTTGATCAGTGCTGTCTTGTCCTTTCTCTCTCAACAAGGGCAAGATTCTATAAAACTCTTTTTCTAAATCTTGTAGGATCTTTAATAAATCTGAGTTGTAAGCCTAATTTATAAAGGCTGAGTGTAGGAGAGATAATCTCTGAGTGGTAAGTCTTGGATAAAGACTGAGGTAGGGCTGAATTGCCTGAGTTATAGGAGTGTGATATCACTCTGAGTTGTAGGAATCCATATTGGATTCTGAGCTGTAGGATCTGAGGATCTGAGTTAAGGAAGAGAGTTTGGCCGAATCTAGCACACTGCTAGATAGGTGAAGGGGGAAAGTGGATGTACCCAGATCTTGGGGAACCACTATAAAACTGTGTGCAATCTGTGATGTGTGAATTTCTGTGATTGCTGTGCTGTGTGTATATATTCAGTAGTTATATTCTGCCTAAAGTGAAAACAAGCATTAGAACCTATTCACCCCCCCTCTAGGTGTTTAGGTAGTCTTGAAAGTAAAACTATCACTATGAATAACGATAAAAAAAATGTAAAACTAGGTAATTATAAACTCTTTTTTATTTTACAATATAAAATTAAAAAATATTAAAGAACTTAGAAGCTATCGTGAGGTGCAAGATACCAACGGGATTCTTCGATGATAGAGGTGTTGCCGCTACCAAAAACAAGAGAGAGAGGGAATATCAGCACATAAAAAACCACCTTTTAGGCTTACGAATATCAGCACATCAAAAATCCTTCATCTTCCAAAGCCTGGAAACCCTAAACACAAAATCAAAACTTATGTGGGTGGGAGAGAGAGACTTTGCACACTGAAAAAGCTCCCGAAATGACGTGTAATAATAATTATGTATATGAGCTATAAGAATTAAATAATTATGCCTACTTTCTTTAGCACATCATTTTTAGCCTATACAAATTAAATAAAGAGCAACATTAGGCAGTGGGAAAAGCCTTTGTTTTTTTCTTATTATAAATAGGCATAATTTAATTCAGATGCATAGCAGGTTATTCCATAGCAGGTTATAAATAGACATAATTAGAACTTATGTTTGTTTTTTTCAAATTATGCAGATGCAGTGAGGGCAATTGAACTTCCCATAGCAGGTTATTACAATGAGTATTCGCCACCTGGATGTGACATGCCCTGCCAATAGGCTTTACCGTACTGACCCTGCCACACTTTTATTAAAAAGGTAAGGTAATAATGCAATAGCTTATATAGTATACGAGCTATATGCTCATATACATATATCCCTATATATATATGTATATATATATATATATATATATATATATATATATATATATATATATATATATATATATATATACTATTATACAAAAACTACTCTTTGGTGAAACATTGCCTGATGTCTCTATATTGCCCTTATAGTTGTATTCCTAATTACATAATTATATCAAACTTTATATTAATATATTATAAAGACAATATCTTTTTAGGTAATTACACAATTTTACAATATTAAAATACAAAAAATAAAAACACTAGATACCCTAAAGCTATTGTCTCTAGCTAGGAATGACAAGAGAAAAATTAATGTTTTAACGTTAAAATATAATTTGTTTTACAAAATAAAAATTGTATTTTTAATTTATATTTTTTTACGGTCATTTCGAGTACTCATATGTATATGTTGCGGCTCGGGCAGAGCCCATCGGTCCGCCCGCCGGGAGCGGTCGGGTACAGTCGCGCGAGGCCATAGGGGCGGGTATTGTTCACGACAAATGTTGCCGCCCACGATAAATGTCGCCGCCCACGACAAATGTCGCCGCCCACGACAAATGTCTCCGCCCACGACAAATGTCGCACCACCGGCAAATGTCGCACCCCGCCGATTGTTGCACCCCCGCCGAATGCCCCCAGGGTCGAAGGCCCGTGCCTGTCACTTGTACATATATATGTATATATGCATTGGCAGACCCAAGAGGCGGCACACCCGGGCAAGTGCCCGGGTCAAATTTCAGGAAAAAAAACAAATTATAGCTTCTATTCTGCAAACAATAGGTCGTTTTGCTATGAATGTTTATATTATTTTAATTTTAAAAGGCAAAAAGTATTAAATAAACTCAAAAGCTGTCCTTTTACGTAAGTTTTCACTCTTGTCAATGTCAGTCCTATCTTCTAGGCATGCTATAATTACTTCTAAGCAGGCTATAGCTCATTAACATGCAAAAACTTTTTATTATCGGAGATTTTTTAATTAAATAAGCAGAAATAAACTATTTTTTTTATTTTCTCCCCACCTGAAAGTTGAAATATTATTTGTAGTAATTATTTTTTGTTCTATGTAAGTACTTTTTTATTTGCAATTAATTTTGTTATATGCAAATACTTCCTACACCGCTTACTGCTTTCGTGCGCTTCATCTTCGCCTTTCAATTAATTTTTATTTTATGGAAATTTTTTTTTTTGCAATAAATTTTTATTATATAATTATTGTAGTTAATTTTGTGAATGGTTAGACATTCAATTATTGTTGTGGATTTGGAGTTGTAATGGAGGTAGAAGTTTTTTATAAATTCAGTAACAAAGAAAATCAAATGTAAGAGGACTCGAATCAAGTTTAACATAGAGAACTTACCCATAAATTCAGATTTGCAACAACAGATATTATGAGGTCACAAAAAGTTGTTTGGTAATAATATGTACTTTGATTATTAATATTGTTCTATACTTTATGTAACTGATATTATTTAAAGTAACCATTACTAATGAAAAGTAGTATTAATCTCCATATATTTAGATTTTTTGTTGTTTACTTTTAGTTTTTTGCATTGGAAATATAAATTTTAATAATTTTCAATTAAAAAATATCAAAATTTTATATTCTTACTTGATGCCCGGATCAAATAAAAATTCTGGATCCGCCATTGTATATATGTACATATATATATTCTGGATCCGCCACTGTATATATGTACATATATATATATATATATGTATATGTATACATGTACATGTATACATGTATATATGTATATATATATATGTATATATGTGTATATATATATATGTATATATACATATATACATGTATACATATATACATATATACATATATGTATATATACATATATACATGTATATATGTATATACATATATATATATATATATATATATATATATATATATATACATATATATATATATATATATATATATATATAGACATATATATATATATATATATATATAGACATATATATATATATATATATATATATATATATATATATATATATATATATATATAGACATATATATATATATATATATATATATATATATATATATATATATATATATATATATATATATATATATGTATATGTTGCGGACTAACTCGACGTCCCGGTCAGACCGGATAATTTTGGACCGTCTCAGCTCACGGAGCGGTCGAGCGCGCACACAGTCGATGAAAATGAACAGTGAAGAAAGGTCTTGATGACGTGGAAAAACTCCAGAAAGGGGTAAAAAAACCACGTGACCGGGTCTATGCCGGTCAAATTACACTAGCTTTGGGTGATTACAGTATGCTTGGAGAATCGGGGCGACAGGCCGCTCCCGTTACAATTTGAGGGGAGAGAGAGAGACAGTAGTTTCCCGCGGGCAACAGGCTGCACCGCAGAAGTGACTTAGACGAGGGAACGTGCGGGATGCTTCAGGCGCGTGTGCTTGGGGCGGCGCGCGCTTGCTGGCTTCGGATGTCTTCTTCGTTCGGCTTCCACGCGGTCTTGGGCATCCCTTTGCTGACATCGCACGGGTGTGGTGCTTATAGCCGTTGGCGCCTACTGGTGGCCGCTGGTGGCTGCAGGTGGTCACCGGTGACTGCGGGTGGCTGGTGGTGGTTCACGGCGAGCGGTGGCCGACTCGGTGGAGGAGGCAGGAGAGCTCTCACCTGAAGAAGAAGAGGAAGAAGCAGAGAAGAGAAAATGTGAGAAATGAGGAACCCCTGGGGGTCCTTTTATAGCCTCCAGGGGAGGATCATGGCGGGCCCCACCACTAAAGTGGTGGGTTAGTGGGTGGTTACCAACGGATCGGATGGCTACGGAGGCCTCATCACAATCGGACGGTGGAGGCACGAGCGGCGTGCCACCGACCGGTGGTAGTCGGCGAGAGGCGGCCAGCGGCGAATGGCGGCGGGAGGCGGCCGACCGGCGGTGGCGGCCGGCCGGCGGAGGCGGGCTGCCGGCGGCGGCGGCCGGCCGGCGGCGACGGGCGGCGGGCGGCGGCGGCTAGCGGGCGGCGGGCGGCGGTGGTTCCCTCCTTTTGTGATGAGAGAGTGATTAGTGGAGAGATAAAAGGGGAAGTGGGCCCTCCCACTCTCTTCCCACCATGATGGCGATCATGGGGAGTGGGTTGACCAGTCAACCCCATGATCTCCTCATTTGGGACGGTTATGTGCACCCCAATGCTTAAAAAATGAGTTAATCCCCATCAATTGCCCCCCAAATCCTCGTTGTTGAGGAACAAAGTGAAGAAACAAATTAGGATTTTTTCCCTCACCTCCCTCCTCCTTGCCCCCATGACTTCTTCCGCTGAGAAGGCAGAAATGACGGAGAGGGGCGCTTCGAAGGAATGCACGTGAATTTCATGAAGGGAGAGACGCCTGGCGACCCTGCTGCTACGGGTGCTTGCGTGCGACCCTGCGCGGACCCGGCACGCAGGTGCGTGTGCGCGACTCTGACCTTGCACGCGGATGGGCGCGCCGTATGTGAGCTATACATTTGGACTTTGCGCGCGCATGGCGTGATATGCCCAGTCGCCCTTTGTGTGAGCGCAAAGTGTGTGGCATACGTCATGTACATGAGATGTGATGTGCACGGTGCATAACGGGAGTCGCGTGCGCGATGCGTGCTGCGTACGCGATATGCACAAGGTGTAACCTGCATGACGCACTAAGCGCCCAAGGGAAGAGATTGCTGAGATGTGGAGCTTCTGTTTCCCCCCGAGTGTATCACGGAGTACTTCTTGTATAAGGTCGGAAGGGGAAACTTGTTGTGGCGATATATAGGGACGCGTACACAACGCCTCCGTTCTTATCGGGGCCGAATGATACCTCGGTTGATGAGGTTCATGTTATTTTACGTGAGTTTGACATGCATCGTCGTTCTATACGAGATTGGCTTGCGGCTCTTGCTTGTACGAGATTGACTCATGACTTTGTTTGGCGCGGTTTTGTGACTGCGGCTTGGGTTGCGCGAGGGTTGCTCGCGACTTAGGTTGCGCGAGGGTTGCTCGCGGTTTAGCCTGCGCGAGGGGTGCTCACGGCTTAGATTACGCGAGAGCTGCTCGCGGTTTAGATTACGCGAGGGTTGCCTTCGACTTAGAATGCGTCAGGATTTCTCGCAGCTTAGATTGCACGAGGGTTGCTCGCGGTTTAGATTGCGCGAGAGTTGCTCGCGACTTAGATTGCGCGGGGGTGCTCGCGGCTTTGCTTACGCAAGGGTTGCTCGCGGCTTAGGTTGCGCGAGGGTTGCGCGCGACTTAGGTTGTGCGGGCAGCTGCTCGCGGCTTAGGCTGCGCCAGGGTTGCTCGCAGATTTGCTTGCGCGAGAGTTGCTCGCGGCGAGGGTTGCACGCGACTTAGGTTGTGCGGGCAGCTGCTCGCGGCTTAAGCTGCGCGAGGGTTGCTCGCGGCTTTGCTTGCGCGAGGGTTGCTCGCGGCTTCGATTGCGCGAGGGTTGCTCGCGGCTTAGTTTGCGCGAGGGATACTCACGACTTAGTTTGCGCGAGGGATGCTCGCGGCGTCTTCGTGAGGGGGCAGGCCCCCACGGTGTCGTCGGAGAGTGTAATTACTCAATCCGACCGTCGGAGAACGTAGGTGTTCAATCCGGGCACCAGAGAACGTATGTGCTCAATCCGGGTGCGATCGCGAGGGTGGAAGGCCCTGGCGATGGTGTCGGAGAGTGTAAGTACTCCATCCAACCATCGGAGAACGTAGGTGCTCAATCCGGGCACCAGAGAACGTATGTGCTCGATCCGGGTACTGGAGAATGTAGGTGCTCAATCCGGGTGCAATCGCGAGGGGGGCAGGCCATGACGATGGCGTCGGAGAGTGTAAGCACTCAATCCGACCGTCAGAGAACGTAGGTGCTCAATCCGGGTGCCAGAGAACGTATGTGCTCAATCCGGGTGCAAACGCGAGGGGGGCAGGCCCTGACGATGGCGTCGGAGAGTGAAAGTACTCAATCCAACCGTCGGAGAACGTAGGTGCTCAATCCGGGCACCGGAGAACGTATGTGCTCAATCCGGGTGCGATCGCGAGGGGGGCAGGCCCTTGCGATGACATGACGTTTGAGGGGAAAAGTTGCTGAAGAACCTTCTTGTTCGGTTTGTAAGCACAGTTTTACCTTAAAATAAATATGATATTGTACTTGGAAATAAACTTGGTTTGCGCGAGCCTGAGCTCATGACTTTTACTGTTCTAAAGTGACAAAAACAAGATGATGGAAAAAGCAGACGATTAACACCATTAATAAAAGATAAAAATGCGGAGGGATAGATGCGACGCAAATTCCGGGCTACATGTGTGTTGTAGAGGGTTGTCCTGCGTCAGAGAGAGCGTCCATCCTAGGTATTCATTGCTGGGGATCCGACGATGGTCTCTATGTTGCCCACCATCTGTCTTCCTCCACCGTTTCCTTGTGCTGGGATCCGTGGCTGTCTTTGCAAAAATCTCCCGAGGAGCCCCTAGCGAACAAGACATTCAGTTTCATCTTTGAGACCGGCGCACTCTTCAGTGTTGTGACCCGTTGCGCGGTGGAACTCGCAGTATCTTGTCTGGTCTGCCTTAGGGTTTGGTCGCGGTGCTCTTGGTCGTTGGAAGGTCGGATCATTCTGAATGGCGTACATCACATTTGTGCAGGTGGTATTAAGAGGGGTGTATTCCTGAAATGGATGTTGCCCCCCATTCCTTAGAAGGTCTCATTGACGGCTATTGCAGTGATGCTCACTCTGGTGTCGTTCTTCTTGTCTTGTGAGAGTTGGTCCCTCTTCTTTTTTCCTTTTTTGTCCTCCTCCAAACTGCTGTCGGTGCGCTTCAATAGTTTCGTCGGCTGCTATCTGGGCCTCGACCCGATGAACGAGATCTGGATAACTTGGCACGGTCTCCCTCATGAGTGCTGAATAGAAGCCGCTAGGGCGAAGCCCGCCAAGAAAGACGCCTCTAAGAAGCTCGGGGTCGACGCCTGGAATTTGACGTGCCTCAGAGATGAAGCGGCGAAAGAGGTCCTTGAGGGACTCTCCTTCATTTTGTCGAATACCTGAAAGGTGAGATGGATTGCGAACGATTCTCCGATTTACGATGAAATGATCAGTAAACTGCCTGGTCAGCTCTGTGAAGTTGGTAATGGTGCCAGCTCTTAGGGAATGGAACCATGTACGAGCCTGTCCTTTGAGTGTTGCTAGGAACACTTGACAGAGCAACTGGTCTGGAGCGTTATAAATCCTCATGATGGTGGTGAAGTGGTTGATGTGTTCCAGTGGATCATCGGTCCCGTCAAACGTCTCGATGTTTTGAAGCTTGAATCCATGTGGGATGGGATGATCGAGGATTTGCGGCGTCAAGGGGGAGCCTTGGCAGAGCAGTCGGTGAGCATGAAAGTCTCTTCTTCCAGCCTGGCGGTATTCTTCGCATATTACTTCCTGAATTTCCTCCCGAGTAAACCTTTCGAGAGGAGGGGGGTGAACGTCGTTGGCGGGATGGTGATGAGGATGATTTGCTCTTACTCCTCTTTGAGCTGGGTGAGTGGAGCTGGCGGCGTCAGAATAATCCTCGGGCTCTTCTTGGACCGTTCCCTGGTTTGTTTCAGCGGAGAATTTGCTGGGGCCGGCGGCATCGGGGGAGCAGAAGGTGCTCCCATGTTTCGGAGCAATGCAAGAATTTCTGTTTGTTGTTCTTCCATTTGGAGGACGCGCCCCTCCAGGGCGGTGACGGAGGCGAAATCTACTTTGGCAGTCAGTGGAACGTCAGTTAGTGAGTGGGATCGTGCTGGTTCGATGTGTCCGCCAAGTGCGGATCCTTCAGTGGTGCGGGTACTTCTCTTCGCCATTGAATCTGAGCTTTGGAAGCGGTAAAGATGAGGAACTTGTCTTCTGAAGGATGTTGGGAATGTTTCCCACAGACGGCACCAAACTGTTGCGGACTAACTCGACGCCCCGGTCGGACCGGATAATCTTGGACCGTCTAAGCTCACAGAGCGGTCGAGCGCGCACACAGTCGATGAAAATGAACAGTGAAGAAAAATCTTGATGACGTGGAAAAACCCCTGAACTGGGTAAAAAAAACCACGTGACCGGGTCTGTGCCGATCAAATTCCACTAGCTTTGGGTGATTATAGTATGCTTGGAGAATCGGGGCGACAGGCCGCTCCCGTTACAATTTGAGGGGAGAGAGAGAGACAGTAGTTTCCCGCGGTCAACAGGCTGCACCGCGGAAGTGACTTAGACGAGGGAATGTGCGGGATGCTTCAGGCGCGTGCGCTTGGGGCGGCGCATGCTTGTTGGCTTCGGATGTCTTCTTCGTTCGGCTTCCACGCGGTCTTGGGCGTCCCTTTGCTGACACCGCGCGGGTGGGGTGCTTATAGCCATTGGCGCCTACTGGTGGCCGTTGGTGGCTGTAGGTGGCCGCCGGTGACTGCGGGTGGCTGCTGGTGGTTCACGACGAGTAGTGGCCGACTCGGTGGAGGAGGCATGAGAGCTCTCACCTAAAGAAGAAGAGGAAGAAGCGGAGAAGAGAAAAGGTGAGAAATGAGGAACCCCTGGGGGTCCTTTTATAGTCTCCAGGGGAGGATTGGGGAGGGCCCTACCAATAAAGTGGTGGGTTAGTGGGTGGTTACCTACGGATCAGATGGCTATGAAGGCCTCATCACAATCGGACGGTGGAGGCACGAGCGGCGTGCCACCGGCCGGTGGTAATCGGCGGGAGGCGGCCGGCGGCGAATGGCGGCGGGAGGCGGCCGGCCGACGGCGGCGGCGGACGGCGGGTGGCGGCGGGCGGGCAGGCGGCGGGCGGCCTGCGACCGGCGGCCGGCGGCGGGCGGCCGGCGGTGGTCGGCGGTGGTTCCCTCCTTTTGTGATGAGAGAGGGATTAGTGGAGAGATAAAAGGGGAAGTGGGCCCTCCCACTCTCTTCCCACCATGATGGGGATCATGGGGAGTGGGTTGACCAGTTAACCCCATGATCCCCTCATTTGGGACGGCTATGTGCACCTCAATGCTTAAAAAATGAGTTAATCCCCATCAGTATATATACATATATATATATATATATATACACACACACACACATATATATATACACACATATATATAAATGTGTATATATATATGTGTATATATATATATGTGTATATATATATGTGTACACATTTATATATATGTGTATATATATATATATATATGAATATATATAATATGCGGGCGTACAGACGTACGAGCAAGAGACAAGCAGGCTTCAAATCGAAAAGTGATCAACATGAAGGTTGTAGATCTCGACGATCCGAACAACTTTCATGCTGATCACGTTTTGATTTGGAGCCGTCTTGACCTCCGATTTGGGCCCCGAAATCGGGGGCGGCGAGAGTGCTACAGTAAACCCTCTCGCCGCCCCCGATTTCGGGGCCCAAATCGGAGGCCAAGACGGCTTCAAATAAAAAAGTGATCAACATGAAAGTTGTTCGGATCGTCGAGATCTACAACTTTTACGTTGATCACTTTTCGATTTGGAGCCTCCTTCATCCCCAAAATCTCTTGCCCGTACGCCCGTATCCTATATTTGCCCGCACAGTATATCTCCCCTATATATATATATATATATAGGGGAGATATATATATATATATATCTATAGATATAGATATATATATACACACACATAAATATAGATATAGATATACACACACATAGATATTGATGGGTTCCACCTTAATTTATAAAGATGAGGAGACCCCCATGATCCCCACTAATGAAGATCATGGGTGGGCCCTCCTTACCCCCATGATCTCTCATGGAGATCATGGGGGTGGGCCCCCATTTTCTCCCACCTTCCGCGGAAGAAACCGCCGTCCGATTGAGGGAGAGGACCCACCGGCCGTCCGATCGGAACAAAACCACCCACTAACCCACTATTTTAGTGGTGAGGCCCCTCGTAACTTCCCCCTGGAGCCTATAAAAGGACCCCAGGGGCTTCTCATTTAATCATCTTCTTCTCCTACGCTTCCCCCTTCTTCTTTCTCAGGTGGGAGCTCTCCCGTTTTTCTTTGTGTGTGTATATATATATATATATCTATGTGTGTGTGTATATATATATATATATCTATGCGTGTGTATATATATATATAACTGTTGTGGCCAAACTCGGCGCTCCGGTCGATCCGGACTAACTTGGACCGCCTTAGCTCGCGGAGCGGTCGAGCGCGCACACAGTCAGTTGAAGAGGGGGAAATGAACACAAGGAGTTTTAACGTGGAAAACCCTTCAACCGGGTGAAAAACCACGTGACCGGTTCGCTGCCGGTCAAAATCCACTAGATCCGAGTGATTACAGTATGTTAGGTGAATCGGGGCGACAGGCCGCTCCCATTACAATCTTGAGGAGAGAGAGAGTGTATGCAACCGTTGGTGGGCAACAGACTGCCTCGCCAACGGGACTCGGACGGTGGAATGCGCGGGGTGCTTTAGGCGCGCGCGCTCAGAGGCAGCGCACATCCAAGGGTTGTCACTTCCTCCCTTGCTCGTCTTTCTCTGTCCTTGGAGTGCTCCCTTTGTAAATGAGCGCTGGTGGGGTGCCAATAGCTGATGACAGGTGCCGCTGGCCTACGACGAGTGCTGATAGCCGTTGGCGGGTGCTGATAGCCGTTGGTGGCCGCTGGACGTCACAGGCGGCTGCCGGTGGTTGGCGGCGAGAGGCGGCCGCTAGTTGTTGGCGACGAGGGGTGGCCGCCGGCGGAGAAAAACGGGAGAGCTCCCACCTGAGGAAGAAGAATGGGGAAGCGTAGGAGAAGAAGATGATTAAATGAGAAGCCCCTGGGGTCCTTTTATAGGCTCCAGGGGGAAGTTACGAGGGGCCCCACCACTAACATAGTGGGTTAGTGGGTGGTTTTGTTCCGATCGGACGGCTAGTGGGTCCTCTCCCTCAATCGGACGGCGGGGAGACCACCCTGAGGCGGGGCCGCCCGGATGAGGCCGACGGCGAGGAGGCGGCCGGACATGGCGGCGACCGGCCACGGCCGCGGCCGGCCACGGCCGCGGCCGGCCACGGCCGCGGCCGGCCACGGCCGCGGCCGGCCACGGCCGCGGCCGGCCACGGCCGCAGCCGGCCACGGCCGGCCATGGTCGTGGCCGGCCGGAGGGGAACCGCCGGTGGCGGTTTCTTCCGCGGAAGGTGGGAGAAAATGGGGGCCCACCCCCATGATCTCCACGAGAGATCATGGGGGTAAGGAGGGCCCACCCATGATCTCCATTAGTGGGGATCATGGGGGTCTCCTCATCTTTATAAATTAAGGTGGAACCTATCAATTGCCCCCCAAATCTCTTTCAGTTGGGAGAGAAGCGAACACTGGGAGAGATTTATTACTCTGGTCGCGGTGATGATCGTCGGCGTTGAATCTGGGATGGCGGCGACGGCGTGCGGCTCTAAGGTACGATGGTGCGCGCTAGTTTGGTGAGCGGGTGCCAGGCGAGCATGTGCGGAGGCCGGCATGGTGCAGGAGCCGGTTGCGTGCCCCCAATGTAGGGAAAGGGCCGAGCGCGCGCAAGCGTCCCGCGCGCGTAAGGGCTGCGCATGCGAGTGGGATAAGCACCCAACTCGCGTGCGCTGGCCGCGCGCGTGCTGGCCGCGCGCCGCTGCCCGCGTAGGTGAGACTATGCGCGCACGCTGGTTGTGCGCGCACGCAGGAGGTGCTTGCGCGCAGATTTGTGCGCGTGTGCA
Source organism: Platanthera zijinensis (assembly GCA_039513925.1). NCBI lineage: Eukaryota > Viridiplantae > Streptophyta > Magnoliopsida > Asparagales > Orchidaceae > Platanthera > Platanthera zijinensis. The sequence continues at coordinate 33,948,091 of CM077090.1, forward strand.
GGCCGCGTTTACGTGAATGCCGTGCGTGCGTGCAGGCCGTGCGCGTATGGCTTATGTGCGTGTGAGTAGTTGCGTGATTTTACCACTTTGTGCTGACTGATTTTTTGCGGTGTGTAGGTACCAAAGCGTTTCGCTGGACCCATGCGTCTACGCTCCTCTTTGACCGAAGATGGTGTGGCCATTTGGAGAACAAAGTACGGACTTCCTTCTGACTTGGAAGTGAGGATCCCTCGTCCCGAGGAGCGGGTCCAAAATCCTCCCCGTGGTTGGCTGACTGTTTGCGAAGTGTCGCTCAGATCCGGTTTCCGTCTTCCCCCCTGCGACGAGGTGGTGGAGATTCTGAAGTTTTGTGGAGTCCCTATTTCCCAGTTTGCTCCAACCGGGGTTACTTGCATCATGGGCTTGGTCGCTTTTTTCCGTGAGCATGGGGGCTCTCTTTCCCTAGATCAGTTCCGGGATTGGTGCGATGTGCGCTTTGATGGTGGTGAGCGGATCGAGGTGCGCAACAACAAGGTTTGGCTGGAGTTTGAGTCTCGTAAGGATCGTCGCCACAATAATACTTTGTTTGGATATGTGAAGAATTCCTGGGGTCTTCCCGAGGTGTGGAATGCGCTTCCTGACCGTTGTCGCCGTGTGAAAGGGAGGGAGCGAGACTTCTCCCCTATGCTGGGATTTTCCGAGCCTCGCGAGCTGGCTAATCGCCTCTTCAATATATATGCGTTTGTAGAGGAGAAGCGATTGTTGGGATGTGGTATTTCTGTGGGCATGGGACGGGTGGCGTCGTCTTCTCAGGGAGGGGGCCGAAAGAGAAAAACGGTGTTGGCCCCCGTTAATGATGCTGACGTTGTGGTGGTAGCTTCTGATGATTCGGTCCCAGAGACGCAATTACCTGTTTCCCCGGCTCCACAGGCGCTTGTTAGCGCAGCGGTTCCCCGGATGTCTTCCTCTTTGAAGGCGATGAGCGACGCGGTAAGTTGGTGACTTACTGTTTCTTCCTTCCTCTTTTATTTTTTGTTTGAAGGCGGCTAATTGCGTGTTTTCCTTTTGCAGATTGAGGCTCAGGCACAGATTGCAGTTACCTGGAACGATCATTATGTGAGCCTGAAGGATGGCTATCTTGCTTTGCAGGAGAAGCTTCGATTGTCGATGGGCTCACTTTCTTCTCTCAAGGAAGAACATGACCGGGACATCGCGCGGTACCATCGAGTTGGGTCAGAGCTGAAGTCTGAGCTAGAAGATGTGCGTGCCTCCTTGGACGTGGAGAAAGCCCTGGTGGAGAGGACTGCCCAGATGTTAAAGTATGCGAAAGAGGAAACATCTGGCTTGGGGACTCAGTTGCAAGCGGCGTGGGAAGAGGTTTCAGGTCTTGAAGTTCAGCTTCAGGCGGCGAAGGCGCAGGTGGAGATGTTATCTTCTGATGATCATACCTCAGAGCTGAAGGCGGTAGGGCTTGCAGAGTACTTGGAGTCGCTGGACTATCTTCGTGATCGCAGCCTGATTGCGGAGGAGGTTCGTGATGACATTTGGTCCAAGGAAGTAGAGCCTCAGGTGGATGATATACGTCAGTTAGCGCTTCGTCGCGGTGTTTCGAAGGCCTTTCGCTTCATAGGGAAGCATCTTGGGTGTGATACTTCCAGTTTCAGCTTTGCGGACGTTTCAGGTGATGAGCGTTCTGGCTCAGACGCTGATGATGAGTAGCTGTAGTGCTTATTTGCTGTTGTATGTCTCGTTATTTATTTGTAGTCATTTGCTTTTGTTATAGCTTTTGAGATTGTCGTCGTTAGGGCTCCAATTCATTGTTTTTTATGATAGCCTTATTTGTATGTCATTGTCATGTGTTTTGCACAAATGTGCTTTGTCACGAGGTGGTTGTTGGTGGGAGTTGATCTTTGTCATGGCTTAGTGCGCGGGCCTGGCTTGCAGCCTCTTTGTGAGGGGGCAGACTCCTATGGTGTTGCGTGGAACTGGTCCATGGCTTTTCGCGCGACACGGGCTTGTGGCTTCTTCGTGAGGGGGGCAGGCCCCCACGGTGTTACGTGGAACAGGTCCACGGCTTTTCGCGCGAGACAGGCTCGCGACTTCTTCGTGAGGGGGGCAGGCCCCCACGGTGTTGCGCGGAACAGGTCCACGGATTTTTGCGCGAGACAGGCTCGCGGCTTCTTCGTGAGGGGGGCAGGCCCCCACGGTATTGCGCGGAACAGGTCCACGGCTTTTCGCGCGAGACAGGCTTGCGGCTTCTTCGTGAGGGGGGTAGGCCCCCACGGTGTTGTGTGGAACAGGTCCACGGCTTTTCACGCGAGACAGGCTCGCGGCTTCTTCGTGAGGGGGGCAGGCCCCCACGGTGTTGCGCGGAACAGGTCCATGGCTTTTCGCGCGAGACAGGCTCGCGGCTTATTCGTGAGGGGGGCAGGCCCCCACGGTGTTGCGCGAAACAGGTCCACGGCTTTTCGCACGAGACAGGCTCGCAGCTTCTTCGTGAGGGGGGCAGGCCCCCATGGTGTTGCGTGGAACAGGTCCACGGCTTTTCGCGCGAGACAGGCTCGCAGCTTCTTCGTGAGGGGGGCAGGCCCCCACGATGTTGCGCGGAACAGGTCCACGACTTTTCGCGCGAGACAGGCTCGCGGCTTCTTCGTGAGGGGGGCAGGCCCCCACGGTGTTGCGTGGAACAGGTCCACGGCTTTTCGCACGAGACAGGCTCGCGGCTTCTTCGTGAGGGGGGCAGGCCCCCACGGTGTTACGTAGAACAGGTCCACGGCTTTTCGCGCGAGACGGGCTCGCGGCTTCTTCGTGAGGGGGACAGGCCCCCACGGTGTTGCTCTGATTAGCGCCATATGTTTCATTTGATTGTATTATCTCCATGCGGGCAAGTCATTTTCTCGATTCTTGTACTGTTAAGATAAGTAAAGAGAAGAATAATATAAAATGAATGAAGTAATTTAAGAACGGTGGTAACCTGCCCGGGGTTGGTCCTGCGGTTTAAATAGTTTAAAGCGAGATATATGCCATTTGGATAGTTCTTACTAGCTCAGACGGGCGGGTTTCTATAATTTTTAATAAACACAATAATCAAATGAATGAAACGACTTAAGGATGGAGGTGGCTTGAGCAGGATTGGAAGACATTCCAGAGTGACTGCTGGAGCATTGCTGTGTAGTTGGAATCAGCTTGGATGACGACAAACTATACGTCATAGGATGTCTGTCAGTGTGCATCTTTAAGAGTGACTGGGAGAGTGATGGTGCCGATGATTGGTACCGGGTGATCCCCGAGAATACGAGCGCTTGCAGATGTTAGTTTGAGATATCCGACGGTGAGCTTGAGCTGAAGCAGAGTTGATAAAAATAGTATATTGGTGGTGACTTCCTTGTCCACTAGAACTTGATTCAATTTGGTGGGTGGTTCGCCAATTTTGACCGTCGTGCATCTTATGCTCTGGTTGTTAGTTGGTCTTCTTCTTGATAGGAATTGATCAACTGCTCCTAAGCTGGCCAGTCGTTGGATTTCTTCTTTTAGTCCATTGCATTCGTTCGTGTTGTGGCCGTGACCTCGGTGATATTCGCAGTATCTTGTCTGGTCTGCCTTGGGGTTTGGCCGCGGCGCTCTTGGTCGTTGAAATGATGGATTATTTTGAATTGCATACATCACATTAGTGCAGGTAGTATTCAGAGGGATGTATTCATGGAGCGAATGTTGCCCCCCATTCCTCGGTGGGCTGTGCTCACGACCATCGAGGCGACTCCGATTCTGGCGTCGTTCTTTTCGCATTGTATGGGTTGGTTCATCTTCTTTCTTTCTCTTCTGTCTTCTGCTTGGTCTCGGATTTTCTGGTGAGGGCTTTTCGACCGTCATGAATCTTTTGATGAAGAGGGCGACGAGTTCGATGTAGCTGTCGGTATCTTCTCTTTGTAGGGATTGAAGCCAGGTCCGAGCTTCTCCAATTAGTGTTGTTGAAAATACTCGGATCATGAGTTGATCTGAGGCGTTGCGAGCGTGCATGATGGCTTCAAAATACTCCAGGTGTGCCAGTGGGTTGCCTGTCCCACTGAAACTACGGATTTCTGTGCCCGTGGCTGCCCAGGAGCTATGTGAGTTATTGTTAGGTAGGTATTCATCTGGTTCTTGCTTTGTGGCAGAAGTGCCAGGAGCTATTGTGTTTCCAGTGCTCTCTTCATGATGAGGACGTGCGAGGTAGTGGTCATACATCTCTTGGAGTGATGTTGCAGGTACGGGGGAGCTATTTGTGCTTGAGAATTCCTTTTCTATGTCGTATTCTCTGTATAGGTCAGGCCTGATGGGGGCAGGGAGTTCTTCTGATGGCAGTAAAACAACTTGTTCGAATGGCTGAGGAGTCTTTAGGTGGTGGAATGTCGGCTTATTCCGTACCGCATGGGTTGCATCAACGTGGATGGTGCTGGGAGGGGAGTATCCTTGAGGTAGATGCTGCCCCCCAGTCCCTGAAGGGTCTTGCCGTCGAGGCGCAGGCTGACGCCACTCTTCTTGTCCCGTAATAGTTTGCTCTTTTCTTCGCCGAGATTTTGGCGTCGGGTTCAGTAATGAGAGAATGACTGGTGCCCCCAAGTTTCGGAGCAAGGTGAGCATTTCGGTTTGTAGCTCTTCCATCTGGCGGATACGTCCTTCCAAGGCAGGCGCGGGAGCTAGGGCTGCTCCCGTGGTTAGCGGCACATCTACCAGAGAGTGAGATCGTGCAGGCTCAGTGTGTCCGCCAAATGCGGATCCTTCGGCGGTGCGAGCACTCCTCTTTGCCATTGCAGTAGTAGGGACGATGGATTTGCTCTGCGAAGGATACTGGGAATGTTTCCCACAGACGGCGCCAAACTGTTGCGGCCAAACTCGGCGCTCCGGACTAACTTGGACAGCCTTAGCTCGCGGAGCGGTCGAGCGCGAACACAGTCAGTTGAAGAGGGGGAAATGAACACAAGGAGTTTTAACGTGGAAAACCCTTCAACCGGGTGAAAAACCACGTGACCGGTTCGCTGCCGGTCAAAATCCACTAGATCGGAGTGATTACAGTATGTTGGGTGAATCGGGGCGACAGGCCGCTCTCGTTACAATCTTGAGGAGAGAGAGTGTGTATGCAACCGTTGGTGGGCAACAGACTGCCTCGCCAACGGGACTCGGACGGTGGAATGCGCGGGGTGCTTTAGGCGCGCGCGCTCAGAGGCAGCGCGCATCCAAGGGTTGTCACTTCCTCCCTTGCTCGTCTTTCTCTGTCCTTGGAGTGCTCCCTTTGTAAATGAGCGCTGGTGGGGTGCCAATAGCCGATGACAGGTGCCGCTGGCCTACGACGAGTGCTGATAGCCGTTGGCGGGTGCTGATAGCCGTTGGTGGCCGCTGGACGTCACAGGCGGCTGCCGGTGGTTGGCGGCGAGAGGCGGCCGCTGGTTGTTGGCGACGAGGGGTGGCCGCCGACGGAGAAAAATGGGAGAGCTCCCACCTGAGGAAGAAGAAGGGGGAAGCGTAGGAGAAGAAGATGATTAAATGAGAAGCCCATGGTGTCCTTTTATAGGCTCCAGGGGGAAGTTACGAGGGGCCCCACCACTAACATAGTGGGTTAGTGAGTGGTTTTGTTCCGATCGGACGGTCGGTGGGTCCTCTCCCTCAATCGGACGGCGGGGAGACCACCCTGAGGCGGGGCCGCCCGGATGAGGCCGACGGCGAGGAGGCGGCCGGACATGGCGGCGGCCGGCCATGGTTGCGGCCGGCCCTGGCCGCGGCCGGCCATGGCCTCGGCCGTCCCTGGCCGCGGCCGGCCGGCCACGGCCGCGGCCGGCCGGCCACGGCCGCGGCCGGCCAGGGCCGCGGCCGGCCACTGCCGCGGCCGGCCAGGGCCGCGGCCGGCCACGGCCGGCCACGGTCGCGGCCGGCCACGGCCGCGGCCGGCCACGGCCGCGGCCGGCCACGGCCGGCCACGGTCGCGGCCGGCCACGGCCGCGGCCGGCCGGAGGGGAACCGCCGGTGGCGGTTTCTTCCACGGAAGGTGGGAGAAAATGGGGGCCCACCCCCATGATCTCCATGAGAGATCATGGGGGTAAGGAAGGCCCACCCATGATCTCCATTAGTGGGGATCATGGGGGTCTCCTCATCTTTATAAATTAAGGTGGAACCCATCAAAATATATATATATATATACAGATTAATGCAAAAACGCGCAGCGCGTTTTGCTCTAAAAAACGCGCTCCCTGGAAATACGGAAAAAGCACCACCTAAACAGCATTTTTAGAAAAAGTGGTCAACATGAAAGTTGTAGATCTCGACGAGATCTACAACTTTCATGTTGACCACTCTTTCTAAAAATGCTGTTTAGGGGGTCTATTTTCAAAAGGCGCGAAGGGGGTTCCGCCCGGTAAATATTACGATTTTTTTTTTTGCGCGGACCTCCCTTCGCGCCTTTTGAAAATAGACCCCCTAAACAGCATTTTTAGAAAAAGTGGTCAACATGAAAGTTGTAGATCTCGTCGAGATCTACAACTTTCATGTTGACCACTTTTTCTAAAAATGCTATTAAGAGGGTGTTTTTTTTCATTTTTCCGAGAAGCGCGTTTTTTTGTCCAAAAAGCGCTGCGCGGAAATTCAGTGCCCCCATATATATATATATATATGTATATATATATATATATATATATGTATATATATATATATATATATATATATGTGTATATATATATATATGTGTGTGTATATGTGTGTGTGTGTGTATATATGTGTGTGTATATGTGTGTGTGTGTGTGTGTGTGTATATATATATATATATATATATATATATATATAGGGGTTGGAGACTATACACTCGCGCTAAATATTGCCTTTTAGCGCGAGTGTATAGCCCTCCGATTTAATCAGCGTGACGGTGCTGATTAAATCGGAGGCGCTAAACAAATTTCCTGCACCGGCACAGTCGTCGTGCTTTCCCAGCCCCGACGCCGACCTTCCCCAGCCCCGGCACCGGGCATAGCCGTGCTTTCCCAGCCCCGACGCCGACCTTTCCCAGCCCCGACACCGACGCCGTTCTTTCCAAGCCCCGACGCCGACCTTTCCCAGCCCCGACACCGTCTGTTCCCAGCCCCGGCGTCGTCTGTTCCCAGCCCGACGCCATCCTTTCCCATCCCCGGCCCAGTCCTTTGCTAGCCCCGACGTCATTTGTTCCCAGCCCCGACGTCATCTGTTCCCAGCCCCGACGTCTTCTGTTCCCAGCACCGACGCCGTCCATTCCCAGCCCCGGCGACACCATTCCCAGCCCCGGTGTCTCCAAATACGACCTCGCCGGGAACCAAGTTGAACAGAAATAAATGTCTAATAATTACGACTCAAAATTGAAACAGACGTCTAATAATTGCAGTAAAAACCAAAAGATGTATCATGGTAACTATGCAATGAGACTCAAAATTCTTAATAAACTACAAAATATCAAATAAAATCATCTGTAAAGTAAAATCTTCACTGCAATGTAAAATAAATATATATTGACTGAGGTTTAAGATTCTAGATTGGGAGTGGATTTATAAGAGCAATGCAAAAAAATGGCATAACTGCATTGCAATGTTGACAAATTGCAATGCAGTGTAGTTTTGCTGGAGGGTATGAGGGCTGCTTACAGCATTTAGTACATTCACATATACAGGGTATGTTCTCATCATCAAAAGCAACATTTTGGGAGGGTGTACACACAATTATATGATGAGATTGATTGTCTTATTGAGTTCTGAAAATCGGATTAATATGTAGGCAATTAAGTTCTAAACTCATTGTGCAATTAACTTCTCTTCCATCCATTTTTACTGATCAAAGTAATGTGAAAAACAATCCTGATTATCGATGGCCAATTCAATCTGCAAGAAATTATTGAAAAGCCATTTCATCTTCTTCCTAAAAAAAGAAAATAAGATTTGGGTACCTCCCTGCATCGGCGGCAGCAATGGCGGCCGGCTGAGCGGACTGAAGGTAGTGTGGCTGCTCTAAAGAAAACATTCTCTCATGCAGAAACATGTATATATACACTTTCCAAAATCACATGCTGGGCCTTTAAAGAAACCAAAATCAAATTCTTACTCATTATCTAAGCCTAAACTAAATCTATGCTGATGTTGTAATAGAAAATTTAAACTGAAAACAGAAACTAAACTCATATGTATATGCAATCAATTGCTACCGAAGAGCAAAGTTGAGTGTGAGTTGCGAGCCCATTTACTGACAAATCACGATTGAAAATAGCATAATATTGGACTTTCACTGTGCTTGCTTATCCTGCAAACAATGGAATTTTGTTAGAACAAATATTTAACAAGAAATGCAAATTAAAAAAACGTACCTCCATTATATTTGGGCATGTTGTAGCATAGTGGCCCTTTCCACCGCATGATCCACAGGTCCTTCGTTTTTTCTGATTCTGAGATTCCTCAATACCAGATGTAATTCTAGTGGCAAGCTTTGGCCGACCTTTAGTACGCAAAATTGGAGGATCCCGAATAGAAATTTCAGGAATTTTATATAAATCTAAATTTGAACCCACTTGACTCAACATAGTACCAGATTCATCACGATGCACAGAAGAATCATATTTTAGAGACAGTTTGTTAAATGTTTCATAAACTTCTTCATATATTTCGACTGAGAGGGAAGCTTGATCAAGTAACTTTTTGGATAATCCTGCAAGTCGCCACTTCATCATTGGAGAGACAACATCATTCTGCGAACTATCACCTTGCATGTGACTTATGTTTCTAGCATCAATTGTCCATCGCTTCAATATAAAATTTGTAGGTATCTCCGTTAAATGTTTAATAGCTGTCATGACTTGAAGAATATGCTTGCATAAGTAACCATGTGTCTCAAATTTAGCACACTCACATTTTGCTTTAATGTCTTCCGACTCATCATAAGTCACCAAACACCATTTGCTCTTAACATCACAGGATAGTCCTACTTTGTAGGTTACACAAGTAGGAGAAATTTTTACTACATCGTGCCAGCATTCCAAACTTAATTTGAACTCATGCTGAAATAGTTTAAACATTGATTTTGTGTAAATTTTTGCCGGATATTGTTCAATAGAAAAACTGATGAATAAAGCTGCTGTAGAATTCAATGTCATATAGTCCTCTTGTTCTTCTGCATCACGACGTGACTTTAGAGCTTTTTCATATTGAATAATAAACTCTTGTTCTTCTCCATTTTTTACGAATGTCCATTTTCGCTTTGCAGCCAAGTCTTGTTTCACGATGACGCTTAGCAAGAGGATCAACAATAATAGTTGTTGATTTAAACCCTGTCTTATCACATTCAAACTTTTTCGATATAATTTCACCTGATACCTGCGATTTACTACTTGTAGACTTTCTAGTTCCAAATCCGGAATGGAGTGCATAACAATTATAAAAAGAGTGCGCATCCTCGATGCTATTAAATTCCATTCCAACATAAGGTTCTTTAATACAAGAATCTACATCACTTGAATGTACTTCATCACTGATTTCAACTTCAAATTGAAGCGGATCATTATTCTTGTGAATCACCGTTTCTGAACCATAATCAGCCATGCTACTTCAACCAGAAATCTCCCTAAATCCTATGCTGGAATCGGTGCAATACCAAACCAATAGCTGGCCATTCTATCCATAATTAACTGAAATCATGCATTCAGAATGTATAATAGCAAAACATAAATCAAAACTCCCAACTGATCGAATGAATAAGAAATAGAGAGGAGTAATCAAACTGTAAATCCTAAATTCACAAATATGAAACTCTAGCCGTCCAAATAAGGAGAAGAAGAGGAGAAGAGAAACTCACAGTGGAAAGTTCAATCCCAAAGAGCACGACCTAGAATCGGCGAGGTCGCATTTGCAGACACCGGGGCAAGCAAAGGACGGTGCCGGGGATGGGAAAGGATGGCGTCGGGCTGGGAACAGACAACGCCGGGGCTGGGAACAGACGGTGTCGGGGCTGGGAAAGGTCGGCGTCGGGGCTTGGAAAGGACGGCGTCGGTGTCGGGGCTGGGAAAGTTCGGCGTCGGGGCTGGGAAAGCAGGGCTAAGCCCGGTGCCGGGGCTAGGAAAGCACGGCTAAGCCCGGTGCCGGGGCTGGGGAAGGTCGGCGTCAGGGCTGGGAAAGCAGGAAATTTGTTTAGCGCCTCCGATTTAATCAGCACCGTCGCGCTGATTAAATCGGAGGGCTATACACTCGCGCTAAAAGGCAATATTTAGCGCGAGTGTATAGTCTTTATACCTATATATGTACATATATACATATACATATATATATGTACATATATACACATATATATACACACACACACGAGCATCTTTGCACGGGTTACGCATGTGCTCGATGCTCTCGGGCGGGCTTCGGCTGCATGCAGGCGGGCTTCGCATGCCTTAGCATAGGCTTTGTTCGTGGACGATGCTTTGCTGCGGGCTGCGTCCACCTTTGATCGGGCTGCGCATGCAAAAAAATGAAGTACTATTCCTATTTTTATTTTATAAAATTTAGAAAATTTTAATCTATAAAAATTAATTTCTCTCTCCCCTCTCTGTCTCTCTCTCTTTATCACTGCCTCTCCCCTCTCTCCCTCTCCCCTTCTTCATTAAAATTGCTCCCTCTCTCCCCCTCCCTCCTGCCCCCTCCCCCTTCTTTCTCTCTCTCCCCCAACCCTCCCCCCTCATGCTCTCTCTCTCTTTCATGATCAAATGGTCAATATTCAATCTTTGGTGTGCCTCCAAATATCTATATTCCCTTATATGTTATGCAATCAGATTGAGTACGGCGGTAGCGCAATGAAATATAGCCGAGCAATTTCAATGGCGTAAAATCATAAACCAGAAGAGATTCCACAAATACACATGTAGACGACAAAATAATATACGTGGTTCGGAGATGGGCTCCTACGTCCACAGGAAGACTGCGTCGGAAAAGATGCACTCTAATCAATGAGGTTGCAAGTTACAAACAGAGACCGTTAACACGGTCGAACAACAAGAGAAAAACAAAAAACTAAAGAAGAACGTTGTCGCCGCTGTTGTCGCCGTCGATATCGCCTGACTATATCGCCTTGTCTTCTTCCTCCTGGATCCGCCACCTCCTATATCTGCCATCGATTCCTGGATCCACCACTACATAGCCGGCCGCCGGGATGAGCCCGGACAGATGTCGATCCGTCAGGATCGCCCAAACGCCTCCGCTGGAACGCTGTCTGCCGCCGCTGGACAGAACAAGAAGCCGCCTGAAACACTCACTGCTCCCTGTATTGACTCTCACGATTTTCTCTCTCTAATTGCTTGATTCATCCTGCTAAAAAACTGCTCATATATATAGGATCAAGATCCAAAAATAATTAGGAAGGAGATTTCTAATTTAGGAGATTGTCATATTTCTCCTCATGAAGATATTCCAAATTATGAGACTTCCCCAAATTAGGAATCACAAGACACACAGATCGCTGATCTGGAACAATCTTAACAATATATATTCTCCTATTAATGATCTTTCTAAATAATATTCCTAAATAGATTTAGCCCAGATTAGGAATCGTGGCCTCCCACGGATCGATGACGTGTCGCGATCCCGACGATCTGGGCACGTGGATCGCAGAGGTGTCATAATCTCAACAATCTTCACCTTGATGCCTCACGCGATGAACTCCACCTCGACGTCTAACGAACGTAACTCTACCTCCAACCTCGATCTCCCCTACCAGCGATTACGAGCCCCCTTTCCCTGGGGTCCTCTTCTCGATCAACGAGCATCAGTATGAGCCAAGTCAAGACCGTTCTTGAACTTGACTCCTGTCAAAAATTTCGCCCGCATGTTCGCACCGTTATCCTTCGTGGAGATCTTCCACAACTTCATGCCTCCACCTCCAGCGAACTCCCTCGACTCCTGGTAGCGTATGCCAGTGTACTTTGTCCTTGCACGATAGATCGGGTATTTTACAAGACAACTTGCACTCGGACTTCCACTGTGCAGCTCCACCACCTTCTGAGTAATCCTGAATTTCTTGGTGGGACTTTTGAGCCAGATGGCTCTCATTGCGGTGTCTGGGCACTTCTGAGATGAAACTCTGCCCTTCTTCTCCACGGTTGCGAAGATTTTATCTTCTCCAAGGCCCTTCCTTTGCGCAAACTCCTTCGCTACGAATCTTGCCTTGTTCCCCCGCTGGTCCTTCCTAGCTTTCCCCTGAGAGCGGTCTCTGCTCTCTATATCTTTTTCATATGAACCAGAATCTGAGGAAATAGCCTGAAAGGCATATGCTACCGTGTCTTGTAGCCTGAGAGGCAGTCTGACCTCTCTCATCATCCTTCCACTCGCAATCGTGGTACCGATCAGTCTGTAGAGAGTATCAGAATGCTCTCCTTTCATGACTACCTGCGTGCCTCTCTTGACCTTCAAATATCCGCCGTTGCCGGTATAAGAATACCCGACAGCCTCCAGAGTGCCTAGAGAAATAATGCTCTTTCTTAACTTGGGCATAAACCGAACACTGGTGAGTGTCCCGACCACTCCGTCGAACATCTTAATCTTGATATTACCAACTCCCAACGTCTCGCTCTCTGATTCGTTCCCCATAAAAACACGATCACCATCACACTGCCTAAAGATGGAGAACCATTCTATATTCGGGCGCATGTGGTACGTGCATCCTGTATCCAAGATCCAGGAACCTATGGTCTTGAGGCTGGGTGAGACATGAAGAATGTCGGCATCGTTCTCATCCTCAGATGCCACCGCAGCCTAATGTGGCTCATGCGTCTTCTCCTTAAACTTCATCTTCGAGAAATTATTCTTCCAGTGCCCCTCCTCCTTGCAGTAGTGGCACTTAGTGTAACACCCATATCCGTCGCATAGCATATAGCAGTAGGTCCGGCCGGAGCCCGACGCCATATACTACGGACAGACCGGTTGGTTACGCGTTGAAACCATTCAACCAATCATGTCGTCCTACACAACACCTAGCTGAAGCAATTTTATTAGGTTGCAAAAGAAAAAAGAACCCAGCCACAACAGCATGAATGTCCACTACAAACTCAGGAATGTATACATACACCAAAAGAGAAACGGCCTTAAGGCCTTACACTGTTCACTTAACAAAAGAAGTGTTTTCCAAACTTCGGCACGCAGGCCGACCATACATGAAAACGGGAAAGAAACATAAGCAATTAGGCCTTCGAGGGCCGGCACAGCAACAAGGGCTTTAGCCCGCTATTTCCCGCTCTGCTCCGCAGCACCTGCAAGCCACAAACCACCGCCCGGTGGCAAACAATAGCAACAATCAGCAATGCTGACCAAATTATAACGATCCCGCCCCCACATTCGGGGCGGCAATGCTCTTTCCCTGCACTTTATTAGCATAGGCACTTATATAAAGTATTTGCACTTCACCACAGGCGTAGGCTCGCACGGCCACACACCCCGTGCACTCAGGGCACATTCTCGGCGAACCGGCCAACGTCACGTCAATTCAAGCCATAGACGTTCCCAATCCACCACCGCCTCTTGGACGGTCATCCATATGAGCATTTTGTCTTCCTGGCCTTGGTCACGGCAATTTAAGCCGTAGACCGCCGAAGACCCTCATCCATGCCAACGGTCCTACCGAACGACATAGACCGGGTACGGTTCCGCCTGACCCGTGCTCACACCGCAACGACAATTTAAGCCATATGCGCAGGTCAAGGCTCACCGAGTCCAGTTCCCACCACAATAATCACATAACCCGGTTATGTTCACGTTGGCTCCCCGGCCACCGTGTTGGCAAAACACGCTTTTGCCCAGTTTTCCGGGTGCACATTGGAGTTAATCTCCAAGGCTCCCTGATGCAATCTACCCCGTAGAAAACCCGAAAACACCCAAACACCCGGAGTCTTCCCCGGTTCATATGCAATGCAACATCACCGATCCGGCTCTACTTGTCCGGATAGGCTCCACACACAATGCCTATGTCCGTTTACGCCTACGGACTCTACACAAGGGGGACTTCACATATCTACCCCAAGGAACGCTCCAACTCTTCGCTCACTTGCGAGAGAGGGCTTCCAATGCAAAGGAAAAGAGGGCTTCACATGCCCAAGGATGAGAAATCGTTACCCTTGCGTTCCTCCGCGGCGCCATGAAAATCTATGCGGATGAAAAGCACCGCAATCTCCTTGCCTCCGCGGATCCGAAGACGGCTCGCGATTTGGAGCCCCGAATCTCCACCGGCCGCCGGAGTTGACCTCCTTCTTCCTCCTCCAAGCTCTCCCTTCTCTCTAGGTTTTAGAGTGAGAGTACCCAAGTGAAATAAGGGTTTCAAAACCCTATTCCCGGCTAAAACCACCCAGGAGCAACCCCCCACCGTCGGATCCAAAGCCAAGGAAACGAACGGCCAGGATTAGATCTGAAATCCCAAAAACTGGGCCGAACACGGGTTCACACACGGCCGTGTGCTTGGCCGTGTAGCTCATTCGCCGTCTCGACCAAAATTGAAAACCAGCAACACGGCATATGACACGGCCTCCGACACGCCCGTGTCGGGACCCGTGTCACGCCCCCCGTGTGCAATTTATCAACACTTCGCAGTCAGAGAGGTACACGGCTTGGTGACACGGCATCAGACACGCCCGTGTCAAACTAGACACGCCCGTGTCCGTGCCCGTGTCATTACCCGTGTACCCAACCGCACAGCCCAGGTGTGACACGGCCTGGGACACGCCCGTGTCCTAGGCCGTGTTCCACCACACGACCATCGTCGACCTGAACTGGTCGACTACACGGCCAGCTCGACGGCCCGAGCTCGACACGCCCGACACGGCCTCCGACACGCCCGTGTCGGAGCCCGTGTCACCTGCACCAAAACCCTGTCTTGGCCAAATTCGATCCCCGTCGCTCCAACAACATTTTGGGGTGTTATAATTCTACCCCCTTAAAGAATTTCGTCCAGGAAATTAATAAAGGACAAACAGGACTTAACGTAAATCAGTACCTGAGCGGAACAATTCCGGGTACTCCTCCAGCATAGTCTGCTCCCGTTCCCAAGAGAGCTCCTCTCGCCCGCAATTATCCCACCGGACCTTAACCATCTGGATCTCCTTGTTACGGAGTCTCTTGACCTCAACATCTTCGATACGAATGGGCTTGACCTTAGTCGTCAACCCCTCGTCCACCGGCACTTGCTCAGCTGTGATCACCTGCGAAGGCTCCTGCACCGCCTTCCGCAACACAGAAATGTGGAACACATCGTGTAACCCACTCAACTCCACCGATAGATTCAAACGGTATGCAGCTTCGCCGACTCGCTCCAGAACCTCAAAAGGTCCAAGGTATCTTGGGCTCAGCTTCTTCAAGCGTCTCACCTGCGAAACCCCCTTGAACGGCTTCACTTTCAGGTATACCCAATCGCCTACCGCGAACTCCACGTTCCGGTGTTTGGCATTGTAATACTTCGCCTGCCGGTCCTGAGCGATCAACAAGTGCTCCCGAATGATCCGCACTAACGAGGTAGCACTCTCCACCTCCTGCTTCTTGTACAACCTTGCCTCACCCGTTTCAAGCCACGATAACTGCGTGCGACACTTCCTACCATACAGGGCCTCGAAGGGCGCCATTTGTATATTCGCTTGGTAGCTGTTGTTGTACGCGAACTCCACCAAATACAGGTGGTCTTCCCAATGCTTACCGAAATCCAGAACACACATGCGTAGCATGTCCTCCATCATTCTATTGACCCTCTCGGTCTGCCCATCCGTCTGCGGATGGAAAGCTGTGCTGAACTTTAACTTTGTTCCCAGCATCTGCTGCACCAAACTCCAATCATTTGACGTGAACCGCCCATCGCGATCACTCACAATGCTACGGGGCACACCATGCAGTCTAACAATATTGTCAACATACAACTTTGCCAGTTTCTCCACTGGATCATCCTTCCTATGCGGAATGAAATGCGACACCTTGGTTAGCCGATCTACGATCACCCAGATGGCGTCGTTTCCTTTCTGCGACCTTGGCAACCCGTGCACAAAGTCCATAGATATGTCGTCAAACTTCCACTCTGGTATAGGCAAGGACTTCAGAAATCCTCCCGGCTTTTGGCATTCCACCTTCACCAAGGCGCACGTTTGGCATTTAACTACGTACAACGCCACATCTTTCTTGAGCCCCGGCCACCAAAACAACTTTTTGAGATCACGATACATCTTCGTGCTCCCTGGGTGGATTGAGTACTTGGTATGATGAGCCTCGTACATCAACTCCGCCCGGAGGTTACCCCCACTCGGGACGCACAACCGATGATCCTTCCTTAATAAACCATCTTCCACCGAGAACTAGGAATTTGACCCATCCAGAGCGGCATCCATAAGCTCCTTCATGGAGTCATCTAACTCCAATGCCTGCCGAACCCGGTCAGCCAGGTCATACTGAACTTCTGTCCAGTTTAACATTGCTTTGGCGCTCGTCTGCCTGTCAACGCAACAGATCTCAAGCTCCTCCAACTCCCGTACTAGCCGCTCATCATGCACCGACAACCAGTTGGCTTGGGCGGGAGCCCTGCGGCTCAGCGCATCCGCAACTGCGTTGCCCTTCCCGGGTACATAATATATTTTGAAGGTGTAGTCCCCTAGGAACTCCATCCACCTCCTCTGCCTCATATTAAGGTCCTTTTGATCCAACAAGTATTTTAGGCTCTTGTGATCGGTGTATATATCGACCCTTACGCCGTAAAGGTAGTGCCTCCACAACTTGAGTGCAAATATCACGGCCGCCAACTCCAAGTCGTGCACCGGATAATTTCTTTCATGCACCTTCAACTGACGCGATCCATATGCTATCACGCTCCCATGCTGCAACAACACACAGCCCAAGCCACTACCCGAAGCGTCGCTATACACCTCGAAGCCCTCGGTCCCACTCTGCGAACTAAGCACTGGCGTCGTGGTCAACCGTCTCTTCAGCTCCTCAAAAGCTTGTACGCACTCTTGCGTCCACAAGAATTTTTGATCCTTCCTTGTCAACTTCGTGAGAGGTAATGCTAACCGCGAGAAGTTCTCTACGAAGCGCCTGTAATATCCGGCAAGCCTGAGAAAACTACGGACTTCCGCGACAGAAGACAACGCAGGCCACTCCCGTATCGCAACAATCTTCGCCGGATCCACCGCTATACCTTCCCCACTCACTATATGACCAAGGAACGCTACCGAGGGTAGCCATAACTCGCACTTGGAGAATTTCGCATAAAGCTCATTCCTCCTCAAAGTCTCCAACACCAAATGCAAGTGCTTGAAGTGATCTTCTTCGCACTGCGAGTATACCAATATATCGTCAATAAAGACGATCACAAAGCGGTCCAGGTAATCTCTGAACGTCCTGTTCATCAGATCTATAAACACCGATGGCGCATTCGTCAGTCCAAACGGCATGACCGTGAACTCGAAATGCCCATACCTCGTACTGAACGCCGTCTTCGGGATATCACATTCCCTGATCATCAGCTGATAGTACCCCGACTTCAAGTCCAACTTGGAGTATACCGACGATCAGACTAACTGATCAAAGAGATCATCAATCCTCGGGATCGGGTACTTATTCTTCTTCGTCAGCTTGTTCAATTCTCTGTAGTCGATACACAACCGCATACTACCATCCTTCTTCTTAACGAAGAGGACCGGTGCGCTCTAAGGCGACGAGCTTGGACGCACATACCCTTGCTCCATCAGCTCCTCTAGCTGAACTTTTAACTCTGCCATCTCCTTAGGCGCCAACCTATACGGAGCACGTGACACCGGTTTGGCCCCCGGCACGAGCTCGATGGTGAAATCAATCTCCCGCTGCGGTGGGGCTCCGGGAAGACTATCCGGGAACACATCGGGGTATTCGCAAACCACGGGAATGCTATCCAATGTGGACTTTGGCTCTACAGCCCCCACTATTGCGAATAACAGCTCTGCACCAGCACGAACCGCCTTCACCACCTGAAGAGCAGACATCAGTGTCTTGCTCGACCCCTTTAGCCCCTCGAATGTAGTCTCCCGCCCTACACCCAGCTTGACCTCCTTCCGGTCACAGTCAATCCAAGCTTTCTGCTCCGAAAGCCAATCCATTCCAAAGATCACGTCGAACTCTACTAGCGGCAACAATGACGCTAGCAAGTCGAACTCTTGGCTCCCAATGTGAACCTTTACGGCGCACACCCTGTCCGCACGCATCGAGCACCCATTCGGTAGCAGCACATCCAACTTGTCCTTCGCCATCGAAGAAGGGACTCCGATGCGCGATATGAAACTTTCGGACAAGAAGGAATGTGAAGCTCCCGTGTCGAACAGTGCCCGTGCCGGACTATCACTAATCACAACAAAGCCTATACAGACAATATTAGGCTAACAAGCAATAGATAACGGTATTAAAGCTAGCTTGCTATAAATTAACTCATACCTGTCACCACATCCGCTTGCTTGATGGCCTCCTGCTGGCCCAAGTTATAGACTCTAGGCTGAGTCGGAGCATAGTGGGACGCGGTCGACTCCACCGCTTTGCCCTTCTCCTCGTAGGTAGCTCCTTGTTTCCTTTCGGACTTTGAGCGTCCACTCCAGCAATCACGGGCAAAGTGCCCCGTCTTTCCACACGTGAAACAAGCGCCCGGGGTTCGATTGGTAGTTGCCCCCGAGGCACCTGAAGAAGCTGGACCCGACGTCTTAGCTTTCTTATAGAATCTGCGGTAGCCCGACTTCGACGTAGTCGGTGCCTTGAACTCCGCTTTCTTACTACCGGATTCCTTCTTCGCTTGGACATTCTTCATGTTCTTCTCCAAGGACCGGGCCGAATTGACTAGGGTCATGAAACCCTGCGCCTTGGGCCCCGACAGTAGCAACCTTAAATCATCTTTTAGCCCTTCATAGAAGCGGCTCGTCTTGCGCTCCTCGTCTGCGAAGGTAGCGCCAGCATATCTCCCCAACCGAGTAAACTCGTGGAGGTACTCATCAACGGTGCAATCCCCTTGCACCAACTTCTGAAATTCGCTTTCTAGCGCAATTCTCTGTGCCGAGAGGAGGTATCGAGCCATGAATAGTCTCGCAAACTCCTCCATCGAAACTTCGGCCAATGGCCTTCCCCGCAACTGATGTAGCTCTAGGCCTTCCCACCATAGTCTTGCGTCCCCATCCAAAAGGAACGTCGTTATAGTGGTCTTCTGTCACTCTTCCGTTTCCGTCGCAGTCATCACCCTGTTGACCCTTGAGAGCCAATCCTCTGCTTGGGTCGGGGTTTCTGCCCCCGTGAATACCGGTGGATGAAAGCCCATCACGTGCTTCAGTTGTCTTTCAGTTGCTCTCCAAGGCAACTCTGGCTCCAAAACTACTTGCTCAACCCTCCTTTGCTCTGCCGTCTGAAGCGATACTTGCTCCACAGCAGGAGCAGGCTGCTGCACCTGCCTTGCAGGCTGCGCATTGATCATTGCCATGACCACTTCTGCCACCAACCTAATGGTCTCGGCAGACGGAGGTGTTGCAGGCGCATCGCTTGGCGCACTGCTCGCCTCAAAACCTGGCCGTTCAGACGGCCCAGCACCACTTCTGGTCACCTATAATCGTGCAAAATACCGATAAGCGACCAAAAATTACTGCAAACAGCAATTATAGGAACACGCAGGTTCCTCAAACATGTATATTTTCATTCCTAAGTGGACATTCATGGGTTCTTTTCATGTTATAACGATGACGCACACATGTGCTCACCACCTCTTAAAGTGAATTCGTCCACGAATTCATTTAAGCTTGACCGAAACGAGAAGTCTGATACCAATTTGTAACACCCCTATCCGTCGCATAGCATATAGCAGTAGGTCCGGCCGGGGACCGACGCCATATACTACGGACAGACCGGTTGGTTACGCGTTGAAACCATTCAACCAATCATGTCGTCCTACACAACACCTAGCGGAAGCCATTTTATTAGGTTGCAAAAGAAATAAGAACCCAGCCACAACAGCATGAATGTCCACTACAAACTCAGGAATGTATACATACACCAAAAGAGAAACGGCCTTAAGGCCTTACACTGTTCACTTAACAAAAGAAGTGTTTTCCAAACTTCGGCACGCAGGCCGGCCATACATGAAAACGGGAAAGAAACATAAGCAATTAGGCCTTCGAGGGCCGGCACAGCAACAAGGGCTTTAGCCCGCTATTTCCCGCTCTGCTCCGCAGCACCTGCAAGCCACAAACCACCGCCCGGTGGCAAACAATAGCAACGGTCAGCAATGCTGACCAAATTATAACGATCCCGCCCCCACATTCGGGGCGGCAATGCTCTTTCCCTGCACTTTATTAGCATAGGCACTTATATAAAGTATTTGCACTTCACCACAGGCGTAGGCTCGCACGGCCACACACCCCGTGCACTCAGGGCACATTCTCGGCGAACCGGCCAACGTCACGTCAATTCAAGCCATAGACATTCCCAATCCACCACCGCCTCTTGGACGGTCATCCATATGAGCATTTTGTCTTCCTGGCCTTGGTCACGGCAATTTAAGCCATAGACCGCCGAAGACCCTCATCCATGCCAACGGTCCTACCGAACGACATAGACCGGGTACGGTTCCGCCTGACCCGTGCTCACACCGCAACGGCAATTTAAGCCATATGCGCAGGTCAAGGCTCACCGAGTCCCGTTCCCACCACAATAATCACATAACCCGGTTATGTTCACGTTGGCTCCCCGGCCACCGTGTTGGCAAAACACGCTTTTGCCCAGTTTTCCGGGTGCACCTTGGAGTTAATTTCCAAGGCTCCCTGATGCAATCTACCCCGTAGAAAACCCGAAAACACCCAAACACTCGGAGTCTTCCCCGGTTCATATGCAATGCAACATCACCGATCCGGCTCTACTTGTCCGGATAGGCTTCACACACAATGCCTATGTCCGTTTACGCCTACGGACTCTACACAAGGGGGACTTCACATATCTACCCCAAGGAACGCTCCAACTCTTCGCTCACTCGCGAGAGAGGGCTTCCTATGCAAAGGAAAATAGGGCTTCACATGCCCAAGGATGAGAAATCGTTACCCTTGCGTTCCTCCGCGACACAATGAAAATCTATGCGGATGAAAAGCACCGCAATCTCCTTGCCTCCGCGGATCCGAAGACGGCTCGCGATTTGGAGCCCCGAATCTCCACCGGCCGCCGGAGTTGACCTCCTTCAAGATCTCCCTTCTCTCTAGGTTTTAGAGAGAGAGTACCCAAGTGAAATAAGGGTTTCAAAACCCTATTCCCGGCTAAAACCACCCAGGAGCAGCCCCCACCATCGGATCCAAAGCCAAGGAAACGAACGGCCAGGATTAGATCTGAAATCCCAAAAACTGGGCCGAACACGGGTTCACACACGGCCGTGTAGCTCATTCGCCGTCTCGACCAAAATTGAAAACCAGCAACACGGCATGTGACACGGCCTCCGACACGCCCGTGTCGCCTGCGACACGCCCGTGTCGGGACCTGTGTCACGCCCCCTGTGTGCAATTTATCAACACTTCGCAGTCAGAGAGGTACACGGCTTGGTGACACGGCATCAGACATGCCCGTGTCAAACTAGACACGCCCATGTTCGTGCCCGTGTCATTACCCGTGTACCCAACCGCACAGCCCAGGTGTGACACGGCCTGGGACACGCCCGTGTCCTAGGCCGTGTTCCACCACACGACCATCGTCGACCTGAACTGGTCGACTACACGGCCAGCTCGATGGCCCGAGCTCGACACGCCCGACACGGCCTCCGACACGCCCGTGTCGGGGCCCGTGTCACCTGCACCAAAACCCTGTCTTGGCCAAATTTGATCCCCGTCGCTCCTACAACATTTTGGGGTGTTACACTTAGTATTCCTGCCTCCGGACTTAAACCTAGGTCGGTCTTCCTCCTTGCCTTTTCCTCTCAATCTAGCCCGGGCTGGGTCATTGCTCTTCACGAATAAGCCCTCGTCGGCTCTAAGACTCGACTTGCTTCTCATTTCGTTCAAGAGCAGCGTCATCATCACTTCTTCCATCCTCAGGGTGTCCTTCTCATACAGAATCGTGGTGACCAGATGATCGAAGGACTTCGACAATGAAGACAACATGAGAGGAGCCTGGTATTCCTCCTCGACCATAATGTCCATACTACGCAACTGAGAAATCAGTTTGTTAAACGCATTCATGTGGTCAAGAAGCGGAGTGTTGTCCGACATCCTCAAGCTGTAAAGTTTTTTCTTTACGTATAGCTTATTCGTGAGAGATTTTGACATATAAAGCTCATCCAGCTTCTTCCACAAATCCGATGTAGTCTCAACATCGACTACATTGTACATTACTTCATCGACCAAACACAGCTGAATCGTGCTGATGGCCTTCAGATCCAGCTCCTCCCATTTGTCGTCTTTCTTTAACCCGTCCTTCTCCTTTCTAAGGAGTGCATTTTGAAAACTTTGCTGGATGAGTACTGCTATGATCTGCTTTTGCCACAGACCAAAATCAATTTTGCCGACGTACTTGGGAATTTCAAATTTTGCTGCCATCTTATTGCCACAGAGCTACTGGGCAATCCGAATAATGTTCACGGACCAGATCTGAGAAGATATGGAGCGGACCAATGTCATCACGTACCGTTGATCACCCATGCGGAACTTGGCTTTGATACCAATTATTATAAAATTGATTCGAACCGCGACTACGTGACTCGTCGTGGATCACGCAACGGAAGATAGCCGATCAATTTCAATGACGCAAAATCATAAACCAGAAGAGATTCCATAAATACACACACAGACGATAAAATAATATACGTGGTTTAGAGATGAGCTCCTACGTCCACGGGGAGAGCGCGCCGGAAAAGATCCATTATAATCAATGAGGTTACAAGTTACAAACAGAGACCGTTAACACGGTCGAACAACAAGAGAAAAGCAAAAAACTGAAGAAGAACGCTGTCGTCACTGTTGTCGTCGCCGATATCGCCCTGTCTTCTTCCTCCTAGATTCGCCGCCTCCTGCAACTGCTGTCGCCGCCTGGATCCACCACTGCACAGCCGGCCGCCGGGATGAGCCCGACCAAATGTCGATCCGTTTGGATCACCCGAACGTCGCCGCCTCTCTATTACCACCGGAGACTGAAACTGCCGCCTTCGCCTGAACGCTGTCTGCCGCCGCTGGACAGAACAAGAAGTCGCCTGAAGCTCTCACTACTCCCTCTAATAGCTCTCATGGATTTGTCTCTCTAATTTCCTGATTCATCCGGCTAACAAACTGCTCATATATATATATGATAAAAATCTAAAACACTTAGGAAGAAGATTTCTAATTTAGGAGATTGTCATATTTCTCCTCATGAAGATATTCCAAATTATGAGACTCTCCCAAATTAGGAATCACAAGGCACACGGATTGCTGAGATGGAACAATTTTAACAATATATATTCTCCTATTAATGATCTTCCTAAATAATATTCCTAAATAGATTTAGCCAGGATTAGGAATCGCAGTTTCCCAAGGATCGATGACGTGTCGCGATCCCGATGATCCAGACACGTGGATCACGGAGATGTCATAATCTCAACATATATAGACACAAACGAGCTTCTTTGCACGGGATACGACCGTGCTCAAAGCTCTTGGGCGGCCTTTGATCGCATCAAGGCGGGCTTTGCCCGCCTTCGCATGGGCGGTCTTCGGCCGCGTAGAAGCGGACCCCTCCACGACACAATTCACCGGCTCGACGCCGCAGCCGCCACCCGTGGGCCCCCGAGCCGGTGAATTGCATCGCAGCGGAGCCCGCTTTTATGTGGCCGAAAGCCTCCCATGCGGAGGCGGTCGAAGCCCGCCTGGATGCGCTCGAAAATCATCGAGAGCTTCGAGCACGGACGTAGCCCGTGCGAAGAAGCTCGTATTAATTATAAATTTAATTTAATAATAATAATCATAATAATAATAATCAATAATAATATATAATGTTAATAATATATATATAATAATAATATAAAATAATAATAATCAAATTAAAATAGTGAGAACTTAGTTGGCCGGAACAAAAATAATAAAATTGGATTAGAGGAGGATGGGTGCACTGGAAGAGGAGGAGGAGGGGGGCAGGCCAACCGCCTGCCCCGTCTCGAGCACCGCCACCAGCACCGGTTGAGTACACATCCGGAGCTCCTCTACTTTAGCGACCACCGCCTGCATCCGACGGTGGGAAGCATGGTCTAGGGATGCTGGGAGGGAGGCCGAGCCACCGTCATCATCGAGGAGAGTGCCAGGGCTTATGAAGGGAATCAACATCGTCGTCTCCTAACTTATGGGTTATTGTAACAACGCAACGTTTGTGTTTATATTTATGTATGTATAGACACACACACACACACACACTAGCATCTTTGAATGAGTTTCGTCCGTTCTTGATGCGGCGTTGTGGGCTACTATATTGGTAGTGAGCAGCGATATTGGTCTTGACAGTGACATTGTTCGTGTGCGACGACATTAGTTGTGGGCCGCGACATTGTTCGTGGACGGCGACATTGTTTGGAGGGCGGCAACATTATTCGTGGGCGGCGACATTATTTGGGGGCGATGACATTATTTGGGGGCGACGACATTGTTTGAGGGAGACAACATTATTCGGGGCCGCGACAATGTGCAATTGAAATTTTTTCATAACCAATACAAATAAATATATCTTAATCTGGAATTTGTACTTAAATACAAACACATCTACACCTTGCTTATCGTTTGTGTACATCAGGTAAACTTTAAAAAGGAACAAAGCTCTAATAGATAATATTGACAACATAAAATGTTGGAAAGCTAAAATCAGATCTAAAACAAAACTGAATCGAAAATTAAAATTCTTGAAACAAAAATTGAAACTAAAAATAGAGAATTCTTACAGTTCTTGATAAGGCGACACGGAGTTGGAGTATAGCCGCACAGATCTCCGCTTGCGTTGTTTTTCCTGCACCATTTTCTAGTAAGATTGAGTTCAATGATTGAAATGTAATTATATAAAAGTAGCCCTGGACATACTGAGAAAAGGAAGAGCATAAC